>CM029459.1:10377579-10977579 GCA_017140185.1 Eucalyptus polyanthemos subsp. polyanthemos | reverse complement strand
AAAAGAAGCCGAGCTAAGCTCTTAATGAATTCTATAACCATTCTTGGTGGTGTATCAAACTACATAATATATTTGATGGAATTATCTATATAAGCCTAGAGTGGGGCTGCTCCTATGAGAATAATTGGTAATAATCTCTAGAGCACTTTATTTTAATAAAACAAGTATGCGCATGGCCCATTATCGCAAAACCGCATTGAACAACAAAAACATGGAAGCTTTTATCATTTTTGGCACAAGCGGTGCTTTGAAGATGAACTACAAAATATCAAGAGACAACTCGATCTCTAGACCAGGCATTCTTGATCTATCTATACTAATGAAATGTAGGCGATTGAGAGCGAGTTCATTGTACAATTATAAGCCCAACCATCATTCTTTTGCTAGCAAATGTTGCATAGGCTCGCTTGATTAGATTAAGCCAATTGTGTTATGTGACAAATTACATAATTTGAGAAATATCTTCCCAGAAAAATTCCATATAAAGACTTGAAATGCCATCATTTTCTCAAATAATAGGGCTTAAAATGGACAATGTTTCAAATAAAGGCCCAAAGTGCTCTCATTTTCTCAAATAAAAGCATGAAGTAGTCATATTAATCTCAAATAAAAGCTTAAACTCACTGTTTGGTGAAGGAAAATTTCGTCTTTTAAATTTTTTGAATTTTTTTTCCTTTTTTCTTTCTTTTTTCTGTTTTCCTTTCCACACTAAAAAAAAAAAAAACGAACAAATGGAAGACACAAAGGGGGGGCAACAAGGTTCAAGAGCGCTAGGTGAGGGCTGCTAGGCCTACACAAGGGCAAGGACCCTTGACCAAATATGGGAAAGGGTTGCCATCATCCTATCAGCGATGGGGCGGCGGCACCCTTAGCCTCTTTTTTGTTTTTTTTTTTTCTAAATCTAATTTAATTTTAATTTTAATTGTATTTAGACAAAAATATCCCTAATTGGCAAAAAATTTTGTTGTTCGGCTAGCCGACAAGGCTAGGCCCTTATTTGAAACAATCATAACCACTTCAAATCTTTCTTTAAGACTGATATGGCAACTTCAAACTCTTATTGAAACAATGTCAACTTTATGCATTTATTTGAAAAAACGATGTCACTTCAAGCTCTTATTTGGAAATTTCCTTATTTTCCTAAAAAAAATAAAATAGTGTTTCTATTGCACAAAAATATTAATCAATGAAAAATGACCATCGCCTGCGGTAGCCCAATTGGATAAGGCTCCCATAACCCTTTGCGAAAAGGAGAGGAGTTCATATCCCGCTGGCCGCACGGGATCTTAAGCGTGACGTCAGGGTGGTGGGTCATTCGCTAGCGTCACCCTAGGTTTACTACCCCGGCTACCGGCTATATGGGGGTTCCCAAGTTACAAATATATATATTAATCAATGAAAAATGTATGCATCATCATAACAGTCGATGTTTGAACATTTCCTATTAGCAACGAAAATATTTTTTGCTATCACATTTTCTTAAACAGTGCAAAGACTATTTTTAAGTGAGTAAAATATTTTCTCGATCGTCGCTTCTTTGCTAATCAAATCTCTAAGATGCATGTTGAGCATGGGGTTCTATACAATTTCTACATTATTGATGATCTGTATGAATTACCGATAAAAATGATATTATAGATACCCTACTCGAAACTTATCTCCTTTTTCACAAAATTCACAAAAATCATTTACTCAAAAGTGTATAAGTCAAAAAGGGAAAATGAAAAAAAAATTATTCATAAATTTTGACTTAATATTCAATATTATTTCTAAATTTTAGTTTAGAACCATGGTGAATAAATTGCTCATTAAGTTTGAAATTCAGATAATATGTCCAATAAACTAAAAATTGAGAAACAGCCTGGCATTTAGAATTAAAATTCATAGGTCATGTTATAATCCGAAACCTTGGCACATGGTAGGCAGCTGGGACCAACTGAACTCTTTGTGTACTAGAATCATGTACTTATTGCTAGCATTAACTCGCGCCCATCCCATCTTGGGAATTGTGATCTGATCTTGCTATAAATGGGATTTCCGAGGAATTTTTCCTTTTACAAATTGAATGGCTTCATCTTGTTCAAGTTTACTTTTTCCCAAGTTAAATAGCTTCATCTTGCCCAAGTTGATTTTTTTTTTTCCTTTTTAATCCAACACGTCTGGTATTAAAAAGTAAATGTGTAACAGGTGAACAGTTTTCATCGCAAGAGATTCACAAATTTCACAAGAGAAGTGCACAGTAAATTTTTAAATATGCCAAGTTGATGTAATCAAATTTTAAAACTCGTTAATGTTTTTCACTTTCCAAGTTGGATAAAGTTAATGAAAGAATTTGATTATACCAACTTAGCAATTTTTAGGACTTTAGTGAATCAATTTGACAAATTTTAAGACTTAATTGCACTATTTAAAAGTTTTAAAACTTAATTATATTTTTATACAAGTTTTAAAATTTTCAATACACTTATCTTAATTTTTCATATATGCATACAAGTCTCCTCATCCACAAAACAACATATGGTTTCATTCATAGGACGATGGTCCCAATCCCTAGATTCATCCAAGTGAATTAAGTTGTGATGCAAACAGAGGATTTTTAGCATATGGAATAAAACACCCGACTTTAATTAACCTCTTCAAAGTTCAAATGAATATATAACACCTTAATTTATGACATTATGAAGAATGTTAATTTAACATACAATAACAAATACACCGTAACTTAAGCATTAGATGAATGTATGGTTCAATGTTTAAGCATTTAAAAAACTACATGCATTGCACTTACCACTAGAAAAAGAAAAGTGTCCAAATTACAATCGAGACTTTAATTTCGAACTTTGATATCTTGGATTCAAGATTAAGTTGATCCTTGAACTTTGGGCCCATTTGGTTCAACTTTGGGCATTTCCCCAAGTATTTTTGACTGAATGGGTATTTTGTGAATGCTAGTGTGTTTGGATACTCAAAAATGTGTATATTTGCAAAGTAGCTTTAGGTTGAAAAAAAAGAGGAAAAAAAGAGAAAAAAGAAAAAAGAAAAAAGGGAGGAGATCAACTGGGTGGAGAGGGGAAAATCTTGGTGGTGCCAATGGCTCTACAAAGGGTGTCGGTGGCGATGGGGAGGCGGCTGGTGGTGGCAGCAACAACGACGGCAATTTTAGGGGGGGGGGTGTTCACGTTGACCTCAGGCCACCTCAGGCAATTGCCGTCACCGCCGCCGCCACCAACCGCCTCCCCACTGCCACTGACCACCTCCAAATCTAGCCGCTCGCGGCTAAACGCCACTCACCGCGCCCACCGGCTGAGCTTCGCGGTGGAGTAGCAAGGCTGAAAGAAGACAATGAACAGTGTCGTATGAGGGTAAAAGAGGAAAACACAATAATAATGAGGGTAATATTGGAAAGAAAAAAAATCATTAAATCTAGTATTGGCATTCCAAATGCCAGCATTTGACCAAGAACACCTCCAAATGCTGAACCAAATACCTAATATTTTTCTCAATGAGCTTTCGAGGCTGAAAGCCCTTTGAGAATGCTAAACCAAACAGGCATTTGTTTTTGGTGCATTATTAATTAGGATATATAAGTTTTTCATTCTACATCGTAATGGTATGAAACGTGAACTACATAATTCTTAATGGTGGATGATAAGTAAGCAACGAATGCACTTAGAAAATTTAATATACATCCAAAACTGAAGATATAATAAAAGGCTGATCAGACAAATAATGAACCCTTACTAATGAGAACCCTTGGCATGCAAAAGCAAGCACCATTTACTTGGGCCTCATCGTTCCTAATCAGCCCGTCATTTGTTTAGCCCAAATTACAAGCCCGTTTGGTAACTCTGGCCCATTTTCACACAGCAGCTTCTTCACTACAAAGGTCAAAATCGGTCTGTCACTGTTTTCTCTCTCCCTCTCTCTGTCCACAGCAAAACGAGCGCGCCTATTGGTGCGAAATGAGCACCACCGGGTGGTGACGCCAGAAAGAAGGAAACATAATTACTGCTGTGAACATTTTTTTAAAACACTTTGGATAAGTACTTAAAAATGGAAAACTCAATTTTTTTTTTTTTTTATGACGTCCTCGCCAAACATTTTCAGCTATTACACATATACAATGAATGTCAAATTAGTAATCCACTCATATTTATACTAACAAGTAAAAATTTATACACCGCAATGAATCTCTTTCTAGCATCTATTGAACTTAGACACGATACATAATTATCTAGTTTAGCTATATTAAATTAAACGTACGCTAGTACCATGAAAATGTAGAGTTTTACCCCAAAAAAAAAAAAGATAGAGAGGAAAAAAAAAACTTAATTAAACAAACTCAATATACTTTAAATTTTTAAATAAATTTCATTTTTGGCTAGTCACAAGATAATAATTTGGATTTTCGTATTAAGTTGGATTGTTATGGTTGGAGCTGAACTTATTGATGATTTAAGTTGCGTAAATTAGGTGTTGCTATTACTAAACAGATAGCCTTAAGTAACGTCAGAAATCAAAGTGGAAAAATAAGTTTGTGATTTTGTAAATTTGGACTTCTATGAGTTTTAAGTAGGGTAATTAAAATTTGAGGAGTGAATAGAAACTCTACTAGTTTTTTTTTTAAAGAAACGGTCACAAAAAATCATAAAGTATGTGCACTTGATATATTTATCCAAAAAAAAAATTTGTGACCCAAGAATCCCAAATTTAAACATATGTGACACATTTACTCAAACTTTTTTTTACACAAAAACCCCCAAACTTATGCCTATGATACCCATTTATAACCCTAAACTCATACTCATGTGACCCATTTATTCCAAATTATTTTTCTGCAACACCAAAAACCCTAGATTTAGTATTTATATGACACATTTACCTTAAAATTTATTATTTTTTGAAGAAAATGTATCACACGGATATAAGTTTATGATTTTTTGTGTCACAGAAAAAATGTCTTGGATTTTTTGTGTCAAAAAATAAGTTTGGAATAAATGTGTTATAATAAACATAGTTTTGGATTTTTTTGTAACTTTCTCCCTTTCTTAATCAATTTAGTGATCTATGGGAAAAAAATTAATTTCGTTAATTTTGTTTTAATTATTGCTCCAATCCTAGAAAGAGGAAACTGGCCAAAGAAGTAATCCAGTTTTCATCTTTACACGAGTGGTTGATGCGCCTCCATCACTCTCGAGAGATTTTTTTTTTTTTTTTGGGTCAGTCACTCTTGAGAGATTTTTTTTTTTTTTGGTCGAACACTCTTGAGAGATTGATGGCGCAGTTATCCACTCATTTCTCTTTGAGAATTGAGGAAATGGAATTAGGAAGTATGACTATCATTGGACCGTGCAATTTCGCGAAGATCATGGAAGGCAGCAAATTAATTTAAAAGAAATATGCAACGGCTCCATTACTTTTGAAAGGTACCGTGAATGTGTAGAATTTAGTATAAGACTTTAGAGTGTCGCTATATAGTAATTAGTCGTTGATCAATTCGTATCGATAAATACAATATTCTAAATATGGTTTCCACGAGACTTGCTATCACCGGGCAATAATACAATATTCTCAAGCCTTATCATTTAACAAATCACGTTCATAATATAAATTTTCGTAGTCCCGTTAAATAAGTTGTCGTATTGAGATGCGATCTTCCTTATGCCAGCATCAATAAGAATTTTAAATGGGCAGCTGTTGCACCGTCCCTCCAGACAGTCCTCGTATATATAGAGAGTCACGGTACTAGATCCATCGAACAAAAGGAAAAGTTAGACACCACCATGGAAAACGAAGAGAAGAAGCTTCACGTAGCGATATTCCCATGGCTCGCTTACGGCCACCTCATGCCCTTCCTCGAGGTCGCCACCTTCTTAGCTCAAAAGGGTCATCGCGTCTCCTTCATCTCCACCCCGAAAAACCTCCAAAAGCTCCCCACAGACCGACATCCCTCGATAACCCTCGTTGAGCTCCCATTGCCTCGCGTCCATGGCCTCCCGGACTTGGCTGAGTCGACTGCCGAGCTGCCGAACAACAAGGTCCCGTACCTCAAAAGGGCCTACGATATGCTCGAGCCAGCTGATGACGAGTTTCTTCAACGCACCGGCGTGGACTGGATGATCCAAGACTTTGCGTCTCACTGGTTGCCCCAAGTTGCGAGCCGACTGGGTGTGAACTCGGCATTCTTTAGTGTATACAGTGCTACTTCTCTCGCTTTCCTCGGGCCACCTTCCGTCTTGATCGATGGCCCGAGCCAAAGGCCGGAGGACTTTACCGTCGTTCCCGAGTGGATAGATTACCCGTCCAAGGTCAGGTTCAGGCTCCACGAGATAGTCACTCACCAGGATTGCATGGACACCGGAGTTTCGGATTTTCAGAGGTTTGGCAAGTCGATTCGGGGTTCCAAGTTCGTGGCCGTGAGGAGCTGTGGCGAGTTTGAGGCCGATCCGCTGAGGCTGCTCGAGAAGCTTTACGGAAAACCCGTGGTCCCCATGGGCTTATTGCCACCCCGCCACAAACTCAGCGGCGGAGACGAAAGATGGGTTGAGCTGAAAAGATGGCTTGAGGATAAGAAAGAGAAGTCAGTCTTCTACGTCGGCCTCGGCACCGAGGTTAACATTAGCCCGGAGATGATAGGGGAGCTCGCCGGAGGGATCGAGAAGTCGGGTTTACCCTTCGTTTGGGTGGTGGGTCAGAGGCTCGGCCCGGAGAACATACCTCCAGGGTTTGAAAGTCGGGTCGCGGGCCGAGGTTATCTGTGGATGGGTTGGGCTCCTCAGGCTGAAATCCTGGCCCACCCGGCGATCGGAGGGATCTTGACCCACTGTGGCTGGAGCTCCGCCATTGAGTCGCTCGGGCAAGGCCTGCCGCTGATTCTATTCTCTGGAGCGAATTCCGACCAAGGGTTGATGGGCAGGCTGTTCGAAGAGAGAGGGGTCGGGTTCGAGGTGCCGAGGGACGAGACCGACGGGTCGTTCACGAGCGACTCGGTGGCCCAGACGATTCGGCAGGTCATGGTGGAGCCGGAGGGAGAGCAGGTGAGGGCAAACGCATGGGCAACGAGGGAGATATTTGGCAACGTGGAGTTGCAATTGGAGTATATGGGGGAGTTCGCTCGAGCACTTCAAAAGGGCAAGTCGAGAATCTTGTCGACCGACAATCTGCGTGTGATTTGTGCTCTTTTTTTCATGTGCGATTGTACTTCATTGGCATCATCATGTACGCGTGGAGCGAAATCCATCTGAACGGGGATCCGTATAAATTATTACCATTTAAAGTAAGGGCTGGGTCCATCTAACACGCTAACTTTCAACTATTATTCTAATTCGGGCGTGAGTGGAGCAGCTGTTCCAACCATTATAACAGTCTGGCAAACAAGCTGATGAATTTGGGCGACACTATGCAGTGAAGCTTTTATTGTTTTCAGCGCAACTCGATCTCTCTAGGCCAGGCAATCTGAAACTATATTATTCTAATCAATCTCCAAATCAGACAATCTTGAGATATATTATTTTAATCAATCTTCATATCAGAAAATCTCGAAATATATTATTCTAATCGATCTCCAGATCAAGCAATCTCGAATTATTATTCCAACTGATCTCTAGATCAGGCATTCTCAAACTATTTCAAATGAAATAGAGGGGAGTACTTGTTAAGAAAACATTCCCGCAGTGGTTTTGATGATTGACAAAATTTCGAGACTTTGTTTTCTGATTAAAAGTATTTTTTTAAGAGGAAAGTTTGATGGGACATAATCAGACGATTGAAATCAGAATCAGAGTCATGGATTATACTTTCTTGGTTGGATATTTTATCAAATGGCTAAGAAGGAGTAAACCACTTGTGCAACAACTAGTGGAAAATTAATTGGATTCCTTGCTATATTTTGGAAGAGTTTCAAAAGGAAAGTTTTCATAATTTCTTTTAGATTTTGAACTTTCCTCAATCTTCTTATAAAAGGCGAGTTGCTAAACAGAAACACTCAATTTTTGAAAACCCAACTTGTTATATGGGTAGCAAATCTTATGGGAAGTTTCATCATCGACGATCTTGATAGAATCAAATATTTTCAACCATATCCAAGACCAAGGGTAGATTGGCTGGATGATTCTCTTGGAGATATAAGGGTCAACTTGGATTAGGAGGAATATAATAGGAGGTCTCGAAGCAAAAGGGATAGCATTTTTTTTTTTTTTGGTAAGAAACAAAAGGGATAGCATTCACGTCCACAAGAATTGAAGTTTTTAATCCCAAAGTCTGAGAATGTTTCGTGATTTTTTACATTCGTCAGTGTGAGCATCATTGTGTAACTATTTAGAGGTTGAGAGTGTGTGAGAAGTCATACACATGAGATTGACTGTTCAGAGCTCAAATCTTGTAACCTTATCGGTGGATTCCAGTCAATTGGCTGTAGTGTAGAGAATTGACATAGGCTTGCAAAAACCGAACCACTATAATCTTGAATGTGCAATTCTCTATGCCTTACTATATTTATTAATCGTGATAGAATTGTACACCGGTAAGATCTTACCACTTCATCAAAAGTTTATTAGTTTAAATTCTTTTATTTTCACAAAATTACTTATTCACCCCCTTTAGATGATATTTTAGCCATAACAGTAACTTTATTGCATAGCTACGAATCCAACCACTAGTTCATTTTTATTTTTTTTGGCTAGAAAATGTGTGTAGGCTCACTCAATTAGATCAAGCCGATTGCATTACATGATTTGAATAATAATTTTTCAGAAAAGTCCATTTCTATTGTGCATAAATATTAGTCACTAAAAAATGTTTACATCATCATAACAGTCCATGCTCGAACATTTTATATCAACAATGGAGATATTTTTTGCCGACCCATTTTCTTAAACAATGCAAAGACTGTTTTTTAATTAGGAAGATATTTTATGAATTGTTGACTATTCACGAATCAAATCTTTGAGATCTATATCGATTCCCACAAATAGAACATAGGGTTCTTACAATATCTGCACTATCGATGATTTGTATATTTTATTTGTTAGAATCGATGATTTGCATGAATTGCTGATAAAAATAATATTGCAGAAACCCTACCTGAAATTTATTTTCTTCTGCGCAAAATTCACCAAAAGCATAGACATGAGAGTGCATGAATCAAAAAAGGGAAAATGTCAAAATTCACCAAATGTCCAATATTATCCGAGAAATTTAAATTTATTTAAGATTGGACATTTACCAAAAGTTTAATATCACATTGAGTTTAAAGTTCGGAAATTATATTGAATAAATTCAAAATTTAGAGACAACATTGTGTATAAAATCAAAATGAAAATTATTTAGTTAGTTATCCCAAATTTGATTAAATGCCGGATCCTGGGCACACGTGGTCGGCGGCTGAGAGCAACTGAATACTTGGCGTGAGGGAATCACGTAACTATATTGCTAGCACGAATTTCCGCCCATCCAGCCTTGGGAATTGTGATCTGATCTTGCTATAAATGGGATTTCCAAGGATTTTTTGACCTTTCACAAGTTGCATAGGTTCGTATTGTCGAACTTGACTTTATTTCCTTTTAAATTCAACATGTCGGGTGTTAAAAAGTAAATGTGTACAGATGAACGGTTATCATGGCAAAAGATTCACACCTCTTGCTCCACAAATTTCACAAAATAATTGGACTATAGATTCTAAAACTTATTATTATGAATTCATAATTGAATTATAAAACTTTTTAATAGTATGATCAAATCAAAAAATATGTTAAATTGATGCAATCGAGTCCTAAAATTTATCAAATTAATATAATCAAATCCAAAAACATGTTAATATTTTCTATTTGTCAAGTTAGATGGAGTTAGTGGAAGGAGTTGATTACATCAATTTGAAAAAATTTAAAATTTTATTGCATTATTCGAAAGTTTTAAGACTTAATTGCACCCTTGTAACAAGTTTTAAAATTTCCAGTACACTTATCTCAATTTTTCACAGATGCATACAAGCATCAACAAAGACTCTTCATCCATGAAATGACATATGGTTTCATTCATAGGGTTGTGGTCTCGATCCTCAAGATTCATCCAAGAAAATTACATTGTGATGCGAAGGTACTATTTTTTACATGTAGAATAAAACACTTAATTAACCTGTTAAAAGTTCAAATGAATATCTAACACCTTAAATTGATATCATGATGAAAAGATATATATATATATATGTTGATTTAACATATGATAGGAAATACCACCATAACTCAGTAAGATCATTGTCAACTATATTAATAATTTAAGTTATTAGATGAATATGTGGTTCAATATTTAAGGATCCAAAAAACTACATGCATCGAACGTACCCCCACAAAAAAAAAAAAAAGCATCGAAATTTCAATCATGACTTTAATTTCGAACTTTGGTATCTCAAGTTCAAGATTAAGTAGATCCTTGCACTTTTTCTTTGGTGCATTGTTAATCAAGATTTATGAGTTTTTCATCCTACATTATAATGGTGTGAAGTGCGAACTACAAAATTCTTTAACAATTGATGATAATTAAGCAATGAATGCACTTAAGAAGTTTATACATTATCCTACAACTGTCTACCATTTCATCATGAAATTATGAATGACTTTACATCCAATAGTCAAGTTATCATGAAAGGCTAATCAAGCAAATAATGAACCCTTACTAATGAGAACCCTTAGCATGCAAAAGCAAGCACCATTTAATTGGGCCTTATCGTTCCTAATCGGCCCTTCATTTGTTAAGCCCAAATTACAAGACCATTTCGTAATTCCTGGCCCATTTTCACACAGCAGCTTCTTCACTACAAAGGTCGAAATCGGTCTGTCACTGTTTTCTCTCTCCCTCTCTGTCCACAGCAAAACGAGTGCGCCTATTGGTGCGAAATGAGCACCACCGGGTGGTGACGCCAAAAAGAAGGAAACATAATTACTGCTGTGAACATTTTTCTAAAACACTTTGGATAAGTACTTAAAGATGGAAAACTCAAATTTTTTTTTTTATGATGTCCTCGCCACACATTTTCAGCTATTACACATATACAATGAATATCAAATTAGTAATCCACTCATATTTATACCAAACAAGTAAAAATTTATACACCGCAATGAATCTCTTTCTAGCATCTGTTGAACTTAGACATGATACATAATTATCTAGTTTAGCTATATTAAATAAAACGTAGGCTAGTACCATGAAAATGTAGAGTTTTACCCCCAAAAATAGAAAAGATAGAGAGGAAAAAAAACTTAATTAAACAAACTCAATATACTTTAAATTTTTAAATAAATTTCATTTTTGGCTAGTCACAAGATAATGATTTGGATTTTCGTGTTAAGTTGGACTGTTATGGTTGGAGCTAAACCTATTGATGATTCAAGTTGCGTAAATTAGGTGTTGCTATTACTAAAACATATAGCCTTAAGTAACGTCAGAAATCAAAGTGGAAAAATAGGTTTGTGATTTTTTAAATTTGGACTTATGTGAGTTTTAAGTCGGGTAAGACAAATTTGAGGAGTGAACAGAAACTCTACTAGATTTTTTTTTCCTTAAAAGAAACTATCACAAAAAATCATAAAGTATGCCCACTTGATATATTTATCAAAAAAAAAAAAAATATTGCGACCCAAGAAATCTCAAATTTAAATATATGTGACACATTTACCCCAAACTTTTTTTTTACACAAAGACCCCCAAACTTATGTGTACAATACCCGTTTATAACCCTAAACTGACCCATTTATTACAAATTATTTTTCCGCAACACCAAAAACCCCAAACTTAGTATTTATATGACATGTTAACCTCAAAATTATTGAGAGTCTCACAGCTCATTCCATTCTCTCGCTGAAGGCGAGCTCCTCTCTGCCCGACGGCAGTTTCCCCTCTCGCTGAAGGTGAGCCCTCTTCCATCCCCTTCTGGTGATTACTCCTACAACCCTCCTCGTGAGAAATGGCTATGGATATAGCCTCCCCATCCGATTAGTTCATCCTTCTTCCCTTTTTTGAACCCAAAATACGCAAATCAGCTTTGAGACCCTAACCTGTCTTTTCTAGTTTTTCTAGTGTAATCCATAACCTGCAGAGCTCCCTTCATTTCCAAACTATTCACAGCACCCAATCCTTACCCTACCTTTCTCGCCCAACCAATATCCCCCGCACTGCATCTTTGTAACTTTGGGGTCCAACTCCATTCAGCCATGGAGGGCAACCAAGAAAACCATCTCCGATTGTTGGCTCTTTGTAAACGAATGGGAGATTTATGGGCTACGGATGATATCACGGAACTGAATGGCTGCATCCCTGAGGTACATAAATAGACTGGTGAGTATCTATTATATGGAAAATTGTTCTCGAAACCTAATGTTAATTTCCCAGCATTCTGGGATACAATGAAAAGGGCTTGGAAGGTAGAAGAGGTCAAGTGTGAGGTGATTGAATCAGGTTTCTTTGTATTCATCTTCAACTCGAAGGAAGAACAGAAAAGAATTTTGTAGACAGACCCTTGGTCCTTTTCAAGCCATCTGTTAGTCCTAAGAAGGGGACCCTACCAATCCTGAGCACTGCTATGAGTTCAAACATTGTTCCTTTTGGATGCATCTGATGGGGCTTCCAAGAGCTGCTATGTCGGAGGATTGTATACGCATGATTGCTAGAAAAATGGGAGAAGTAAAGGACGTTAGAATTGATGCTCGAAATAATAGCTCTAGAAGAATTGGCAAAGCAAGAGTAAGGCTGAATCTGTTTCATCCCCTGAAAACTAGAACAATAATTCATGTGGGTGATAGAAATTGGTGGATTGACTTTAAATATGAGAGACTACCACACTATTGTTACTCCTGTGGTTACATAGGCCATTATGCAAACTATTGCCCAACATTTCCCTACGAAGAATCTGGACTTCCTCAAGACAAATCGGGACGTTATGGATCTTGGTTGAAAGCAGAGGTGAAAACGTTCAGCCCTTGTTGGACTACCTTTTATGGGGAGATAGATATCACCTTATATGAAGATGAAATGATCCCTGAGACACCGGTTATCCCTTCCACTGATGACTCGAACAGCAAATCATCAACAGATGGCAGCCAGGCCATTGTTCTTTATCATCCTACAATACAAACAACACCAGAATTATCACTCCCAACAGAACTTGCAGCACAGAAAAAAGGTAAATGCATCCAGCAGTACTTGGAACAACCAATGGAGCATCTAATGCATGGTGCAGAGTTGGGGATTCAAGGAGCAACCAAATCTAGTACCAAAAAAAAGGCATCTAAAAAGATAAAATGATTCACCCCATATGAGAGAAAGAGCAGTATGACAACCCTTGTAGACATGGACAAATTTCTGGAAACACCAATTCAACTATGAGAAGGCAAAGCAGCGGGGGCTTTGGTGGCTAGCCCTAATAAGCCACCAAAAAAGCCATGAAAGTGCTAAGTTGGAACTGTCAAGGTTTAGGTTCCCCTTGACAGTCCAGCACCTACGAGCCTTAGTGGCTCGTGAGAGACCTAACCTGGTTTTCCTTATGGAAACCAAAAATCAGTACCAAATGGTGGAAAATATCAAAAGAAGTCTAAAATTTTCTTCTATGTTTGCTATTAATCTTATCGGAATAGCGGGAGGCTTGGTATTGCTCTAGGATGACTTGATACAACTTATTATTGAGCACAGGTGCCAAGAGTTCATTGATCTTTCATGTAAAGTGGCTGGAAATGGTTCTAAAATGCATATCTCTTTCCTACATGCATCAACTAACTTCCAAGAGAGAGTATCTTTTTGGAACCTACTTTACGCTAGACATGGATCAACAACAGCACCTTGGCTTTGTATTGATGATTTCAATGAGGTGCTATATCATTGAGAGAAGATGGGCCGACAATTAACGGAAAGATTTTGAATAACGGCGTTTCGAGACTTTGTTGACTCATGTTCTCTTATAGATATTGAAAGTAAGGGGTGTGCATTCACGTGGACAAACAAAAGAGATGGGGAAGATTTAGTCAAAAAAAGGCTTGATCGAGCCTTTTGCAACCTAGAATGGAGGCTCTTATTTCCTAGTGCCGAAGCCTTTGCATTTCTAGCAATAGGATCTAATCATAGTCCACTATTATTATGTTCAAATGCAGGTGAACAGAAAAGACAGAGACTATTCAGATTTGAGGCTTTCTGGTTAGATCATCCAGAATGTGCAAATGTAGTAGACAAGGCTTGGAAGTCAAAGAATTGGCAGCAAGGAGATTTGGTCCAGAAAACAAAAATGGTAACCGAGGATTTGAGAAAATGGAGTAGGGAATCCTTTAAAAATGCTTCTAAACAAATTAACCAGCTTAGCAATCAACTCATTCAGATCACCAACAAGGCAAATCAAACAAACAAGGCAGAGGAATACAATAATATTATTGAGAAAATCAGCTCATTGTGGCTCCAAGAAGAAATGTATTGGGGCATTAGATCCAGAATCAACTGGTTAAAGTGGGGCGATCGAAACTCGAAATTTTTTCATGCTACAACAATTAAGAGGAGACAAAGGAATAAAATCAAAATGCTGAAGATTGAAGAGAATAGGTGGAGTCGAGAGCCTCACGTCATTAAACAACACATAACATATTATTACCAAGAGCTCTATAGATCTGTGGGTTCTCAGTATTATCAGCCAGTTCTAGAGCATTGTCCAAATGTTGTTTATGAGGAAATGAATGAGATGTTAACAGCACACGCTACTATGGAGGAAGTGGAGCAAGCTGTTTTCCAAATGGGGGCAGTAAAAGCCCCTGGACCAGACAGCTTAAGTGGTCTATTCTATCAGAGTCAGTGGGCTACTATTCAAGAAGACATATTTAATTTAGTGGATTCTTTTTTCAAAGAAGGCAGATTTGATACAGCCCTTAATGAGACCTTTATCACACTTATCCCCAAGGTTGCAAATCCTGAGAGCATAACAGAATTCAGACCCATAAGTTTGTGCAATTTTAGTTACAAAGTCATTACAAAGGTCATGGCAAATAGACTCAAACCTTGGCTCCCATCCATCATATCCCCGGAACAAAGCGCATTTGTAGGGGTCGGCAAATACAAGACAATATCTTTATTGTTCAAGAAGTCCTACATCAACTACGGGTTAGAAAGAGACGTAGAAAATTCCAAGCCGTGCTGAAGCTAGACATGCAGAAGGCTTATGATAGAGTTGAGTGGGACTTTTTATGTGATTGTATGAAGAAGATGGGTTTCAATGAGAAATGGGTGAATATGGTCAAATTTTGTATCTCCTTAGCCCACTTTCATGTGTTAATTAACGGCCAACCAGGGGAATCTTTCACTCCATCTCGAGGTATTAGACAAAGGGATCCTCTCTCACCTTATCTATTCATTATTTTGGCTAATGTTCTCTCCTATATGGTGACTAATGCTATCATGGATGGAACCTTAAAGGGTATCAAATTAAATCCACACTACCCTATCTTATCCCACCTATTCTTTCTAAATTGCCCAGGATGATGCCATGGATGGACTCTTAGGGGAATCTCGAATCTTGCCAATATTCTAAATTGCTATTGTTTTGCATAGATACGCGGGTAAGTATGTCGATCAACCTTAACAAATCTGGAGTTTTTCTTGGGGCCAGCTGTCCACAGGATTTAAAACAAAATATTGCAGCTGAACTGAGGGTTCCTATCCTCGAAAAAACTAGGAAATATTTAGGGATACCATCCAATTGGGCCAAACTAAAAAACAGATGTTAGATTGGATCATAGCACGGGTGCTCGACTGGATCATAACATGGGTGGACAGAAAAGTCGAGGGATGAAAAGAGCAATTAATATCGAAGGCAGGGAAAGAGGTGTTAATTAAAATGGTTGTTCAGGCATTACCTCAATATGCCATGAATATCTTCAAAATACCTCTATCTATTTGTCGAGCGATCGAAAGAAAAATCTCAGCCTTCTGGTGGAAACAGAATGCACAACAAAAAGGTATTCACTAGAAGAGTTGGGAAGTTTTGAAGAAGAGGAAGGAACAAGGAAAAATGGGGTTTAAAGATTTAGTGGAATTAAATAAAGCTATGTTGGGAAAACAAGCCTAGAGATTAGAGAAAGACCCTAAGGCCTTGTGGAGCAGAATATTTAAAGGCCTCTACTTCCCTAACGATAATCTATGGACTGCTACAAGAGAAGCCAGACCATCTTAAGGTTGGTAGAGTCTTTTAATAGGTCGCAATGCCCTACAACCTGATCTGAAATGGGAGGTCGGGGATGGTAAATCTATCAACTTGAGAGATGATTGTTGGTTAATGTCAGAAAGTATTGGGGGACCAGCGAACCGAGATGATCCTAAGTTAGTGGCAGAGATCATTGATCCAACTACACACACATGGAAACATCAAATTATCACAGAGCTTTTTGACAGCCACATATCAGAGGAAATTCAAGCAACCACACTCAGCATATTTACTAGACCTGACCGTCTAATTTGGACAGGACATGATTCAGGAGAGTATAAGATCAAAAGCGGGTATCATAAATTACGAGCAACCAACACAAGCATAACAGAATGCCATGCATCCTCTTCATATCAGGTACCGAAACAACTCTGGACAAAAATCTGGCATCTACAGACGACACCCAGAATCAGGCACTTCATGTGGAGTTTATATAACGAAGGCCTCCCAACCAAAGCCAACCTATACCGAAGAAAAATCATACCTGAGCTAACATGCCCACTATGTAACCAACTTCCAGAGTCTTCCGAACATCTCTTTGGGCTTTGCCTGTGGACAAGAAAAATTTGGCAGCATTATTATACCGACATAGATGTTTCCCCAACCTCTATAACAAGAACAGACCGATGGGTGAGTGAATACCTCCGATCTGGCATCACAGTAAGTCAAAAAGCGATTTTTGCGACCACCCTTTGGCTAATTTGGAAAGCCCGCAATGCTTTGATTTTCCAAGGTTGGCAAAAAACACAAGAACATATCGTTAATGAAGCCCTTCTCTCTCAACAACTCTACGAGAAATGGAACCCACGGACAAAAGCAATGAGACCAAAACAACGTACCTGGGTGCCTCCAGCTCCGGGTACCTTGAAGATCAACGTTGATTGTTCTTGGCAGGACGAGAAATTGGAGGGATCCATTGCTGGAATATGCAGAGGAGAGGCGGGGTGTGTATCGGAGGTTTTGCGCAGAAAATTCAAGCTCAATCGGCTCAAATGGGAGAAACCCTAGCTGTCCAACAGGCGTTACTTTGGCTGAGGAGAAACCGAACTGCTCTAACAGAACTCCCTTCAAGCGCACGAACTAATCTGCTCTTCTCTTCCCCCGTGTGCATCTCCAGCGACTGCATCTCAGCCGTGGACTCCATCTTGGGCCAAAATGAAGTGTCTTGGGCCTCTCATCCTATTGTCCTAGACTGCAGAGAAATGCTGGCCCAAATGCCAAATGTTTCCTTGTGATACGAAGCACGAGAATCCAACTGAGCGGCAGATTGGATTGCCAAGTCTCACAACACCGACTCTCTTCCAAGAAATTGGGTATCCCATCCCCCGCAAGAACTTTATCTTATATTATGTTTGGACTTTCAATCTAGTTGTAATCCGGCATCCCTGTATTAATCAATGAAATGTCTTTCCGACCAAAAAAGAACCTCAAAATTTATTATTTTTTTGAAGTAAATGTGTCACACAGATATGAGTTTATGATTTTTTGTGTCATAGAAATGTCTCGAATTTTTTGTGGCAAAAATAAGTTTGGAATAAATGTGTTATAATAAACATAGTTTTGGATTTTTTTGTAACTTTCCCCCTTTCTTAATCAATTTAGTGATCTATGGGAAAAAAATTAATTTCGTTAATTTTGTCTTAATTATTGCTCCAATCCTAGAAAGAGGAAACTGGTCAAAGAAGTAACCCAGTTTTCATCTTTACACGAGTGGTTGATGCGCCTCCTCACTATTGAGAGATTGATGGCGCAGTTATCCACTCATTTCTCTTTGAGAATTGAGGAAATGGAATTAGGAAGTATGACTATCATTGGACCGTGCAATTTCGCGAAGATCATGGAAGGCAGCAAGTTAATTTAAGAGAATTATGCAACCGCTCCATTACTTTTGAAAGGTACCATAAACGTGTAGAACTTAGTATAAGACTTTAGAGTGTTGCTATATAGTAATTAGTCGTTGATCAATTCGTATCGATAAATACAATATTCTAAATATGGTTTCCACGAGACTTGCTATCACCGGGCTGCAATTAGTCCTTGAGAAGCACACATCAATAATACAATATTCTCAAGCCTTATCATTTAACAAATCACGTTCATAATATAAATTTTCGTAGTCCCATTAAATAAGTTATCGTATTGAGACGCGATCTTGCTTATGCCAGCATCAATAAGAAATTTTTTTTTTTTTGAACAACATCAATAAGAATTCTAAAGGGAAAAGTGCCAAAAAAGTCATAAACCTTTTGACTTTGTGCCAATTTAGTCCTAAACCTTTTTTTGGTGCCGATTTAATCCTAAACCTTTTCACGTTATGCCAATTCAGTTCTTTCCGGCCAATTTTGGCCGGATTTTGGGACTGACGCCTCGGTACCGACGTGGCTTGATCGGCGCCGACATGTATAATTTTTAATAATATTTTAATATTTTAAATATTTTTTATTTTTTATTTTATTTTTTCTCTTTTTATTTTTATTTTTATTCTTTTCTTTTATTCTTTTTCTTTTTTTCTTCTCATCTTCTTCCTCCAGCCGGTCGCCGGAGCCGGGCGACGCCGTGCAGGCGACGGCCGACGAGGTCGACCTCACCAGCCACCTCGCCAGTGGCCGCGAGGCTCGCCCTCGCCGGATCTGGCAAGGATCAAGCCTCGCCCATGGCTGGCGAGGCTCGACCTCACCAGATCCGGCTCGCCACCCAAGCCGCGAGGGGCCTCGTGTCCGGCGAGCGAGGCTCGGCCTCGCCGGATCTGGCGAGGGTCGAGCCTCGCCCATGGCCGACGAGGGCGAGCCACGACAGCTCGGCGCAAGGCTAGCTGCCTCAGAGAACCCAGGAATCACAAAACCCCCACCCCCGACGAATCGCCGCCGCGGTAGAAACAAGTGAAAATCCAGGGCCGGAGCCGCGCGACCGAAGACACCCCGAGCTCCTGTAAACCCTAGAGACGACGACAACGATGAGCGGAGGAGGGAGGAAATTTCTAGGGCGAGATTGGGATCGGAGAATGGAGCCGGGGAGGAGTCCAGCTGGCCTCGCGCCGAGCTGGCGGGGCTCGCCCTCGCTGGCCATGGACGAGGCTCGACCCTCGCCAGATCCGGCGAGGGCGAGCCTCACCACCTAGGCCGCGAGGGCGGCCTCGTGCCGGGCGGGCGAGCGAGGCTCGACCTCGCCATATCCGGCAAGGGCAAGCCTCGCTCGCCCGACGCGAGGCTGCCCTCGTGGCCACTGGCGAGGTGGCAGGCAAGGTCGACCTCGTCGGCCGTCGCCTCTGGCTGGTCGTCGAGCTCCGGCGACCGCCCGGAGGAAGAAGATGAGAAGGAAAAAAAAAAAAATAAAAAATATTTAAAAATATTTAAAATATTATAATATTATTAAAAATTGTACACGTCAGCACTGATTAGGCCACGTCAGCCAACCGGCATCTAGTCAGCAAAATCTGGCCAAAATTGGCCGGAAAGGATTGAATTGGCACAATATAAAAAGGTTTAGGACTAAATCGGCACCAAAAAAAGGTTTAGGACTAAATCGGCACAAAACTAAAAGGTTTATGACTTTTTTGCCACTTTTCCCAAATTTTAAATGAGCAGCTGTTGCACCGTCCCTCCAGACAGTCCTCGTATATATAGAGAGTCACAGTACTAGATCCATCGAACAAAAGGAAAGGTTAGACACCACCATGGAAAACGAAGAGAAGAAGCTTCACGTAGCGATGTTCCCATGGCTCGCTTACGGCCACCTCATGCCCTTTCTCGAGGTAGCCACCTTCTTAGCTCGAAAGGGTCATCGCGTCTCCTTCATCTCCACCCCGAAAAACCTCCAAAAGCTCCCCGCGAACCTCCCTCCCTCGATAACCCTCGTTGAGCTTCCCTTGCCTCGCGTCCATGGCCTCCCCGACTCTGCCGAGTCGACCTCCGAGCTGCTGCACAAAATGATCCCTTACCTTAAGAAGGCATACGACATGCTCGAGCCAGCTGTTGCCGAGTTCCTTGCGAAGTCGGACGTCGACTGGGTGATCCAAGACTTCATGTCTTTCTGGTTACCCCAAAAGGCAAGACGACTGGGCGTTAAATCGGCGTTCTTCAGCATATTTAGTGCTACCACCCTCGTCTTCTGCGGCCCGCCATCCCTTTTGATGGACGGTCAGGCTCGAGCCGAGGCGGCAGAGGACTTGACGGTCGTTCCCCAGTGGGTTACTTACCCCACTAAGGTCGCATTTAGGCTTCACGAGGTGATTAACGAAGAGGATTTCGTGGACTCTGACGCTAACATGTCGGTTTTCGAAAGGTTAGGCAGGTTGATACAGGGTTGTGAAATCGTGGCCACAAGAACCTGTAGCGAGTTTGAGGCCGAGCCATTGAGTTTACTTAAGAAGCTTTACGGAAGAGCCGTGGTTCCGATGGGGCTTTTGCCGCCCCAGAATAAAATCCGCCACGAAGGAGTTGGGAGGTGGAGTGAGCTAAAACAATGGTTGGATGAAAGGGAAGAGAAGTCGGTGTTCTACATCGCCCTCGGCACCGAGGTAGCTCTGAGTCAAGAGTTCATGCACGAGTTGGCATGTGGAATTGAAAAGTCAGGTTTGCCCTTCGTCTGGGTGGTAGGCCGAAAGGCTGGTCCCGGCAGTATCCCTTCCGGCTTCGAAAGCCGGGTGTCGGGTCGAGGCTTCGTCTGGGTGGGTTGGGCTCCTCAGCTGGACATCCTGGCTCACCCGTCGGTCGGCGGGTTCTTGACGCATTGTGGGTGGAGCTCGGTCATAGAGGCCCTCGGGCAGGGCCGGGCGCTAATCCTGTTTTCTGGGGGGAGCTCGGACCAAGGGCTTGTGGCAAGGCTGATGGACGAGAGGCGGGTAGGGTCAGAGGTACCGAGAAATGACCGAGACGGGTCGTTCACAGGCGACTCGGTAGCCGAGACGATAAGGCGGGTCATGGTGGAGCCGGAGGGAGAGGAGGTGAGGGCAAACGCATGGGCCATGAGGGAGATATTCGGCAACGTGGAGCTGCAACACAAGTATCTAGAGGAGTTCGCTCAAGGACTTGAAGACGGCAGAGCCGCAAGTTGATGAGATGATCATGTCGACCTAGAATTTTCTGTGTGAGTGTGCTATTTTTTTAATTTTTTTGTCCTGGGTGCGATTGTACATCACTAAGGAGTAAATGCTGGGTCCATCTAAGTCTCTGCTTTTTTCGAGCAGCACATGCCCTTCTTTTTTCAGACTGAACACCCCCCAACTTTCAACTACCATTCTAATTCGGGTGTAAATATAGCAGCTGTTCCGATCATGATGGCAGACGAGTTGACGAATTTGGGCCACAATTTGCAGTGAAGCTTTTATTGTTTTTGATGCAATTCGATCTCTAGACCAGGCATTCTTGAACTATTATTCTAATGAAATGTAGCAGAGTGAGTTCATTGCACCGCTACGATCCCAATCATCGGTCCGTCTTTTTTTTTCTTGCTAGCAAATGTTGGGTAGGCTCGCTCAATTAGATTAAACCCATTGCATTAACACAACAAGTTACATGATTTGAGGAACATTTCCTTAAAAAAAAAGACCATTTCTATTGTGCAAAAATATTAGTTAATAGAAAATATTTGCATCATGTTAACAGTCTTTACTTGAAGATTTTCTATTAACAACGAACATATTTTGCATGGACTGGATAATCCAAGACTTTGCGTCGCACCGGTTGCCCCAAGTTGCGAGCCGACTGGGTGTGAACTTAGCATTCTTTAGTGTATTCAGTGCTACTAGTCTCGCTTTCCTTGGACTACCTTCCGTCTTGACCGATGGCCCGAGCCGAAGGCCGGAGGACTTGACCATCGTTCCCGAGTGGATAGATTACCCGTCCAAGGTCAGGTTCACGCTCCACGAGATAGTCACTCATCAGGATTGCATGGACACGGGAGTTTCGGATTTTCAGAGGTTTGGCAAGTCGATTCGGGGTTCCAAGTTCGTGGCAGTCAGGAGCTGTGGCGAGTTTGAGGCCGATCCGCTGAGGCTGCTCGAGGATCTTGTCGACCGACAATTTGCGTGTGATTTGTGCTCTTTTTTTCATGTGCGATTGTACTTTATTGGCATCATCATGTACGCGTGGAGGGAAATCCATCTGAATCGTGATCCGTATAAATTATTACCATTTAAAGTAAGGGCTGGGTCCATCTAACACCCTGACTTTCAACTATTATTCTAATTCGGGCGTAAGTGTAGCAGCTGTTCCAAGTTCCAACCATTATGACAGTCTGGCAAACAAGTTGATGAATTTGGGCGACACTTTGCGGTGAAGCTTTTATTGTTTTCAGCGCAACTCGATCTCTGTAGGCCAGGCAATCTGGAACCATATTATTCTAATCGATCTCCAAATTAGACAATCTTGAGATATATTATTCTAATCGATCTCCAGACCAGGCAATCCCGAATTATTATTCCAACCGATCTCTAGATCAGGCATTCTCAAACTATTTCAAATGAAATAGAGGGGAGTACCTGTTAAGAAAACATTCCCGTAGTGGTTTTGATGATTGACAAAACTTAGAGACTTTGTTTTCTGATTAAAAGTATTTTTCAAAGGAAAGCCTAATGGGACATAATCAGATGATTGAAATCAAAATCAGAGTCATGGATTATACTTTCTTGGTTGGATATTTTATCAAACGGCTAAGAAGGAGTAAACCACTTGTGCAACAGCTAGTGGAAAATTAATTGGATTCCTTGCTATATTTTGGAAGAGTTTCAAAAGGAAAGCTTTCATAATTTCTCCTAGATTCTAAACTTTCCTCAATCTTCTTATAAAAGGCGAGTTGTTCTTTCTAAACAAAAACACTCAACTTTTGGAAACCCGACTTATTATATGGGTAGCAAATCTTATGGGAAGTTTCATCATCGACGATCTTGACGCAATCAAATCTTCTCAACCATATCCAAGACCAAGGGTAGATTGGCTGGATGATTCTCTTGGAGATATAAGGGTCAACTTCAATTAGGAGGAATATAATAGGAGGTCTCGAAGCAGAAGGGATAGCATTCACATCCACAAGAATTGAAGCTTTTAATTCCAAAGTCTGAGAATGTTTCGTGATTTTTTACATTCGTCAGTGTGAGCATCATTGTGGAACCATTTAGAGGTTGAGAGTGTGTGAGGAGCCACACAAATGAGCTTGAGTGTTCAGAGCTCAGATCTTGTAACCTTACCAATGGATTCCAGTCAACTGGCTGTAGTACAGAGAGTGAACATAGGCTTGCAAAAACTGAACCACTATAATCTTGAGTGTGCAATTCTCTATGCCTTACTCTATTTATTAATCGTGATAGAATTGTACACCGGTAAGATATTACCACTTCATCAAAAGTTGTCTCGCTACAATATTAGTTTAAATTCTTTCATTTTCGCAAAATTACCTATTTACCCCCCTTTAGATGATATTTTAGCCATAACAGTAACTTCATTGCACATCTATGAATCCAACTACTAGTTCATTTTTATTTTATTTTTTGGCTAGAAAATGTGCGTAGGCTCACTCGATTAGATCAAGCCGATTGCATTACATGATTTGAAAAATAATTTTTCAAAAAAGACCATTTCTATTGTGCATAAATATTAGTCACTAAAAAATGTTTACATCATCATACCAGTCCATGCTCGAAAATTTTATATCAACAACGGAGATATTTTTTGCCGACCCATTTTCTTAAACAATGCAAAGATTGTTTTTTAATTAGGAAGATATTTTATGAATTGTTGACTATTCACAAATCAAGTCTTTGAGATCTATATTGATTCCCACAAATAGAACATAGGGTTCTTACAATATCTGCACTATCGATGATTTGTATATTTTATTTGTAAGAATCGATGATTTGCATGAATTGCTAATAAAAATAATATCGTAGAAACCCTACTTGAAATTTATTTTCTTTTGCGCAAAATTCACCAAAAGCATAGACATGAGAGTGCATGAATCAAAAAAGGGAAAATGCCAAAATTAATTCATAAACTTTTACCAAATGTCCAATATTATCCGGGAAATTTAAATTTGTTTAAGATTGGACATTTACCAAAAATTCAGTATCACATTGTACAAATTGCACATTGAGTTTAAAGTTCGGGAATTATATTAAATAAATTCAAAATCTAGGGACAACATTGTGTATAAAATCAAAATGAAAATTATTTAAGAAGTTATCCCAAATTTGATTAAATGCTGGATCCTAGGCACACGTGGTCGGCGGCTGAGAACAACTGAATTCTTTGCGTGAGGGAATCACGTAACTATGGCTACGCATGGCAACATTTCTTGGCCGGGAATAATTTTTTTCAGCAACAGTTCTTTTTTATTTCTATTCTGGGAACAATTTCTATGTAAAAAAAACCCGTTTGGTAATTACAAAAAAAATTTACTCTAGAAATAGAAAAAGAATAGAAATGAGTTTGGTAAAAAACAGTTTCCTTTTTATTTATATTTGTTTTTTTTTAATTTTTGCCGGTAGACCGCCGCCACCGCCGAACGCCGCCACTGCTGGCGTCCGACGGCGACTGGCGACAACGGCGTTCGGCGACGACCGGCGGCGGTAGTGGTTGGTCGGCCTCCGACAACTGGCGGCGTCCGACGGCAACGATCGGCTGGTGGCGACCAACGATGGCGGTCATCCGGCGACGGCAGCATCTGGCGGCAACGATCAACCGACGGCGGCAATGGTTGGTCGGCAGCAACCGGCGACGGCGACCGGCAACGGCAGCAACCGGCGGCAACCGGCGGCAACCGACGATCGGCCGACGGCGGCGGCAATCGGTGGCGACCGGCAGTCGGCCAGCGGCGGCGATCAATGGCGGTTAGCAAGAGAAGAATAAAAAAAATTCACTTATTTCTTAAACTTGTTCCTGGAATAAGAAGCAACTTTTTTTACTTCTCATTTCTATTCCAAAACCATTCCCAGGCTAACTTTTTGTTCCTAATAAAAAACTAACTTGCCGTTATCAAACGTGTTTCTATTCTTTTTTTGTTCTTGGGAAGAAAAAAATAGAAATTCTTGGTCAAGGCGAATGTTACCATGTGCAGCCTATATTGCTAGCACGAATTTCCGCCCATCCAGCCTTGGGAATTGTGATATGATCTTGCTATAAATGGGATTTCCAAGGATTTTTTGACCTTTTACAAGTTGCATAGGTTCGTATGGTCGAAGTTGACTTTATTTCCTTTTAAATTCAATATGTCGGGTGTTAAAAAGTAAATGTGTACAGATGAACAATTTCATGGCAAAAGATTCACACCTCTTGCTCCACAAATTTCACAAAACAATTGGACTACAGATTCTAAAACTTATTATTATGAAAGTATAATTAAATTATAAATTTTTTAATAGTATGATCAAATCATAAAATATGTTAAATTGATGCAATCGAGTCCTAAAACTTGTCAAATTAATGTAATAAAATCCAAAAACATGTTAATATTTTCTATTTGTAAAGTTAGATGGAGTTAGTGGAAGGAGTTGATTACATCAATTTGAAAAAATTTAAAATTTTATTGCATTATTAAAAAAATTTAAGATTTAATTGCACCCTTATAACAAGTTTTAAAATTTCTAGTACACTTATCTCAATTTTTCATAGATACATACAAGCATCAACAAAGACTCTTCATCCATGAAATGACATATGGTTTCATTCATAGGGTTGTGGTCTCGATCCTCGAGATTCATCCGAGAAAATTACATTGTGATGCGAAGGTAAGATTTTTCGCATGTAGAATAAAACACTTAATTAACCTGTTAAAATTTCAAATGAATATCTAACACCTTAAATTGATATCATGATGAAAAGATATATATCTGTGTGTGTGTGTGTGCGTGTGTTGATTTAACATATGATAGGAAATACCACCATAACTCAATGAGATCATTGTCAACTATATTAATAATTTAACATATGATAGGAAATTACATTATGGTGCGAACTATGGAATTCTGCATTGTTTGGTAACCATCCAAACAGTGTCCGATTTTGAATTTTTGTTCATAGGATCAGTTTGGGAACAGAATTGCGTTTGGTAGAATTTTTGTTCCCGAAAATAAATTTCTATTTTTTTTGTTCCCAAAAATAGATTTGAAACAAAATAAATAAATAAAAAGTTGATTCTTATTTCAGGAATAAATTTAAGAATCAAAACTAACTCTTCTTCCATTTTCTCTTCTTCTTATTATCTTTTCTTCTTCTTCATCGACTACCATCTCGCGCCGCTGTCCACCGCCGCCACCGATCGTTGGCAACCGATCTAGCAAGCTCGCTAGAGGCAAGCCCAACCACCGGCAATGCTCCGATGAGGTCGTTGGCCCTCGTCTAGCCAATCGCCAAAAGAAGAAGAATAAGAAGAAGAATAGGAGAAAAAAGGAAAATTAAATAAAAAAAATACAAAGAAAAAAAGGAAAAATTAATAAAGTAAAAAATTTATTTAAAAATTAAAAGAAATTGATTTGGAATAGAATCAATAAGCACAAGATCAAAATGCAATTTTATTATAGAATCGAAATTTTTGACGATTACCAAATATCTTAAAATACTTAAAAATTGTTCTCGAACATAATAAAAAAGAATCATTTTTTATCAGAATTTATTCCCGGAATAAAATCGTTACCAAACACGCCCTTAATGGCCAATTAGAGTTATCATTTTTTCCCAATAATGAGAATTAATCTCTCGATATTTCAAGGAAAACTGAATAATCTTGGGCTTTCTTTCAAAGGAACCCTTCGCTTTGATGTTAGCATGCAAAAAGCAAGCACCGTTCGTTTAGGCCTCATCGTTCCTAATCGGCCCGTCATCTGTTAAGCCCAAATTTCCGGCCCTCTTTGTAATTCCTGGCCTATTTTCACCCAGCGGCTCCTTCCCTTCAAAGGTCAAATCGGTCTTTCACTGTTCTCCCTCCATCCCCTTTCTCTCTCCACAGCGAAACGAGCGCGCCTTTTGGTGCGAAATGAGCACCACCGGCGGTGGCGACCGTGGCCCTCCGCCGGCGATGACGGCGGTGGCGGTGGCGGTGAAGGGCGACTTAAGCGGCTTCGAAGGAGGAAGAGGAAGCCGTCGCGCCGTCCGTTGGGCCGTCGAGAATCTCGTGCCGAGAGCCGACCGGTTCGTCTTGGTCCACGTGATGCCCAGAGTCACTTCAATCCCCACTCCAAGTACGTTCCGCGACCGCCCGCGCATCACGTCGATGCGCGCCTTTCGTTGTTTTGACGGCAATTCTTACGGCCGTAGACTCTTGTGGTGTTGATTGACCGAGTCAACGCGCGAACGTTTCGATTCAATGCTGTGTTCCTCGCAGGCGGAGCTCGTATACCGGTGGCGGAATTGGACGACAGTGTGGTGGCGATGTACGTGGAGGAAACGAAAGTGAAGTATGAGCAGGTGTTCGTTCCGTTTAAGAAACTGTGCAAACCGTGGAAGGTGAGTTTCGCTTGTTCAGCCTGTGTTCCGTTTTAGTTAGAATTAAGTATTAACGTTGAATAGAGATTGCCCTGAGCTCTAATTGTGGGAATTATGTACTGAGCTCGGTCGATGCTATCTGAGAAACGGATACGCTTAAGTTTTCTGGGGAAATCTAGGAGATCTGCGGTCAAAATCTGAAATGAATTTAGAATTGAGATAAGCTGTATAAGGTAGTTTGAGAAAATCAGGAAATTGAATAAGGAAGTGCGACTATAGTTGTACCGTGGAATTTCGCGAAGATCATTAAAGGCAGCAAATTTTTTTAAATTCGATGTTATGCATTTGGTAGGTGGAAACTTTGGTGCTAGAAGATGACAATCCTGCGGCTGCACTCCTTCAATTTGTGTCAAACGTGGGAATAAATAATCTAGTTCTGGGTTCCTGCTCATCGAATGCCTTTGCAAGGTACTACTGCAAGTACTTATTTGGTGGGAAGATGATCTCTATTCTTACAGTTCCCTTCTAAAAAGATTTATAGTGTTTATGGTTGTTAGACTTAATCAGAGCATCTGATTGCCAAACATACATTTATGGAAGTAGATATTTCCATATTTTCAAAGGAGTAGATGAATTAGAGTCGAACTACTCTTAATTCCATTTTGTTCGAGCTCTTTTTATCTATGCGGATGGTATTATCTCGTTAGATTGAGACTTGTCTCAGAAACCTGTAGAGCCATTTGCTCCAAGCTTGGAATTGCATTTGGGTGTATGCCTTGCAAGGTATGCTATAAGAATGTAATTTGTTCATGTGAAATTTATCACAATTGTTTGCAGAACTTTTTTGTCCATGTCTTCTCACCTTTTTATCCTTTGGCTAAATCTTCTCTCACTTTTACGGTTAAATCTTAAAAACTTGTTCATCTCGCTAGGAAGCTGAAGGGACCAGCAGTACCTGCTACTGTTCTTACCTGTGCTCCTGAAACTTGTGATGTTTATGTTATATCTAGAAACAACATTGTCAGCAAATCAGGTAGTTTACTTCCTGTAGGATTTGTCTCCTCATTTACCAGAGGAATTGCTGTGGAAAGATAATCTGATCTTCCCTCCTACAGATAAAGGTTCTGGTCATGGTATGTTGGCTCAAACAAACCACGAAGATGTTTTTGATGGATCCAGTTACCCAACATCCTGTGCCAATTCTTTGTGCGGAGAATCTGACTTCAATGATAGCATCAGAGGATCACCACCATCAGAGCCTAGCTTTGTGACTGCACTAGCGTCAGATCATACAGATTATCCCAACAGTGCTAATGTAGATCAAGAGAGTGGATATCCGTATATAGGAGATGCACCTGAAATGGATTTTCTTGAGCAAAGCACATTGATGGCTTCTAGACCAACTGAGCAGGTGGCCTTTTAAGTTTTTCCCACCCTGAGAATCTTAGTATTTAAGGTTTATATTTTCTGAGTAATGATTCATGTGCAGTATTCATTTTGCAGTCAGATGTACAGGCTGAAATAGAGAAGCTGCGGCAGGAGTTGGAGAACACGATTTTTATGTATGAACGAGCTTGTGAAGAGCTGGTCCATGCCCAAAACAAGGTTTTTGTCAATCATTTAATAGAATTAAAACCTTATGACTGGTTTTGTTAGTTTTGCCGGACATGCTTCATGCAAACTTTTGAAAACATTAAAGTGTGAAACAAATGATAAAGATCTTGCATTCAAATTTTGCTATTGTCCCAGTCAACTTCAAGTTATTATCAAAATCAGAATGATTGATGGGATTCACAGGATGCTTGTCTGTTGATTGAAAATTTCAAGTGTCTTGAGAACCAGAAATAGGAGCAAATGACATGGTCTCCAAGGACCTCGCACAAAGTCAAAGAAATCATCTGATCTTGGAAATCTGGAAGATCTCTTGTTCCCCTTGATTTTTTTGACAATTTCTCATGACTAAATTCTCAGGTTCAAGAACTTTCTTCTGAATGTGGGGAAGAAGCTCGAAGAGTGAATTCTGCCTTACAAAGAGAAGAAACTTTGAGGAAATTTGCTGCTGAAGAGAGAGCTAAATATATGGAAGCTTTAAAGGAGGTTGAAGATGCAAAGAGTTTGCTTGTTAAAGAGGGTTACGAAAGGCAGATTGCTGAACTGAATGCCCTCAAAGAGTCCTTAGAGAAACAGAAAATTATTGATATGCTCCTCTTGAGCGATAAGAGGTATAGAAAGTACACCCGGGATGAACTAGAGATAGCGACAAATTCCTTCTCTGAAACCAACGTGATTGGTGAAGGAGCATATGGGAAAGTCTACAAATGCAATCTGGATCATACTCCTGTGGCTGTTAAAGTTCTGCGATCAGATGCTTGTGAGAGGAAAGAGGAATTCCTGAGAGAGGTGTCCCTTTAACCTGACCCTTCCTCTTTCACCTCTTGATGCTTGACTGTAGTTTCATCATGTGCAGGATTTCTGTTGAGTGATTCGTCTGCTAATTCATCCATGTTTAGGTTAATATCACGCATTTCGTCTGAAAATTTACTTTATCTGTGAAGCAACCTAGCTTTTCTATATTTTACTGGGGACTTCTTACTTCTTAGGACTTCTCTGTTACTACTTATGGAATTGCGTCATACATCTCTTCTATAAGGATTCACCTTCAGCTAGGGTCAATGTAATCATCTATTCCTCTACTCATACTATTGTCTCTAGTAGAACAAAGGTTATAGATTTTTTTATTTTTTTTAATGTTTAGATGCAATGTTCTTCAATGAATTCATTCCTCTTTGTGGAGCTTCAAGTGAATTTGATCATTGTCAGTGACTGCTGCTGTTTTCCCCATCCTTTGTAGGTTGAGGTTCTTAGCCAACTTCGGCATCCTCATCTGGTTCTGCTACTCGGAGCCTGCCCAGAGAGTCGTGGCCTGGTTTATGAGTACATGGAAAATGGAAGCTTGGAGGAGTACATCTACCAGCAGAATGGCAAGCCATCTCTTCCATGGTTTGTTCGGTTCCAGATAACTTTTGAAGTTGCTTGTGGACTTGCGTTCCTGCACAACTCGAAACCTGCTCCCATCGTACATAGGGATTTAAAACCTGGAAATATCCTTTTGGGCAGAAATTACGTGAGCAAGATCGGGGATGTTGGATTGTCCAAACTTATTTCTGATGTAGTTCCTGATAACGTTACAGAATATAGGGACTCTGTGTTGGCAGGTACAATATACTACATGGATCCAGAATACCAAAGAACAGGAACTCTTAGACCCAAATCGGATTTGTATGCTTTTGGAATTATTATTCTTCAATTGTTGATGGGTCGTCACCCAAATGGACTTCTATTGAAAGCTGAGGAGGCCATTGAAAGGGGCTCCTTTGCAAGCATTCTGGACAATACCTTCAAAGATTGGCCAGTTGCTGAAACAGAGGAATTGGCTCAAATGGCTCTCAAATGTTCGAAACTTAGGTGCAGGGATAGACCAGATCTTGAGAATGAAGTCTTGCCAGTCCTTAAGAAGCTGGCTGATTTTGCAAGTGCTAATGCTAGAGTTGGAAGAGAGAACGCATGTGCTCCGAGCCACTACTTTTGTCCAATCCTTCAGGTGACAATTTCCCTCTACACTTGCAATTCTTCTTTTTCTCCTTTCATCACATAAGCAGGTCTTATTTTTCATTTTAATCACATGCCCGGACATCAACCTAACCTGGTTTGTTGCATATCTTGCAGGAGGTGATGCAGGATCCATGTATTGCTGCTGATGGTTTCACCTACGAGCACAGAGCAATAAAGGCATGGCTTGAAAAGCACAGCGTATCCCCAGTAACCAGGAAGAAGCTCCAGCATATGGTTCTTGTACCCAACCACACTTTACGTTCCGCCATACACGAGTGGAGATCCCGGGTGACTATCAAAGAGAATCATGATTGATCTGCAGTAGTTTTCTGTAACGCATTTGCTTTTATTATCTGTCTGTAAGACTGTAAATAGTTCTACAGCACGCTGTTCTCTGGAAGAATAGGACCATTATTCTTCCGTTTTCTCCCCTATAGAAATGCCTGAAAGATGAGGAATATTGTATATAGTCATACAGTGATGATACCGCTTGTTTCTTTACCATGTGAAATTAACCCCCCCCCCCCGGCGCTTTCATTTTAACCATTTCCAGGCATATTCAGGGGTCTGTTCACTATTATTGTCTTGGGCATCGTGTCTAGATTGATTAGCTTCTTTTTAATAAAATCTGTCCTATCAAAAAGCTAATTCCAGACATTTTGGGGAATAAATCTGTCCTAGTGGTTCAAAAAATCAGAGGGCGAGTAGGGGCGCGTTTGGTTGTGTTTGTTTAAAAATTGTTAGGGAACGGGAGATGCCAGACATTACGAAGTGGGGAATGACGTCCAGATCATTAAGTCACCATACCCCATCGAGAATGACGTTAACTTTACCAAATCAGAGGGCGAGTAGGTGTCCGGTGCGCGCTAGTTTTGGCTCGTGAAGAGATCCTGTCATGTGCGTATAAATTTTCCCCGTGCTTCTTCCAATCCTATTATCTTATGAAAAGAGTTGGTATCGGATCCTTGGCTCAAGCAGGAACCGTCCTAGAATCTGAACTTTGTCGCGGTTATGGATCCAAAATCATTTTTGTGGACCCTAATTTTATAATCTTTTGCTTTTACCGAAATCCAAGGGTGGATTCTTATCCCTTGCTGCTTAGAACCCTGCTGCTACTTTGGAGAGTTATTATATAAAAACATTTTTTTGGGGGGCGCAATTATTGGCGAGAAAAAGAAGAAAAGAACACGTGCTAAAAAACGGGTGTAGAGCGTCCATTGCCAGCATGTCTTCCACGATCTTCACGGCATCGGTGATTTTGCAAATTCTGCAAATGATTGAAAGCGATGCAACGCTACAGATTGAGGGCCATCGTCAAAAGTGTGGAAAGTCACTCCAACAATGCACGTGCTAGAATTAAATGGTTGGTAATTCAGCGCTTGGTAAAATCAAAATGCATAGTCAATATGTCAGCTTCCAAATTCGATTTTCTGTTCAAATTGCATGAAAACTCATTTCATATAAACTATGCATCCTAGGGATAGATATGCCAAGTCCGCGAAAACGACGCAAAACACGAGACCCATCGAAGCTTTTCCGCTACATTCACCCATCCACGATATTCACCATCCGAATCGCCCGGTCATCATCCGAAACTCAATCGATTTCCCTTCCGCTCGCGTGTGAATTGGGCAAACAATGGGCGCTTCCGCTACCCATTGACTAGCCTCGCGATTGAGTCGCTCCCGGGGCCCTTTTTTTCCCTGGCGAAAAAGAATCCGTCAGCGCAAATGATGGACTTTCTGCTGGCCAAACGGGAAAAGACGTCGGAGCCTCTATGGACCGCGCTTTCCCTCCGCGGGTGACGGTCTGCGTGGCGTCACAAAGCGAGGGAGAAGCGGGGCCGTTCGGACGTCAGCAGTGACGTGGGTCAGGACAACGACCGCCCCCGCTAGGGACCAAATCCCGATGTCTGAAGGGAGGGCGATTCGGGGCGTTGCTGTGGTGGGGGTGGGGCGTGCTGCACATTGACAACGTAGGTCGACTGCTCAGCTCAATCTCATCCCTCACGTCGTACGGCGCATCGTTGGCACCTGTCGGCTCCCGCCACGTCTGCCAAGTCGATTGATTGATTTGCTCCTGTTGCTGTCGCTCCTGATTTCGGCCGCGATGCGGTGTTCGGCTCGAGAAAGAAAACAAATTGTATGTACGCCAGTAACATTTTTTAACGTGATTTTTTTTTGTGTGATATTTTTGGAATTCTAATAATATTTTAGATTTTAACGAGGGATATAAAACAAATGCTTTTTTACTCTTGCTTAGGTGGCAGCGAACGGTTTATAAAACTAAAGCACACTACACCAAAATCGGCAATTTCCTTGTTATATTATATATAAGATGAGATGCACAGGTCTACTTGTTAATGATAGCTTTGGGGGTAAGATAGTTTTTTTTTTTAATTAAGAAAACATAAGTATATTCATATCTACATGTGGGCATCTATATATTTGGGGTTGAGATATGTTATTCTATACTTTAGAGCATAAACACCATGCCCAAATATAGGCTCACAAGACTTTGCACGAGTTTATTAATTTGGGGACATAGATATGCAATTAAATCATGGTTGAAGTTGAGCAATAGATTCATAAGTCATGAACCCTAAGCCACTAAGTGGCGCTCGAATTGGTAACATCTTGTTTTCATTTAAATACCACTAAAGCAGTTTACTTAGATGCAATTGGAGATATGAAAACGATATGTAAATGATGGTTGTTCAGCTTTGAGAAACTACTTATTATGTTTTCTACGGAACTTATTATAGAAAAAAAAGATTCAGAAAAAGAAAACATGAGAATATTTAAATCTATGTATGAGTATCCATATGTTTGTAATTTTCAAGTGCTTAGTGGCAAAAGTTAAATTCAAATTCCAAGTTGTGGAATTTGTTTCTTCTTGAGAAAATCCAAGGGTTGGCTAAGAGCAAATGGCAGGCATTCCCAAGTTTACTACCTCGAAGGAGGGAAAAATAACAAATAAGGTTTCTATCATTTTGCGTAATATGAATCATTTTCTAAAAATGATTATTAAAATATTTAATTATCGATATAATTTATATCTGAATATTTTCGTAAATAAATAAAACATTTTTAGTACTTTTTTTTTTTTGAGAGATTATTTTAAACAAAAAATTATTCAAATTAATATTTTTTGCGAATTTTTTTCCCACATTTATCGCTTTCTCCACCATCTCTTCTGCCATGAATAGAGAAAAAGGATGATCTGGAAAAATGGGTGGTAGGAGAAAAGGGCATATTCTTGCTGCTCAGGAAGAATTTCGAGTCTTCGAATAGTGACTAAAAAAATGCTCTCGCGCAATCAGCAGGAAGGTTCATCAATCTCCGGCGCTGTATTTAAAAATATCCAAACTTTCGATTCCTTCGTTCCATCAAATCGACAGTTGCTCAGCACAGAAAAAAAAAAGGTGGTCGGTGAGTCAAAGCGGGGGAGAAAGAAAGAAAGAAAGAAAGAAAAATGAAGGAGAATTCGAAGGAATTAAGATTAAAAAAAACATGTGCAGATGTCCTAATCATGGGCTTCCTCGAAATGAACAGGATTCCAAGGGTTCGAGTCAACGTTCCTCCCCCTTCCCTTTTTTGTCGCTTCCAACCGGAGGAGGAGTTATCTGCTAGATCTCCACTTTCGAATTCCTTTTTTAATTTTTTTGAATGCTTTTGGCCACGAAGCTTCTCACGTTTTTTCCTTTTTCTTATCTGCGGACGTCATCAGAACCATCAGCCATTTCTGGATTAGGTCCGTCGACTCTGATAGGGTTTGGTTCGTCCACATGCTCCGGGATGTCGCTGTGCATTTTCAACTAAAAAGTCTGAATTTTTTGGAAAGACTTTTGACAAAAGATCGTTGTATTCTAAAGCGTCGGTTTATGTGAAATTAGGGTATTTATGTGGCAAATGATCTGATTGGTATTATTGTGGAAATGAACGATTGGATGTAAACGTGATAAAAAAAACCTAAAAATGAATTGGATATCAAATTTATACGCAATTAAGTCGACATTGTTTGTAGTCCAACACTTTCAAGTGGTTACTAACCTCCAATTACATCTCATAATATCGCACAATATTTAATCTCCAATTTATCATGTAATAATATTTTGGTTTGTTAGCATAATTGTTAAGGCCAAAACCTCATATGCTCATGACAACTCTTTAAAGGCACGCACCTAACAAGTATACATAGGACACAGGCATGATCCCATGTCGATTCAAAGTCCAAATCAAACTTATTATCTTCTTGATTTTGGAACTATCTCTTCTAATTGGTGATTGGTGCACTTTGTTGAAATTCGTTATCAATTTAAATAAGCAGAGATTCCATATTATTTAATTTAGATTGGGTTTTGCTCTGGATTCTAACTTCAAGACGCTTCTATTATGATTTATCGTCGTTAAAGATTTTGGTCAATATCAGACTACAAAATTTCTCTTGGAATAACAAAGAAAAGTCTCCATCGAAACGGATGTACTTTAAGTGGACCGCGGATGAGCTCGACAACCTTTTCTTACCAGGTACTACTTTGGTTTGATCTGTTCTAAACTGTCCGGCTTCAAGAAGAGAAAAATCAACGAAAATTCCCAAAAATCACCAAGAAAATACATAACCTATAAAAGTAACAAGAAACTCACTAGCAAAAAGTCCGAAACGCCCTCGCCCTCGCAACCGCGTGCAATTTCCCCTGCCCCTCGTTTTGAAATTTTTTAATTTTTATTCGCCCCCAGCCACGATGCAGCAGAACAGTCAACACCACACGGAGAGAGAGAGAGGGTCAAACCACCGTCAAACGCCGCGTTCACACTGCCGCACACGCTTCCCTCCCCCCGTATTTAAACTCCATCCTTCCTCAATTTCCAGACCACCGCCTTCTCCTTCCATCCCCATCATCAGCAATGGAAATCTCTGCCCCCTCGTTATTCCACCAGGAAGACCTCTCCCACATCTTCGCCTTATTCCAGCAGCAGCAGCAGCAGCAGCAGCTCGACATGGACGCCTTCGACCTCTTCTCCAACCCCTTCAAGCGCCGCCGCCTCGACGGCGGCGACGACGACGACGACTCCGACTCCTCCAAGGCCTCCCCCGCCGTCCCGGCCTTCGCCTCCCTCTTCTCTTTAGACTTGGACGACGTAGCCGAAGACGACGACCAGAAATGGGTCCGGGTCGACGAGCCCCCGCAGCAGAAACAACAGTTCCTTCCCGGTCCGGACGAGGCCAAGAGCAAGAGCGGCGGCAACAAGCGAGCCCGGCGCCCCCCCGCGGCGGCGCCGGCGGCGGCTGCCGGCGGCAATAGCGGCGGCTCCCCTGGGCCGGTCGAGCCGGTGGGCGGATCGACCCGGAGGCTGTGGGTTAAGGACCGCAAGAAGGAGTGGTGGGACAACCTGAACCGGCCCGACGTCCCCGACGAGGAGTTCCGGGCCGCCTTCCGGATGAGCCGGGCCACCTTCGACATGATCTGCGACGAGCTCGACGCCGCCGTCAACAAGAAGAACACGGCGCTCCGGGAGGCCGTCCCCGTCCGGCAGCGCGTGGCCGTCTGCATCTGGCGGCTCGCGACGGGCGAGCCGCTCCGGCTCGTGTCCAATCGGTTCGGGCTCGGCATCTCCACCTGCCACAAGCTCGTCCTCGAGGTGTGCGCGGCCATCAAGGACGTCCTGATGCCCAAGTTCGTCCAGTGGCCGGAGGAGCCCCAATTGGGACACATCAAGCGCCGATTCGAGTCGGTCTCCGGCATCCCGAACGTGGCCGGATCAATGTACACGACCCACGTGCCGATCATCGCGCCGAAGGCCCGGGTCGCCGACTACTACAACAAGCGGCACACGGAGCGTAACCAGAGGACCTCCTACTCGATCACCGTCCAGGGCGTGGTCGACGACCGCGGCGTCTTCACCGACATCTGCATCGGGTGGCCCGGCTCGATGACGGACGACAAGGTCCTCGAGAACTCCGCCCTATACCAGAGGGCGAGCCAGAGCCTCCTGCACGACCTCTGGATCGTCGGCAATTCGGGCCACCCGCTGACGGACTGGGTCCTCGTGCCTTACACGCAGAAGAACCTAACGTGGGCTCAGCACGAGTTCAACGAGCGGGTCGGGACGGTCCAGCGGGTCGGGAGGGAGGCCTTCGCGAGGCTGAAGAGCAGGTGGGCGTGCCTGCAGAAGAGGACGGAGGTGAAGCTGCAGGACCTGCCGGTGGTGCTGGGCGCCTGCTGCATACTGCACAACATCTGCGAGGCGCGGGGGGAGACGGTGACGGAGGCAGAGCGGTTCGCGCTGTTCGACGACGAGATGGTGGCCGAGAAGGCGGTGAGGTCGGCGACGGCTCAGCAGGCCCGCGACCACATCGGCCACAATCTGCTGCACCACGGCCCGGCCGTGACCGCCTTTCTATAGTTGTCGTTGGCTTAGCGTGCGGCGTGTTGTTGTACAGCGAGTTTGTTCATTGATGTTTCTTGCTAGCCGAGAGAGCCCTTTTCTCAGGTCGAGTCTATGGCTCGCCCAAGCCAATTGGTCCCGGTCCGCTCGCCGGCCGGCCGACCGAAAAGCAAAACATCACAATAAGGGCTCGATACATGTAGTACACTGTAGAATCTGTGCTTCTTTCTTTCTTTTTTGAGGCCTCTTGATGTATTTTTGGGTTCGATCATATTCTTTTTTCGATGTACTTAGATTCGGGTTTAGGAATACTGCAGACGACATATGATGTTTTGACATTAAGAGTTATGATTTTTTCTTTTCCCTTTCCCTTTCCTTAGCCGCTTTGCTTAATAGCCCCCCCAATGCACTTCTTAAGCAGGCATCATCGGTCGCCACGCCGCGTGATGCCATGCCGGTTCCTAGAGAGACGTGGCCAAACGGACCGCGGCGAGACGGCCTTTTAAGAGGGTGGAGCGGTCCTTCGAGGGACCGTAGAAAACCCGGGCCGAGATGTCGGAAGCAGTAGAGGTTGGACGGATTGTTTTCGCGAGAGGAGACGCCGTGTGCCAAATGGCGACATGGGCTGATGGTTGTTGGACTTCTCTGGAACTGTCGACGTCGCTCGGACCTTTCGACCTAGGACAAAACATGGGCCAGCCATAACGAAAAACTTTAAAATTATTGCAAGGGGAAAAAATTAAAAAAATAAAAACTATTTCTCGCGGTTGTCACCGTCGCTACACCCCTTGTTTGACAAAATGGCAGTTTTCCGTTAACTTTTGTACCGGTGAAAACTAGCAAATCCAGTTCGTTCTTCGCATCATTCCGACTGTGGAATATTGCCGTGAAGCTGAGCTGTGCTTCGAGAACCTTAATTCAAATTAGTGCTTATTTTCTTTGAATTCTTTCCATGAAAGGAAAGGAAAAAAAGCGCTCCCTTTTCAATAAATTAAAAAAAAACCATAGAAGTTACTAATCTCGAAGCTCGGGAAGAAAACTCTTTTTATGTGACCAAATACTGAAAATAAGAGGATGCAGAATTGTACCTCGCGAAATTTAATATCAGTAAATAATGTTTGTTCAATTTTCATGAAATTTCAAAAGCTCAAAAAATAATGACATTGTGTAGATCACGACATTCAATTTTAAGAACTGACATTGATACATTGATTTAATCTTTGGGTGCGTTTATCTTAAACGAAGATTCACCCTCAGATTATATGCATCTCATCTCAACTCTATTGAATGTATCGGCATCTAAATACAAGTATTACTTACAGTGCTCGCACTCCAATTCGCATAGTTAAGTAAGTAATCTCAACACCTTTTCAACATAGAGCAAATTATTGCCCTTTCGACTATGTTCTTCCAATTGCATGACCATATGCGCTCTTATTAACGATAAATTAGGGACAACAATATTAAGAATTGAATTCGTAGTTCATTATTAATGTCGAAAATGAATTTGCTCGAGCCGTGACGAAACTTCCAACTCCAATTCGAGCTTTTTTGGGGGGAAGGAATAATATCCTAAAAACGAAGAAGAATTATGATGATAACAAATCATTTTTTTTTTAGGATGATAAATAATTGCATCTTGGTATAGCCTAACTCATGTGAGTCTCTTTACAAAAAAAAAAAAAAAACTCATGTGAGTCAGGGAGTTCCCATTTTAAATGAGCTGAAATATTTTCCCCAAAATTTCCAGAAATGTCTCGGCGCCGGGGAATTATTTCCCAATATAAGCGATGCCGAAGAGGGGTAGGAGCGTAATTTCGCCGCGGGCCAGTTCATTGCCGATCAAAACTCCAGGGGGAGGAGAAGGGTGGCTTCGACCTCCATAGCCATCGTACGAACCTCTCCGATTCGGAGCTCCGGAGCTGCAATTCCTACCCGTTTCCCCGCCGGCAGCCGCGCTCGGCTCGCTCCTCCTCCACCGCCGGAATCGAGCGAGCTCGTTCCGTCGTTTCCTCCACCCCATCCGGCGTCCCGATTGAAGAGGTGAATTCCGGCATTGATTTTAGCTGCTCACTTTGATTGAAGTCCTAGGGTTTGATTCTTCGATCGGGAGCTGGTTGTCGGTGTGTTGAGCTGGATTCCGGCACTTTCTTCCGGCATTTTCCGGTCGATTCGAGTGGCAGCATCTGCAATTCGTGTTTTCGGGGTGTGCAGGGGGGGCTTTAAATGCTTGGTATAATTTGGACGGAGCTTTCGCGTATTCAGCTGTGATTGACTGGAGTTTGAATGAATGCGTTTCCTAAGGAAACGTGGTGGTCGAGTTCCGGGTGACGAAGTGTTTTGAGTGTGTGGAAATGTTTTTTTCTCTGATTTAAGTGGTGGGAAGAGGGAAGGGCGGGGTTTTGAACTTGAACTGAGCAGAGAAGGGAAGTAAATTTTAGGCAAGCTATCGTCAGCCCGAGTAGAGAAAAAGAAATGTGATCTTTCTGGAGCGAAGTGTTAATGCTTGTGTAGCGCATGCTTAATAGGGAGTGAGCACGTATAAATTGTTGCTGCGAATGGTTGAATCCTGATCTTGCACTGAAGTTTGTGGGATCATAGATATTTAGTATTAGTTTTTATGTTGAAGGGTAATGAGGGAACTAGATTTTCTATTTACATTATTGCTGAGGATTGTAGCAGCAGTAGAATAAGGAAAGAAACCATTAAGTGCCTGTTGAAATGCATTGACGTATCTCTTGGCCATTTGGGCTTTAGTTGCTTTGTCGAGGCTGAAATAGTGTTTGAACTCGATGCAAGAGTCGATTGTTGGCATTATCAAGTTGAGAACTTAAATTTCTTACCGTAAATGGGAAATACCAAGGTTGCTCTTTTGCTTGATGTTTGATCGCATTGACATGGACTTTTCTCTGCCGGTTTGACTTATTGTATAGGCAGATAGGGGCTTGAATGTGGCCCACTGTCGTTATCTAGATCATCTTTAGATGCGGGTATACCATGAGTGCCAGGAAGCTCCTTGTTTTTGGGATCTCAATTTACAAAAGTTTGATCTTAAAACTCATATTTGTTCCAATTCAAAACGTGGGGTGCTATGACTACTCTGATGAGATTTTAGACATACAATGTGAAAGCAACATTCATTTTACAAACATTTTCAGGTGATATTTATGCAGCATACTTCTGCTTCTAGCCCAAGTCTCATGCTTAAAAGTATGCATTTGCATAAGTGAAAAAATCTCTTTCAGAGGGTATTTTTTGGGAAGTTACAGTGCTGATACTCAGAACAAGAAATGTTGAACAGTGAAACACTTTGTGCATCTACAAGTTGCACTGAAAAGATCTAAAGAACCACACCAGGATAACATATTAAACTATAAAACTAGGGTTGATAAGCTTTCCAGTTGAGCAGATTGGATGTCCTATAATTTTTCCAATGCTGAGAGATTATAGGATCTTGCATCCCTGATGATCGGCACATAGTAATGGTGATCAGATTGAAATAACATGTGGAAGTGGGAGTGACAGAATGATGCTAAGAGCAATGGAAAGCACACATGCTAGTGAAGCGGAAGAATTTTTAACTAAAAATGAGACGAGTAAATGGACATCAGGACAATTTTTTTGCAGAATAGATGCTTAAGCATCTGCAATTTAGGATGCTGAGCATTTGACTCAACTTAATTAACCACAAGAATAGGTTGTGTACTTGCGTCAGTGCACTGGTCATTTCCTTGTTCATTAGTCATTTTTCCTGAAAGAATGAAGCATTTATTGCTGATTTGTAATCAAACACAATACAAGATAGATACTATCAGTATGTGATCAAATTGAAAATAAGAAAATTTAAATGGCAGAAGAGAGATGACACGTTGAATAAATGGCTGGAAATGATGGTCCAGTTGATGGTCAGAACATTGCCGGATAATTTCTCCTTAACAGCAATCAACTTATTAGATATAGTCTTAGAATTATGTTACGCAGATTCAGTAATGTTATGGCATCTCCTGATTCTTGGTATCAGCGGTTTCTTGTTTTATTGTTGTACTTCTTGCTGAAGAGCTTTCTCCAATCTGTTGCACTAGATTTAGCTGAACAGTAGTTTGTATAGCCAGAGTACTCTGTGGACTTAACTTTTTACTTTTGTTAGAAATGTTCATCTATCAATATTGATTAGAAGCTACTGTTTTAAAGATATATTTTCATGATTAGTTGAGAATGGTTAAATCCCCCTTCACTAAGGTGCCAAGAGATGGAGGACTTGATGCACCCTTTCAAATCTGCTGTTGACTCTAGTGAAGTGATTATCCAAACAATGGAAGATAACTGAAGATTTTCTGTCTGCTCTTCTGACCTTTTCTATAAGATAGTTTTTCGAACTTATTGTCAGCTGAACCAGCATTGGCAGTTTCTGGATCATATATTGGTCTCTGATATTAGTCCAATCCTTAGTGATAGAAGCAGTGTTATGCTCTTTCAAAGTTATTGACAATATGCTTTCCTACTAACTTTTCAGGTGACAAAGTTGTACCTTTTACTCAAGGGCACATAACTGATCCTTATGTCCACCAGCATTGCAGTTTTGTCATGTTTCAGTCTGCTTATCAGATATGTGACATTGATGAATTAGAGAAGCTGGTGCAATGGCATCATCCAGTAGATTTGATCTGTCTTCTAGCAGCCCCGATAGGTCACTATATGGCAGCGGGTCGCGTGGATCCCACATAGCAACTCCAATGGAGAGGTCAGGCAGCTTTCGCGAGAGCATGGAGAATTCAATGTCAAGGAACAGTTCTTCAACACCACAGGCAGAAGTTATGAATTTCTTCCAATACTTACCATTTGATTCGAAATTGATGGCTGCGGATTATAGGTCTAATAAACAAGGTGACTTAAAACGAGGTATAAGTGTTGCTCTCGGCTTTTCAGCCGATGATTCTCCTGTAAGCATTTCAAAAGGCAAGCCATCTCTGGAGGAGCTTAAACGAAGTTTGCGTGAAACTTCTAATAAAGCCAGGTAGTTCGTTGTGTATCTCATTCTAAAAATTGGAAATCGGATCAGTTGGTAAAAGTGCTTTATTTGGCAGGGAACGAGCAAGAATATTTGGCGAAGCATTATTGACACTAAATGACTTTTTCCCTGGTCTACCTACAAAGAAGAGATCTCGTCCTGATGTTTTTTCCAATGATCGCTCTGGTGCCATGATATCAAGTGACCGATCTATGGTTGGATCGGGCCTTGCTAAGATAGGAACCCAAAATAACGCCAGCACTGGTGCTTTTGAGCTTGGCCAGCAAAAGTCCGAGGAGCGGACTAAAGGCTCAGTTCCAAATAAACGCACTCGGACCTCATTAGTGGATGCAAAGGTTTACTTTCCGATGAGCTATTTTTAAATTTTATAGAGTTGATTGTGCTTTAGCTATAACTTGCATTTAGCCTCTTAGTGTTGGCTGGTGATCTTCTAGTTCTGCTATAAATGAAGCTAATATATTCAACAATGACAATTCTCATGCCTGGTTAATGTGTTGTTTCTTATTTATTTTTCACCTATTTAGTTGCAATGAACATTTTCATGCTAATATTGCAAGTTGTTTTAAAACTGTGTCCATTAGATTTTCTTTCATCCATTGTAATTGGGAGAGCCATGGCAATTTGTGTTTGTGTGGTGTTAAGTAAAAAAAAGTACACTTAATTAACTAATTCCAGCTCAACATGTTTAATTTATCTTGTCCAGATCCCATTTGAAACATAACCCTTTATAATATATACCATGGTTGTCAAGGTTCCATGGTGGCTAGGGTGTTTGCCTTACCTTGAACCTACCCTATGGACCCCATTTCCTAATTTTTGGACCTGAAACCTATCGTTTGCCTTTTTACCACCCTGAAACTGGAACCAATGGAATCCAAAAGTTCTAGGTTCATTCCAGGTTCCAAATTTCTCTCTTGTTTTATTTTTATTCTTTTTATCAAGCAATTGAATATGTTTTGACAGATATGTCTACCTTACTTGAATATAGTTAGTATTAACATAGAACATAATCACACGAGTATTTGTGTATGATAAAATCCAAAACCAAATAAAATGAGTTAGTTTGATTATAGTTCTCTTCCTCCTCATTGGTGTTGTAAAACCAAATGTGGATGTGGCAATGTGGCCCTATGGCTTAATAGCAGCAGTTGACAAAGAGATCACAGCTGTGGAACCTTTGCAAACATGACACTGATGAACCTCTATGAGCTGAAGCCTTGGCAGCTAAGATGGCTAATTTTGTTGCTTAACGAATGCAGATAAAGATTTTTTGTTGACACTATTATGATAAACAAGCTAATTCTATTTGTCTGTAGATAAATCAATATGCCTGTTAACCTGTAGTTTGCCTCTTTTTTCTACATTGTTAGGACGTGGAGAAGGCTAGTATAAGACCATAACCTGCTAGTATAATGTCATACATAAATTATGCTCTAGTTTGTGTTAAAAATTGCTGCCTGACTCTTTATTCTGAGTTGATTCGGTTGAAGTGCGTTTACTGGCATTTAAACCAGTATCTTGCTACATTACTTTATAGGAATATCAGTGAGGCCTTATTATGTGTTCTTCGTTCATGATGTTGCTCATCATATTGGGTAAATAGTAACTGTGGTTTCTACCTTTTTTTTTTTTTTTCTTTTTTCTTTTTTTGTGTGGTGTCATTAGCTTACTGATCTTCTTTTTGATCTGCAAAAAATTTCTGCTCTATAGTTTCATTGGGTGGGTTGACATTTTCTTTTGGATTGATATAGACGGATGCACGGGCTAATACATCAGTAAGGACATCTGGGCCTGCTGATAGGGAAAGGGAACTGCCTAAGCTAGCAAATAGTGGTGCCCCTCAGTGTGAGGAAAGGACACGGTCAATCGGCGTTGATGGTTGGGAAAAGTCTAAAATGAAGAAGAAACGATCTGGAATAAAGTCTGATTATCCCCCAGGTGTATCCTACGCTAAACCTGCCGATGGTTACCGGGATTCCAAGCAAGGAATGCAGCAAAGATCTGTTAACGATGCCCGACCAAAGTTGAATAATGAGTCAAATGAGTTCAGGTACATCTTATAATTCTCTGTGTGGTCAATCTTTCGATTTTAATTATGCTAGTATTAGAGAAATAATGTCTATACAACTTCCTCATGTTTTTCCATTACTCTAGAGTGTGGTTGGTGGAAGCAGTTCAGGAATTGAGACAACTTTGTCCATCTCTGGGCGAACATTCCTCCTAGTGCTTCTATTCTTCTTCTTCATTTTTCTTAGAATAATAATGACAGAAACTCCATTATCCTTATAAACTCAAGCAATAGATATAGACCAAGCACGTTGTTAACAAACTCAATGATATTTCAAGTACCAGGGAAAAGGATTATCATTGCAGATCAACATTATTAATACATGATATTTCCTATCATTGCAAAACGGTTGTGCATTTCAGGTTCCACCAACATTTACTCTGGATTTCTTTGTTATATGCATGATTTCTCAATACTCTCTGAATACCACAATTGGGGCAAGCCCCAAGTCACAAGCGAGAGCAAGCAAAGTTAATCGTAATGGATATGTAAAAAGTTTCCTTAGATAGACAGCTGTTTCAGTCAGTAAACTCAGTAATGGCCGAGGTGAATTATTTTGGCTTTCCCTTGTACGGAGTATCCTCTTTCACCTTCATCTTTTCGGCAGGCTAAAAGTTTATTTGACTATACTTCAGCTACAAAGGATGGAATATGCCGTAGGCAATTGATAAGTGGTTGACAAAGCAATCGATCTGTATCCATATAGGAATTTGTGATATTTCGCATTAGTAAATTTTTTAATTTCTCTCCTTTTCATCTCTGGTTTTTTGATACTACAAGCAATGGCATGCTATTGATTCTTCTCCAGTTTGTGTGAAAAGAAAATGGTGGATTGATCACTGAAGGCATCTTCCTTGTGCTTATGTCATATCCTGCTGTGAGTGAAAGTTGTTTTTGACCTTCTAAAAGAAAAATTGGACAGTATCATGTTTTATTGTCGAAATATGAAATTGAAATCTTGTAGTTTTCTGAGTTGGGGTATATGCATGTATTTTATTCTGTAAGTAACTCTAAAATTGTATCTAGATAATATGGCTATCCTTGCTAGGCATTTGTTTCAGAGAAAATGTGCTGAGGAAGAGGCCATGGCAACAAGTCTAAACTCAGATTCTACATTGGGATTGATTTGTTGAAGGAGAATTAAAAAGCTATCCTTACTGCCGATATTATAGAGTGCATAAACTTGAAAGTTCATGCACCTAACAAAATTAGAATTGACATAATTAATTCACTTGACTAGAAGCAACAACCCTAGTAGTTGGCTTATATGTATTTGGACATTTCAAATTAGTTTAGTTTTTCACAGATATTTGCATATTTATCCTGACAAAGGTACCTTGCCAGATTAGCCAACAGCATTAACTGGGCATGGGCATAACCGATTCAACTGCTTCATTGTTCATAGATACTTAAGAAGTTTTGTGTGAGATGTAATGTGTTTTGCAACTACAATTCTGTATGAAAAGGGTTGAACTTCCACAAATTGAAAGACATTATATTTCCAGAACTTAAAGTCATTATATTAGCACGGCATATTTCATAATAATCTAGTGGCACAAGGGCGATAATTGCATGTCATCAAACACTCTGCCTGGCAAAAAGACTGATTGGGGTGATGCAGCAGCCAAGTTGAAGCCCATTTTCTTTTGTAATTTATTATGCAATCACCATCTCAAGTGTTGTATTGTCAAAGAAGTAGCCAGTTCTTTTCTTCCACTATGTACTTCTCGTGAAAATTCAAGATGTATCTTTCTTTCTGTTGCCCAATAATGTAGGCCAGGAGTTGGTAATGGATCCCCTGGAGTTGGAAAAGCAGAAGCTATCTCTCAAAATAGCTTCTGTGCACGTACTTCATTACCTAAGGCTGACCTGGACAGCAGTTCCCGTGACAAGAAAGATCGTCCTATCTCAGACAAGGAACGGATAAATCTCAAAGCTGTTAATAAGTATGAATTATTTTCTCAGCTTCAGATATAAATTTGTATATATCAAAATTTTGTTGTGCATAAGCGGGTTCTCATTTGCATCTTATCAGCTTATTCTGCTGTGCCAATTATTATCTTGGTTTGTTTTAGTTGATAGCTTCTTAATTCTTGACTTTCGAGTTTCTGACATGATGGGAGTTCTCTTTATTTCTCACTGCAAGAACTTCTTAATAGTTTAACTCTTTAGTTGATTTGACATTCTGTCCAATTTGCATCCAATTTCAATTTCTCTATCTTATTAAAACCCAGGACAAATGCCCGTGATGATTTAACTTCTGCAAGTCCTACATCTAGCACAAGAATGACTGCATCTATTAGAGGCCCAAGATCAAGTTCTGGCATTACGCCTAAGTTGTCCCCAGTTGTCAACAGTCCAACTGTGTCTAATGATTGGGAGATCCCCAATTGTACAACCAAGTCTTCTGTTGCTGTTGGGGCACAAAGTCGCAAACGCACAGCATCAGGGCGATCTTCTTCTCCACCTGTTGCTTGCTGGCCAAGGCCTCAGAAAATTCCCCGAACTGCTAGGAGAAGAAATTTTGTTCCATCTGTTCCCAGTAATGACGAAACCTCTCCTATGGATACCAGTTCTGATGTTGTGGGAAATGAAGTTGGATTGGGGTTTCCCAGACGTATGCCAAGCAGTTCTCCTCAGCCTGTTAGATTGAAAGCTGACCCATTATCTTCCACCCCGTTATCAGAAGGCGAGGACATGGGGGCTGCTGAATTTAAATCAAGGGATAAAACCAAGAAGTCTGATGAAGTGGATGAGAAATCTGGCCATTCTGTACAGAAGATTTCTACTTTGGTATCATCATCAAGGAAGAATAAGTTAATTCCAAGGGAGGACTTAGGAGATGGTGTCCGAAGGCAAGGGAGGAGTGGGCGCGGTTTTACTTCCTCCAGATCGCTCTTGCCAGTATCAAGTGAGAAACTTGGCAATGAGGACACTGCACAACAGCTTAGAAGTGCCAAACTTGGTTTGGACAGAACTGAAAGGTACAACACACTTTCCAGTCATTTCTTTTTAGGAAATGTAACTAATGCAAGGAGACTTTTAGGTGTTGCCTATTGATTATGATCTCTTAATTTGTACCTTACTCACAGCAAAGCTGGCCGTCCAACGTCTAGGAAACTTTCTGACAGAAAGGCCTATACTCGTCAACGGCATCAATCAGTCAACGTGGCTGCAGATTTTCTGGGTATTGTGTTTGATCTTGTACAGCCTTTTTTTTACTTCATCTTTTCATTTTTGGCCAACTTCTAATAAATATATTGTTGAGCTCCCCTCATGTTTCCCAGATGTTCTGATATCCTCACATTTTTCTTTGTTGATTCTCTTAGTTGGCTCCGATGATGGGCATGAAGAGCTATTGGCTGCTGCCAATGCTGTCGTTAATCCATGTATGTGTTCGAAGAATTCTGCATGCCCTTCAATTTTTGCATTAGCCTTTTGTTTTCACTTAATTGGTTTTCTGTTGCAGCTCATGTGTTCCCGAACGAGTTTTTGATGCAAATGGAAGCGGTCTTTGGTTTTATATTTGATGAAGACATTGCTTATTTGAAGCAACAGGCATTTCTCTTTCTTGCCTCTTCTGGAAAAATTATTAAGTTGCTATTATTTGACTGATTTGTCATGAATTTAGATGATGCCCTTAGTCATTCTACATATTCACTTCTACAAATTTGTTGAGTAAGATGTTTTATTGCAATCAAAGGAGGACATTGTTCTGGAAAAATTTCTTCAGCACCTGCCTTCTATTGTCTTCCCAGTATTGGAAGTGTGAAATTTATCTGGTGGGAAATTCAATGACAAAGCTCATCTATTACTCTTGGACTTTTTCATCGATGTAAATTGATAATCCCCTAGTGTAGGTGGAATTCTCAAGTATGTGTACTTGCCAACTTAGAGGGCTTGGGCATAACTTAGGCCCATTGATCACCCTGTAACATGTCTGACATCACAGATAATTCATTATCCTTTTTTGTTTCTTTTTTACGGGAAATGCAAATCAGTACTTGTCACATTTAGGTTTTGGGATTCCTCAATTACAAGATCGTTTCATAGGCTTTGATACTAATGAAGGATTGGTTAGAGTAAAAGTGTCCATGACAAAGAAGGGAATTAATTTGGTTTCTGAGGACCCATGATTGTGTGGAATGCAGTACATATAAGGATTGGATATGGGTTGTTTCGGCATTGTGGGAAGAGATGGTTCAAGAGAGTGGGTTCTCTCTTTGCCATCATATATTTAGATACTTCACCATCTCAAATTATGGTACATTTTCAAGGATTATCTTGTAATATCTTTCATTGGTACAGCTGCAAGCACTATTTACTAACCTGGTATGGGCACTTTTCTCCTATGAATGGAATGAAATGGACTGAACCACCCATCATCCAAGTGACTTCTATGGTGTCTAAAGCATTTAGGTATGCTTTGGGTAGATTTGGATTAAGCTAGGACCAGAAGCTGCATCAGTTCATTTTAGTTATCAAGATCCTCAATAGATCACTTTATTAAGTGGTTCATTCAATTTGGAGTTAGGAAAGCATAACTGAGAGATACCAATTTTCATCTTCTTATTCTGTATGAGAGCCAAATTCTTCATGAATATACCCCTGCAAATTGAGGAAGTATCCGTGAATCTCAATTCTTCAGAGAATTACTGGTCTACAAATGGAATTGATTGAATCATTCAGCTCAACAACTGGGATGGAAACTCAAATTCCTTACATTTATCTATTTAACTTTCTTAATAGATGCAGTTTGGAGATGAAAAGTTTTTCATCTTTGGAAGTCTGGGAGAGATTTTAAAGGAGTTGACAAACTATACCAAGGGCACATGAAATTATGGCTCTTTTGTCAATACCAGATAAATAAAAAAGAGTTTCCTGATGTACCTTTAACCATATAACTTTTTATATGTTCTTTAGAAGTTATAAATAGGCGAGTCCTGTTGTATGAAGAGAGATGTTTCTGGTTTCTCTGCTACTTCGCTAATTGAAGGTTTTGTTCTTATGACTTTACAGGGAAATTTTGATTCTGCAACTCAAACACCAAATCTTGTTGCTACCGATACAGATAATTGGTGTAGTTATCCCAATGGGTTTGGGTTGGTTGAAGGGGAAAGGCAGATGGGGCTTGATCTTGCTGGACAGATGGAAGTAGCAGTGCCAGATCAAAACACAATCCCTCTTTGTCAGAGGCTCATAGCGGCCCTAATTCCAGAGGAGGAGGCTGATTGTGGCAGCTTTGAAAATGATGATCTCATAAATGATGCACATGGATCAAGGCTCAAGCTAGATAGAGAAATGGATTTAAATAGTTTTAGTTGCCAACCACTTCATAACCATCGGTATTCTAGTGCCCTGGGTCTCAATGGTCACATGGTATCTTGCATTCCTGACCATGAAGAGCATGACAATGATATTGTCGACATGATAAGGACAGGGATAAATTCAGGCTTTGAACATCCAATAAATGGATTAGTCAGAGACCAAATAATGATGCCGAGCACAAGGCATTCAGAAGTTAAATATGATTGCATGAGTATAGATGAAAGACTTATCCTGGAGGTTCACAGTATTGCGCTCTTCCCTGAGGCCATGGTAGGTACATATGTACATTGAATGCCTATTGCTTTCGTCTGTATGCATTTACTGAAATTCTTTGCAATGGAAACTTTTCCATTAATCTCATGCCATAGTTATGTCGGTAGTTTTTACTTTTGTGGATAATGCTATGTATCTACATATTTCTGTCTTTTGGCATTTTGTGCCGTGTGAAATGCTGATACGCTTGAGGGAATATATTACCTGGATGAGTACTTTTGTCATTTGAATCATGCTTAACTGGTTTTTATCTGAAAATTACCTTTTAAATCAGCCTCATGGTGAGCAAATGGAGAGGAAAGGAGTCAATGATGAGATCATGCAATTAGTGGAGAAATACCACATGCAGGTGTTTTTTCAAAGTTCCTTTATGCTTTATTTTCGGCTACCATTTGCATGTATCTGTCCATTTTATCTGTCATTTAGCTGTTGCTTGTTTTTTCCTATTATAGGTATCCAAGAACAAAGGGTTTTTGGAAAGACTGATCAAGGTTGCTGCAGAAACAAAAGAAACTCAAGAAAAGTAACCTTCTTTTCAGTTCAGATTCCATTATTACTCTCCTTAGTTGATCTTCTGATGTGTCAGTGACTTATAGGTGGTTCATTTATTTGCTTGCTTAGGGAGTTCGAACAACATGCGATGGACAAGCTTGTAGAAATGGCTTACAAGAAGTATATGGTACGTTTCCTCATCATGATTATTTTTGTTATCGTAATTGTACACATGCATTTTTTTTCTAGATTTCGTCTTACTATGGTCAGGTTACACTCCTTTGGACTTCTGTTTTATGGGTATACAGGAATAAATTCTTGCAAAAAGTCCTCTCTTGTTATTTGCTTAGAAATGGAACATTTTAAGTTATTTGATTAGGAATGGAATTTTTTTTTAGTTGTTTGCTGTGAACTGTGGAGTGGAGAAAGAGAATGTGCAGTGATTAAGAGAAATTATTTCTGTTTGTGGTTATGCTGGAATTAAAAGGGAACAGGATGATATTGTTGATAAAGCATAATAGGCAGTTTGAGAGCTCTGGAAACCAAGGCTCTGAGGGCAAATATAAACCCTCTGACCATCCTGCTCATGCTAGAAATAGTTATTAGGTGTTATTTGTTGGTACGTTTCCATTGAACCAGTTTGTCAAACTCAAAATCACCTAAATGGAATTATCTCCATTGATTTTTGCTGAAGATGTCATGTAAGCTAATACAATATCCTTGAAAGAGTTGAAACTATTGATTGGAAGAGGGTTTGGCGCGAATTACAGAGGGTTTTCTGTCCAGTAGATGGAGAATGTGGACTATAGATGTCCGATGTGTCAGCCCTCCAATTTTGACAAAAAATTTGTATGGCGCTACATGTTGAAGCATAATACTTCCATTTCTCTACTTAAGCCAACAAATAAAAATTTGTAGGGAATAAACTTCTGAAGTGTTCATCAGATGCCATTCTTACCTGTGCAAAAGTCCTGTGAAGCACCTCATGGCCTGTTCACCTGTGTTTATTTTTTTCCCCTCTTAGATTGCTTTTATCATTTTCTTCTTAGCCCTAGCCCCCTTGACATGGCAATGGAAAAGACCGACTATTTTTGCTGAACCATGCTCCCTTCAATGCAAAGAAATTATCTAATTGTTCAGTCAAAACATTTAACTTCTCCCTTTGCTTGACGGATGGGCATAACTTATTCTCATTCTGTGTATGCTTTCATGCTATTGGTTCCAAGCACTTTTTATCCTCCCCCCAACTATAGCAGACGCAAAATGCACACACACTCAAAGAAAGAACCATAGAAAAAGTTGGATAACCAACCATCTGACCTAGTTGAAAATGGTATTTAAAAAATCAACACAGTTTTCAAGTTGCTGAAAAGCTCTAACTTTAGAATATGGTTCTAAAATGGTGTCAATAAAAAATTCTGTCTCACATTTCTAAGATTGGTCCATAACAACTCTTATGCTTTGTTAATTTAATGTTGGAGAATAATTGAGCAGAAAGAAATCAGGTTTTCTACCAGGGCCTCGACCCCCCCCCCCTCCCAAAAAAAAAAAAAAAAACTAGCTCTCTCTATGCACACTGGTTTGCATGAGTGCTTGTGTGGCTCTGTATAAGTACATCTAAATTTAGCGATCTTTTTGCATGTGTATCCTCATTTCATTAATAATAATCAACTTTGTTCTTAGATGTGTGGGGGTTCAAATCCCACCAGTGGGAAGAGTTCAACCAACAAGATGGCCAAGCAAGCTGCTTTGGCATTTGTTAAACGTACGTTAGACCGGTGCAAACAATATGAAAAGACTGGCAAGAGCTGCTTCAGTGAGCCCTTGTTTAGGGATATCTTTCTGAGCGGGACTTCTCGTCGAACAGTTTTGGAAGGTAATTCTTCCATATTAAATCCCTTCACTTTTAACCATCCTTGGGATGTTATAATCTCAGAAGTATATTCCAGAGGTTGTGTAGTGGTATTCTTTTAGAACTTTTTTGGTAATTATCTTTTTTGTACTGCTTTCAAGACCCTAAATAAATAAATCTAATTTTCATGATAGCATATGTAGTCTCCATCTTGTAATATTTTTGTTTAAGTTGCCTATGCTGTAAAGTCCACTATGTTTATTGTTCACCAAGTAAGCTCTTCGTCCCTTCTGCAGCTTCCAAGAGTTCACAGCAAAGTCCTTCCGCGTCCCTTATTGGTCAAAAAATGGATAATTGTGACATGAATTCCATAAATGTGCCACTGCCTGGAAATCTCGTGGCTGAACAAAGCACTGGTAAAGAAGATTTATGCTTCAATAGAGTAAAGAAGAGGGAATTGTCGCTCCATGAGGTTGTAGCTGGTACAATTGGAAATTCTTCCACTTCACCATCAGTCCTTGGAACTTCTCTATCTAGCAGCACTAAAGGAAAGAGGAGTGAGAGGGACAGAGAAGGAAAGGTGCTATCTAGAACGGGAAATAATAAAAGCAATCGATCAGCAGTATTTACTGCCAAGGGAGAAAGAAAATCTAAAGCGAAGCCCAAGCAGAAAATGACTCAATTATCGGTATCTATCAATGGACTTCTTGGAACATCAGAACAGCCAAAATCAACATTGCCTTCTGGTTCCAAGGTAGTGACAGCCAGTAGTAATTCCAAGGAAAAACTTGGCTTTAGTTTTGATGGGCTTGAGGAACCAATTGATTTGTCAGGTCTGCAGCTACCAGGAATTGATGAACTTGGTGTTTCCGATGATATGGATGGCCATGGCCAAGACCTTGCTTCATGGTTGAACATTGATGATGAGAATCTGCAAGAGAATGACTTTATGGGGCTTGAAATTCCTATGGATGATCTTTCAGACGTAAATATGATGGTTTGAAGTTGTTTCTCTGTATAGTCTTATTAATTATACTGTTGACAAAAAGACACAAACTGCAGTTGTTAAAGGAACAACCTACTTTGAAGGGGTGCAATCAAGTCAACAAAATTAGGTTATATAGATTCTTTTGTAGTCTTCTTCAGAAGTTGATCTTGAAGTGAGCCTTTCAGATGTTTTCGATTTTGCCTCTGTACTAAGGTGGTGATCCTGAATGTAAAGATCTTGCTCAACGTACAAGTTAGTATTTGTAGGGACTATATCTTCGCAAAAATGTACAATGCCTCTTGTACATACATTTCTGATTTCAAATAATATCATCTTTTCATTGGAGGAAAGGTCTCTGCAGTTATGTTCATTATTAGATGTGTTTCTCTCTTTAATTACTGACCATAATTTGACTTAGTTATTGGTTAACTGCCATTTCTCCATTGAAGTTTTGGTAGAATGTGAATTAATCATATTTGCTGGGTCAATATAATGTAATCTCAATATCCTGTTCCTGCTGTATATCTCTTTAATAGGATTGGGAAGTTTCTTCTATTGTGGTTTGCTAGCCATCTTGTGCCTAGCAGTACGTGGTAAATGGTAAGATTTTTTTATTTTTTATTTTTAATCTTTGATGTCTACACTGAATTTAGTAGATTTTAGCTATTTTCCCATGCTTGAAGGGGTGTTTTACTCTACTGGATCTAAGTTGGGGCAGATTTTGGAAAGCCTTACTCTCTTGCAGGTACTTGACTATAAAGACAAAGGATCATTAACAAAATCCTGCAGGCAAATGGCATTCTTCTGTGTTGACTTGAATAACAGTCAGAGTCTATGTATTGATGTTTCAGGTGATTTCATGATTTTATTGGTAATTCTTTCTGACATCTTATCTGATTTAACTGAAGGTGGCAAATGTTAAGGACTCATTGCATTAGTTGCAAAAATAATCTGAGTAGAGTGATAGGGGCCTAATCTTTCCTGATTTAGCATATATATTTGCATTGCAAGGGAGACCTTATCTTTAGCATGTGGTTTCTCTCTGCCTGACAAATGTTTATACAGTGTAAAATATTCACTGATATTGTTTCCAACTTTTTCATTTTTATTAATTTATGACTTCAGAAGTTAAAAGGACCACTAAGATCTTCCTCGTTTTGTCAGGAGCCATTTGTGTGATGCACATTTGTCGGGAAATGGTCCATGAACTTCTTTCTTTTCTGGCGAGGTTGATTGCAAGAGCTTAAGGTAATTGATGGACTTCCGGTCTTTATCTATCATGTGGGTGTATGAAATTGTGAGATTGATCTGCTAAGGAATCTCATATGTTCAGTTGAAGTATCTTTCCGTCCTATTCTTCTTTGTTCAAAGACGCATGCAATAATACTTATATGCAGAAATGCCCAACATCACAAGGGTCAGACTGCGATTTGATCCTGTCTGTCCTCGCCTTCAAATGCTTCCCTCTGCATGTTTTATAAATCTCTTCTTGTGCTATGCTATTCTTGGTTGCTAGTAAGTGCTTAGACATCTTTGCTTGCACCAATGCTGTTTAAATTCCAGTTATAGTTGATAATTTGATAGCTCTACGAAGATGGAGCATGCCCGTTTTCTACCACCCAATACTAAGGGGATAACAAGTTGGCTCTTGTATAACAATTTTGTTCCAGGGCCAATTGAAAGTTTATAACAGAAACCTTATTGGTCCTACTTTTTCGGGCAGACCTGTTTAAACGCAGAAGAGTCCATATGATAAAAGATCAAGAGGTTACTTTGTCTTGCATAGACTTCAGTTATCCTCATAGAATGGTGGTTTTCCTCTCCATATTTGACTGGCTTCTATGGTAGACTTCTTGTTAGAAAGTCCAACCCAAAACACCTCCTCTCATGTGCAAGTTGGATTATAAGCAGCACATGAAATTTTGACTATGCACATTCATATGGAATTTTGACCACGCATATTTGCAAAAAGGATAGCACTGGATCCAATACCATTTTAGAAAATCCAACCGAAAAACTTAAGCTAATAGGTGGAGAGAGACCACATACTCATTGTCAAGCAATGTGGGATAATACTTCGACACTTCTTTTTGGATAATCAGAAGATGGATGCAAAGGTTCTGTCTTACAAAGAGGTTTGAACATAATGTGTCCAAGTGGTGGAAATTCAGATGAAGATGGAATTTGAGGGAGAACCGAAATTGTAAATAGAAGAGGTTTTGGTGAATTGTGCTATGATACGATCTAATTATGTAGTTGACTTTTGCCTAGATTATCTATCGTTTTCACTTTTCCTTTATCTTCAAGCATGGATGCAAAGGCTCTGTCTTACATGAAGACTGCTGAATTTGTAAGGTCTAGATGGAGAAGTTGAGCAAGCACAGATGGGATCTATTGCAAAAGTTCATGTGGGGAAATGGAGAAGATGAGTAAGTAGATTGCCATATGCAAGCTCCACGATCAGGTGACAGTCTGATTTTCTCAGGGTAGTAGTTTTCTGCCCGTTCATTTGGTTTCTAAAGGGGAATTTGTTATGTAAGAGATTGCACAACCCGGAAAAAGTTCTATGTTAAGACTCCAGAATGAGGCCTGTAAGTGAATTTGCAATATATGTCGATGCCATTCTTGTCTGATTATGGAAGTATTTAATTGATTCCTCCGTAACATTAGCAAGTGAATTTGGGAGCACAGGATAACATTGTGGAAAATGACCAAAAGATAAATGAGGAAAGGACTCACTCCTCTTTTTTGCAAAATGATGATTTCTGTGCCAACAATTGGCGATTGGAGTCCATCTGGTGTTATCTTTCCCGTAGTTGGATACAATCAGTGCTGCAGTTGGCTTTTGCTCGATCCATGATAGTTTTTCCACCTTCTTTGAGTGGGGTGGAGGCCAATGTCGATATGCAGGTAATAAAGTCAAATAGAAGAGATGAGCATGCATCAATCGGAGCTGCTGGAGAAGGTTATTGCTCTGAGATGGACAGTATCTGCCTTCTTCTTGCAATGCCGAAAGGATTGTGTTATCGAGCTCTCATTTTCTGTACTTATGATCATTTATTTAGCTTCTTCAAATATTAGTTAGTGATATGGTGTACTACAGCGCTAGTTGAATTGGGACGTTAATCATGTTTACATTCAGATTTCGGCGTTGCTACAGCCCCATTCGCTCCCACTTTCAAGTTCTTTCTTTTATTTATAAAAAGAAAGCCTTTGTATGTATTTTTTCCATTATTTTTATGCAATTGTCCCAAAAAAAAAAAAAACAAAAAACTATTTCTACATGTACATGAAAATAATTGACAAGATAAATTACGGTGCAAACACGGTATCTTGTAGTTGCAAATTCACGTTAGTCATGTCTGTGTAAAAGTATATGTATTCCACAATAAATTTTGATCTTTATCAGATGTGCACGGATTGTTAATTTCTTGGCATGTAACTCTCGAAGTTTATTATTCCATACTAATTATATTGGTTCAAAACCATTATGCGCTTCTCACTTTATCACGTAAGAAAAAAAGTGGTTGTTTTAATGAAAAGAATATTATCGACTAGCTAGCCACTTTTGATATTGCATTATATCATCTTGTACAGGTGCTGTTTTGAACTTCCTTTTTCGATGTCTCGCGCATTAGGAAATTCCCTTTTAAAGGATTGGAGAAAAAGAACACATGCTCACAATCAACTCACCTCGTTAAAAGAGATAAGAAATACGTACATCGATTAAAATTTGAATTACTCATATATCTATGGTTTTCTCCCTATCAGATGTACATCAACAGAATTTTTCATCGAGCAATTTTGATCTTAAAAAAAAAAAACTGGTTGAAATGAACTTTCGTGTTGCTATTCTTATCGTGCCTTTGGCACGGATCTATCGTCAGTTGCCAACTAAGGATATATCGTATGGGATCCATTTGTCGATCTTGCATGTGTTCTCTCGAAATTGATCCCTGAAAGATAAGATTATCTTCTGTTTTGTTGTTTTATTTCTCGAGAGTAACCTGGAGATTGGTCGGTGATCATGTTTTGTTAGAACAGCTTTAGGTAACTGCTATCAGGAATTGCAGTGATCTTCTCTACACCTGAAAGGAAGGCACTTCATTCAGTGCTATTTATGAACTGCCAGGACCATCTTAAGACTGTATTTATGATCGGTTTGTTTTGAAAAAACAAAAATTCATTTCTATAAAACATTTTTCAGGATTTTTCAATATTTAGCCAAAATCCGAAAAAAAAAAAAAAAAAAAAATCAAAAAGTATTTTACGTCATTTGTTAAGGAAAAATTGATGGGGAAAATTATTAGAATTTTCTTTTTATAAAATTATATATATATTCTATTTGCTTCTTCATTGGTTGGTCACCAACTACAACGATGGTCAAAGATTGGTCCCAAGCGAGCCCACCTAAGGCCGGTGAGCTCGAGCTCTCTTGGTCGGTGAGGTTGGAGGCCTTGCTAGATCAACGAGCTTGAGACTTGCCGACTTGCGGCGAGTTTGAAGCTTGCAAATCTGGTAAGACTCGAGCTTTAAAAAAAAATAAAAAAAAAAAGACATAAGACAATATATATAAATAATTTAATTCTAACTTTTTAAAATGAAAATTAATTAAAAATTCAAATTTTTTATATATATTTTTGTAATAACAAATGTTTCTTTGACTTAGAGCTCAAGCCCAAGCATTGAGGACCTCCGCATGACCTTTGTGGACTCAAACCTATGGGTCGAGACTAGAGTTCGAGCGTTAGGAACCTAAGCTCAAGGTACCCAAGCATTAGGCCTCAAACACCAAGCCAAGCCTTGATAGACTTGGGCATGCACGCCGAGGACCAAGCCCGCACTGGGTTCTTGAGCCCAGCCTCGATGGGGCCTTAGGCTCGACCCAAGACTGGAAACCAACGTTAGGGTTTTCGTGCCCAAACGTAGAATTTTAGATCCAAATACCGATACCTAAATATATATTTGAAAGTATTTTCCAGTTTTTTCAAAGAGCAAATCATTTTCTTGAATTCACATTTTGGGTAGGAAAATCTTTTTCCGTTACTCATTTTCCTAAATGAATTAATTGTTGAAAAATGAAGAAAACGGTTTTCTGAAAAATGAACAGACACTAAGGGCGCGTTTGGTAACGATTCTCTTCCCGGAGCCGATTTTGACTAGAAATGATTATTTTTATTATGTTCTCGGAACCGATTCGAGTAAAAAAAACGCGTTTGTAATCGTTCAAAATTTTTTATTCTCGAATAGAATTGTGTTTGGTACCGTATTAATTGATTCTGTTCCAAATTAATTTCTTTTGATTTTTAAATAAATTTTAAATAATTTATTTTGATTTTTAAATAATTTCTTTTTTTTTCTTTTCTTTTTTCCTTTTTTTTTTTTTCCCCATTTTTCCTATTCTTCTTCTTCTTCATTTGGTCGGTCGCCGGACCGGGCCAGAGAGGGTCGGCGACGCTCACAGGAGCGCCGCCGGCCCTCAGCGAGGTCGGCCTTCGTCGGCCGAGCCTCGCTGGCAGCTAGGCGAGGCTCACCCAACCCCGCCGAGGCTCGGCCTCGCTAGATCTGACAAGGCCGAGCCTCGCCGGTGGCCAGGCTGGCCTCGCCCAGCCTCGGCGAGGCCAGCTTGGCCACCGGCGGGGCTGGGCGAGCCTCGCCCAGCTGTCGGCGAGGCTCACCTGGCCACCGGCGAGGCCGACCTCGGCCGGTGGTTGGGCTCGACCTCGCCCGACGGCGAGGCCGAGCCTCGCCTGGGCCCGCGGCGGGCGGCGGACCACCGCGAGGCTAGGCCTCGCGGACGATGGCGGGGCTTGCGGCTCGGCGACGACGGCGGCGGGCGATGGCAAATGGCAATCGAGATGTTGAAAGAGAAAACAAGGTTTTATCGTGTTGATTCTTTTTCGATTCTCGGACGTAGAATCAATTTTTTTTAGATTCTCAAATCTTGTCCAAAATTGTTCCCGGGACAAATTTGTTCCCGGAAACAAAAAATTTACCAAACGCGATTCTCGTCCCAAACTGATTCTGGGAACAAAAAATCAGAATCTGGCACTGTTGGGCAAGTTGCCAAACAGGCCCTAAGTATGGTTATGACCTGCCAAAAAGAAACAATTATTGACAAAAATGTCGCTATTAGTATCGCAAGTTTCTCCATTTCCAGCTTTAAAGAGCCTTCTCATAATTTTAGTCATGAATCTTTGCAAACCCCTGGCAAAGATCATTTGTCAACAGACTTATGCACTGATCAGGATTTCTCACGCATCACATTCCAGCATGGCATCAATAATCTACCTTACAATAAGAAAGAAAATTCGAATTTACATCAGCTGTCCTTCGACGCTCAGAGTAATCACGCCCTTGAAATCGTCTTGAACTGCCAACACTCCACTCCACTCCACTACACTCCGCTCGAGGCAGACAGTCATCAGCTCCAAAAGTTATCCACTTTCATAATAAATTAAAATCCTGAGCAGCTGTTTTTCTTGAAACTGCTCTCTAAGCTCCCAGGGAGCCAAAGATCTCCGGTTGCTGGAACCACTGCTTCAAGGAGAATGATCATCAGTTACTATTTCTTATAGCAAAAGGTTAGCCTGTGAACGCAGCTAATGGCTTTCAAAGGTAAAGAGCTTTTTTTTCCAAAAATTTTCTTCGATCCAAAAAACCTATTAGAAAGTCTATTGAGTGCCAAGAAATTAAAGTCAGCCAACCAGCCAAGGCACGCCAGCTGCCTAAGTGGCAGAATTGGCAGTGTATGGTTTTAACTAAAGATTAATATCTTGAAAAACCCCAAACTGATACATAGCTGTGACGAATTTACCCTCCATTAATTTATTTAAATTTATCATTAAATTGCCAAGCTGAATGACATATGATAGTTGATTAGTATACCGGTTTGAGAATTTACCTTCCGTCTTATCACAAAAGTATTAGTTTGTGGTTTTTTGTGTTATTAATCCAATTTGACAAAAACTAACGGATGGTAAGTTTGTCACTTACCAATATGAGGTTTTTTGTGGCATTAACCCTTTATTTAACAGCTGATGGGTTTCCAAGACCACATAAAAGAATTGAAATGAGAAAGATTCTACTTTGGGAGCCAAAACACAATTCCTTCGTGGAATTGCATATACTAATTCATTCACCAGCTGTTTAAAAAAAAAAAACAAATACCTAAACTATTAACCTGACAAACAAGTGGACGATATATTCAAACAACACCTAAATAATTAATTTGACAGACAAGTGGACGATATATTCAAACAACACCTAAATAATTAATCTGACAGACAAGTGGAGGATATATTCAAACAACAATGCATTTTTAAAGAAATAGCACTCCAGTAAGCCTCAACCTTGTGCACACAAAATTTTTTTGACTTACTAATCATTATCCTTATACAGGATAAGACAAGATGCTAATTGAATATGTGCATGGGCAAGAAAGCAGGCTCTGGGCATACCAGTGAAGTTTCAAAAGGTTGCAAGCGGGGAGCCTGCATTAGTGAAGTAGGAAGCAAGATCAACATTCAAGTCCTCATACATGCTGATGAAAGGATGACCCTGCATTTCAAATCAAAGCAAGAAAGAGCAGCCTCAAAGTCAGTATGTCTGAAATACAGATACCTTTGACGAGCAATTCAGATGACTTGATGACCCTGGTGACTTTGGGCAGTGGCACCAGTCACCTTGAGCGGGTCAAACGAAAGAGGTTTTAAGCCCCTCACTCAGTGTTGGGTTTAAGAGTGACTTCTATGTGGAGACCACTAGGACCACTGAGATACCAAAAAGTTTCAATAGACATAAATATACCATAAGTTCATTCGCAGACCATCTTTTCTTTGGGTCCTGCTGTACACTGCAAAGAAAAACATTGCAGGGAAAAAATTAGGTTTTGCATAGAATGATGACAGATTAACAAGATGAAAGACAACTGAACTTATATTGGAATTCAATATGCGTGTACACTATGTTGGAAGAGCAACAATGAAAGTTAGCTAAGCCGATTCTCAACAAAGCTAACTTCTCGACCTTTTGGTGCTTAAATCAGTTTCAAAATTCTGATATGGATATGATACAGCCAACTTCAGATCTAAATTAAGCCAATAAGCACCAATCGATCTTGTTAAGTAGAAAACACACATCACATTAATACCTCACTATTATGCTAAACTTTGATCTCGCATAAAATAGACTGAAAGGCCAAGTCAATCCATTAAGAATGGAGGAGAAGATATAGAAGCTTTACCAGGCAGAGATAAATGAGCAGAACTCGCTAGAGAATTGATCAGAAGCTGCCGAAGGCGGTGGGTGATCAACAATGGCTTCCATGAGCTCATAGAAATTGGTCCATCCTTCTTGTTGATCAGGCGGTGTATACGGGAACTTCCCAGTTGCACACTCTAGCAATACTAAGCCCAGGCTCCAAATATCACTTTTGTAACCATAATTGTTTCCAATGATTCTCTCAGGCTACAAAAAGTGTGGGGAACAAACGCGAGAATTAAGGGTAAGGTGAAAGGGGATATATAATCACATGAAGGGAGAAGAAGCAAAAGAATATTAGTACATGTGATTGAATTACTCACAGACATATAGTTATATGTGCCGACAAAGGTATTAGCTTGTCCAGATGTGCTAGCCATTATAGCACTCACTCCAAAATCAGTAATCTTGACTTCTCCTCTATGATTTATCAACAGATTAGAAGGCTTCAGATCTCGATGTATTATGTGCTTCTCATGATGCAGATACAACAAACCCTTGAGCACCTACATCAATTTCCTCGTATAGGTTGAGAAATCTCATGGACAATAAAACAGAATAGAACTGATTAATCATATAGATAATTTGCATCTTTTTTCACCTGCTTACAAATGACTGCAAGATTTGGCTCTGGAATAGTTTTAACTTTTCTCAGAAAATCCGCCAGCGACCCTCCATCCATATACTCTAATATAATAGAAACAGTACCATTATCATAGAAAGATTGGTAGCAGACCACAACATATGGACACTGCGAAGATTGATTAATTTTGAGTTCCTGTGCTATCTGCTTTCTTGCAGACTCCTCAACCTTCATTTGAATGACCTGGATTTGTAATTTAACAGAAACACATGAGAAATCATGCATTGGAATGTGTGATCATATGATACCAAACAATGGCATAGATAGGAGGTAAGCTTCACAATCTAGTAGCATGACAGAACACTCTTCCATATCAAAGCAAAGTAGAAGCTTCGCCAGAATGGGAATAGGTCTTCATTGGAATTCGCGATTGTATGATACCAAACATTAGATGGTCTCGATAGCATGTAAGCTTCACAATCTAGTAGCAAGACAGAAGACAGTTCCCTATCAAAGCAACACGGAAGCTTCTCCAAAATGGGAATAGGTCGTGACAAAGAGCCCAATTACATCATTCAGGCACGAGAAAGTTGCTAAATTTGCTATGTTAGTTGGAAAGTGTAACTGTAGAATCTGTTCTCCCAAGACATTAATAAAGCAGCATAAAGATTCAGGATAACAGAATGCATAGTCACTGTAACATTTAGTGATGGTGCAATAACTGAAACTGGAAGCTGAGCACGCAAGTTGTTAACAATACCTTCAATGCAAAAAACTGCCCAGTCCATTTGTGTTGGACCAATTGGACTATTCCACCATTCCCCTTTCCAATAACTTTAATTGTGTCTATGTCCGCTAAACTCAACTGGTTGTCTGTTGGCTTGATAAGGGGTGGCTGAAACGGACACGAGAGTACGCATTCAGAGATTACAATCTTCAAGGCACAAAGCCAATACTCTTCAAGTACTACGAGCAGTCCGAACATAAAGTGAGAGATCCAGAAAGATGTTCAAAACGAGACAAACACACCCACTGTTTCAGTACAGAGTATGGAATTACTTCAAAACAAAAGCTGCAGGATCAGCTCAGCTAGGAGCTTAGATAGCTCCCTCAATGAATGACGCCTCCAAGTGAAACAAATCAGCGTTGAGCAACTCAGCCAGCTTCACTGATAAGCTGGAGCTAGATAATCCCTAGCGAGGCTAGCATTACACAGATCTAAGATTCTAAGAATCAAAGGTCTCGATGAAAAAAAAGAAAAGAAAAAGAAAGGCTTTTCCGTGTTCCGACATTAAGAAATTCCTTCCATCTCAGCCGGAACTTCTTCACGCGCTATAGCGAGTTTAACCAAACCTTTTTATAGAGGAATTGCAAGAAACACATGAGATGATGCGAACAAGACGAATGCAGAAACGAAACGCCAAGATCGACTGGAGAAATGCAGTCATCGAGTCACCAATACATGCGAACAGGAAACATCTACCAACGAAAACCACAGAAAACAATCTGCCTTCAATCTCACGAAGCAAGGAGTGTCAGTTTCCTCCCAAGCGGCCTCAGCCTAAGAAACCAATAAAAAGCAAGAGAAATCTACCAAGACAGAATCCAGCAGTAGGGGAATCTCATTACCACTTCGACTTCGGTCTGCGGCACGACCCGAACCCCGTCCCTGTTGACGAGCAGATCGCCATCCACGAACGTGCCGCTCTGCGTCCTGACAACGACGACACCCAGCGCACCAGATTCAGACGGAGCCGATCGGGCGAAACGCAGGCGTGACCAACAATGCGCGCGCGATCCACCAAAAACAAAACACAACGAGAGATCGAGAGAGAGAGGGAGAGAGAGAGTTACAGGAACTTGGCGATGGAGTCCTCATCGGGAGGAGGGAGGGAGAGCTTGAGGTTGAGGGTGGGGTTTAAGCCCCCCTTCTTCATCGCGGAGGAGGACGGCGGCGGCGGCGGCGGCGGCGGCGATCGGCGATCGGCGGTTGCTGCCGGGAGCCGGTGGGATTGGGGGGGTTTTGAGGCGAAGGAAATTGAAGAGAGAGTGAGAAAGATAGAGAGAGAGAGAGAGAATGAGAGGGGCAAAAAGTGGTTGGGGAGGGAAGACCGAAGACCAGTCAGCAAGTCACCACCTTCCTGCTCGCTTCTTCAATCGCTGCTGCTGCTTAACCCCCGCTAAACAACAAGCCGAAGACGAAGACGCCGACCACGACGGCGACAACATCATCTCTCCATTTCCTCCTCCTCTCTCTCTCTCTCTCTCTCTCTCACTATATTTTACCCGCGGGGTTTGACTTTTTGACTCCTTTCTCTCTCTGGAAAAGTAAAAATTGTCTCCCTTTGGTTCGGCATTCGGAAGAGTTTTTCCAATTGCAATTACGTTTGGTTTAATTTTTCGAAAGACTTTCACAAGATGCAATTATATCTTCAAATGAGTTTTAAAATCTACTTTGAGAAGTTACATTTTTGGAATATAAGTCTTATTACTATTTATGGGTATTACTCATTTTTTTTTCCTAGAAATAAATGTAGACCAATGACCACTTGCCAAGGAGTCTCTCGTGTTGGGGACTACTGCCCGGGGATCACGACTACCCAATGACTGCCACCTGAGGTCACATGACCCAAGCGTCACCTAAGGTTCTAAGGTTCGACAATAGCTAGATTTGAGCCCCAATGGCTAGATTAAAAAAATATTAAAACTTTTTTAATAAAAAAATTAGCAAAAGTATTTTGCAAAATGTAGTTTTCAAAAAATCCCTTCCCATCTAAACGTATGTGCATTTTTCCAGGGACATTTGCCCAAAGCCAAATAAGATTGGGCAAAAATGTCTAGGCAAATTCATGCGTATACATATCCGCATTCATATAATCCTGCAACAACATATATAGCATTGTTTGTCTCCTCAATGCTCGTGGACCCAATTGAGTTTCTAATACTTTTTTATGACATATTTATTAGATTCGGAATAGGTATGAACATCTCTTGATGTTTAATAATATACCCCAATTGTCCATTTCTCTTACTTAGAATGGAGCTTTAAGTTCTTTCATAAATTGATCGCAGTCGAGCTGGGATGGAGCGGAAAATTTGAATACTCAATCGACTTGACGACGCTTTTAATCCACGTCGTCAACATTGAAAGGGCCTCTTTGTAAACTCGATGGAGTTTTATTTTTTATTTTTTCTCCTTTCGTCCTTTCCGACAAGATTTCATAAAGTTTGACTTGGCTGTCCAATGAAGAGATTTAAGTTGGATGATACAGAAGTACAGCAAAGCAGACCTTCCCTACCTCCAGCTTTGGACGATGCTTTTCCAATCGCCATGATAAAATGGGATGCCTGTACATCCAAATTAGCGAATTATTACTGCATTTCAATGCCAAAAGTCAGCAGGATAACATTAACAAAAAGAACAAAAACAAAAGAGAGGAGGAATCGACCTGTGGAATGGGCGTAATTAGCTGCAACATCTAGGAATTTTTCAACTCTCGCCCGTTTGGAATTGTATAAATTACGTGCTAACTGCTCTACATTAGAATCTTCTATACGAACTGAAGTATCTAGACTTAACCCAATTTGTAGGATCTAGAGTGATTTGAGTCTCTAGGTAACCCGATCTTTTTATGGTCATGCCTGCTTTATTAAAGAGAAAAAGGAGTTGGGCCAAAACAGGACAACTGTGCAATTAATGGGAAGGCCATATGTTCCTCCATGATTAGGGGCTAATAAAAGTATAAAAGTAGGTCCGGATCAAGTTGGGAGGAAGTTGGAAGGTAAAGTGATTTTTTCTCTAAAAGATTTCAACTGACATTATAATATATGGTCCGATCATGACCTTTTCACTAAAAATTGACAACTCTATAGGTCATCCACTAATGGCCCCTCTAAATTCAAACTTCATTTAACTATATAAAATCACGTCGTGATCGAAATCGAGTTGCGCATCCTAAAGAAAATGGTAAATATTCTTAGGCAACGACAAACACGTTTGAGGAGCGAAAACCGAGACTTTCATGAGACTCTGGCTTCGCCCAGTCTCGGCCCCCGGGCTTAATCACTCAAACCCGAATCGAATCTGAGGAAAAACCAGAAGTCGGTACGTCGATCTTAAACGGAAAAAGGACCAAGGAAGGAGTAGGAAAGCTTCGTTTTCCAAAGGAGCGAAATTGAACGCATGGGATGGAAGTTTGACTTTGACTCTCGTGGAAATCGAACGGTGGAAGATCTAGAAGCGTTTTGACGGGAGGGGTCAAAGGCGTGCGCTTCTCTTCTCACTCCCTCTGCTTTCTCCGCCATGTGATCGATCGTCCGACTCTCGTGCCGTTTTCTCTGCTTCTATACAGAGCAAATTGCCGTGTGAAAACTGGAATGGTCGTCGCCTCGTGCCGAAGTCGCGAGGGTCCGTCGTGCCCGCGTGCGGGTCGCATCACGCGGTCGACGACTCGACGGCGATAACGTGTTCGGTTCGGATCTGTGACCCGGTCCGTGCAAGGCTTACCTGGCGTACCGGGATCGGGGTCAGAATCGAAGCGGGTGTTGACTTCGGGTTTGAGAAGGAGAGAATCGAGAAAATTATTGGATCATCGACGTTGAGCTCTCCACGGAAGAGGAGGGTTTTGTCCTATGAGCTCAAAAGTTCGAAGAACGAGCGCCTCGAAAAAATCTGCTCTTTGGAATCTGATTGCTTGCTCAAACTCCGGCACTTGCTCTCTTTATAGTCATGCGCTCTGCAAGTCTTCAGGGCTCCTCTGCTACTAGCAGAAGCCATCTAAAAAGTCATTTTGTGATCGACTGGCATTTCTTTTGTAGGTATTCTACCCCAATTTAGAACTAGATCTAGATTTAGGTGCTTTTCTATTACAAAGCAATTTTTATGCTCTTTCAACTTTTCATGCTGTTGTCGTTGTCATATGCGTTGATACTAGGGACGCCAAATCTAAGTAGGAGTGAGCATGATCTTGATTAGGTGAGTCCATATCCTAACATTAGGATCAACCACACAATATATATATTTTTTTTGTGATTAAGGAAAATCCGTAAGCCGACAGCCGGCAAAATAACCCTAGAGCTGACGCAAGTTAGCCACCACATTCACGTCAACAGGTAAGTCACCATGCGACGCGCTAGGAATTCGAACCCCTCCCCTTCATGAGGGGGAGGAGGCCCAAAGCCAGCAATGCCACCCAAGTGGGATCAACCACACAATATTGATCCTCAATTTTTAGGATTCTATCAAGCCTAGGATTGAGGATCGGACCAATCCGATAAGTTCAGTCCGATTCCAGAGTTAACCCAAGACCAACAGATAATTTTTTTGTTTTATTTTTTTTACTCTCTAAAAAGGAAAATCTATCATTTCAAATTATATATCCATCAACAATACGACTTATGCAACCAAACTATATATACCAATACATATTCAATAAATTTAAACTAAGGCAACACTAGAATTTTTTTTTTTTTTAATAACCGAGGATCCGCATGAGCCTCTTACGAAGTCCCTTGATGGCATGTTTGGACCAATGTCAGTATCTCCGGGGAGACTAGTACGGAACCCCACCACCATGGCCCCCTACTTACAACGCTAGCACTACGGGATTTCGAACTCTTGACCTTGGCGATGAAGGAGAGACTCTTAACCAACACAATTGTCCACCGGTGGGTACAACACTAGAAATTGCATACCTGCTAAAAACAAGAAACCTTAAAAACGATTAAGACTACTTATGAAGATATGGGACGAGATAGGAAGCGTCGGGTGAGGCGAGCGATTAGCAAGGTGTGTGGTGAGCGATGAGCAAGGCGTGTGGCGAGCAACAAGCAAGTATTGAGTGGCGAGCGTCGAGTGTCGAGTGGCGGCTAGCGGTGTGAGCAACTAGAGGCAAGTGGGGCTTGAGAGACAAGAGGGAAGTCATTTCTTTCAATTTTGGCAAATTGAAGACTAAAAGGATAAAGAAGATAGAAAAGAACAATTATTGGAGGAGGAGGATGCTATGAGGAGTTGTTTATCGCATAAACTTTATGCTATTTTTGATGTTGTGACCGTGAAGACTCCTCATAGAGACATTTTCTTCCTTTGTCTATTAGATATTATATATATAAGCTGTTGACACTATTTGACTGTTGACGCCTTAAAATACATTAAAAGTTTAAGCTATTCGACACTATTTGACTTTGGTTTTTCTCTTTAGAATATATTAAAAAAGTTATAAATAATATATTAAATGCTTTATATATAATATATATAGTTAGTGTTGAACCAAGTTTGACCGACCTTAAACTTTCAAGACTAAGAACCAGCCCGCACGGTTTTGATTTAGGGATACCAGGACCAAGGACCGACTCAGTTCCCTTGGGAACCGGGGTTGGGCCAAACCCTACACCATCACTCTCCCCTAAACCTAAGCACACGTTGCCTTTTAGCAAAGTCATAACTATTGGAGGGGGAATTTTTAGTGTATGCTCATCAATGATATTGATGTGAGATTTGGTCATCAACTGCTTCCTATACTTTAATGCTATGTACCAAGTTAATTTATCTTTAAGATTTTCTTATCTTGTGGGATTCACATCTTTATCTTGAAGTTATGTACACCTCATTGATGTGAAATGAAAATTTTCATTCTAACAAAAAAAAAAAAATGTCGAATCCAACTGTCCCGCTTTTATCGAAGTCTTTAGAATAGAAAGAGGAAAAAAATGAATCAAATTGAAAAGAAAAAGAAAAAACAAAAATGAAGAGGAAAACAAAAGCTTGTTATGCAAAAAGGTGGGCTTCATCTTTACTTTAGATAGAACAGTACGAAGGAAAAAAAAAATAAAATTTAAGAGAAAGAAATTCGATCAAAAGAAGGAAGTCGGGGCACGACCCGATTTGGTCAATGGACCTTATTGAGCCCACAGGTCCATTGGGCTATTCCATGCCAGGTACTCTTTCGTCCAAATTTTTGTGTCTGCCAAAATTTTGGCGCGCCGAAGAACCAATCAACATTCGACACGTGGGCAACCGTGGTCCCTTTCTCCTCTTGTACGCCACTTTTGATTTTTTTGTTATCATTATTTATAATTCTACTTTGTATTTCGTGCTTTATACGTGGATCACTCGGAATTTCATGTGAGCCGCACGTGATCTGACGACAATGTACATCATTCACGTTCGTGCGCGATGGGAATACACAGCAATAGGCCAAAAATTATCTGATCGAAAAAGCAATTGGTGATCTACAAGAAGAAGCAATCTCTACCATTTTTAGAAGCCAATATTAAAATAGGCCTGACCACAGCTGATCCTGAATCAAAGGGTCCACCGTCGTCCGTAGTTAGAGCATGGCTTTTCTGGTGAAAGAAAAGGCCAAGTCACCGTCCATCCCTCCAGCCATATCTCTCTTTAAGGTCGCTGTTCCCGTTGCCATCCACGTCCGAGGAACAAATACCCAAAAAGTCTATTGAACATGCCGCTCGGCAATCGAGATCAGTCGATTAATCCCGTCGGGATCGGAATTTTCACTACCTTGAATCCACAGCCGGAGGCTCATATCTCAAAACTCCGACAATGCATTCAAGGAAGGGGGGAGGGGGGCGCTCACCTTGCCAGAGTCGAGTTGGAAATGGAAGTGTTGTTTTCACGTGTGGGCACGGGATGAAGCAAAGTAATTAATATTTTTTAAATTATTCATTTTTCGTAAAACAAACATACATTTCCATAATTATCACGACAATTGTCGGCCTACTGTCGTATTTGGCCAGAAAACCCGAGCATAGAAACTAACGGCCCCTTTGTCCGAATCATAAACAATTGCATTGGAGGAGGTACATTTGTTTCATAAAAAAAAAAATGAGCAATTCAAAAAACATTTAATTGATCATTTGAAAAAAAAAATGATCAATAAAAATTTATTATTTTTTGAAGAATTTTTTTAAATGATTCATTTTTTACATAAACAAACACACCCTCTCCCATGATTATCGCAATAATTGCCGGCCCGTAGTCGTATACGGCCGGAAACCGACAGCTTCTTTGTCCGGATCATAAAACCAATCGGACCTCAGCCCTTCGCGTAGCACGCCGGAGTCAACAGAAGCCAAATGTTAAGAGAATGGCTTTTTTCTGGTGAAGAAAAGGCCAAGCCACCGTCCCTCCCTCCACCCATATTTCTCTGGGGCCGCCCCTCCCCGTCCCCATCCACCTCCAGGGAAAACACAGCCAAAAGTCCATCGACCGGGGCTGCCGCAGGCGATCGATCGATCGATCGATCCCGTCGGATCGGAATCCTCACTACCTCGAATCCACAGCCGGAGGCTCATGTCTCGAAACAGCTACAATGCGTCCGAAGAGGGTCTTGCCTTGCGTGAGTCGGGTCAGAAATGGACGTGTTGTTTTCACAATATGAACATGGAATGAAGTAATAAACAACATTAGTTTCCTAGTAACAACAATTCTCGCCGACCGGTCGTGGCCGGCCAGAAAACCAAATCGCAAAAACCGACTGCTCTTTTGTCCGAAATTGAATCACTGACCAATTGGGACTCAGTCCTGCTCGTCGCACGTTGGAGTCAACAAAAGCCGACGTTGACTTTTGGATTTCTAGGCCAATCCCGCCGCGGCTTCAGCCCACCTAATTCCAGGTGCAGGGCATCTTTATCGACCCCGTGTGAATGGAGAAATGATTGGTTTTCGTCATTGTTTATACGTATACTTTATCGAACCCAACACGAAAAGTACGTTTTTGAGCGAGTCCGACAAGCGTTACGTCAATTTTTGCTCGTTTGCGTAGATGGGCAAAAGCAGGACGGAGAGTGGCGCTGGGCTTTCGGTTTCGGTTGCAGTTGTTTAATGCCTGTCGTTTAATACACTCCTCCACCACCAATTCGTTGAGATCCATTCCGTCGGGTTCTTTTTTATCATCTCTGGATTGGAGGGACACGAAAAGACTCGATTTTTTGGATTGATCAACCTCGTCCTCCGCCCTTCTTCCCGCCGGTTCAGCGGTAATTGTCTCTCTGGCGATGATTTTGCTTCTGGGTTAGGTAGAGCTGGGCTCGATGATTGATGGGTGTGTGGAGACTCTTGTTTTCGTTTGCTTCTCGATGAATTGGGTGTTCAAGAAACAAGATTCAGCTGCCTTCTTTGCTGGGTCGGTTGTGTGCTTGGTTTGAATCTTCCTGTTTTGTTTTTCCCAATTATAGTCATGGTGTTCAGGCACTTGGATTTCCTGATGGATGAATTTTCCGAAACTTCGAGTATATTAAGTAGCAGATTTTGGGGGTTTTCTTTACGTTTTTGTATGCAATTGGAGCTAATGGTGTTTAGAAACCTCTTGGGTTCAAGAAGTCATCTACTTGCGGAGTCTGGTTAGCTTGTTTGCTTCCATGTTTCTTTGAGCAAATGAATCTCCGGAACTGTAGGGAAAGTTTAACAAGCCTTTGATGTGCCATCCGCATTAGATTGCCCTGAGTTCATAGTTGCTAACATTGCATATGGCAATTGAAAAGATTTCATTGCTTAGCATCATGAAAGCTGGAGAGAAAGATGCCACCAAACTCATAGAATGAGACTTGTTGCAAGCATTCACATTTTTCTTGTGTAGATTATGTATGGTGATGGTGCACGCTCAATGCTTGTGTAATCATTGGCCAGTGACATGTTTTCCTGGTGGTGATCTCTATTTCCCACTTCTCACCTCTGGTGGTGATGAATCAAGCTGCCATTCATACTTTTACAGTAATGAAAAATGCCCAATTTACTCAAAAGACTGATATGCTTGTACTTATAGAATGTAGAAAGTGAGTGGTTATCCTTTTATTTGAAAAATAACTGAAAGAAACATTAATGATTGTCTTGTTTTATTTCGATTTGTGGACATTCTAATTGTATATCTATCTATCCTGAGAAAGCTTACAAAGTTTGGTGGGCAAGGATTTTCTAAATTATAGAGATTTTTTCTTCTCAACCTATTGTAAAGAGAACTTTTCAATTTTGAATTTCTCATTTTCAGAGCATGTTACTTTTGAAGTTAGAAGCATATTGGACTGCCTAAGATCAGTGAGAAATTAACATCAATGAATTTCCTCAATTATTTTAGGAAGCAGTTGAGAGGAGTGAGTGCATCAACCTGCAGATATTTTGGCACATTAAACATGGACAAAAGTATTGATTTCCACGCATTTCTCATCAGATGTCTTTGCTTGAAGTACAATTGTGTCCCAACCCCAGGATTGTTTCTTTACAGTTCATTGATATCTTCTTTTTATAAAAGCAAATTGACTTCAATTAATTTACATTGGTGGACTTTTGTATTTTTGCATGGACTGCGCAGGAATGATTTGTGCACTGCAATAAGCCAATTACTGAGAAGTCTTACAAGTGATTGTAGAACCAAAAATTCGAAAGCATATTACCAATACAAACATCAGCAATCTAGTGATAAGTAAAATGCAGTTGAGCCTCCTCGCTGCATTTTGGTTAGAGCAAATCATCAATGTTTCTGTGGCAATGTCCAAATTGAAATTTAAAGCTGCCGGATGTTGATTTCTGCCAAAGAATGATTTTGTTCAACTTTTCTAGAAAGAAGTATTGATCTTTGGCATGTAAAACTTACATTATTATAACTGCATATGAACAGATGCAGTCACCTCCCCCATTCATTTTAGGTTTTATGCAATCATGATAATGTCTGTGGCAATAAACCTGCCATGAAGCTGCCATTGCCACATGCTCTTGCCATGAAAATATTGTTCCTTGGCAACTGAAAATTTTCTACTCTTTATATCTATGGATGCATGCAGATTCACGAGGGACTCTTCAAGTATTTATTTACTTGTTTCAGCTTGACTTTTGAACTCATAAATGACGTCAAGTGCTTGCAGGCTTTGTTTACCGATGCGAAAGTATGAATTAAAAAAAGCTAGGACTCCTACCTCTGTTCAAATTATGTTAACTGACACTGCTTGAGCTCAAAAAGAATTTTGTACTAGTAATGAAATTAGGCGGGATGTACTAGGAACCATGTGACCAGCCCACATGGCAGGAAGGTTCTTAATCATTATTCCTGAAGAGATTACCTGAGATTATTTGCATTTCCTGATATCACAGGTATATCCATGGAGGAGACAGAGGGTTTAAGAAATGCTGTTGAGATGGCAAGCTCAGTTTCTGACAAGCATCTTGATCTTTTGAGGCCATCAGCTCGATTTTATTTGGGATCCAAAGGTATGCAGGTTTTCTACACTGGTTCATAAGGACATTTCTTTTATTCGATGACAAAATGCCAACCTAATCTACGTAATCATTATCTTGTCCAGTTTCATGGATTAAGAAAAAAATTTATTTGTTCTGGATAGAGATTTTCTTGACCCGTCACATCAGATGTGCAATGATCTGGTTTTAGATGTCGCTCTGTGTATATATTACCATCATGTACTGTATGTCTGATCCCACTATTAAAGCTAGGACTCCAAGTCAATGTTTCTCATATATTAACCCTGTTGACAAGTCGTAGTTCAGTTATTGATGATAAAAGAAATAAGGAAAACCCTTTGTTTTATTAACGTAGTTACCTTCTCTGTTTCAAGTTCTTGCCTTTACTTGTCCATTGTTGCATTCTCCAACGTTAGTGTTTTAATTAACACCAAGAAAATGAGCTATTGGAGACAATCTTGTGACAACACGGCTTTGTCTTTTAGTCTTCTATTTGGATGTTTATTTCCTGAGGAACACAATGGTTTGGGCTTCTGTGAAGTTAATTTACTCAATTTTCTAGAGGCATGCAGTCCCCCTTTTTCTTCCCCTTGCATGTTCTCTTCTTGCAATCAGCATTTGACTTTGGTCAGGGATGTTTCAATTCTGCATTCTCTGAGCGTTTGTGATCATAGTAACTTGTCCTTTAACCAGATGCATCAGACCATCAAAGAGGCAAATATACCCTCATCAGAGATGCAGAGGATTCCCAGCTAGGCATCTATGACAAACCTCTACCCTGCTTTGGGTGTGGGATTGGATGGTTTTCGTAAGTATCTTCTGTTATTTTTTGTTCCTCACATTGGCAGTCTCATATCTCATGCATACATCTATGTTCAGGTTCCTTTTGGGGTTCGCATGCCCTTTGCTGTGGTACTATGCTACATTTCTCTATTTTGGAAACTGCTACCGCAAGGATCCTAGAGAACGAGCAGGCCTTGCTGCTTCTGCTATTGCTGTAAATTTTCTCTCTCTCTCTCTCTCTCTCTCTCTCTCTCTCTCTCTCTCCCCCCCACTCTTTACAATTGCCCCCGTGTGCGCATGTGGGTGAGTGGTTGTATGCCGCCTTTGGATTGCCTTTCTTAAAGAATTGCTGCTGGTTGTTGAACTTGACTCTAAGGTGCCTTCTTGAGGCGTTTATGTTAGTGGGACTGATTCTCAACGTCTTGATTGAGTCAAGTCTCATAGATTGCAGTCCTCAAGTTTGATCAATAATACCCAAAGACAATGAAGGGGGACTAAATGAGGATCCTCTCCCCAGAATAGATTGTTTCTTATATCGTGTTGATGAACATTGTAAGACTACTGGTGCTCAAGGTTTTCTGAATGTTATTGAAGATGACTTAGAATCAAGGAAACCGACTATTTTGGAGGAGAATTAACATTCTATAGTAGTTAATATGAATTTCTTTGTGGCAAAAGCTTTCCGTTCTATTAGTAAAATATAGCAAAAAATTGTACTGGTGAGTTATTTCTGCACTAATACCCTTTTAATTGATAATCTATCGTGTGGGGTGTTTACAGATCGTATCTTGCTTGCATGTTCTGCCATGCTTCTCTTTATTATTTTCATGTAGAGAGTATAAATCTCAGAAGAATTTGCTACAGTGTAGATTATAGTACCATCTGATACAGTTGGAAATTCTTGAAATACTTAGTCCAACTTTCTATTGTGATAGTATGCGAGCAAGTAATCACGAGGCACATGTCAATAGAAATTCTGCAGGAGCTAGTTTGATAAATCATGTTAAGTGTCAAATAATGCTGCTGTTTACATGGTTGTTGTGATTGGCCATTCCAAAGGGAATTTTTAAGCTCCATGACCAATGATACCACCAAGCAAATAAATATCAAAATGATCCTTTCTCTTCATGGCAAGTGTATACAACATGGACAGCATAATTATGTGGAAAGCTTTGAGGACTGAGGAGTGGCATTTTCTTTTGCAGGCAATGGTATGCTCGGCCGTGCTGCTCATCGTCATCGCATTTGTCATGTTCACCAGGTGAATGTCGATCACCTCAAAGAGGATCTGTTGATCTCGGAATGAAAATACTAGAAAAAGGGAGAATCTTATATACGTGTACATAATTGTTTAACGGCCACAACGTGAGAGCGAGGAATTGGAACTCTGAGACTTTGTTCCAGCGATTTGAAAGATTTGACAGTGCCAAAAGTGATGCCGTGAACTCACATTTGTAGCGCTGTGAGAACAGTACATACCGAGGGATCTCAGCCAGACAATACTGATAGAACTATAAGATTGCCATTGCCTTCTCTTCTTCTTCTCTGTTACCTTCTTGTGGCTTGGTTGGAGTCATGGCAAGAATGCACAAGGACGTGGACTGACAGATTGGTTGATTCCGGTTTTGTTGTATTTTACGTGTGCTATGGTCTGTTAATAACATTATCTTGGAAAGTACAGGAAATATCGTTTAATATGCAGTTTTGACTATTTTTAGTTGGTTAAAACTCGAATGTGAAATGCAACTGGATTCACTCCCAATGCTTCACGTCTTGACCACCGTGAGATTCTACCGTCCTGACCCATAAGAATAGCAATTTCCAGCATGAGAGAGCATGAAATTGGAAACTCCAACGCTTTACCCCAGCCGCTTACAAGATTTCCTGGCATGATCATAGTGCCGCGCGAACATATAGATACTAAGGAATCTCGGCCACGCGATGTGGATATGAACAGAAGATTCTATTGGCTTCTCTTGTACTCAGCCTTCTTCTTGGGGCTTGGTTGGAGATGTGGACAGCCTTGATCTTATGCACGAGGTGCACTGACAAATCAATCGGCTCAGATCGTGTCGTAACTTACGTGTGCCATGTCCTGTCAATTGTGTAAATTTGGGAAGAACAGAAAAAATCAATGAACGCTCAACCTCAACCACTTGTAGTTGGATATATGATATATTCAATGTCAATTCTACTCGGATCTGGTCCCAGTCCATGCCTTGATCACTCCCAGATTCCACTGTCCTGAGCCCACAATAATGTGTGGTCTCCTCATCTTATTGGATCTAGTTCAAGTGACGAAATCTTTCTGTCTTGATCAGCAAGGAAAGAAATGCACGTAACGACCGTTCATCAAAGTGAGTACAGGAAAATGACCGTTCCCGTCAACATCCTTGTGTCTCTAAAGATTAATCCACAAGTCAACAGGGACAGCAACATGGCTAAGGATCATGATTGTAAAGCTGGTTGCCCAAGAGAATAATTATGCTAGAGAACAAGTTGCTTCCAAATTTCCAATCTTGATAAATCATCAAGCTGAATATTGCCAATAAAGTGCCAAGAAAGACTAGTAAGTACTGAAGGGGTTCATAAGGATTTCATATATTCAAGAACGACCCAAGTTGTCAAAAAAGAAATCAACAAAATTCTCCTCACAGCTCTCTCTCAATTAGAATATTACTTCTCTGTAGAAAGATTGTCCAAATAACTCTCATCTATATGTCCCGATCATTTCTCAGGAAAAACTCCCTCTGCCAAAATTCCCACCCAAATGCAGGGTACAAAGCAAAATCCGCTACCTGAAGGCACACCTTCCTACCAAAAAGGTCCAACATCATTGTTCTGATAGATTCACAAAGAATGCACTAAATGAACAAGTCGACAGCTATGCGGTCACATACAAAAAATGACATGGTAGGGCACAAAGTTTTCACTAGCCAGTCCCCAACTATTTCAGTCTGAAGCAACTAGACGAACATACTTGCTGTCAATAGCGAACCTCGAACTAGAGTTTATCTGCAACAAGAAAGCAACAGATGAGTATTTAGAAGTAGCTTTACGCTCTACCAGGATTGAGGAATGTCGTCTCAGGACACTCACCTTCCGTTCAAGTTTCGCGCCGAGTTGGTTTTCATCTTCAGTAACGCCGGACTGCTTGAGAGCCTCCATAACAAGTTTCTTCAGTTTTTTCATCTTCATCTTTCCATCTGGGTTCTGCTTCACAAGTAGAGTGGAATAAAAACCTCCCAAAGTAGCAATTTCGAATTCAGTTAAAAAGCCACAAGGCTAAACTCATCCACACATATCACAACATAGGTATGGACAAACATTGAATAATTAACAACATGCTGAAACATCAAAAGATAGAAAACTGACAGGACAAAAAAACTTACCAATTTCAAGGTGGATTTAATCAACTTCCTCCACTTTATTTTCTTCTGGGCATCTTCATTGGGATGACTAGCATCCTCGGCATTTTCTCTGGCAGTTACAACGTGCTTGCTTTTCTTTACTTCTGTATTTTCAGCCTGGATGACTTCCCCATCTCCAACTTCATTGAGATTATCAAGCATAGTTTTCTTCTTATGATCAATTTTATCAGATCCGTCATGTTTCCTCTTTTTACTCGACTGTAAGTTTCCCTTATCTACCTCAGAATTGTCATGTGCATTGTTGCTTGTGGAAATATCCTTAATCTTTGGTTCTTCTATGTGTTCACCGTCACCTCCTCTACTTTTTGAAGCTTCTTCAGGAGGAAGTGTTGCGGGAGAAGTGGATTCCTGTTTTTGTTGAGGTTGCTGCTTTGAAGCATGGAAAGCTCGTGCTTTTGCCTTGTGCTTCTTCCCTTCAGCATGTAGGAGCAGGGTCTGCTCACTAGAGGCCTTTATGTTGCAAAGACTGCACAATACCCAAATGCTGAATGAAAACCACATCTCATCTCAACTGCAAGGGCCAATTAATACAAGCTTGCCCAATAAAATTCTTTCAGCAACTTAATCAGAAGTGATCAAGTTCCATGTCATAAGTGATAAGTGCCAACTTTAAGAGTGTGGCTCAAAGCTGTGTCTCCATAACACCAACCGACAGTCCTATCAAAAATCCGTAAAGAATCCATGCTCCGGTTGGAAACACAAAAGTAATGTGCGTAAGTATTACTCCCCATGACCATAAGAACAGATGTTGTGAAATGACAATACAATCACATACAGGATGCACCAGGACTTTTAAGCTGCATACATGTTAAACTCGACATAAGACTTCATACCTGCAAAACCATGGAGGCCGTTTAGTCAATCCGACGGTTATGTCGAAATCGGGTTGCTGCTTCGCATCTTTGCCAGGCTTAGCAGGGGTGCCATTCGAAACCTTTCCTTGACCCTTAGGACCGTATTTCTCCTATAAATCAAAACACCAACCACATTCACATCATGTGCTTCGAAAAGGAAGGAAATTCATTAACCCAAAATCAACAGGAGGTATGATTCAACAGTTCTAACAACATCAAAGCTACACTTTTTTATTCGCAACTTTATCGGTAACAGAGAAAACTCCGACATTCCACGAGTTCCAGTGCAATACGCGATGCTAGCTACAATGAGCCCGAGCAGGGAGAACCCCAACAAAGAATCCCGAGCAGAAACGCGATACAACGAGACATTTAAGAACAAGAATGCAACCAGAACAAGCAGAACGCTCCGCAAGAGCTAATCCAGCTCCTCGACATAAGCTAATAAGATGGTCAGAGAATTTTTCTCAAACAACTACGCGATCAAAATAGCATAAAAAAAGCATCTTTCCGGGAGACCGCACAAGAAACGCACCGCTTCGGAAATGCACTGGGTGTGGCCCTGCACGCTCTGCTGGCTGAACGTCTCTCCGCAGTCGATGCAGGACAGCTGCAAGGCACATGCGGGGAGTACAAAATATTCATCAGCCGAGACGGACAACGCGTTCGGAAACCGAGAAAATATGCGGGAGAAGGAAGAGGATGAGAACCTTGAAGGCGGAGCAAACACGGAAGTGATTGGGCAATTTGGGCTTCTTGAGGTTCTCGCCGCAGTCCTCGCACTGGAACCACACCATCTTCCTCCTCCGGTTCTCGAGCTCCGCCGCGGAAATGAGCGAAGATGGGAGGCGGTGGAGGGAGGTTTTAGGGGAGCAAAATTAGGGTTCAGACCATCTGGACGAGGTCGTTGCCTCCGCAAAGAAGCTTCCGGAGCGAGGGCGGGGGGGACGTAGGATTGGAAATTATAATTTATGTTTATAGAGTATTATCTCTCAGCAACGAAGCCCGTCTAGCTCAGTTGGTAGAGCGCAAGGCTCTTAACCTTGTGGTCGTGGGTTCGAGCCCCACGGTGGGCGCTGTCTCCTTCGTTGTCCTTCTTTTTCAATTGCTTTTTTTTTTTTTTTTTTTAGGTTGCCGCTGGAAAGCGATTTTCGTCCTAAATTTGCACCTTTAAGAGTTAAATTTTGGAAGCAGTAACTTTGTGCTTTTACCGACTAGCAATTCATTTAGACCGTCAAGCTCGATTTGCAATAATTTTTTGGGAATTATATTAGATTTGCTAAAATCAATTTTACAAAATTGATGCACAAAATAAACACATTAAATCTTTTATGGATATTGAATATGGCTCATTTATTAAAAAATCACGATTTGTGATGATGACTTCAACAATTGTAACTTTTTAGATTTTAGCTTTTCGTGCAATTATGTTTCGTTTGCTAACCGTTAGACTTCGAATGCACATTTGATCAGATTAACGATGCTACTTCTTGCTATCGTTATTTTCTCTAGTTGGAAAGGATCATGTGCTTTTATCAACTAGCAATTCATTTAGACCACCGAGCTCAATTTGTAAGGGTTTTCAGGTGAATTAGATGAGGTTCGCTCAAATCGATTTTACAAAGTTGATGCACGAAATAAACATGTTAAATCTTTTATGGAAATTGAATATGACTCGTTTATTAAAAAATCACGATTTGTGATGATCACTTGGACAATTGTAGCTTTTCAGATTTTAGCTTTCATGCAATTATGTTTGGTTTGCTAAACCGTTTGACTTCGACTGCACATTTGATCAGATTAACAATGTTGCTTCTTGTTATCGATATTTTCTCTTATTGGATAGGATCATGAATTTTCATACAATTCCCAAGAGAAGTCGTGTGAGCATTTTAATGCGAAGCCACTTTATTGCAATCAATTTAATTAGCCAACCCATTTTCATACAAATGATTTTAAATTTTAGCCTAATATCCAATATGGCACTTGAACTTTTAATTTTTTAAATATGTTTCATAAAACTTTAACCCAATGTGCAATATTATTTATGAACTCTTTATTTGTTTAATGTGATCCCTAAATTTGTAATGAATGTTCAAACTAGTTCATAAACTATATAAAAACTACCCATATCATACTTCCATTAATTTAAGTTCAATGGACAATATTGACCATTTTTATACGTCTAGGGATTGATTTTAAGTTTAGAAATCATGTCGAATAAACTAAAAGTGAATGCATAACATTACTTATTGAGTTATAGTTCATAGATTACATCAAACAAGTAAAGAGCCCACAGACCACATTATACATCAGGTCATAGTTCAAGAATTATTTGTGTCATTTTTTCTTAATTAAAAGTATATCTGTATCTTGAAGCCAAAGGCATTAATAAAAAGCTATGATTAAAAAGGCCGATCAAAAAACATGATTCTCCAGAATTATACCTAACTCGTGTGAAAAAGTCTTGCGCGATCCATAACATATGCTTTTATAAAATGTTATCGAAATCGGTTGAATTGAGAGGGAGGGGGGACACATGCAATGAAACCGGTTGACATAGAAAGGGATTTTTGACCAATTGCTATAGCTGCACGTAAAGGCAATTTTGGGCCTAATTCCACATGATTCCTGAGGACAAGAGCCTGTCGCGCGTGGCGGTGATGAAAAACATTCACAAATTCCTTTCCCGGCGTTATTATGAGAAATCGAAAAGTCGAGGGGGACCTTGCGCCCTACGCCTTCTTATTCTCAGATCGGAATTTCCTCGCCTTTTACATAAAATCGGTCGGCGACCTCGATCTTTTTAAAGCTATGGAGGTATCTTTACTTTTACCTTTTCTTTTTTCCCAATTTTTTGCAATGCATGATATGGTCATATCGATACAGAGATCCATGCATAATTTCTTTTGGCGTTAGTACAACAAAAAATCTCAAAGTAATATATTTGTGATAAATTTTATTATAAAATAATTTTTTTGATTAAAAAAATTTTAACTGGTACACTTGTAATAAATTTACCTTAAAATAATTTTAAATATGTATATTTATGATAAGTTTACCCAATTTTAATTTCAATTAAATTGGATTAATATAAAAAAATTATAAATTCATATATCTGTGATAAACAAAGGGTAAAACCCAAAATTAACATACTTTCTAATTGTTGTATATTGATATTTAACGAAAATTAACAAATGGTAAATTCATTATATGTATATCGGTTTAGAGTGATTACAAACATTAATCTAGGATAAATTTTGAATTTTTTATGTTATTAACTTTTGTTATATATCTTTCTTTTTGTAACTTTTACGAGTTCAATATATGCTTGGGAAAAAGCAGAAGGTAGAAAAGGGTGAAACCACAGGGCCTATCTTTTGACAAAGTGTCTGTCGCCTAAAGCCGGAGTTTTTAACATATGGTTTGGTTTTTGCTGTAAAGGACACGACTTCCAATCATTGCGCTCATGCCCCCCAATCATGCAAATCAGTAAAATAAAAAAAGAAATTAAAATCAAAACTAAATAATAAAATACATAGAAAAATGAAGGAAAAGGTTTGCCGTGGCCGCTACCGTACATACGATTCGGTTGCCGTATTAGTGTACACGTGGGCTCCCGTTTAGCCAGCCAAAAAAATCTAGTTTAGACGGCAATAAATGCTTGCAAGCAACTCCGACGACGTGTCGTTCGGACCAGAAAAGATGGATTCTGGAAATACATGCGGCGTCCGATCTAATTAGTCGCGATATCTAATGGCACTCGAGGGGCAGTTGATTAGTCAATTCTCACATGTCCCATTACCTCTAATCATGTCGATTTAAGCTTGAGGGAAAGCCGCATGAATTTAGCTTGGGGGCCAATTTTCCAGGACACGATAATTACGAAAAAGCTCGACATTTTATTGCTATTATTAAATTTTAATTTCTCAATTATTTGACTTTCGAATGATGTGAATGGACATTCCAATCATTTGTCATTTCCCTTTTTTTTTTTAATGATTCAAGGTGTCGAAACAAGAATTCATTATATCATTAAAAATTGTCGATAATCTTAGATGTGTAAGAAATTTTTCCATACAACTTATAACACTCAAGGCAAGTAATAAAAAGAGATGATAAGTATAATTATGTTTACCGTTGAATTCAATTAACAAACATAAAAATGGCCCGACACAATAAAACATTCGGGGCAATCGTCGCACTTATACAGACAAAGGCGCGGGAAGTACAAGAACTACAACAAGTACACCATAAACAAATGCACCTTTTTAAGGAACTATAGATGAGTGGTCCAATTGATTAAAGTAACGAAACAAAAGCAACACTAACTATTCTCACTAAAGAAGGTGGCAAAATACACTTATGATTACATCTTTTTTTTTTTAATGAAAATTTTCTGTTCCTTTTATTTATAATTTTTTTCCTAATTTTAAAAATATTTAATTTACATCCTCCCTTTCTCTCTCTCTCTACAGACCTTTTTATCAAACTCTCCCCCTCCACTCCACCACCAAGCGAACCCAAAGCCTCACCCCATTTTTCAAAAAACTCTACAAACCAACCATGAACGGCCTCGGCGACGCGCCGCCCCTGTGGCCGCAGCCGCCGGCCTCCGCCCTCCTCCGCCGCCGCCGGCCGCCTCCTCCGCTCCTCTCCCCGCCCGTCCTCATCGTCCTCTTCCCCATACTCGCCCTCGCCCTCCTCTTCTTCGCGATCCCCTCGCTCCTCTCCTTCTCCTCCCACGTCCTCCGGCCCGTCACCGTCAAGCGGAGCTGGGACTCCCTCAACGTGTTCCTCGTCCTCTTCGCCATCCTCTGCGGGATCTTCGCCCGCAGCAGCGGCGGCGATGAGGAGGAGGCGCCCCGCCGGCCGCCGAGGAAGGAAGGAAGAGCGCCGCGCGCGGGGCGGGCGCCGATAAGGTTCCCGAGGAGACGACGCTGCCGCGGTGGTTCGAGGCCGGCGACGACAGGATGTATGGGTACAGCGAACCGGCGGTGAGGTCGCCCTGGAGCGGGACTGGCCGGTTGCGGAGGAACAGCAGCTCGTACCCGGATCTGAAGCAGGATTCGCCGTGGGAGACCGGCGGCGACCGGTTCCGGTTCTTCGACGATTTTGAGGTCAGCACCAAGTACAGCTCGAGCTCGACGGAGTTTGATCGGGTCGTTCCTCTTCGGAGATGGCGAAGCGCCATCGATGACGATGATGTCAAAGTGATCCCGGTCGACACGTTCGTTCTCCGCACGCCTCCGTCTACGGTGTCTCCTCCGCCTCCACCGGAGGCGAAATCTCCAGCTCCAGCTCCAGCTCCAACCCCTCCGGCGCCCCCGCCGCCGCCGCCGCCGCCTCATCCGCCGGTGAGGCGCACGTACGAGGCCGTCGCCCCCAGAAGCACGGGAGGTAGGGCGAGCGATGGCGCGAAATTTGCTCAAATCGGAAAGGCACCGCCAGCGCCGCCGCCGCCGCCGCCTCCCCCGCGGCCACCGCCCACGCCGCCGAGGGAGTACAAGTACGCGAAGATGGAGCGGAGGAAGAGCAGCGCGGCTAAGGAGATAAAGATGGTTTTTGCTTCGGTGCTGTACAACCAGAGAAAGAGAAAGAAGAAGCAGAGGACCAGAACGCTGAACAACGACGCCGCTCACCGACTGGCGCCAGAGACGACCTCCCACTCCGCCGCGCAACCGCCTCCGCCTCCGCCACCCCCGCCGCCCCCTCCTCCGGCGTCCGTCTTCCACAGCCTGTTCAGAAAGAGCAGCAAAAGCAAGAAAATCCACTCAGACCCCGCGCCCCCGCCACCCCCTCCGCCCCCGCCGCCGCTGAGGCCTCGGCGGAGGAGAACCCCGGCGTCGGCCCCGAAGCCCCCGTTGCCGACGAAGCCAACCGTCCATCAGCCCAGCAGCGGCGCGCGGTCGCCGCCGATACCAATGCCGCCGCCTCCTCCGCCGCCGTTCCGGGTGCCAGAGTTCAAGTTCGTAGCCACCGGGGACTTCGTCCGGATACAGAGCGCCCGCAGCTCGCGGTGCGGCTCGCCGGAGCTGGAGGACGCGGACGTCTCATCGCCGCCGAGCAGGGGCGGCCACCACGACGAGACGCGGCCAACGACGGCGGCGGACGGCCGGGATCGCGGGGCCGGGGCGCCGGGTGGGCCCGGGGGGATGTTCTGTCCGAGCCCAGACGTGAACATCAAGGCCGACACCTTCATAGCGAGGCTGAAGGACGGTTGGAGGCTTGAGAAGATCAACTCGATCCGGGAGAAGCAAAGCGGCGCCGGCGTGGCCCCCGCCACCCAACCGCCACCCACTTGAAACGCCACATTTGCAAGCGAAGCGAAGCGAGGGAAAATCCCACTTTTTCCCCTCCGATTTTTTATTTTTCCGGGCTTTCTTTTCTACAAGAAAGGAAATTCGACGATGGGGATTTGACGTCGCTGCCGCACCACACACAGGAACAAAATTTGAATTGAATTGAATCGAATCGAACGTGTAGAGAGAGAGAGCGTATAAGTAAGTTGACATGGACATAATGATGATGTAGCAGTAGGGTGCATTTTTAGATGTGAGATTTGGATTGGTGAGGAAGGGAGGATGTTGCTCAATTAGGTAGGCTCTCCAATCGTGGGGTTTGTTTTTTGGTTTCCCCACCTTGGAGCCACCTAAAGCTGTGTTTTTTTTTTTTTTTTTTTTTTTTTTTTTCCCGAGGGTTGTTTGGTCATCGTGGTTTGTCGTGTCTGGTCGGGGACGAACGCGAGAGTGCTTTTGATATTAGGTACTGTTCTTTTGTACGTTGGTGGGTGTAAGCTGGGGCTCTATGTGGGATCTTTTATCGCCTCCTCCTAGAGCCCTCCTTCGTTTGTAAGATCGTGTTACCGAGTTGGGTTTTGCAACAAGACTACAGCATCTGTTGATAGTGTCATCCGTTTGCCATTGCTCTCCGTTTCCTCTTTGGCTATATTTATCTTGAATCTCCCTTTCTTCTTTTCGTGATGTGCCCTCTTAAGGAAAATCGGGTATGGCACGGGATGGGTGCAATCTCCGTCGGCCCGTTCGGCATTAGCCTTTCGCTGATCGTGTCGTATGAGGTACGTCGCTCTTTCGTTGCTCGAATTCAATGGGGACTATCCCCTTCAAGCAGAGGTGGGTCCGCACCATTTATAATACTATCGAATAGAAATTTATTCAGATGCGGTGGTATTAATCTAGTGGGTAGCAGATTGGCAAAGAGGAGAATTATAGTTGGCGGGAAGTACAACCAAGGACCTGTCCTGCTCCTAGCTTTCCCTTTTCCCCTTTTTCCATCTGTTTTTGACTCCGGAATGAATTCCAACAAATGCCCCTGCTTAACACGAGCTCCAGACATGACCAAAACCCGGATTATGCAGAATGCACAAGCTCAAATGCGTTGCGAAACTATTGCTATAGGATCACTTTCACCCCCGCATGATCTTGTTTTTCAAAAGGGATCTCGCTGCATCTGAGTAATTCTAGTGGGGCTCCTCGAAGAAGCGAGAAAGGCGACCTGCAGCTGAGAAGCAAACTCTGTAGCGCCGGAAAAGATATACAGAGAAGCACGAGAAAAGCGAAACTAGGGGAATTGGCAGAACTGAACACGGATAGATTCCGCTGGCACTAAGAGGGGATTTTATTTCTGCCCGCTAATGCGTGCATTCTAGTGTTGTTCATCCCTAAGGGACCAAAAACCTTTATACAGTGACTTTCATATCCTGCTTCCGAATGCGCAAATAGCAGCTCGGAATGTCTTGACGGCTTTCTCAGTCATTTGACCGCATTTGCTTATCTTTCGGCTCCATGGGAGCAAAAAGCACAGAGCCACCATGCCTTAACCAGACTCAATACCTCTCATTAACTATCATCCCTAAAGTCAACCCATTTTTGGTAACAAGTGCATATCTTATCTTGTTCAAGATGTGAAAGCTAAAAAGCTAGTCACTTACCCCATGAATACCGATATTTCTGCTTCCAAAAACCTTTAAAGCATCCAGATGGAGGTCAATACAATTAAATCTAAGGGAAAATTCAACTTCCCTCAGGTCATTCCTAGTCTAAAGGTGTCTGAGAGGACATCGAGAGACAAAAGCCCCATTCAACCATTTCTCATATGTGACACATGATTTGTACCCCCTTCACGTGACTTTTACGATCTCTCTGCAGAATTCAAACCAGATGCATGTTACCCTTTCCTTCTACTCCCTTTTTGCTTCAGGCCCGCCACCCCCAAATTTATGGGGAAGGTATCAAAGGAAGAGAAGGGACGGATGCTTCATCGTCAACAAACTTCAGTTCTCAGAAAACAAGAAACAAGGCTCTTAGATACAAAGCATGTTCTTTTCACAGAAAGTGCAGAGAGAACTCCGTATCCTAATAACAAAGTGCGCGGAATAGAGTTATCAGATAGTCCCTCTCCCTTTCTCAGGTTGATACACATACCATTTAGAGTATGTTATAGGATCACGGCCATTCAACTTCGACATGATCTAAAAAGAATTTATTGGCCCAGAATGATATGCAACCACCATAGACATGCAGTAATCTGACAAAACCAAATGCACAGATAATAAGGTTTGACTAGTTCCGAGGATGTTCCGAAAAAACTGCTGGATTTCAAAAATATCTCCAAGGTTATTGATAAAATAGCGCGCTCGATGACAAATAGTGTAACAGTTTTACATGCTAAACATGGAGATTAAAACATTGCAAGCCTTAAAATACAAGCAGATAAGCAAAAAGCAACACCTTAATACTTTTTCAAGTAGTCCTTCAAAACATCCATGACTGACCCAAAATCCGCCTTCACTTGCATTGGAGGATTGGCATACCGGCAAGCCATGTCAGGGATGGCCTTGGAGTGGTAATCGATTTTGGACTGCGTAAACTTTAACCCATGCGCAGTGCTAACCACAACTGTCCTATCTGTGGGCGCAATGACCCCGCTATTCCTCAGCTTGTTCAGTGCCGTCAATGCAACACCAGTGTGAGGACATATGAACATTCCAGTCGAATCTGCTTGTGCCATAGCATCCATCAACTCCTCTTCAGTCGCCTCCTCAACAATACCATCTGAGTTCTGCAAAGCATAAACGGCTCTGTCGATAGAAACAGGGTCGCCAATCTGTATAGCAGATGCAAATGTGGTGTTCGCCTTCACTGCCTTAAAATCCTTCCAACCAGCCTTATAATATAAATAGAGTGGATTAGCATTCGCAGCCTGAGCACAAACAAGCCTTGGGATCCGATCAACCAAACCCAATTCCTGGCACATTTTGAAACCTTTGTAGAATGCATAGATATTCCCCAAGTTCCCACCTGGGACGATGACCCAATCAGGCACCTCCCAATCAAACTGCTGCAGTATCTCGATCGCGGCAGTCTTTTGCCCTTCGAGCCTCAAGCTGTTCAATGAATTGGCTAAATATATCGGCAGTTCTGCCGTGACTTCCCTAATCAACTTCATACACCCGTCGAAATCGGTATCGATGCTCAACACAAAAGCCCCATTCGCGATGGGCTGCACCAACTGAGCCATCGAAATCTTATCCGCAGGCAAGAAAACGATCGACGGGATGCCGGCAGCTGCACAGTAGGCCGACAGCGCAGCCGAAGTGTCCCCGGTCGACGCGCACCCGACACCGACCAACGGCCGGTCCATCTTGCAAAGCCTATTAACCTGAGAGACCAGAACGGTCATGCCCAGATCCTTAAAACTACCGGTATGGCTAATCCCACAGTGCTTGACCCACAAATCGTCCATGCCCAGGAAATGTTTGCCGAAACGCTCGGCCCAGAAGAGATTGGAATTACCTTCGAAGGCCGAGACGATGTGGTCGGAGTCGATCTCGGGCAGCACCCACTCCTTCTTGCTCCAGACGCCGGAGCCGTAGGGCCACGTGGTCTTGCCCACGCGCGAGTCGAAGAGGTTCCGCCAGTACGCGCCGTCGAACTTCTTGAGGGCCTCCATGTCGTGCTGGACGTCGAGCAGGCCGCCGGAGCGGCTGCGGTAGACGATCTCGTCGAGCGAGTAGGACTCGGAGGCGGTGAAGTCGCAGCCGAAGGGGACGTACTTGGCGGAGAAGGCGTGGGCCTGGCGGTGGCGGCGGGCCTCGTCCCTGATGTTGTGGATCGTCGCCGTCCCGGGAGGAGGCGCCGTCGCGGGAGGGGAGTGGTTGGTCAGGGCAGGGTCGGAGGCGGAGGCGGAGGCGGAGGCGCAGGACACGGCGAGGCGCCTCCGGCCGACGGCGATCTTTCTAGGGTTTGCCGTTAGGGAGGTGGGAGACTGGTAAATCAGCATGGAGGAGGACGCCGACGACGCCATCGCTTCTGCGTCGAGAGGAGGAGGAGCGGCGGCGGCGGCGGCGGCTGCGACGATGCGGCGGCGGCGGCGGCGGAGGAGGCGGCGGCGTGAAAGCGATGGGAGTCGGCGGGTTCGGGTTTTGAAGAGAGAGGTGGAGGGTTGGGCTGGCTCCTCGGCTCGCGGAATTTTCTGTATTTTGTGTTTTTTTCATTTTTCATTTTTATTATTTATTTTTCGGGAAATTGGATTGATGAGGCTCGCGGGGATATTCTGGGAATTAGACAGTTTTATTCGCAAACCCTAGAAATTCGTGTCCAGTCGCAAAAGACACGTGTTTTTACGGGCGTACAAAATGAAAAAGGAGGGGAGAAAAAATGGCGATTTGAAATTTTATTTTTTGAGAAGTAGATTCAGTTTGTCGTTGGATCGAAAACATTAACTTAATTTTTGATAAATTTGCATCATAAAGTAAGTTCTGAATTTAGGTACTGCGAAAATGAGCCCATTTGAAAGTAAGGGTGCGTTTATTTCGCACCGTTTCTGCTCCCAAAAACAAAATTTCTCGCTTTTTTGTTTTAACAAAAAGCGAATAAACGCGTTTGCGTGCGTTTCTGTTCCTTTTTTGTTCTTTTGTTTCCAGGAACAAAAAAGAAACAACAAATTTGTGTTTCTTATTTCTGAAACACATTTGAGAAACATTTTTTTATTTTCTTTCTTTTCTCTTACGCCGGTCGCCGGCTTCGGCCATGGCCGACGACCGGCGGACAAGGGCCGACGGCCTCACCCAGCCACGGCAAGGCTCGCCGGCCAGTGGGCGAGCTCGGCCTCGTCGGATTTGGGCGAGCTCGAGCTTGCCCAACCAAGGCGAGGCTGACCCTCACCCAGCTAAGGCGAGGCTCGGCCTCGTCGGGGGCCGGCGAGCCTCGCCGTGGCTAGGTGAGGCCGCTGGCCCTCGTCGGCCGGTCGCCGGCCATGGCCGAGGCCGGCGACCGGCCAAAAGAAGAAAAAAAAAAAAAGAAAAAGGAAAGATAAGAAAAAAATAAAAAATAAAAGAAATAAAAAAATCATACAAATTTACCAAACGTGTGTCTGTTTTATTTTTTATTCTCGGAACAAGTTTACCAAACACGTTTGTTCAAAAATTGTTCTCCGAACAAAAACACTTTTTTTTATTTATGTTCCCCTAACAATTTTTAAATAAACGCAAACAAACGCACTCTAGATAGTTCGTAATTGTACTTTTTTGCTTAAAAATGATGAGTTCAAAAATAACCTCGATGGTTTGTGGAATAGTTTTAGGGTGAATGCTATTAATGGCATGCGTAGTACAAGCAGTGAAGGTTTCTGTTTTTGGGTGGTCTACGTCTCAACGACCATCCCCTCGCCTATTTATAGTCTAACCTCTATTTATTTAGGAAAAAATGTTTCTTAATTTTTCGACATTTGAATCACCTGGAAAAAATGAGTCAACAAAAAAATTATGTTTAAATTTAAAAAAAAAAATTTGTTCTTTAAGAATTTGAAAATTAATTTTCAAAATAAAACTAATCTCGACATTTGAATCGGAAATTCTGTGTTGGGGCTTGAAAATCTAATGCCTACGTCCACCGAGCCTGGGCTCCAAGGCTAAGTGTCCATGCTCAATGTCCCTAAGGCCCCAAGCACTTGGGCTCGAGTTTACAAAGGTTGAGAAATAAATTTATAGGAAAATGTCTTCCCATTTTCAGGTTGGGAAATTTATTTTCCTAACTTTAAGTATGCATAATTTTTTCCCATCACAAATAGTTTTCATTGATTGATTAGTTTCAACATATCAAACACGTGAAATTTCATAAAGAAAAACCTGTCGAGTGGAGTCACAAGCTCAGCAAATCAATGTAACAGACCGACCAAGTTTCAAGTCATGCAACTCTCACACAAACACTATTCATAATGTCATGTGGAGCAACATCGTCATGAAACATATCGACATCCATCTCTTTTGAATGTATGGACTTTGGCATTACAGTGCGAGTTTCACTCAAGCTGTCAGGCACTTGAAATGCATCACGGATTGAAGGATTCTCCTCCAGAGATGATGAATGCATTGAATGGCATTTCCTTACTTATTCATATGGACCGGAAAAGAGAATTTCGTATTCGTATGTTCAAATTCTAACTCACTTCGACGACCAAACTTGAATCCCGCCAACAAGAACAGAGGAGCGAGTGTCATAGCAATGAGATTGAGCAGAAATTGTAACTTCGCGTTCGATTTGAGTCTGTGTCATGTCACGTGCTACATGGCTAACTTCATCGCAAGATATCGCTCATGTTAAGCTTCAAAGTGAGACGATACAGCAGAAGTTACAGTGAAGAGAATGACAGCCAGATAGTTTCAGTTAAAGTTTCGGAATTGCTGTTAACTCGTTAGGACATCATAGTAGCAAACCCTGCAGCTATGGTGAGAAAGCATGTCAAGATAACTGGAACATAGAAAGCCCAGAAATTGCAAGCAGATTGACATTGTAAATTCAATAGCTGTTGAGCAAAGTTTCAAAATTTTCTATTTTAGTATGAGATGATAAAAGTATAACCAACAAACAATGCAGAAGTGGAAACTTTTGAAGAAGACACAGAAGAGAAAAAAATTATTCTACATGATTCCTTTTGAATCATATGGACACCAAAGATTCAGATAAAAATTGCAGAATTACTCACTATGTACATCTTTATGACTATAACTTGCTCAGTTTCACAGCCCTTCCTCTTCATCCGCATCATCCGGTAAAGCCCTTGCCTCCTCCGCTCTCTTCTTCTTCTTCTTGATATAACCCTTCTTCCTCAGGTAATACAGGCACACCCTCCCGAGGTTCCCTACGAATACCACCCCCATCAGGCAGAACCAGGCAAGCACCGCAACCTCAGTCACGTCCTTCAGCACTGGGAACACATCGGATTCACTTTTGTCCAGTGTCATGTGCCTCAGCGCGATGAAGTAGGTGATCACCTGCGCTGTCATGGCGATCCACATGGTCACCATTTGCACCCACATCCAGCGGCGCCGCTTTATGGGGAGCCCGCTCACCAGCAGGAGGATGATGCTCAGGGACGAGAGGAAGGCCAAGGTGTTGAAGATGAAGAAGAGCCCGTACTCTTTTCTTTGGTTGTGGGCCATTATAGAAGTCCCTGCATAGTAGATCATGGAGGGTTCACCAAATCGTAATAAACAGAATTAATCAGAGTCAGGAATGTATGTCCTTTTTAGCTCCAATGTAAGTTCCAGCAATTTCTTAACGTGCAATTGTAAGGCCTAGACATAAATTTCTTGTTTACATACGATACTATAACATCAGCATCGAGTTATTAACTACAGCAACCTAATCCTTTTGGAAAAAGAAGGGATATGCTGACATGGTGCGAGTGTTTACATACAACCCAGTTTGATCGTCGTAGGATAGAGTAGATAATACCTGCATTATGAGGCTCCTTGACAGGGTTGCCATTCTCGTCGACTGTGTAATCACTCTGCCACACACCACCTGGAGGGGTGATGGCAGCCTGGAAGGCCACAGTGGCAATCAGCGACGCAACCACCATAAGGGAGGATCTATGTTGGCTGATCTCATTTGCCCTTTTCCTTGGTTTATTCTTCAAAGGGCTTTTTTCTGAGACGAGTAATGGAGAGGTTGGCGCTTCACGTGAAAGCTGAGGAAGCTGTATCTGTTCTGGATCGTGGTCAAACGGGTAGATCGACTTGGATCTCAAAGCTCTCTCATTTAGAAGAGAGTCTTCGATTTCCATGTCCTGGAGGTCTCTGGGAGACTGCTTAAGCACATCTAGTGGGGTTGAGCCAATCTTGTTGATCAGGTTTACCTTCACTCCCGGGATGGCAAGCAAGAATTTAATGGTCTGCAAGAAGGTCACAGCAGATAAGTTTCTGTCATACAATGAAAATGGTTTAGGCAAATGAATAGCAAGCCATGACTTGAGAATTCTTGTTCAAGCACTAGGATGTACAATTACACACAGCATCGAGTTCATCTCTATATCAATACAAGGGCAAGTTCATTTCTTCCCTGATTATCAACATCAGCAGAAACAAGTTTCGCCTCCAAACGATTTCTGTGATTTTCATGTGTAACTACGGACGATCCGAGGCAGTTGTTAAAGCATGTCACAAGCAAAATCTCAAACTTTAAACTGACCACACAAGTCGGTCAATGCATCGATCTTAGAAGAGGATACCTCGATTTGCTTCTTGGCGACGGCGATGTGCAAGACGCTATTCCCGTCGCAGTCCGTCCAATTCACCAGCTCCGCCCTGTCACTTCCGCCCACCGCCCCGACCACCGCCCTCACCACCTCCGTCTTCCCGTTCGCCACCGCCAAGTGCAGCGCCGTCTCGCCCCGGTCGGTCACCTCGCGAGCCGCCCCGGCCCCGCCGGCCCCGACCATCCGTCCCACCGCGTCGACCCGGCCCTTGATCGCCGCCACGTGGATCGGCGCCCGCCCGTCGAGGTTCCGCGCCGACGCCGCCGCCGGGTCGGCCGACAGGAGCTCGCCCACGATCTCGCCGTGGCCCTTGCCGGCGGCCAGGTGGAGCGGCGAGTTGCCCCGGGAGTCCTGCTCGGAGGCGAGCCGGGGGGCGCGGCGCAGCAGCTCCCGGACGAGGTCGGCGTGGCCGCGAACGGAGGCCACGTGGAGGGGCGTGTCGGAGACGCCGAGGACGATGATCCTGTCGAGGAGGAGAGGGTCTTGCTCGAGGAGGTCCACGGCGGCCGAGACGTCGCCGTTCTGGACCGCCTCCATGAGCTTCTGGCTCTCCATCTCCATCTCTCTCTCTCTCTCTCTCTCTCTCTCTAACTGATCTTATTGCCTAGGATCTCCCCGTTCATCATGAATCTTCGCCACGAAGGAGGACCGGGAGATGGTGGGTCAATCTCTGTGTCGCAGGGAAGACCTTCGCGGGGTTCGTAGGGCTCGAGGAAGCTGAGAAGCTTCCATAGCTGTCCGAATTTGACTATTCTACGTCTGTCGTTTGACTATTCAGCTGCCATTCCATTGGGGTTGGGAGGGAAGAACGAATGAAGGGAAAAAAAGAAAAATGAAAAAAAGCAGTCGCAAGAAAGTCAAAACAACCGTGCAACCGCAAAATCCATCGACATCGGCGCTAAACTATAAATTCCTGTTGCGGAAATGACCGTGGTACGAACATACCATCAGAAAAATAACACAAATAGCATGTAGCGTGATCCGAACTATTAATTTATTTAATACCATTTCTAAACTTGAACTTGATATGTTATCCATAAATTTTTAATTTGTCAAATATGATTTGAAACATTTGATGCATATTTAATTAAATATCTGAATTATATAAAAACCTACAAACTATATTGAATAAATTAAAAATTTATAAATAATATTTTATCTCAAGTTAATATTGCACATTGAGTGAAAAATCTATGAATAGTTAATATTGCACATTGAATGAAAAATAATTGAAAATTCATTAGGTATTGCACTGAGTTAAAATTCAATGATTATTTGTAATAAACCTGATATAACAATTTTACCAGATCATGCGTCGGACTTGAGTACAATAATTTCCCCCTTTTTTTGGGCCTTTCATAATTCTGATATAAGATCTTAAAGTGAACTCAATCTCGGTCAATCAACAGCGACAATAGGCTCCAACAAAAATCACCGAGAACTCATTGACCATAAGCGAACTGTGTGAACCCATCGCCATGCATCGTTCACATTCCAAAGCTAAGAATGACGGACGATCAAGGCATCAGCTATCTTAAAACCCCGCGCTAATTATAAGAAATCAGAAAAACGAGGTCGAAAACGAGTAGAAGAAAGGCTATCACTAGGCCAAATAACATGAAAGAGTCGAAACTACTACACATGCAACGTAATAAACAGGTGAAGGCCCACGAATTGCCATATATGAACATATCCAACATGACGAGATCCGAGGCCGAAGTATCCAATGCAAATAATGTGCGTACGGGACACAAACATAAGAACCCTAAACAGATAGCCTTGCCCAAATTGACACGACATCGTGAAAGATTCAGTACGATGTCCCTTGTGTCAAGGCCGTGCTCTCTTGTTGCTGCACGAAGGGCACTTGTATTGCTTGATGTGCTCGGCCCTGGCAGGAGTAATTTTCACGCACTTCCCATGGAACCACTTCTCACACATGTCGCAACATATCCAAAACTCGTCTGCGGCATAGTTCTCTCCACATGCCCCGCACAAGGTATCCCCATGCTCCTCCTCATCTTCCTCATCCACAACCTCCTCCTCATCCTTTGCCTGCACTGGCTTCGAATACTTTACAGATTCTGCTGCTCTTTGCTGTCAAACAGATAAGAGACGGTGAGTAATTCAATAAGATAAAGACATGACAAATGACTACCGTGTTAAAAAACATAGCAAATTCTAGGTCACAGGTCACACGTTGAGCTAACAAATGCATGATGGATGGTGTGTGATTTTGATAATTGAATCAAATGAGAAATTTCGCAGTAAGGCAGAAGGTCCTCATGTAGCATTCCCTTTGACATCTTGAAATGGAGAAACTGAACAGAACAAAACACAAGAAGCCAAAATGGATTTCCTGGAGACTTGTCTAACATGAGACTAAAATAACAAAGTTGACAAACCCTAGGTCAAGGGGTTCACACTTCGAAGGTATGGCTCCATATGACGAGCAATGATCAAATTTATCCTGACTACTTGAGCTCATAATATATATGACTTCTTTGCAGATCAATTAAGAACTAGCTTCAATCAGCAGGCACCATATCACCTGAGTTGATTCATAATGCCGCTGAAAACTTCAACCAAGCCAACAATCATCAGAATCAAGCCTACTCAATCTTTTGCATCAAGGTACTAGAAGTACATAAACAATGACATCTAGAAGCAGAGACACTTACCCCCCCTTTTGAGCTTGACCTGGATTTGTTGCTGCTATTTGAAACAGATGACTTCTCCTTCGACTGTTTCTTTGCAGTTCCAGTCACAACTTCAAATATGGTTGGAAGGTCATTAATCATACTAAATAGACGTTTTCTGCATCAGAAATTTCCTCAAATAAGAGGCAAAATAAAAAAGCCACAACTCACTTTTCTGCTACTAAGATAAATCAGGTACCTGTCAGTCTTGTCAAAGCCAAATCTGGCACCAAAATAGAAAGCCACAGAAAGTAACCAAGCATCGCTGTGCACAGCAACCAAAGATAACCAGTCCTTTTCCTGCATGCCATCCCTTGCAAAATTAATACCTAGAGCAGGTTCAGGGAGCTCTGGCGGCACTTCTTCCGCTGGCAAATTAACTTCCCACTGCTCATTGGGGAATCCATACAGACAAAGGTTTTCCTTCTCTGATAAAAAAATGTAAAAGTGAGGTGTGCGAAGTATCAACAGCCACTAAGAGAAATGCGGATGTGCAGGCCATACTCATTTATGTGTATCAACAAGGGTGCTCCAGCAACATCAACAACAAAAATATTGGTGGAGCCCTTTGTTCCCACCATTAGGATGTTCTACAAGCAAAATGAAATCTTAACAGCATTTCAACTTTACAGCATATCTCATGCATGCAAGTGAAATGCTGCAATAACGTAAATAGAATAGTATCATTCACAGAAGAGGGGGAACTTAATTGCTCCAAGTGAACAGAGAGAAGATTTAACTGACATAGTTCATATGAAAACCAAAATGTAGATGTGCGCAGTTACGCACAAGGCACATTAGATGCTATGGTTAACAGCAACGATAGCATCTACGTTTCTTTTCGGTCTCTAAATAAGGAAAATGCTGAAGATTAGCATGTACTTAAAGATAGCAACTCCATAACAAGCAAGAGCGAAGAAAGAGAGAGAAAACAAACAGAGCTGGGCATGCAAGTGAACTTCCATATCTTAAATGCCTTTCTGAAGGCTTTGCATTATAGCTTAGCATAAAAGAAATTACAGTACCCAAAGGAACCTATGGTCAACCCAAGCTTTTTAAAATGAAAAATGGATACTCCATAGTGCATTTAATAATGACAAAAAAGATTCAGATTGTGGGAACTTGGAGCCACAAACTTCATAACAACTCCAATAAGAGGTGATTGCCAGTTAATATGTGCACTAGACATTCCCACAGATGGATGCCAATAAAAAAAGTACTCCATTAAACATTCTTAATCCTATAGGATACTCAAAGTGACAATTAACATTAACCCACCACATTAAGTGCACTGGCTGAGGGGAAAGGCAATTGTGACATTAATAAAAAGTCGAACATGACTACTATGAAGAGCGTGTGATATATTCAGGAGCATAGAACATTTATGCAGGAAACATACAAAAGAAAGGACAAAAGAAAAACTAGAAAACAAATACAAACAACTACTTGTAATCAAAGCAAGTAAAGAAAAAGCCGCCCGACCATAGGCCAAGTAAGCTCTGACGATGCCTACTTTAGCACCTCAATGAGCTGCAGAAGAAGCACTTATACTACAAACCACAAGCACAACCTTCACCAGCACGAACTTACAGTCCATGAAAACCAAATTCTGCTGAATTAGACAAATTCAAGGTTCAACCCCAAAAAAAGAGGAAGAAAACCAGTAAATCTCAAACATCCATCAGCCCTACTTCGCACTATTACCTAGAGGATGCATTGAGCGACAATTCCTCAACCAAGCGGCCAAACGCCATTATCACACAAATGAACAGAACGAATCAAGATGATTACCAAAGCAGGACGACGAATTGACGCGAACTAAGAAACAAGAGCAAGAGCAAGCTGAACTATCTACCAAACCACGCAATGCTAAGGTGAAATTCAACGCCAATACAAAGCACCCAAAGGATTCGAGTTTAAAAATAGAAAAGAATCGAAATAACCGTAAAACCCTAACCGGGATCGCTTTGCTGATAAAATTCTTCGACATCTGCAAAAAACAAAAAAACACGAACAAACCCAAAAAAGCACAGCTCAGCGTCGAGAACCGAAACCGAAAATCAAAACGCCGAGTTAACAAATCTTCACTCGAACGATAGTAAGAAAAAGAAGGAAGAGGAGAAAAGGGCAAACGGTATCGAGAGAGGGAGCAGGGAGAAGCGACAGACCAGTGGTCAATGCCTTGATCATGCCGGCCCGGCGGCCCTTGAAGTCCCGGAACACCTCCTCCACGGTCCTAGGGTTGTACTGCCCTCCCTCCATCTCGAACGCCCGTCCCTCCGAATCCGAAATCGAAACTCCCGAACCCCCACCACCACCACCACCACCACAACTCCCTCCTCTCCCGCGGAGAAGGAAAAAAACTGAACAAAAAAGCCCGAAGCCGATTTCCGGGCCCGGAAAAATCTCAGCGCCGCCGGAGCGACGGAGCGCGCGGCGGACCGAGGCGGAGGCGACGGCGACGGCGACGCGGCGCGTGAACCGGCGCGGAAGATTGGGGAAGGAGATTAGAAGAGAGGGTGAAGAGGAGCAGGGACGAGCATTTCAGTGCGCTCAGAAGAGAGAGAGATTGGGATGTTTTCGAAGAGATGATGAGGTGGAAATTGGGGAGGCTTATATAAATAAAGAAATTCGCTTTTTGTTTTACGGGGAACGCCAAAAATATTATTTAAAAAACCCCCGTCGAGAAGTTACCGTCTGCTTCCGGGGAGTAGATTCGGACCGTTGCGCTCGGGCCTCCCCAGTCGCGCCCCTCAGAGGCCGAGGCCTGTAGAAATGACACGTGGCGGTGTTCGGTGCGTTCTAGTGCGAAGGGAGCAGCTCTTGGCGGCCGCACCGGATCGCAGCCACCTGGGGGCGTCGACAGAACGGGGTGGAGACTGGGGCGGGGTTTTGTTCGCGTGCGTCGCGGGTGAATCGGTGTTTTCTCGGGCCACATAATCTAAGGTTCACACAATATTATTATTATTATTACTCTTTATTATAAATTATTTGTGTGGGGCCCTCTCGATCAGAGTGAGGAGAACTTGTAGTGGGGTCCACGAATTTTGTGTGGGTCCTCGCCCCTTCCTTCTTTCCTTCCTTCCCTTTTTTTTTTTTCCTTGAAAAAAATTAAGGGTCCACGACAAGGAATAAGAATTTCTTTCTTCCTTCTTTCTTTTCTCGTTTCTTTTTTTTTTTTTTTAATTACAGGAGGAATGTTTTTCCCCAATTATTATTATTGTTGTTATTAGTGTTAATTATCAGCCACCTTTACCGCATGGGAAATACGCGGAGTAGCTGCGTTGGGCTGGCTGCCGTACCCCTAACTTCCAGGGAGGAAATTCTGAAGGTGTAATAATGGCTGCCATTTCGATTGGACCGGAATGGAATCGATGGATCTCCTCCGCTGGCGACGGAGGGAATGACGTGACTTCAACGTACAACACCGGAGTCAAAATTATGGGCAAAAGGTGACTCCGTGGTGCAATGAATTTGGCTTGCGAAAAGCCGAGAAAGTGTCGATGAATCGGGGAAGCAAAGGCCGGGAATTAGGCACACAGAGGTTGCTACTCCATAGCCAGTGGTTTGAGATTTGAACGATAGAACGAGACGGCATGGCAACGGAGACGCTATGCAGAGCGTGGCGATGATGCCTCCTGCGATATGCTTAATTGGCGTGCCAGAGCAGTAGGCCACTCTCTTGAAGATTTCAGGAATTTGGCAAGGCAGGGGGCCAAAAGCAGCCGAAGCTTTCGTTCACTCAAACGAAAGGAAACTCTTTGTTCGCAGGAGACAAAACATCATCAGATTACTTGAGAGAGGGAAAAAGAATACTTCATCTGCAATCCCAGTTGTTCCTGTGACTTTCTATTCCAGCTCATCTGGGTTTTAAGGACGTGTCACGCATCTTCGATTTCTTCATGCGCCACTTTGTATCACCATCGCCAATCATACCATGGAAAGAGACGAGTAGGGGGAAACATCTTCGACCCCACTCTCCGAGGAACGAACTTCCTCCGGGACCAAATACAAATTCTAGCAAAATCAATGGCGGCATCTCTATTTAAACAGTCAAAATGTGTTACATAAATCACTACTACGTTACACTGTCGGGAAAAGCCTTTCATACTGTAGGAATGATCGATATTTGCAGTCAGTAGTCCTAGGATTTCAGTTCAGGTAACTTCATAACACCTGCGATTCCTATTGGTTTTGCCCACAGGGGGGATAGAAAGGTTTAAGCTAAGACCCATCCTCCTCATGACATTAGTCCTGTCCAAGTAGCAATGGGGCTTCACAGAGATGCATACCACTATTGCTGCATCCGCGAAGATTGATAAAAACCTTGGGATTTAGGACTTCAAGTGACTGGAGGTCAGCAGCTTAACTGCAATCAAAATCTGTCAAAGTGGCAGAAAGAATTAGTGTATGTTGTCACTGCCAATATTTACAAGAAAATATCAGAAGGGGGAAAAAAAACTGGACTAAAATTAGCTGCTGCTCAACTCTGATCAGTTGACTCGACATTATGCTGTGCTTGCACCACATGTGATCATTAACACTTGTATTTTTCAAAAGAAAAAAAGAACCCCTCTTTCTCTATCCTCACACAAAGCTCAAAACACCCCAGACCACCAAGCTGCCCCAATGCTGACCTCACTGAGGCAACCTGAAGCCGTCAACACCCTTGCTGCCCACCGACCCTCTCCCCATGCCCATCTCCATTTGTGGCAAGCTTGTTAGTGATTGGCATGAGCAGTGCGAGGTAGCCCTCATGCTCACGAGGGCCACATGCCCTGCGAGCTTCATAGCAAAGCTAATCCATGGCCATGAGAGATCTGCTACAGAGCTCAGCCATGGAAACCAACGCGGCCATGGCCACAGGGGCTCTGGAGCAGAACTTAGGCCTAGCAATTATAGCCACGCAAGCTCTACTACAGAGCTCAGCCATGGCCATGAGAAGAAGAAACATAAAAAAAGAAAAGAAGAAGAAAAGTTGAAGATGAAGATGAGGGAGAGAGGGAGGGAGGGAGAGAGTCTTAGCCATGGAACAAAGAAAAATGGAGGGAGAGACGTTCAACTCTTTCAGTCTCCTCTATGCATGTAGAGAGAGAGAGAGAGAGAGAGAGAGAGGAGAGAAGGTAGCAGACTGGCTAATTAAATGAGGAGAAGAGGGAGATGGGTAAGCGCAAATTATATTGTGAGAGTGAGTGCAGATATGTACAACAAAACCACCAATGCAATAGTGCTGCCTGGCGAGCAGCACCTAAATCTTGCCCAAATAAAAGGGGGTGGAAAACGGAGAAGCTTTTAAAGTCACATTGCCCAATGCAGTTGCCATTTAGAGACAAGCATAAAGAAGTGCAAAGAACGTCAATAGAGAAAAACTTGTCACAAATGAACAGCCCAAACATGGATTAACTACAGGTTTCCCAAAATGGATTGCTGTTATCCAGTGTTGAAGCATGCAAATACAACACTAATGAAACTACCGGACAAAGAAGGAACATATCCTGTGTCCACGGTTTATCAACAAAAAGGGACAAAGTGTCAAATTCGTGACTTATGGCTTCCCTTACCTGAAAAATTTTCATTTTCAGATGATTGATTTTCTTCTTTTTTCTCAGGAACATGTTGCTCAAGGAATTGTTGTATAGTTCTCCAGTATTGATCTCCACCTGACAACCAAGTATCCATATGCATTCCAGTTGGAAATTCAACGAAATTGCATTGCCTGTTATGAGCAGCTGCCTTGGCATAAAGCAATTTCATATGTAATGGGGGAACCATCTCATCTTGCAATCCAGAGAGGAAAAGGACTGGCTGTTTAATCTGAAATTAAACATTATGTAAAAAGATTACCACGTGAGGATTTGAAACTAACAAGAAACGCTCTGCAATGCTTCAAAAAACTAAACACACTATTGTTCATTGCAAGACACATTGCACGAATTAGCAAGGAGCTACAAGAACCTGATCGATATTTTGGACTATGAGCTTATTAGAAGCAAATTGACATTATCAGCAAAGAGGCACCATTCGAGAACATATAAGTAAAACCGTGTAAACATGTTTCTCCAAAATCAACAGCACCGTCAATGACCAGAAATGAACTTGCTCCTAAATTCAATGAGTATTAGGTGCTCCATTACGTTTGATATAAGCAGAAAAAAGCTTGACACATATACCAACAGTCCCACAGTGAAATAGTATTAAATGTTATGGACAATCCTCATACTTCAATTAAAACTCAACAGAAACTTCCACTTTTTAAAATCTCCTTTTTATCCCCATAAAAGATAATCCCTTTTTGAGGTCAGATTTAGGGGTCAACTCCACTTTATTCATTCCATTCACATTTCATAGTCGTAGACATAATGGATGGACTTTTATTACAATTTCTTATTTCATAGTAATCAAAGCAGATTAGATCAAGATCTATCTTCAATTCACATATCAATAGCAAATCAAGTATCAACAGTTGAGGAATCAGGCCTTTTGACACAAAAGGCATCAACCCGCTTGGCAAAGAGGTCAAAACTCTACACCTTAAAAGGGGTTAAGAAGAGAACATCAAGTATGTCCATAAAATTTCACTAAACTCCCAAAGGTTTGATGAACCTCCCAAAAAGAAACATGGGTTGCTATGAATGCAATTTCACCCATTTCGATGCTTTCTTCAAGCAGCATAACTAGAAAAGCCTGGAAGAGAAGAAAAGAAGACATTCTTCCAGCATGCAACTAACCTGACCAACGACGTCAATGGTATTCCATGGAGATCGCACAAGGATGTTCAGAACATTTAGTCCTTTAGAAGTGCTTTTTCCAATGAACCACTTTAAAAAGGGCAGTAGAACTCCAGCCATGTCTAGAATGGATGTGAACGTGTTCTCCAATATCAAAGCAGCAACCTGACAAAAACAGGGCAGCAAAAAGATGATATCCCCACCCGTCAATATGTGAAATAAAACATGTGTAACCAGGAAATGCCGTTTCTGTAAGAACAGCCAATTAGAAAAGAGTGATATATCTAGAAACACAATGTAACTCAAAGGGAAAAAAAAAGCCTATTCTTGTCCATCGGATATTAAGGACAAATAACAATCAAATGCACAAAGGGAGGTAGCATATGACCCTATTCTTAGCTATGAGAAGATTTATATCTAAGTCTAAACTGTAAGGAAGGAAAAAGGAGATGACTGGCGCCCATTTATCCTTTAGGTTACCTGTATGAATAGTGGAATTTCGAGGAATAAATTGTTAGACTCAGCAATTCAACAAAAATGAAATGTGAAAAGGTTCATCAGGTGTAAACTTGAGAGCATAACATCTACAGCGGAGAGATTTAAATTGAGATAAAAGACGTCAAACAAGAAAAAGCATCAAGTACAATGGACTAGGGAAAATCTGCTATCCATTAATCCCTTAAACTCAAGTTCAACTGCTTGCACCAACACATTACCCCTTCACGTTCTTTGCCACTAAACATACACCTGCTCCATTAATACCTTACTTAATCGAGTACGGTTCTTCTGCATCTCTCTAGGAGCGATGTCATTTACACCAATTCCTCATACACAACTCGGCAATACCAAAACTCTTCCTTCCAATTTGACAAATGGTAAATTTCCTATTTTGAGGCCTAGCTCAATTTTATTTTTCTGCTTAGAGAATGCTCAAATTTGAGACAAACAACAACAAATTTCTTAGTAGCTACTTTAATCAATACGGAATCACGTACAACCATAATGAAACTGAGCCAACGTAACTTCAATCAGGGAATTCCAACAGATGAAACAGTCATCAGGTGCTGTCAACTATGAAACACTATAAGAGAGGATTTCTCATCACTTGTTCCCTGAAAGACACAAAGTCACTCCACAATCTTGATGTAGCTCTCACTCCCAATCAAAGGTAAAACGATTCAAGCTACACATAAGCTGCTTGGGCACAAGTTGCTGTCCACTTGCGCTCAACTCAACTCTTCCCAAGTGTGAGTCAGGTTGAGTAACTCAAGTAACTTGTCGAGTCAAGTTCAAGTTTAATGATACTTGACTCAAGTAGCTTGAGCTTGACTCAAGTAGCTTGACTCGAGTAGCTCACCAGACCAATCCTATTTACCATTTTATACCTCCATAGTAATTTGAACTTACTATACCCTTTGCCCTCTCAAAAGAAAGTCAAAACCCTAGACCCCATCACCTTCTCTCCGTCATTCAAAGACAGCTGAAGTGTCATTTTCAGCTTGGCTATCACTCTCACTTTATCAATCTATAAGAAGGTTAACACAAGCGATTTTCCCCAAAAGTCAATATGTGGGCTTCATTCTTAATCTTATTTACCATTTTATAACTCCAAAGTAATTTGAATTTACCATACCCTTTGCCCTCCCAAAAGAAAGTTGAAACCCTAGACCCTATCACCTTCTCTCCGTCATTCAAAGACATCTGAAGTGGCATTTTCAGCTTGGCTATCACTCTCACTTTATCAATCTATAAGAAGGTTAAAACAAGCAATTTTCCCAAAAGTCAATATGTGGGCTTCATTTTTATTTATGGGATCTTATCCAAGTTTGTTTATCCAAACTTGTTCAGAAGCAAATTCTTCATGAAGGCATCTTTTCATTGTAGCATAGCTTTGTGAAACGAGTTGTTTATATTTTCAAGGCTGGGAATCCTTGTGGTTGTTATTGATGATCCTGAGTTTGAAACTATACTGATAAAAGTTGAGTCAGGCTGAGGATGGACTATCTTGTGTGCCCATTCTAGCCAAGTTCAATCACAAACAATTGATAGTCGATAAGCTCAAGATGAGTTGCGAGCACTAAGTATATGAGTAACTCAAGTTCAAGCTTGAAACTGTATTGGCTTGATAATACCCCTATTCACAGCTCATCCAAGGAGCATCAGAATTTCAAGGATTGGGCTTCCACAAATTAGTTTAGAGGCCAAAGCAACATTAGAAGTGTTTCCAAAGCCATGAAACTCTAAGAGTATAATATATAAATGCTGACAATGTACACAATTCAGAGGAAAAAAGGTCTACAGTCTAAATTTTCTTATAGCCAGCCTCAAAAAGGAAAAAACAAGAAAAAAAAATTTAGAAGAATGAGAAGAGAAAGCAAAACCTATTACCTTATCAGGGTTGTTTTTAGTAAGCACTGATCCAACTGCTCCTCCAAGTGACCTTCCAAATACAACTATCCTGGAGGTATCAATGTCAGTCCTTGCATGAAGATGATCCAATGCAGCCTAACCAAACAAATTGAATAATGACAATCGAATATTTACAAAAATCTAATAAGTAAACAAATTAATAGATTACGACACCTGAGCATCTAGTGTGATGCCATGCTGAGAAGGATAGCCATCGCTCGCCCCATATCTGCAAGGCACCGGAACATACTCGATCAAATGGAAGAAAAGAAATGAGAGCCACCGGGTATTTCAAATCCAAATGTAACTTGAACTTGTTTAATGAAAAAGGAGACAGATACCCTCGATATGAAAGCATAAACACATTGCACTGCAACTTCTGCAACATTATGCGAACCATTTCAAGACGATGAGCAATATCTGTTGATGCAAATGTTAAGGATACTAACTAGCAATAGAACCAAGCTGGATCATAGGTAAGCATGACCAAGAGTTGGATGATTCATGTGTCGGGCCAACTAACAAGCACAAAATAGTAACGATTGAGTGTAGACACAGACAATAAGGATACTTCCAGCATTCTCTTGGAAAAACAGAACAGTCGGACCTGCAAAACAGACAACAACACGCAAGAGGTGAGTATGTCAAAACCAGGATTATGAAAGAGGTTGCAGTAGCAAAACAGTAGGGAAAAAGAAAAAAAACTTTAAAAGCACGCCAAACCAATGGAGAGATGATTACTCCTGCAAAAACACACAAACATGGCAATCACATGTTTCTGCTTACCGATAATTCAGTACTTTCAGCAACAATAGCGCAATAATTTATCTCAAATCATAACGTGTCCATCGCCAATTCAATCAAATAGTTGATTGCGAGCCCAATTCCGTTAGTTCCCCGTAACAAACAAGAATCCTCAAGGCATCGAATCGGAATTTCCTACCAAGCCTTGAAGCTTCAAAAAGCTTCAATAAGAAGCTCGTAATAGCAATCGCTAGAATGCACCAAAGCACTAATTAAGTAATCCGGCGACGAAGAAACCAGATCCAGTTAAACCGACCGCTCAGCACAGAACTCCAGCACGAGCTAACGGGAAGGTCCAATTTTGCATGACGCGATCCATACATCCAACGACTACCCAAACCCTATGGCACGCAATTCGAGCGCGAATCGCACCGAATTGAACCCAAGACGACGCGGGATTCGAGGGGGGAAGGATCGGGGGGAAAAGGACGAGCAATCGAGGCGGCAACGACGACTACTGACCGCGGCAATCGGGGAAGAGCTTGATGAACCAGGCGTGGAGGCGGACGCCGTCGGAGGATCTGAGCCAGACGTCCTCGTAGGGGAGGCGGAAGCGGGACGGGGCGAAGGGGTAGGACTTGGTGAGGCCCGGCACCACGGGCACGTACACCAGCCGCTCCTGGAAGGCCACCAGCAGCGCCATGCCCGCCACCGCGATGCCCCCCATCCCGTACAGCAGCGCGTTCACGTAGGACACCATTTCCGAGCACTCTTCCTCTCTCGCGCGCGGAGAGAGCAGGGAGCGCCCCCGCGGGCGCGCGATCTGACGGCGGCGCGTGCGGTGGCGGAGCGTTGCCGGGGGCGGAAGACGGAGGCGGAGACGACTCGAGCTCGAGACCTTTTGGAGTTTCCAGGTGATGACTGGCGAGAGGTTGTTGACGACTTGCAACGACGAACTCGAGTTAATAATAAATAAATAAATAAATAAATAATAAAAACTACTTACGAAGAAAATTCCGCCTCGTACCCTCAAAAAAGTGACCAACTTTAGATCTGGTCCGAATATTAACCTTTACTTTTTTTTCTTGTCTTAAAGAAAACCTTCAATTAATTTTAGTCAGGTCTCGATTTTATCCTAATCATAGTTTTTGTCCCGTAAAAAACTGTAAACTTTAGATTTTGTCCCAATTTTTACCTTAAATTTTTTTTGCCTCATAAATAATCACCAATTTTTACATGATCGCAAATATGCCACTTTAACCCTTTGTCCAACAAAGGGATGGAAAACTCTTAACCCAGAGTCAATTGTCCCGAGCATTAGCTTTCCAACCATGGGAGATGGAACACTCTTGAGCACTTAAGATTGAAGATTGATCGCAAATTCGAAATCCCCGAGATGGAAGGAAGGCTCTCTTAAGATTAAGGGAAATTAAAGAAAACCAACCAAATTGCTCTAATTTTTACCAAATTTTGAATACAAGAAGACGTTATTTGGGCTGAGTGGAAATTCATCTTCAAAACACATCTTCTTGGATTTAAAATATGGGAGAAAAACTAAAGCAGTGATGTGAAAATACCGCATAGGATTGTTGAGAGTGATTTTGAACAAAGGATTAATGAAAGCAAATGTAGGACTTTAGTAAAAGTTAACGACTTTTTATGAGACAAAATAAAATTTAGGTCAAAATTGAAATTGAACCTAATGGTGATTTTTTTTTATGAGACGAAAAAATTTTAGGGTATAATTGGGACTGAACTTGAAATTTCATTTTTTTTATGGGACAAAATAAATTTAGAGTAAAATCAGGACTAGATCTAAAATTAATGGTTTTTTTGGGTATTGGGTGAAAAAAAAAATCGGTAGCCCAATCCCCTAAAAAACATATAAACTTTAAGTATAATCCTGAATATTTCCTTTTCCTAAAAAAGATTCACTAACTCTTCTTTGTTCTACTTCGCATCCAAAATTTGTCATTACCATTTTCAAAATTATTATTGTTTCATATGAAGACGAGAGTGTTGGTGAAGACACGGATTCCGACAACGAACCCGCCTTGGTATTCAAAACTTTTGAAGAAAATGAGCAATGGTTTTTGGACGCAGAGCATATTAGGGGGTATAGTGAAATTTTATGATTTTTTTAGGGAAAAGAAGTTGAGGAAAAATTGAAATTAGACCTAAAATTTGGAGTTTTTAGAGAATTAAGCCAAAATCGGTAATCTGTAATTAGTGAGGATAATTCGATTCCTAACTAACTCTCTCTCTCTCTCCTTTTCATTTTTTTCGGCTGAATATACGAAGAATCAGATGGGTTTTGGACTGGGCCGAGTTCCTCGGTGTATCAGGCCCACCATAGTCGAAGCAGAGACAGCAGACCAAGGAAGGAAGGAAGGTATAATCATAAAAATGTCGCTTGATTTTTATCTTAGAAAACATTTTCTCGTTCTCATCCGGTCAATTTAATTACATATTGGCGAAATATTTTTCTCTAAATTCTTATTTTTCTTTGGAAAAACTCTCGTACTTTTAATTTGAACAAGAAAAGTCTCCCTTCATTAAAGTTCAAAGCATTGAATGTGCAAAAGTGACATTTTGCGCAATACATTAAAAACAATGAAGACACCGCCACCAAATTATTTCAATATTTATTAGATCCAATCACACCGGCGGTCCTCGGCAATAATGACTGAATCTATGGTGCCTATCAAGGGTGAATAAGAAGGGGAAGAAAAATACCTTCAAATTACCGATATATCTGATTTCAAACGCTAGCAAAACACCTGATTACCCACTAAATGAGCCCATTTTCGTTGCCTATCATATATGAGCTAATCGAGATTTGTAGAGACCGAGGATAGACTAGCACGAGGTGATAATCACAAGAAAGAATAAGCCGTTCTCACTCTTTCTTTTACGATGAAAAAGCTCGTTTCAAAATAAAAATAAGTTCACACTTTACTAAATTTAATTTTATCTTCTTTAACATAAAGTTGTCAATAGCAACTTTATAGACGGGAGATGTTCCGGAACTTCAGGATGAAATCTCTTTTCGTAGCCAAGGGCCCGCTGACACGTCTTTATTGGTAAATTAGAGTCCGACGTGCACCCTTTAACTAAAGTTTCGATTTTTTAATAATTATCTAAAGTAAGGTCGATATAACCCCTTTTATTCTCCCCTTTTAATTTTTCGTAAGATAAGATTCCGCGCCCTCCTCTCCCTCTCTCATTCCGTCGTGATTTTGAATTTTTATTATTTTCATTTTTGATACCCAAAGTGAATCACATACGCCTTACGAACGATTTGAAATTTTTTAAAGACATCACTTATCTCACTTACAAATATAGATAAACAAAAAATATTTCCATAATTCACGAAAATATTCATATATAAATTATTATTGATAATATAACGTTTTTTTAGCAATTAACTAGTTCAAGCGATACCAGTTATTATTTTTTAGAATTTAATTTCTAAAATCATTCATTTTTTGAAAAAAAAACCAAATGAAAGTATAAATAATTAAATTAGTTTTCTTTCTTTTTTATTTCTTTCTTGGGACAAAAACACAAATGATATTGTCATATATGAATAATTAAATTCGTTTAATATAATTTCTAAACTTTTGATAAGTATTTAATTTATTCCATATAACATATGAATGTATTTCATGTCATCTTTCCTTTAATTCAAATTTAAGGACGTTGTTTAACGTTGTTGAAAAAATCATTTAAAAAGTTAGAAATTTTTTACTTATATCAATACTTTTTAGTGATTTATTAATATAATAATTTGGCTAATAATTAGTAATAGGTTTACGATTGAATTAATAACTTTTCAAAGGGCTTAAAACTAAGCATATTGTCAAAAAAATTTAAGACTAATTAGTACAATTAGAAAATTTATTATTGAATTAACTGTTGTACAAGATTTTTTTGGACAATATCTTGAACATTTGATACCATACAACAACTAGAGGTGGAGACACCACATTGAAAATAATAAAAGCTCAATATAATATTAAACATTAAGCTAAAATTTAGAAATCATATTAAGTAAATTAAAATTTATCAATCATTTCAACCATTCTTTTTTTTTTTTTTTAAATCCAGTCCATCTCCGCCCAATAAAAGGGAAAGAGAAAGAAACCCGAATTTTTTAAAGAACACAATGCCCTAGAAATGGTAACTTTTTTTTTTTCCGTCATACAAGAAATGCTCCTTGGCCGGCCACAAAGATCACTTCTCAAATTGGACGCAGACCGAGGAATTCAACGAGCTCAATCGCAAGTTCCAATCTATCCATTTTTCACTCCCCTAACATCCATTTCATTCCCAAAAGAGAAATTTACCAAGTAAAGCTTGACTCTTAACGTGCAGAAGTCCTCTTTTCTTGGAGGCCAGAAGTACGTGTACGGCAATTTCTCAAGCAAAGCAGAGAGAGACATGCATGCAGTGAACGATTACACAACATACCCAGCGACGGACCGGGACGACCGGGAAGGCTTCATGGACACATCCACAAATCTACCCACATTATCTAACTTGAATTTCCCAATCAACATCAGTAAAATAGTATCAGACAACATGGAGTCATATCGCGACCAAAGTATGAAACAGTTGGGAGTTGAACCTAACAAAGCCAAGGATGATTTGCCCCGTCCAGGTGACGTGGTGGTTTAGAACTTTGCACCACTTCCTCACCGGACGGAAGAAGAGCAGTGCTGGGCTGCACCGCCGTGCATGAGCCCCTTGTTGCACTGCATCGCTCCTCCCATGTGGGTGGAGATTCCGGAGAACCTGCTATCCGGATAGAAGTCCGCGCCGGCCATGGTTGAAGTGAACTGCCGCTCACTGGCTCCCACTTGGTGAGTTTCTGGTTCATAAGCATCTGTATTTCGATCTCTGGGTCCAGTGGCAAATGGGCTGTGACTGCTTGAAGCCGGGTTGAGCTGCTGAAGCTTTTTCTTGCTGAGGAAGCGGCCGCCTGATCCTCTGACCCTATTCAGGGCATGAAGATGTCTCGACTCATGAAGATAAGGCTGCATTTGATCAGGTCAAAAAGTCAAAACAAAAAAATATCATCGCCATTTAATCACACCAAACTTAGCAACCACTGTGATTGATGGGACTAGCGATCTGTGAGACTTCATTCATTGTTATGTCAGCATAACTTCGAGTCAACATCAGATTGCCAGACATCTAATCCAACATGTCTTAATTTGCTAGAACTAAGAATAAACTAATTGTTTTTCAAGTTTAAAAAGTGAAGTAGAGCCTACTTGTTCGATTATTAGATTAGCTCATATCTAAGAACCTACTCTCTCAGTGCCATGTTCACGCACAACTTATAAGCTTTGTATTATTCAGCAGAGACAAAGTATATCATCAAACAAATGCTTCCTCAGTTTGATAACAAAAGAATTTGTTATACATTCGTGTTGAATACTTACAACAAAAGAAAGCGTTTGATTATTTCTGCTAATTGATTTTACAGAAACAAAGAAACAATCAGATTATCTAACATTCTAAGGTTACAAAGTCAAATTCCTTCATGTTTGGAATGGGCAAGACAAGCCCACAAGAGGGAGCGGGAGGATGCCCAGCTAGCACCCTCTTTGCCTTATTAGTGTGAAAAGACACAAGATTACAAATAGACTAAATTGGTTGATAACTAGGTACTGCTACATCCTGCAGGATCATTTTCACACTATATCTTCTAAGGAGGAGGAATTCTAGGAAATGCAACATATGCAAGTTCTCTTTCAATTTCATATATAAGTTTTTTCTCCCTTCACTATTTCCGGGTAAAGTCAATACACATGCAGAAGTGACCGGTTATGCATACTCATTTAAGTAATTGTCAGCCACAGCTCAAAACAAATTATAAATGGTTCCGCACAGGATCATGATCTGGACTCATGACACCAGATGCAGTGCATCTAAGATCAACTCATCAAAGAACGTGAACACACACCTTTCGAGCTTTGACTAGTTTGTTTTGAGCCTCCATCTTCGCACGTGACTGCCTCCTCCGAAGAATTCCGTGATATTGTTTTGCATTGACATAGATTGGTCCATCGTCTGCAAGGTTAAGTGGCAATGGAACACGTCCAGGTGCCATCCCTAACATTTGAGACCCTACCTGGGATTGAATCTGAGATCCCAAATAACATTAGTCTTAACACTTTCCAAAGAGGTTTAAACTGGGGGAGGGAACATCTAGAGAACATTAAAAAATTTGGCAACCTACAAGAGGTCATGGGTAAATTTCACTTTATCGGCTTTTGCAATCAAGTAATGAACTTTGACTTCCTTGAACTGATGCACCAGACTTTCAAATTACTTTCACTTCAACCAACATCTTGCCACTTTCTTGGAGAGACTCCCATGTGGTCCCCACATGGCTATCACATGGTGGTCAAAAGATTGGCCATGTTCCGCCACATCCGCATCATGCGGATAAATTGGGTGGATTCCCATCAAATGAATCAATTGCCAAGTAATGGAAGTTTAGTGCATGTGCATTAGGTAATTAAAATTAGAGTTCAATGACTCAATCACAAGTAGTGACTATAGGTGGAATTTACTCACGATGTAAAGAAATCATGTCTTTTCAGCAAATGAAGTGCATTCTGTTTAACCGAAAAAAAAAATTAAAGAAAACGTGAATTTTTTCATTATGTGTATCACTTACAATAGCCTGTGGTCTGTATGGAGTCAGGAGCCCACCACAATAAGGATCTACTGGTGGATATGGAACACGAATCTGGACAATGAAACAAGCATTAGAAGAACAATCTACCAAACACGGATTAACTAAAATAATGGCTCAGCATACCAGAGGTTGGTTTTGATCAGCTAGTGAAGAATTGAAGACAATCTCCGGATTGTTGAACATGAAAATTGGCTTTGTCTGGCCCTCAAAGCTCCTGCCACAACTTTCATCTTGACCTAAATCAAAGAATAATCAACCCGTTTAAAGTTAAACCAATCAGAGTTGCACAATCGAGCAGTGAATTACCGAACTTAAGTCAAGAAAGAAACTGTTACGACTAATGAGGACCAGAACTAGATTCTCAGGTCAGTTCTAAAGTCATAGAGACATAGTCCCGTAGTATCATAACATGCCAATGCCCTCAAAAAATGAACCAAATCCAAATCTATCAATTGCAGCATATGGACACACACATATATCTACATTACTCCATCCTACACCCTGCCGCAGTGTCTTCCATTTAAACTAGAAAGAATAGCACAAAAGTGGGAAAAAAAAAAATAGAGTAAAGTACCAGATTCAGATGAAATACTTTGATCTTGAGAGTTGGCCCCACCCACGACGCTCACTTCATGGCAAGAATTGCCAGCCGATTGAGTTGAAGATGATTCCTGTTCTTGTAGTTGAAGACCTAAATGCTTTGCTTGATGATGGAGCATGGGTGGAGATTCTGCTTTCAAGCCACTATTTTTGGGTAAAGATTGTGGAAGTTGCTGTTCATTCAGGTTCCACCATTGTGGGTAAGTCACCCCGACATGAGGCATCGAAAGGATCGACCCTTGATCGAAATTTTTCTTTGGCAAGTTCTGGATTCTTATAGGCATCTAATTCCAGCAATTTACAAAGCGATCCAAATTCAAGTAGACAGTGAACAAGAAATGAACTCTCCTCAGCTCATTCAGATATCAGCTGCTCACAGAAGAAAAATGAACTTTAATGAGTTGAACATATAAAGTCACTTTTTTTCTCTCCCAGATAAAGCAGGAGCAACAAACAAACAAAATGAAAGATGGTTACATCAATAGTTAAACTAAAAGGGGTGCTATGAGCGAATAAAGGGATTTATTTGTGACATCAGTAGCACCAGAATCAAGGATGGCTTGAATTGTAAGTTGAAGCCAGAGGGACCGTTTGCAGGGTCATTATCTGACTCACTTGATAACAACTTACCAATGGAGGTGAATATCAATCTCAGAGTAACATGCAAACCAAAATGAATAGTAATTATTTTACAAAAAAAAAAAAAACGAATAGTAATTAAAGCATAAATTCTCTTCCTATTATATAGGCCACAAAAAATTACGTCTAATAAGCCAAACCTAAACAAATTTAATGAGGCCACGAATATTGATAAAAGTCAATTCTGAATAAATCCTGCTCTATGTTTAGATGTGTGCTGTAATAAATAACTTTTTGATTCTTTTGGGATCTGGAATAGAACAAAGAAAGTGGGTTAAAAAGTTTAATGCCTGATATTTATAAAATCTGCACTTCGAGAAAAAATAAACACATCTAATACCTGTCAAAATGAAGAAGTTAATGTGTGTCAGTGTGTCTGTGAATATTGCGACACACAGAAGACTCAAGTAAGAAGGCTGGATTAGAAGCATCTGGAGAAATCAAACACTTTCATCTAAAGCAGCCAGGCTTATTAACATCTAGATGCACCCAAAGAACAAGAACATGCAATCACAAACAGTCTAAAATTTTAGGCTACTGAATCGACATGTTAAAGTTCTTCATGCATAGCTGATTTGCAAAGTTGTGCTTTCTAAGCAGAATGCAAATTTCACAATTAGATGAGGCTGTTTGCCCATATCTCGTTTCCTTCTTCTTTTTTTTTTCCTTTTGTCATATCACCTATATCTTGTTGAAGGCACCCATATAATTAACTTTTTAATTTTCCTTTGAGACTATTTCAAACAGATAGAAGCCATATGCATGCATGTAATTCTCATGCGCGCGCACGTGTGAGAGAGAGAGATCCCATAGATAATGAACTGACCTTCATTCCCTACATATACTACAGAAGTTTGCTAAACCACTACCAATAAATCTAATAGTTCAAGTTGTCCATCACATCAAGACATGTCTGTGTGTCTAACGCTCCTCTCATGCATAACCTTGACTTTGCCGAAGAATGAAGCATAGAAATAACTACAAATGGAGAGGCAAATAAGGGCCTAGAGAGAGTTGATCACCAGACCTCCTGTCCAATAACATGTAAAAACTCGCGAGACAACTGTCCACTCATATGCTTAAACTGGTAGTTGAAGGCATATTTTAACAATTAAATTCCTAACATGCACTTTTATCAATACCTTAGGTCTACCATTAATTAAAAGTCTACAGAAACAAGAAATATTTGTAAGATAAACTCCATTATGCAGAGAATGCACCAACGTCTTTGATAGCAAGAAAACACCAATGTCTCCTACAAGTGGCCTCTTCTAAACAGTTACGCAATCCATGATAGATCTCTTTTTGTGGAAATGCGATAGCCATACAAACCTCCGTAACCTTTATGACTAAGTTTATAAGGAATTGCAACACCGATATCTTCTACACTACAAAGTGTGCAAAATTTGTTCCCCATCAACCTCCCCACCAGTAATATGGAAAAATTCAGTAAGATACTTGCCCTTAAAGGGCAGCCGGAGTCCCATTCCCACTCTATGAGACGAATCCAAAAATTTGATGAATGCTAACAGTTAATCATTCCAAACCGTAGTAACTTATATATATGCATATATGTGTGTGTGTGTGTGTGTGTGTGTGTGTATACACACAAACACACACCAAAGAGCGCATCACGCATTACCAATCACTACAAGGTTTTCACATAACAAATTTGAGAAAGGTCGATAGCTAATAATAAAACCTATATTTTCTACGCGGCAACATCAAAGGTTTGCCTAGAAAGCCAGAGACTTTGAAAACCAAATTTTAGAATACTGAGAGCAAATTAATTTAGCCAGCAGCTTCGACTGCACCCGGCAGTTTATAGAAATGTATCTTAGATTTCCCTAAACACGAAACCCAAGGCTATTTGAGTCTTGAAAAGAAGAAGATAAGCCAACTCTCAATCAAAAACCCTTTGCACGAAAAACGAAAAGATATGAAAGAGGAGGCATGGACACAAAAGCTAGCATATCCAACCACCACAGAGATTGCTTGTATCGGCAGTCAAATGTTAAGCATGCACGAGCGTTCCAAGAATTCCCCACAACCTGGAATCCGACACGGCTAAATTCATTTCTAATGTCAAATCCAGACCCATGATCGACCCAACCAATGGGATTCACTGGAAGGAGCAGCTCTAATGTCCTGGTCCAGAAATGTAATTCACCGGATTCATGTGACAAAAGGAAGGAAAAAAGAAAACAAATTTCTTTTAGGGGGGAAAAAAAAAGAACCCTAACTCCAGAAAAACCCAAAAGAACGCAAACGTTATGCCCTCCAGTCAATACATGAGACAGGTGTATTGCCTTTGTACAAGTGGACAACATGCAACAGATCGAAACAAGAAATAAAAAAGGAACAGATGGCCTGAGAGCGTGGTGGGTGTCTCAAGTTTGAACTCCAACTGGCCAATGAATCAGCCAAAACACTAGGGCCAAAGGGACCCTTTAATAAACATTTCTCAACTACCCCACCTTGGCCACGACTCGTTCAAAGAAGAATCAAAGGAGGTCATATGGAGGCCTCGACAAATTCAGCAGAAATTCTTCGTATTTGCGTTCCAGAAAAAAAAAAAGGGGGAAATTTCAGCAACATGGAAGGACCATCGTTTAGACAAGAGAACAAACACGATGAAACTGCAGCGAAGTAGACGTACCACATACGTGAAAGAGCAAAGAAACTCACGGCCAAAAGAGCGAAAGCAAGAAAACAGAAACGACCCCATGCTCCAAAACAAGAAGCTGGGAAAGAATTTTTCCCCACGGGGACCTACTCTTGCCTACTCCAATAAAAGGAAGGAGCAACGACAAGTTAAAGCAAACAATTTGGAACCCAACATGCATCAGCAAGATAAGACCGACCCAGCTAGATTCTATCCTATTCTATGCCACCCAGCACAAAATAAAGAAGTAAAACAATCTCCAGGGAAGAGGAAGGAAAAGCAGCACAGGAAGGAAGAATATCTCCAAGGAGGAAAACAAAAAGGAGAGAATTTGGAAAGGAAAATAGCCACCACAAGCAACAGAAAAGCTGGAGAGATAAGCAAGAATAAGCAAGAAAGACAGACAGAGAGAGAGAGAGAGAGAGAGAGAGAGGGAGAGACCTGTGAAGGATCTGGTCAGGAGGGAAGAAGCAAAGAATAGAACTGTTGGGATCAAGCTGAACATGTCTCCCCTCTTGAGACCTCCCCCTCCCTTCCTTCCTCCTTCCTCCACACTCCACCACAGCAGCAACAACAACAGGCCCAAAGTCTCTCCTGTCCCTCTCTCTCCTGTCTCTCTCTCCTATCCCTCTCTATAGTAAGCCTAAGCCACCCCTCTCCCCTCCCCCTCTCTCTCTCTCTCTCTAGACTCTATCTCATTGTTTTCTTGCTTGTGCTGGGACTAGTAGCACCCACAAATTAAAATCCAAGGAAAAAGGGAGGAAAGAAAAAATAATAGAAGAAAGGAACAGATGAGATGGAGAGAGAGAGAGAGAGAGAAAGAGAGAGGAGAACCCATTAAATTTCACATAAGGAGGGATGACTTAGGGAGGGGAGAGGGGGGAGAATACAATAAAGACGCACACCACCCACCGCCACTCGTCTTCTCTCTTCTCTTCTCTTCTCTCTCTCTGTCCACCTTTGCTTGTTTCTGTGAATAAAAACTCTGACGTCTCTTTCCGAATGGCCCCACGCACCCACACACGCCTCGACCCCCTCGTCCCTTCCTTCGTTCCCGTCGCTCTCTCCCTCTCTCTTCCCTCCCCCAGCCGCCCTTCACTGTCGCAAATCCTCCCCCCACGCGCCCCTCTCCCGAGCTGTAAACTCCACGCGCCTCGGGTCCTTTTTTATTTTCAGTTGGATAAGTGCACTGAAATTAGAACTTGATTATACTTAAATTATACTTTCGTAAGAAATTTTATGAGAAATTTTAGTATAGTTTTTACGAATTTTATCGAATTTTTGAAATTTTTAGTGTATTTTCGGCAACAAATTTTAAGACTGTCAATACACTTATTCTTTTTTGAATAAAGAGAATCTTCGATTTCTTAGGGAATATACCAAAAAAAAATCCTAAACTTATTGTCCTTGCATTAATTCAGTCTTAACGCATTTTAATTATACCAATTGAATCATATATTTTCACGTTTAGAATTTTAACCAAAAGTTGTTCAAATGACATGTCGATTGTCTAATGGCATAACCAACGTGAATAATTTTTAAATTTATTTTTAAATTGATTTTCTTTTTTTTGTTCTTTTTCTTTTTTTTTCCTTCATTTCTTTCTTTTATTTCAAAGCTAGCAACTAGCCAAACCCTCGACCATCACAAGCGAGGGCTAGCTGAAGAAAAAATTATAAAATATGTTCACATTAATGCTGACCATGCTAAGATCAATGTCCACATCAACAGCTTTCGGGTAAAAACTGATCGGAATGATACAACTATCAAAACATTAAAAATTTTATGATTCAATTGAGATAATTAAAAGATTACAACTAAATTGACATAAATACAATAAATTTTAAAAATAATAATAATTTTCTTTAATTTTATGCTTATACAATAATTAAAAAACTAATAATTAATCTCGACAAGCCATTTTTAACCTCAGTCTATTTACTCACTAAGGCCGATCCCAACTCACCACATTCAAATCACTTTCAATAGGAAAATAACTAACGGTTTCTCATATTCGAGAGAGATCTCAAATAAAAATCTATCATCGATTGAAATAAATTATTTTTAGAAAACACTAGCCATGAAAATAATTGTTCCTTTTTCTTTTTGCTAATATTTTCTTTTCAAGGATATACATCTCCCCATTAGTTTTGCATTCAATCTAGCCGTTTAGATGAACAAAAAACTGGTCTAGTTTCATTGAATATCATGCGAACATGGAATAGGAATATCTAGCCATGTGACGATGATTATTAAATTATATCTATGCACGTGCAGAGATTTTTTTTTTTTTTTTGATGATGGAGGAACCGCTTTGGCCGACGGCCGTCATGTAAACCCCCTATTGACGCTAGCCTAGGACCCATCACCAGGGCCCCACACGTAAATCACCCAATGACCTGCTACCTCCCTGCAACTTGTGTTACAAGGGCTTCGAACTCTTGACCTTACTCTCAAAGGTTAGGAGCCTACCCAACAGAGCCACCACGACCGGTGGTCAAAGATATTAATGTTACAAGCGATACAAATGATTATTTTTATAAATGATGACAATATTTTTCGTTCATTTCTATTTATAAGCGATAAAAATAATCATTTTTAGGAAAAAAATTATTAGATTCTTTATTTTTGCAAAAACAAACGAAGCCTAAAAGTGATATTAAATATATATTGTTGACATTTATACAGAAAAAACAAGTAAATAAAATTACCTGGTCTTGTGTTAAGCATCCGAGTTAACCCTTTTTTTTTTACGGTGGCATTCCTCTTGGTAAAAACTAAATAATCTATTTATCTGTAAATGGTTAATATATATAATGTTAATGCCCTGAAAAACTCAAAACTTATATACTCATAACAAATTTATCTCAAACTAATTTTTTTATCACCAAAACCACCAAATTGGTACACATTTGATAAATTTATTTCAAACTAGTATACTTGTAACAAATTTATTATTTGTTAATTTCCGTTAAATTTTATTGTCAAATTATTAAGTTAAATGACATGTGACAATTAGTTAGTATATTGATTTGGGATTTTACTCTTCGTTTATCATGGTTATACAATTTTTGTAATTTTTTTTTGTATGAATCCAATTTAATGGATAGTATATTTGTCATAAATCCATCGGTTATAGGTAAATTTATCACAAGCATATTAATTTATGATTTTTTTATGGTTATTTAGGGTAAATTTATCACCAATGTATCAATTTGAAATTTTTCGTGGTCAAAAAAATAGTTTTAGATATTTGTCATATGTGTATCGATTTTGAGTTTTTCGGGTATTAATCCCTATATATATATATATATATATATATACACACTTTCTTTTTTCCAACGCGCGTGGAGCTGCCAAGCGTGGGCTGGGACTGGGCGATGGAAATGGCAATTGAGTAAAAACATTGCCACCTGAAACACTTTCTTTTTCATTTTTCATTTTTTTTATTTTTTTGATTGGAGACAACCTGGGAAATGCTCGGTATTAATTTGGGATTTCTACTTGGGTCGTGGCTCTTACAAAATTCGGACAACGCAACAATCCAGATATTTGGTTGTGGTTGTAGACAACTTCTTTTCTTGATTTTTTTACTTTTAATCCGTACGATGTTATATAATTAGAAATATTTGTGATGTGTTTTGTTTGTAATTATCACTCTTTTGTCTTTTGTCTTTCTTTTTATCTTTTAGGACCTGTTTATTAGGATTTAAATAAAAGCAAAAAGTAGCCTTTTTCTTTTCCTTCCAGACATTGTGGAAAAATTATATGTGAAATCTATGTATTAACATTTGAGTATTTTGAAAATTTCAGGAGTGTCAGATTTGAAGGAAAAAACGAAAGCAAATGAGCCGCAAGATTTAGATTAAGTAAAAAAATAAAAGAAGAAAAGTTAATCCAAATAAGTCCTTAGTTTTCTTTTTTATTTTTTAAAATGCAAGGGAGGTAAAAGAGTTCTCTCTCCTTCTCTATGGATTATTCATGCTGCCCGCTACCACTATCACCCCTAACTAATACTATGCTCAACCTTCACACGAGGATTGCCTATACTACCATTGTCGCCTCCACCATCAATTGGCGTTGTGACCATTATTTTTCCACCACCCCTTTGTTACCAAATCTCTACCACTAACACCTTCACTTTTAAGCTGATGGTCCCTCACCTTGTTGTAACTCATCCTCACCATCATTGAGCCTGAGCTCAAGTAAAATCTCATATTTGAGTTCAAGTGAGGCCCGGATTTGGGAAATGGGGTGGGTTCAAGCTGATCTCATATCTAGCTAGATTCAATGTCAGGTAGGGTTGACGGCAGCCCTAATTAATTTTTCGGAGGTTGGCGACTAGCACCAACCCTAGGCGACGGACTTTTCATAGCATAATTGCTATGAGAGGGAGATGTGGGGGCCAAGGCGGCCTCGGGGTGCGACTAGACTTACTACATGTCATCCTCATTTGGGAGGAGAGACTGTGTTTGCCAATGACATCGTGGTCCCGCGATTGCGCCAATAGAGTAGGAAACGAGATAAGCAACGGGTCTAGCGATGGTTGTAATGGGTGAAGGGCTCGTAAAGGAGAAATTATCAGATAGTTCCGATCTCCGTTAACCCACTCCACGTGATTAAGAAAGCAGTGAAATTGCGATTTTGCTCTCGCAGTTTTTCGGAGGGAAATTTTGAAAATAATAAGCAACACGTGTCGTCCATGGGAGCGAGGGGGGATTAACCCGGATCCGATGCCTCCGCCCCCGGTAGAATCTCCTAATTTAATGATGACAAGATCCATGTTGAAACGGAACCAGCAGCAACCAAGGAAGTAAAAAAATTCATAAATATATAAAAAAAGATCTCTTAGATAACGACACCCCTCAAAGTAAATTTAAATCGAAACCCCCCCCGAAAAAAGGTAGAAGAAGAGTAATTTAACTCAGCTGTTGCTAGGAAAAAATAAAAATCAATAAATGACTTCACATGAACAAGACATTTAAATATTTGCCGGAAGAATCAAAGTCACAGCACGGAGATTTAAAAACCGTGGAAGATCATGGTAAAAATGGATCATGCTCGAATATCCCCATAAACTCTAAAGTTTAAACATTATTGCAGCAATTGATAATAAACTTAAGCTTTAAAAAAAAAATTTGTTGGGATTTTTGCAGATTACCATATAATACCTTTTTCCCATAGTCATACAGTACCTCGAATTATGATTATAATAATGAAAAAAAATTCTGAATATTTTAATTTGGCTTTTAATTTACATGGTTCGTTTTCTTTTTCGTTTTTTCACTTTTGCTTCGTTTTACTTCTAATGCTTAATGAACGATTTCTACAAACCCACCACTGAATCCATGCGAGTGCTCTCTGTAAAATAAATTAGAAGAATATCGAATCCAAACTGACGTGCACCCAAGAAAAAAAAAATTGAACCTAACATGCTTTGTCTACCTAAAGCGATTGACCAGAATAAAAAAAAAATTCATTTGAAACCCATGAAATAAAATTAAATGGAAGGTAAGATGTCTTCTTGGCATTCATCGAATCCGATATACGATAATAAATCGTCCAATTTTATTTTCTTTTCCGGCCTGCCGAACCTTTTTCTTTATTTTTATGTAAAGGTAATTTTCGATTTTCTCTCTTTTTTTTTTTTTTGAGGGGTTCCTTATGAAAGACGGATCACAAAATGAAGCCGATACAAAGGAGGGCGAAGAGATAAGGCTTAGCGAGCGAAAGCTTAAAGAAAGATGTTGGATCAAAGGAATACTTTAGTCTATGCTTGGCATGATTGCGACCCCTTGGCCGGGGTCCAGAATTTGTCCGATTCGACCCGGAAATTAGGGCTCCCCGTACTTGATCAGACTTTAATCATTCATTTTCGAGCACTAACGGATAAGGTGCACGTTTCTTTTATCGTTCGTGGTGCTTATAATATTCAACGTGGCACCATGTCTATGATTGCTTTGCTTCGTCTTCACTTGTCGAAAGTGTCAAGCCCGTACGATGGCTATGTTATCCTATGACAATACGCTTTTGGGTTCCGGTTATGATTCACGTTCTAACGAGTAACGGGCTATAGAGCTCCATGTGAGGGATTAGGTGAGATCTCATAACCCAAGAGTCCTTCCCCTCCGGTATTCACTCGTCACCGCGGGTTATCCTAGTCATTTTTTATCGACGTTAGGAGTGATCTACTCCGAATCGCTCAGTTACTAGTCAAAAAGCAGGAATCAAACTAAAGGGATCGGTTTGCAATTTCTAGAATACGAACCGGATCGGTACTCTCTGGAATTGAAGTGATCGATTCAATTTGATTCTTGAACGGGCCAATGAAACTTGTGGATTTTTTTTTTTTTTTAGATTTGTCGTTATATCCTATCATTAAATCGTATTTGACCCTTCAACAAACAGAAGGTCAACCAATAATTCACTTTTCGTTGAGGGGGCCAAGTGTAAGGTCACAAATAATTGAGAAGTAAAGTACAAAAGTTCCTTTTCATTGTACCAATTGGGACTGTGAAAGAGGGAGCGTCCGAGTGCGAGCCGTGTGCGCGAGAGAGTGACTAAGGGTTCGTGACTTTGCGCGGTGAAGGAAGGATTAGGGTTGTTCAGTTTTTGTAGATTTGTAAGGAATTAAGAAAAAAAAGAATTGATCCCGTCCGCATGGGCAATTTCACATATCAAATTGGGAATTGGATAAAAAATCATCGGTTTCAATTTTTGGAATCAAGAATCAAACTAATATCTCTGGGAACATCCAAAACTGGCCAATTCTTTTTGCTCACCCCTAACCAAAGAGTTCTCACAATAGGAAGGCAATGGAAGAAAGATATAGGGGTTGAGACGGTTGAGGGCACGACGGAGCTTGCCTCCGTCGTTGGCGAAACGTAGCGCTCGAATGGAGGTAGGCCTGCATCAACGAAGCAGGGCATGGGGCAAGCGATGGATCCAATAGCCATGGCGATGGGTGAGGTGCATGTAGTGGGAAAGTTATTTGATAGTTCCAGCCTATGTCAGTCCACTTCACATGAGAGATGGTGGTGGTATAATAATTAGTGGTTTTGCTTTAGTGGATTTCCAACACGTAGATAATTCTCAAATAAAAATAGACGATTTAATGGCTGGAAAATGATGAGCTACACGTGTCGTTCATCGGAGTGAGGTGAGATTGCCCGATCACAACGCCTTTCGCTCCTAGTAGAATCGCTACTTAAGGATGATCAAATTGAAGTTGGGCTGAAAGTGAGAACTGGCAAGCAAAGAAGTCAAAAAATCATTATTGTAATAAGGAAAAAAACAGTTTTAATATATGACTTCGCACGTATAAACCATCTGACAATCTGAAATCTCATCTTGGTTGCAAGAAACTCAAGCAATCCAGAGGAAATGTCAAAAACTTCATAGATTACGAAATAATACCTTAATCCACCTAGACCTAGGGTTACGATAATGAGAAAAAGAAAATGAATTTCGGTTTGGCTTTTCTTTTCTTTTTTTCTTTTTGCTTTTTCATACTTCTAATGGCGTGACAAGTGATTTTTCCGTACGGGTACTATCAATCATTATCGCAAATTTGTTCATAAGTATCGATGAATTAAAAATATTATCTTTCATTTTTCTGGAAAATGTATTTATTAGAAAGTAGGAGTCCATCTGATCCAAATCGAATATAACCCGACCGGCTTTGTCTACCGAAAGCGACAAACGGATTATACAAGCTTTCTTCGAAGACCCACGACAGCAATTAAATAAAAGGGCAAGAAGAAGTCGTCCTAGCGACGGTCGTGATTATCAAATTATGAAAAGTCACGTCGCCTGAGGTAGGGCTATTTCGGGTAAACCGAGGTCCACGTCGAAGAGGTAGTTTGTCGTTTTGTCGACGTGGGCTAAGTGTGGAGCACTTCGAATCAGATTAGGATGTTAGGGAAGATTCGTTGCAAAAAATATTATTGTCCGTCTTCCTTTTTCCTTCTTCTTTTGCTTCTCTCTTTTGGCCGGACGAAGCTTTCCCATGACGATAGTTGACGTCGTCGATGGCTTTCTCAGCGACGGTTGCGAAACGACACCGAAGCGAACGAAGGTGAAGAGGATGGATGCTTATTGAGCGAAAGATTAAAGAGGAGCGTCGGATCGAAGGAGGGTCGAAGGAGTTTCAGTTCATGTTCGGCATGATCGCGACTCTCTGGGCGTGGTAGAGAATGTCCGGCTGACACGAAAACGAGGGCTCGATGCTTGATCAGACTTAATTATTCATTTTCAAGCTCGTACGGACGAGGTATTTTATCTGATGCAGTACAGGAACGATAAGAGAGCAGGAGACTCCGGTCACATTTGCTGACTGGGAGGGAGACTAGAAAACAACCAGTCCGGCCCCCTCCAGAAAGGTCCAGTTTATCTTCACAGCCTATTCTATAGACAAAAGCATGAGAGAGAGAGAGAGAATCACATTAATGCCTAGCAACATCGGTCGAAAAACAATAATTAAATTAATTGAATATGCAAAATTTCGTGGAACTGCGGCCAATTCAGCAGGCGGGGCTGGAATGGCTAGATGGAGTTATCGCGCATGATTCACGGCACTGCTGATGTAAGCCCCAACAAGAAGTCATTACAGTTCAATACCATGTTCTTCTCTTCGCCGGTACATTCCTCAATTCAGTTCAGCCGGCCTAGGCAAGCAGATAGTCTGGTGCAACATGACAACGTCTCACTCACTTCTCGGTGCAAACCATCTGCCTAGTGCCTCCTGAAGTGCAGAAGCGATGCCCAAGGGTTTGTCTGCAGGAACAGATTCAAAGAACCATGAACTGTCAGAAGAACCAAGTGAACACAACAAAGCTTGAACTAAGGAACTTTAAGATCTCCTTATAAAGTTCAACAATTTCCTTATCCACACTCCCAAAAAGTAATGGATGATGTAGAATACTCCAACTGATCGAGCATGCCACAGTTTTTCTCCTTCATACAATAACATTGCTCTTGCAGAACAAACTAAATATGTGAGCAAGCAGAACACAATGCTCCTTGTAGAAGGAACTATTGAACTATGATGAATTCTCCTTGCATGTTCATAACTTTGTATGCCAAAAGATTGTCTAGCAATATAAATGGAAGTTTCAGAAAGAAAGGACGATTTACCAAAGGAAGCAGGAAATCCCAACAACCGATCAAATACAAATTGTATCCTAGTGAGCAGTGAAGCATCATCATACTTCTGAGGAAGCTTAACTCACCATGTGAATCTAGAGCTGCAGCTGGATCTTCTCAGACCATTTGAAGATATCCGAGTAAACTCGATCTCCACCCAAATCCTCTCCAGTAGCCCCTGCAGCCACTCTAATTATATCCTCAATCAGTGCAAAGTTCCCCATGATATCGACATGAGCTCCACTTTGGGTACCTCGACCCTCGAGGAGATTGGCTGGCGGTGCATGATCATATTCTCTTATGTATGTGTTAATGCCAGATGGATTGAAACGAGTTTTGCCTCGCCAACCTTTTGCACACATGTAACCAGCACTCAAGACAGGAACTGTTTCATCTCCATCAGCAGAAAATACACCGTCTTTCAGACATGAGTCCTCACTTTCACCATCCGCTGAGGTATCTATCTGAAAAGGAATGTAGCACTCTGAAGTAGGAGTCAACTTGTAGACATATGCTCTTTCCGTGGGTATTCCAACCCCATAGAGTGAATATATCTCCATGTCCGGAGCATTAGGTAATCTGCAAAAGTAGAGTGAAAGCAGTCTAAGCAATGAGACTTTTACTTCTTCCTCAGCAAGCACACGCCATAAATAACTGATTCCCAATGGTAATTTTGCCAGCAATGTCTAAACGAAGAGACAGCCATCCATCAGAATTCAGCAATAGCAATCTCTCTCAATCCCTCAGAATTTGATAATAAAAAAAAAAAATCCAGAAAAAGTTATCATGAAGATAATCAAAGTAGTGGCATCCCAAATAGTTTTCTAGAATGACTGCTCAAAAGTACAGCTTGCTACATAACTCTCATAATTTTCTGTTTAGAAGGGAAAATTTCTGGATTTTTTTTTTCTTTTGAACAGGTCAATCCTCTTTTAATGGATTAAGCATAGTAATATAATTGGCGCAAAACTTCAAAAACACAGTTGCCACAGTGTTTACTCAGATGTCAACGCATAAGCAGTTTACTGGAGTCCTCCAGATTAGTGTTTTCATTGGCCTATAGGCCATTGCTCTTTAATAAGAACTTACACACTTGAAAATGGAAAAGTAGTATTTAAAGTCTTAAAAATATTTATAATATAAGTTTATACATGGCTCTTGTCAATAAAAATAAGCTTTTTAAAATTTTCCAGTGTGGTGTATTAAATTAGAGTTTGATAAGAGTCACAAGAAAAGAAAAAAGGCAAAAGTACAAAGTAAAAGCTTCACCTAACACTGACCCACTCCATACATGCAAGTAAATGCCCCATGAGAGTAAATTTGTTGCCTGATTCATTTATTCACACACCTTCTCTCTCTCTCTCTCTCTCTCTCACACACACACACACACACACACGCACGCACGCACAAACACAAAAACACACACACACACACACACTGGGAGGGAAGGAGGAATCATCTTACTTTGTTTCCAAGGGATTCGACCAATGTCGGTAATGTTGATACTTGGGGTCATCTAAATTATCAGCAATTCCATATGAAAAATGAGCACTTCCACGTTTCGTCAGCTTGGGGGCCACAAAGTCAAGCAAATCCAAAATTGAGCTAGCTGTATAGACTTTGTAATCTGCAACAGCCTTCACACCTCCAACTCCCATGTCGTGATACTCTGTCCACACATCACAGTTACTTGTATTTGATAGATTTCTGCCTTTAACAGCACCCTGCACATGCAAAATTAGTCAACATAAATGGAACCCAATTTAACAGTTCAAAAGGCAACAATGAAAAAGTAGTGCACCGGAATGACATTGGAAGAAGTTCCTAAAATTTCTAATACAGTAATTTCAGATGGCAAACTTCAGTCAATTTTATATCACATCTCAATTGCAAGGGGAGACAGCATGCTGGGATGGGGTAGGAGGAAGTGAGGGACTTCACAATAAACAGAGTCACTGAAAAAAATGCAAGAGACAATACCCTAAATTCTGTTCTCTCAATCTTGGAAGAATGTATGTTAGCTACATCTTTACCAATGATATAAGCCTCCCGTAATTTACACCCGCTCTATTTTCCAGATCCCTGACTGCACCGCGTTCTGAAGTAGTCATGTAAATGTTCTTTGACCTCTTTGTGCTGCAGTTAAAGAATCCTTCAGGTGACCAATCAACACCGCCCCAAATAGTGTCCCCACCTTTCGGTATCATTGACATCGTTGAATCCCAAGTACGAGTCATACGCATCATATGTTGCAGTGTTTGAAATTTAAATACATCTTTGTCCAAAACACCAGGTGCAAATGCCCTGTACAACATGAGCACTTGATGATAAGAACCCCTCAAAGGGACCAGACATAATAACTCGACAGTTCCAAGTATAGATTTAATTTAGTAGTTCAGGCATGATAAACTACTACATGAATACCCAGCGAGAAAGCATCATATAGTGCAGCATAGATAACACTTCAAATATCAACATAAGATACTCAATCTAATTTGGTAAGACATACTAGCAAAATCAATTTCATTTCAGAGCAATGGTTTGAATCATTTCAAAAAGAAAAAGTATAAGACCAATCTCTGAACACTAAATTTAGCACCCAATACCCTCAACTCATGGCAATAGACACCCAGAGGAGGGTGATGACAGGGTTTATAGATAACACAACTTGGTCAAGGAATCATTTTGAATGAGGGTGTTAAGTGCAATTAACCCATTCAAGAGGTGAAATAATATTTCCCTCTCATACAATGTATCAATTGTCCAGTTAACCAATTGACATTGCAGCTATCCTCATGTCATTTAAAGAGGGAAAACAATTTGACATTTTGATACTGCTGTTACATGCTGATGCATTTTGCTGGAAAAATGAAAGGAAGTGAGAGAAATCTCAAAGCCTTAGACAGTACCATCTCTTTGATTAACAGAACCTCAGAAAAGTGTCTTATTCAAAATTCACACTAACAAATCAGAAATGAACTCAGAATAGCTGACTCAAATCTCTATTTTACATCAAACAGGACAACAAAGAGACCGTCTATGTCTAGCAAAAAAAGCTACTTTCAGCAAAGACATCACTTCAAAGAAAGATGATTGAAATGTAACAGTGAGTTCATAGGAGAACCTGGCAACTGCTATATCTCTTGCTTCGACTGAAAAAAGACCTGAAACTGCTTTTGGAACTCCAAAAAATGGTCCTCCAATATTCATGACGGCCTTGATATGCTTTGCACACCAATCTGATCCTCCTCCACCGCCCATAGGAGCTGGTGCCTCAACCCACTTCATAAAATGCAGAAAGTACAAGACCCCCATAGAATGTGGAATTACAACTACTTTGTTCCCACTAGTAGCCACCATGAGTTCAATGTTACTTTTTATCCGGCTCAAAGTTTGGTCTCTGACCTAATGAATTTGATTTTCAGAGATTCAATATAAGTGACTGAAACCGGTAAGAAGCAGATAAATGGATTGAGCAACAGGAATGTACCTCAGTGTTTTGAAATGATAATCTCCAATCATATGCTGCCATATACATGTTTTTTTCCTCATAACCAATTCGAGCCAAATTGGCGATCAAGACTGCCCAAACAAAGTATCCAGGAGCAAAATAATCAGCCGCAACAAGTCCAGATACAGGCCTAACCCTTATGCCAGGAGGATCCAGTCCAGTTTCATTGTCTAGTGACATATGCTCAACCCAGCATAAAGGCCTGCAGGAAACAAAGAAAAACACTGATACAGCTCCACTAGAACATCAACTTAACATCACCAGACCAGCTAAACATTTCTGATTAATGGACTAAGTGGAAAACATCAACAGATACATGCAAGTTCATTTGGAAATTGACCTGTTGTTTCATGAGAAAAGTGTTCTACAGGATTTTGGATATAAAAGGATAAGATTTCAAGAGCCCTCAGGTCTATGCAAGTAAACTAGGAAAGGTTCAGTTTCAAACAAAGAAGAAAAATGACAGGAGAATGGGCACAGTGATGTACACTATAGATTGTCAATATAAAAAATGCAGAATCGGTTATCAAATCCCACCCACCGAGACAAGAACAAGGCAATAACAGAATGTTTAGTAACACCTGCAAATGATTCCAGAGAAAAAGAATGGTTTTGGCTTTCATTTGCTCCACAATCTATGGCCACCCAGCAATGTGTTTCAAATACAAAACCAATGCAAATTATGTTGAATAGGATGTCAAGTTTCAAGGATTTCCTAGACACGCTTCTTTTATCCCTTTCCGTTCCTCTGGTAAATAGATTAGATGCCAATGACTATCACACTCAACTGATGATGCCAAATTCCGACACAACCGGGGATCTTGAAACCAAAACAAAGAAAGAAGGAGCTCCGTGAAGCAAAGAGGAACATGCAAGCGAAAAACTTTGACAATTAACTGAAAGAGCTCATTTCTAGGAGAACTGCTGGATGTTCCAGATTCTTGTGGTGGCCTGGAGATAAGTTGAGAGACATACAACAAAAAAGGATATACACTGGACTACTCCGCTGACATTCTAAAGCCACATGGCCAAGAAAGCTACTACTGCTTCAGCCTCGCCGACTTGACTTGAGAACTCGGGAAGCAGGAGGGATTTGGGAAAATAGCCAGCAAATGGCGAAAAACTTGCCGAAGGAGTAAAAACAAGGAACATTCAAAAAGCTCTGGCTTCCACCAAGGCTCCAACCCCTCCAATTTGAGCTTCAGAATCACTTTCCCTCACGTCGCAGTCATCCCAAAAAACGAAAAAGTATATTCCAGAATAAACTGTCAAAGCGCAACCACGTTACGTTGCCTACCACAATTATGAATTATCAACCTCCATGACCGGAATGTATTCGTACACTTTCGCTCCCACTAAAAAACATGAATCCACCACACCATGAACACCGAACCTCCCTCATTCTTCACCGCATTAACCATTCCCAAAGCCACACCCGAAGGCTCGAACACAAGAATCAAACGCCAGCTGAAAAAGAAAATGGCGAAAACAGCTCCTTACCTTTTGTACAATTCGCCGAACGTGCCGCCCCAGAGCCTCTTCCTGAACAGCCCCTCGGCGCACTGATGCCCTTCCCACAGCTCGAGCCCGCCCGTCACGATCCCGGGCACGAAGACCACGGGGTGCCGCGCCGCCAGTCCCTCCTTCCTCAGCTTCACCCCGGGCGGGTCCGGCAGCGGCCCAGTGATCGCCTCCGTCACGTACTGCGGGAACGACGCCGGCATCGCGTTGAGCAGGAACAGCAGCAGCCACCAAATCGAGCACACGCACCCCACGAACCAGCAGCAGCTGTCGACGCACGACCACCGCCTCGGCCGCTCGCCCCCTCCCTGACCTTGCTTCCTCCTCGATTTCACCTCTCTCTCCTTCTTATCCCCGCCCTCGCCGCCGCCGCCGCCGCCGCCGTCGTCCCCAGAACCGGAGCCGGCCTTCGCGGACTCGGCGGCCCTCCTGCGACGAAGGAACGACATCGCCCCCACCGAGCCGAAGCAGCTCGCGGAGCTCTCACCTCATGGACGATCGCCCCGTGGCGATCCAATGGCGCCGGCGCGAGCCGCCGGAGGGAGCCGCCGGAGCCGCGCTGTCGGACGAGCGGAGGAAGACGCCGTCGCTCGCGGCGAGAAAATCGTTCGGTGCGGGAGCGCGAGATTGGCCGCGGGGTTTATAACGGCAAGGGCGAGGCTCTCCTTTTTCCTAGCAACGCTGTTTGGCTGCTGAGAAAATCTGCATTTTTCCGCGGAAAATGTTAGGCCGGCGAGAATATCATTGGGCGGTCGTCGCCAAATTCCCGAGAAAAACACTAAAGAAAGTATTTTTCCGAGATTCGGGATTGCGCCGCGGTCGGCGAGCTTTAGGACAGGCTTTCGTAAACGATCGTAAAGTTTGTAGTCGCTGTTGTTGTGCGGTGTAGTGTTGGGACACTACTTTACGCATCGGATCTTGGTCATGAACTCATGCGTTTTTTTAATAAGAAAAGGAGAACATTTTTTTCCCTAAAAGAAGAGATAAGAGAGCACGGGAAAGTTCTTCGAATTCGGGGGGAAATGTCGTGGCAAAAAAGAGGCGATTGATTTTAACGACAATGGTGGAGGGTCTGGAATGCGGTGGAAGCATGGGATGCCAGAATAACCTTTTATTTATTTATTTATTAATTAATCGTTCAAACGGGTGTTCAGATCAGTTTTACTCATTTTGAATTGTCCATTTCTCTTTCTCTCGATAATCCTAGAAATGCATTTCCTCGTACCGACATAATGCATTTGGGATTTTTTGCTTTTTTCTTACATTTTCTTAATCTTGAAAGTGCAGAGTTGTGGCTAAATTTTTTATCATTACATGGAGTCGGAGCAATAACAAGGCGATCATTGAGCTTTTATATAGCATGTTTTTAGTTTCAAGACCACATTCATAGTGTCATTTAAAAAATATTAAAAGATACAAGTGGGAGTTCGGATTATAGTTTGCAAGTATTCAAAAATCCGAACCAAACTAGTTGATTTTGCAAATAACCGAGATTACTTAGGTAATTATTCTCTTCTTTTAGGATTAATGTCTTTATATATTTATTAAGATCATATATAAATAAATCGAGTTACTCTATTTTTTGTGAGTTTAGTGGGACTATTATGGCCCTCCAATTTAAAAACCCGACCCGAGTTTGGGATGGATTGGGATTTGGACAAAGGCGGAATACTCGAAGTGGCTCTGTCCTTGGCCATTTCTACAGGGAAAGACGTTCGATTTGTCTTATTCTGATTGCGGTCCCATTTAATAGACCTTAATGTTGACCTCCTCTCGTCTTGTGATCCACGGTTCATATAGTACTCTCTAAGTTAGATTGTCTAGTCAAGCGAGATTTTATAAGAGATAATAGCACAAACGATCCGTGAACTTTAGTTCAATATATAATGTCATTTGTAAATTTTTAATTTGTGTAATGTAATTCCTGAATTTTAGCATAATATATAATATTGCCCTTAAATTTTTATTTTTTCAACGCGGTCTCCTAAATTACATGATTATGTTTGAAAATTCAAGGATGACATTACACATTAGATCAAAGTTCAAGAATCACATTACACAAATTAAAATATCAAGGACAACATTGCACATTTAACTGAAATTCTAAGATAATTTGTGTCATTTTTTCCAATAATAACCCCAAAAGTGCATGGTCTCAAAGTTTGAATCATATTTCACACAGTGTAGCAATTAAATTAAATCTCAACATTAGAAAATTCAATTTATGATTATATTTGTCTTGTGAGTTTTACGTGATATAAGCTCCATATTTGTGTGAATGCAAACTTGATTTGATTTAGCATCGATTTTCATATCAATCTAGTTGTTATATAGTACCTACCCAATGTGAGTCTCTAGCAAATTTAGTACCGCCATTCCCACTTGTGATTAAATTTATAGTATACTTCCATCAAAAGCATTATCACAATTTAATTTGATCTCATCCCTTTTCAAGAGACTTCCGTTTATCAAGTTAAATAGTTGACATGATGTTTTAGTCAACATTGGTTGGTGTTAGATTAAAACACTTTATATTTTATCGGTGATGTACTTTCTTTCTTTCTTTCTTTTCTTATTGGATTAAGGAGACATAAAGTCCAAAGAAAAGAAAGCTAGGGACAAAAGGACAAAGACAAGAAAGTATATGCAGGTTAGCAAAATATCAAATTAATGTACTTTCAAGTTAGATTGCTAGCCAATCAAGAGTTTATACTAGATAATAATACAAATGGCCATTGAACTTTGATTTAATGTACGATATCGTTCCTTGACTTTTAAGTGCAATGTGATTCTTAAATGACTTTTGATCCAATGTTCAATATCGTCTCTAGATTTTTAATTTATTTAATATGGTCTACCGGTAAATGTTTAATATAGTCCTTAGACCATATGAAAATATTTAAAAGTTCAAAAATGACATTATATATAGGATCAAAGTTCAAGAAACACACTACACAAATTAAAAGATCAGGGTGACATCGCATAATTGACCAAAGTTTAAGAATTGTTTATGTCATTATTCCATTTTACAACTCCATAAGTGTATGGTCTCAAAGTTTGGATCATATTTCACACAATGTAGCAATTAATTATAATCTCAACATTAGAAAATTCAATTTAAAAATAAATTGGTTGTGTAAGTTTCATGTGATATAAACTCCACACACACACACATACATATGTGCATGCGAATGTGGACTTGATTAGCCTAGTTGTTATGTAGTACCTACACAATGTATAGCCTCCAGCAAATCCCTACAACCATTCTCGCTTGCGATAATAATTATAGTATACTTCCACCAAGAGCATCATCACAATTTAATTTCATCTAATCCTTATTCAAGAAACTTCAATTTGATAATGTCAATTAATTTTTTATTTTCCAAAATAGAAAATTGGCTGAGAAATAGATTTTGAACAAATACAAAAAATAGAATAAAGTAACTTTTTGCTCCCGAAATAATTTCTAGAAATAAGTTATTTTCTTCTTATTTGTTGGCCACCACCCTCTCAATCGCCTACCCCCAGTCGGTTGCTATCACCATTACTTGCCATCGATGACCATCGAGGCTACTATTGGTCGGCTAGCCGACCGATCATTGTCATCGTTGTCAACTACTGATGATGATGACCATTGCCATTCACTGTTGATCGATCGGCATTTGTTGATGGTCAATTGGATGACCAATTGCCGTTGCCGATGACTATCGCCGTCCGCTACCGGCCGATCGTCGCCGTCGCCTGCCATCGTCGTGCCTGCTGATGATTGTCGATCACCATTGCCGCCCACCACCGACCCCAGCCACCCACCTCCACTAATCGCTATGGTTGACGTCGTCGGTGCTGGCGATCGATGTTGTCGACAGTTGTAAGGAAGAATAAGAAAAAAATTTAAAAAAATTGTACATTAAAAAAAAATTGTGAATCGTACCAAACATATTCCTATTATTTTTTTATTCCGAGAATATAAATTTTATATAATTACAAAAACACATTATTTTATTGAGAAATTGTTTGGAGAACTAAGAATAGAAAAATGCTATTTCTAAAAATAAATTGTTTCCTTAAATAGAAGTGTTGCCAAACAAACCCTAAATCCAAAGAAAACAAACTAGCAATAGGACAAACATGGAGAAAGTATATTGAGGCTAGCACAATATGAAACTAATATACTTTCGAATTTATGTTGATGTTATGTTCTTTTCTCCTTAGGGTCCAATATGAGTATAGTCATATAAACAAAAAAACCTACTTATCGTTTATCTCGTCAGTAGACTATCCAAATCATCGTTGGTAACACAGTAGACGATCCTTAATGTCATGACATTTACGTTGAACTTTCAAGCTTGCAAAATCGAATTGCACTACCCCCAAATGAATAGGTCACATTAGTTTTATTTCGCAATTGAAATCACGACCCATCATTTTCCTTTGCTCATTAATGAATTTGGCAAAAGCAGTTCCACATGCTGAAATTTCTTTGGTTTTGGTTCATGTGTAGTACCTACACATTATAGTCTCTAGTAAATTCGTACCACCGTTCCCCACCGTTCCCGCTTGTGATATTAATTATAGTATCCTTCCACCAAAAGCATCATCACGACTTAATTTGATCTCATCCCTTTTGAGGAGACATTCATTTCTCAAGCTAAAAAGTTTGACATAATGTTTTGGTCAACATTGGCCGGTGTTAGATTAAAACACTATACATTTTATCAAATATGATAGAAAAATAATGTACTTTCTTTCTTTTGCAATTGATCAAGAAGACAAGGTCTAAAGAAAACAAAGCTAGCAACAAAAGGACAAAGATGGAGAAAGTGTATGGAGGCAAGCGCAACACGAAACTAATGTACTTTCGAATTTATGTCGACGTCATGTTATTTTCTCCTTAGGGTCCAACAGGGGCAGTTCTTTTCAATAGATGGAAAGTTCTATAGACATATAAACCAAAAGCCTACTTGCCATTTCCCTCATCAATAGACTATTTAAATCATCATTTGGTAGCACACTACGCCATCCCTAATGTCCTCACATTGATATTGAACTTTCGAGCCTACAAAATCGAATCACACTCTCCCTCGAGTGAATAGATCACATCAGTTTCATTTCGCAATCGAAATCCCGACCCATCGTTTTCCTTTCCTTATCAATGACTTTCGCAAAAGCAGTTCCACGAAATTAAATTTCTTGGTCATGGGTCATGCGAAATCACGTTTGTTCATCTTCAAGATTGAGATCTCCGTTTTCCTTGATTAGGCGTGCGACACCGACACCTCCCTCGTTTCGAGCTCTGGAATCCGAGGGTAACGTGGACGCGGGAGAGAGCGAGCTGATGGAAAGCTCGGGACAAATGCAAGGACACCTGCACGAGACAGCCTCGGATTCATTTGCGAAGGGCCCAAGGACCAGGACAAATGAACAGGATCAGAGACACCTCTGTCTGTATCTCGGCTGGAAGTGCAATCATGCGGCATTGTCGTCTCTGTCCTGCTTCTTGGGTCGAGGGCCCAAAGCAGTGTAGGCAATTTCCATATTTGGGTCCATTTCAGTGGGTAAACAAAGTGTTACTTGCACTGGCAAAGCTTGTGCTGATAACCCCTAAACCCTGGACTCTATACCCTAAACACTTGGTGATCTGAAATTTCAAGGTGCCTATAAAAAAAAATCAAAACTGATATATTTGTTCTGCATTCACCCTCAAATAACTTTTTGTGCCGCAAAAGCTCTTGAATCAATATAATTGGAGCACATTTATTTTAAATTAATCTTTTTGGTATGCAAAATTCTGAATTGCTCGACTCACGTCGTATTTTCACCAAACTAATATGCATGTGCCACATTTACCTCAAATTATGGTGAATTTGAGATTCATTGAAGATTAATGTGGTATGGGTGTACTAATTTATGTAGAATGTGCAATGAGTTCACTAATTTCGAAGGTATTTTTTTTTTGGTGGTATTTCCAAAGTCAAGAGGGGCTTGGGGTAGTCTATATATTGATTAGCCCACAGCTGAGGAATCGTGAGAGGGCAAACTCGTCCCTTTCTTTTCCTCCGCTTTCTCCAATTTTCTTTTTCGCGTGTTGCCATTGCATTCCTCGAAGATACGAGAATGTCATGACATGATGCTCTTCCTGCCAACGTCTTTTGTTCGTTTTCCTTCTCATTTTGGCAGCTCGCTTTGACTAACTGCTCTTGTTTCCCTATTTAAATGGAAAATAGAGCCGAATTTGATTCAAATAATAGATGATTACTTGCAAGAAAGCACGATTTCTTTCAAGACGATGTACATTAATTTGACATTAGTTCAATCATATTGCTTATGAAATTGAGATTTGTTCGGATATATGTTTGTTTCGTGTTATTAATAGAAAGGAAATATGATGATGGCCATTTTTGTAGGAAAAAGCATTTTAGTTTTAAATAATATCAGAAATCCAATCTCATAGGCAAATAATGTGAGATGTCTAGCTGCCTCTTTCACGTGTAAATCAGATAAAACCTTCTATGGGAATTGGTGGAGGAAAGAGAAAAAAGAAAAAAGAAAAATTCATAATGATAAAAAGATGTAAAATATTATCCACATGAGTATTCACTATACCACCTCCCCGTTCATGTTAGTGGTTTCCAGCCAAACTTGGTTGGAAGAGCTAAATTGACAAATTATCTAAGTGTTAAGGATTAAATTAGTAAAATTGAAAGATTTATAACTGAACTAATATTAATATTGTAAATTTATGGCATTTCTTTTGTTATCCCTCTTGAGGAAGAATTACCAAAAATTTTCTAAACCTATTGCAATTGTACTAATTTAATTATAAACTTTTTTTTAGCCAATTTAGTCATAAACCTTTTACAATTGTGTCCGTTTAGTTCATCTGACCAAAATTGGCGGAGTTGGTCTTGCCGACGGATGCTAGCTTTGCAACGGCCGATGACAATTTTTAAATATTTTTTTTTCAATTTTTTAAATATATTTTTTTTTCACCTTATTCTTCCTCTGGTCGGCGAGCCTTGCCTAGTGACGACAATACCATCGTCGCTAGATCTGGCGAGGTTGAGCCTCTCCGTCCTTAGGCGAGGAGCCTTCCCGGCCATCGGCGAGATTGCTGTCGCAAAATTTGGTGAGGTCGATCCTCATTGTCCTTAGGTGAGGAGCCTCGCCGGCCACCAGCGAGGTTAACCTTCGCCTTGGCTGGGCGAGGCCCCGCCAGACCTAGCGAGGCTTTGCCTCGCCCGCCCAAGGCGACAGTTGATCTTGTCGGAGCGAGCCGCCGGAGCCACGCTGTTGGACAAGCAGAGCAAGAGGCCCTCACTAGCGGCAAGAAAATCGTTCGGTGTGGGAGCGCGAGATTGGCCACGGGTTTATAACGGCAAGGGCGAGGCTCTCCTTTTTCCTAGCAACGCCGTTCGGTTGCTGAGAAAATCTGCATTTTTTTCGCGGAAAATGTCAGGCCGGTGAGAATATCATTGGGCGGTCGTCGCCGGATTCCCGAGAAAAAAAAAAAGAAATTGCATTTTTTCCAAGATTCGGGATTGCGCCGCGGTCGGCGAGCTTTAGGACAGGCTTTCGTAAACGATTGTAAAGTTTGTTGTTGTTGTTGTGCGGTGTAGTGCTGGGAGACTATGCATCGGATCTTGGTCTTTGATCTGATGCGTTTTTTAATAAGAAAAGGGGAACATTTTTTTTTCCCTAAAAGAAGAGATAAGAGAGCCCGGGAAAGTTCTTCGAATTCATATAGAAATGTCGTGGCAAAAAAGAGGCGCGTTTGATTTTAACGACGATGGTGGAGGGTCTGGAATGCGGTGGAAGCATGGGATGCAAGAATAACCTTTTTTTTTTATTAACCGATCTTTCAAACGGCTGTTCAGATCAGTTTCACTCATTTCGAATTGTCCATTCCTCTTTCTCTCGATAATCTTAGGAATGCATTCCCTCGTACCGACATAACACATTTGGGATTTTTTGCTTTTTTCTTACATTTTCTTAATCCTAAAAGTGCAGAGCTATGGCTAAATGTTCAGTCATTGCATGGAGTCGGAGCAATAACAAGGTGATCATCGAGCTTTTATATAGAATGTTTTAGTTTCGAGACCATATTTGCAGTGTCATATATAAAATATTAAAAGATACAGGTGGGATTTCGGGATTTAGTTTGTAAGTACTCAAAAATCTGAACCAAACTAGTTGATTTTGCGAATAACCGAGATTACTTAGGTAATTATTCTCTTCTTTTAGGATTAGTGTCTTGATATATTTATTGAGATCATATATAAATAAATCGATTTTGAAAACCCGACCCAAGTTTGGGATGGATTGGGATTTGGACAAGGTGGACCACCCGAAGTGGCTCTGCCCTTGGCCGTTTCTACAAGGAAAGAGGTTTGACTTGTCTTACTCTGATTGCGGTCCCATTTAATAGACCTAAACGTTGACCTCGTCTCTTCTTGTGATCTATGGTTCATTATACTATTCTCTAAGTTAGATTGGCCAGTCAAGCGAGATTTTATAAGAGATAATAGCACAAACGATCCCTGAAATTTAGTTCAATATATAATGTCATTCATGAATTTTTAATTTGTGTAATGTAATTCATGAACTTTACCACAATATACAATATCGCCCTTAAATTTTTATTTTTTCAATGCAGTCCCCTAAATTACATGATTATGTTTACAAATTCAAAGACGACATTGCACATTGGATTAAAGTTCAAGAACCACATTATACAAATTAAAATATCAATGACAACATTGCACATTTAACAGAAATTCTGAGATCATTTTTGTCATTTTTCCAATTAATAACCCCAAAAGTGCATGGTCTCAAAGTTTGGATCATATTTTACACAATGTAGCAATTAAATTAAATCTCAACATTAGAAAATCCAATTTATGATTATATTTGTCATGTAAGTTTTACGTGATATAAGCTCCATATTCGTGTGAATGCAAACTTGATTTGATTCAACATCAATTTTCATATCAACCTAGTTGTTATATATACCTATACAATGTACGTCTCTAGCAAATTTGTACCGTCACTCCCACTTGTGATAATAATTATAGTATACTTCCATCAAAAGCATTATCACAATTTAATTTGATCTCATCCCTTTTTAGGAGACTTTCGTTTATCAAGTATAAAGTTGACATGATGTTTTAGTCAACATTGGTTAGTGTTAGATTAAAACACTTTATATTTTATTGGTGATATACTTTCTTTCTTTCTTTCTTTTCTTGTTGGATTAAGGAGACATAAAGTCCAAAAAATACAAAGCTAACGACAAAAGGACAAAGACGGAGTTATTCAATGTGGTCCTTAAACTACTGGTAAATGTTTAATATAGTCCTTAGACTATATGAAAATATTTAAAAGTTCAAAAATGACATTATATATAGAATAAAAGTTCAAGGAACACACTACACACATTGAAAGATCAGGGCGACATCGCATATTTAACCAAAGTTCAAGAATTGTTTGTGTCATTATTCCATTTTACAACTCCAAAAGTGTATGGTCTCAAAGTTTGGATCATATTTCACACAATGTAGCAATTAAATAGAATCTCGACATTAGAAAATTCAATTTATAAATAAATTGGTTGTGTAAGTTTCATGTGATATAAACTCCACGCACACATATACATATGTGCATGCAAATGCGGACTTGATTAGCCTAGTTGTTATATAGTACCTACACAATGTATAGTTTCCAGCAAATCCCTACAACTATTCCCACTTGCGATAATAATTATAGTATACTTCCACCATGAGCATCATCGCAATTTAATTTCATCTAATCCTTATTCGGGAAACTTTCATTTGATAATGTCAATTAATTTTTCTATTTCCCCAGATAGAAAAGTAACAGGAATAGATTTGGAATAGATACAAGAAATAGAAAAAAATAATTTTTTGTTCCTAGGAACAATTTCTATAAATAAGTTATTTTCTTCTTATTTGCGAGCCACCACCCCACTCTGCCGCCTGCCCTCAGGTGGCTGTTGTCACCGCTACTCGTTGTTGATGACCATTAAGGCTGCTACTGGTTAGCTAGCTAATCGGCTGCCGTCACCGCCGTCACCGCCGCCTAGGGGTGAGCGGTTCCAGGTTTCGGTTCGGTTCCGTCTGGAACCTGGAACCTACCCTCGGGTACAGGTTCCTCAAAATGAGGAACCTGGAACCTACCCGTCAGAACCGAGAACCTGGAACCTACCCTGTCACAGGTTCCAGGGTTGGTTCCAGGTTCCAACAGGTTCCGCATTCCTATTTTTGTTTTTATTTTTATTTATAGATTTGAACTATAACGTATGCGCACATTATCAAAAAAAAATAAAAATTATAACGTACGCGCACGTTACCAAAAAAAAAAATATAACGTACACGCACATTATCAAAAAAAAATTATAACGTACGCGCACGTTATCAAAAAAAAATATAACGTACGCGCACGTTATAAAAAAAATATATATAACGTGCGCGCACGTTATCAAAAAAAACTATAACGTGCGCACACGTTATCAAAAAGAAACTATAACGTGCGCGCACGTTATCAAAAAAAACTATAACGTGGGCGCACGTTACCAAAAAAAAAAATATAACGTATGCGCGTGTTACCAAAAAAAACTATAACGTACGCGTATACTATACGGTAACTTCTCACATCTTAGCAAACATACCAATGCCAACAGTTTTTTTTTTCTATTATTCATTTTTAGAGTTGAATTATAACATACGCACTCTAAAAATGAATAAAAAAAAAATTATAACATACGCGCATATTATCGGACTCTTCAGCACTGTCACAATAATCCTCTAACATCAAAATCATGCCATAAATATACTTCCCGAGCTATGAAAACAATAAAACAAAACATAGACTCTTTGACAACAATGTTTTTCCATGCATTAAACTTATCAATGATGAGATCACAACAACCATTTAAAAGCTCATAAATGCTTTGACAATATAGTTAAAGCAGCACAAAGTCAATAAAAAAACCTTGCTTGAATTCTCTACCGCTAAATCCATTGCCGTTGCGACACCACCAACTCTATTTATCAACAATAATCTCCGCATTAAGGCCAACCATATCTGAAAAAAGAAAAAGAAGAGGTTAAATAAAATATTCACTTATCAAATATACAAAAAGAATTATAATATATAAAGATATAAACATTACTTACCTAATTCAAATTGTTCTGCGTTCTCGATACACTCTTCATCACCAAGCGGTACACGAGCGGCCCTCAACCAATCTTGAGTGCAAATCAAAGCTTCCACTACTTTGGGAGTTAAAGAACTTCGAAAGCCATCAAGCACACGACCCGATGTACTAAAAGTTGACTTTGAAGCAACGGTTGTTACAGGAATGGACAAAATATCTCGAGCCATCAAAGAAAGGATCTTATATTTTGAACCATTAGCCTTCCACCAAATCAAAATGTCAAGACTGAGATCCTTTTCATTTTTTTCTTGAAGATACTCATCAAGCTCGGACTTGTTATCATCGCGCCCTTATTCATTCGAGTATAAAAACATTTTATTCCAATCTTGGGCTTCATGCATCTTTAGTTCTTCACTACCACCCGTATCGGGTTGGGAAGTGGAACTACTACTACTTGCACCCAAATTATGACCACCAAAATCTTGATCACTTGAAATAAGAAAAGATTGCTCATAAAATTCATACAAATGCTCCAATGTATTCTTCACCTTGCAATGCATCTCTTCAATCTTCAATTCATCATCATAAATTTGTCCATACAAGAATCTCACATAATTTAACTTGGCTCTAGGATCTAACACAACCGCAATCAACACCATAATATTCACTTTATTCAAGCTTCCATAATATTTGTCAAATTTTTCTTTCATTTTCAAACCCATAGTTTGAAGCTTAGGATCCGAAGCATTGATCGCATCTTTCAAATATCTATACAAAATAGCCATCCCTTCAAAATAATCATTTGAAGTAACATATGAAGTCCCAGACATCTTCTTGGTGGCATCATAGAATGCTTTCAGAAAATTCGAAAGAATAATAGCATTTTCCCAATCATCATCCCTAGGAGTTTCATGATCTAGCTCACTTACAAAAGATGGATCGTGATCTTCCATCCTTTCGAAAGCTTTTCTGAACTTTATGGCGGTGTCCAACATGAGGTAAGTGGAGTTCCATCTAGTGGCAACGTCAAGAACTACCGAATCCTTATAAGTAATCTTTTCTCTCTCAATGCAAGATTTAAATCATTGGGCTCTTGTGGGAGAACTCCTTACATACCTAACCACATTTCGGATACGTGCAATGGAGTCACGTACCGTAGTCAAGCCATCTCTCACAATCAAATTTAATATATGAGCTGTACATCTCATATGCAAAACACTACCATCTAATATCAAAGACCTTTGTTTGGAGAGTTTATCCCTCAAATAGCCAATTGCAACATCATTCGAGCTAGCATTATCCACGGTAATTGTAGACACCTTTTTTTCTATTCCCCACTCCTCAATGCATGTCTCCACCATTTTCCCAATCTCCCTACCCCTGTGACTATGCATCACCACAAAATTGATGATTCTTTTATGCAACTTCCAATTTTCATCAATAAAATGTGCAGTGAGACACAAATAATTCAGATTTTGAGTCGTGAGTGCGATCCTAGAATTAATCTTTCCAAAATAATTCTTCAAAGAAGTTCTTTCACATAAAAACAACTTCATACAATCTTTTGCCACTGTGAAACGTGATATATGTTTGAAGAGAGGTTGTATCTCACTAACATATTCACAAAATCCAACACGCTCAACCAATGAAAAATGTTGCTCATCAATGATGATAAACCGAGCAAGCATGTGCCTAGCTCGTTCTTGATTAAATGACCATGTCGATAAGACGCTACCAGTACTAGAATCTCCTCCTGCCTTACCAGCCGTGTTGACATTACGTGGTACAAAGAATTTCTGCCTCTTATGTAGATTACGAGGAAACCTCTTACATGTGTTTAAGTGCTTCCTCATTGTAGAAGTACCATTAGCAACACGATACTTAAGCATAGATCCACAATGAATGCATTTCACTTGATATATTTTTCCATCCTTATCACTGATTTTCGAATAATGATTCCAGCATTCAGATGTATATTTCTTATCATGAGAATCGGATACCTTATTTGTGGCACTCAAGGTAGGGGGTGCATCTTCTTCAATTTCATTGCCAGAAAACTCAAATTCCATATCCGGAGTCATCTCCTCACGTCCCTCCACCTCCATTGACGTGTTATCTTGATACATTAATTCCGCACTACACAACAATAATATAATATAATTAGAAAATTCAAAACATAATGTGAATTGAGTTATAGAATATGCAAGCAATTGCTAAAAATTAAATCAATACACAACTTTAGGACTATATCATATTATCAATACAAATGCAAAAGATTTATTCAGTGTCCCTCCTTTTCCAGAAAAAAAAAATGTTTATTTGGTAGATAGCTTACTAAATATTGTGTTAGTAAGTTGTGTATTTCTCTTTTCTTATACTAGGAAACTATTATATGAAAAGTAACATAAGCACAGATAAAAGTGAAAAGACTCAATCTACCAGTTTTAGTATGCATTTCACTTAATTATAACTTTAATATGTATCTACATTATATTCTATGTATTTTAACTTATCCACTTTCATTTTATTCAATGAATCTAATAGTCTAATTTTATTTATTTTTTATGTAGTCATTGTATTATGTTTTAAAAGGTATTTTAAAAGGAATAAAAAATTATGACAAAGTTAAGTATATAAAAAATTCTAAGCATCTATTACTATAACGCAAAGGCAAAAGAAAATGCTCCCTAAACATTATAATATAGGATATTACATTTGCCTTGATTACATGGTACACTTACTTGTTGACAAGAAATTACAGCAATTGTAATGGCATTATAAGACAATCCATTCAAGCCATTTGCAAATATATATTTTTTGTCAATTCTAAATGCATCAAAATTTTAATAGAATCATCAATGAAAAGAAAATTATCCACTCCAATAATAACAAGCTGCATATGCAACTTAAAAGGACCTCTCCTGAAACTTCAATAATGAGGAGAAAACATCTAGAAGCAAAGCACATTTAAGGAATAAATATCTCTCCCTCGCAATTGTGACGGCTCGCGATGGGGAATTCGAACACAGTGTCAATCAAACACACAAAAATTAAATCAGCTATGGTGAATAAACTAGACAAAAATTACTCAGGCCCTCAGCTCCTAAACTCGCGTTCCATCAAATCCATTTAAATCAGCTATGGTGAATAAACTAGACAAAAATTACAAGGTTCCGAAACAGATTACGCAGGATGAATTCAACAATACTGACGAACGAAAATCCCAAAACGTCGAATACCCTTTTGAGAATACCAGCTAAACTTCGCATAAACAACAGTGGCTTCTGGCGTCTGGTTGTAGCAGCAGGGGCGTCGGGTCAGAGGCGGAGACAGCAGCCAGCAACGGCGTCGTGGCCCGTGGGTCAAAATCGCAGCCGAAACAGTGGCTTCTGGTTCGTTGCAGCAGCAGGGGCGTCGGGGCTTCTGGCGCGAGCGGCGTGGGTCACGAGCAGGGACGTCGGTCAGGGTCTTCGGGGCAACGGCCGGTCACGAGCAGGGACGTCGGTTAAGGTCGGTCAGCTTCTGACGATTCGCGAATGCGGGCGTCGAGCGACGTCGGGCCCGTGTCCAGCGGCGTTCGCGACGGTGGTCGCGCGCGAGCGAGCGATGGGCGTCGCGGCGTTCGCGACGGTGGCCGCGGCGCGATGAAGCAGGGCGTCGATCGGGGTCTTCGAGGCAACGAAGACTCAGGTGTCGCGAATGCGGGCGTCGAGCGACGTCGGGGACTGGCGTCTAGTCCAGTGGCGTCCGACGGCGGTGGCCTTGAGGGCGAGCGGCGTCCGGCGGCGGTGGCCTTGAGGGCGAGCGGCGTCTAGCTGAAATCGGAGGACTGAGTCACGAGGAAGATACAAAGGACAAGAGGCTGGAGAGTGGAGGCTGGACTTGGAGGTTTGGAAATTGGAACTTTGGAGCACCGAGCCGGGGGGGTTCCTTTTGGAACCCTAACCGGTTCCGAAACCGGTTTCGCGGCTGGTTCCGATTCCGGTTCCGCAGCCGATTCCGGTTCCGGTTCCGCGCCGGTTCCGGTTCCAGTTCCGGTTCCGCGGCCGGTTCCGGTTCCGGTTCCGGTTCCGCGCCGGTTCCGGTTCCGGTTCCCGGAAAAATGGAACCGGGAACCGGAACCGGTCCTTTAAGAACCGGGAACCGGACCGAGGTTCCGGTTCCGGTTCTTCGGTTCCCGGTTCTACCCGCTACCCGTGCTCGCCCCTACCGCCGCCAACCATCGCTGCGATGATCGTCACCGTCTCTTTGTCGTGACTATCGTGAGCTGTTGGACTGACAAAATGAAAAAAAGACGTTCAGAAAGTTAAGCAAAAAACTAGAAATATCCATCATTCATGACCTTGCTACTTTCCAAATTGAATAAACATGCATAAGAGTCATTACATAATTTAATTAACCCAGAAAAAAGCTTTAAATCTAATTAAATATTAAAAAGTTTCGTTTTGAATATTTCCAAGTGAGGCATGTTGTGGAAGAAAAATCGAGCGAATATGTCAAAAATTAATTTTTCCCATAAATTGCAAAGAAATTTAGTTATTTATTCTTGAGGAAGCCTAAAAAATCAAAAAGCTACACGTGAAGGATTTAATCGATTGAGAAAAAAATCTTAAATTTAATTAAATATTGAAAATTTTCATTTTGAATTTTTCCAAGTGAGGGATATGGTGGAAGAAAAATAGAACAAAGATGTCAATAGTTAATTTTCTCATAAATCACAAAGAAATTTAGTTATTTATTCTTGAGGAATCCTCAATTAAAAAAAAACTTGTAATATTGGTTGCAAAACATAAACATAAATTCACATTGCATTTTTACATCCTCTAAACACATATTCACATTCATTCATCGGAACGATATGCACAGCAAATAGGAACTGCACTCCAATGTATTAAACTACATTGATCAGTTTGCTTCATGAATCATCTGAGTATTGCTAACCACATGCTGACACTGTTAGGTTCTTATTTATCTTGCCAAGAGCTGAAAACCCGATTGATGGCACAATGCTATACTCGGCCCCAACCTTTCAAGTGCTGACACATAAAGTAAAAGAAATTATCAAGAGGAACATAATGATGCAAATTTATTGCAGAATGAAGAGTCAAACCTTTCACAAAGCGTTGAACACTAGGTACAATCATTTTAACTCCATCCGGCAAATCTGGGTGACAAACAAATTAACTTTGTTTCCTATCGAAAAAGAAAAAAAATGTTCCACACAAATATGAAGCATAAGTTGAATAACCCTACCCATCTTTGTCAAATTAAGATTGAATGGTATAAATGTTGTAAAGCCTGGATATAAATAATTTTTCGTGGCAACTATCTCGACCTCACTGAGATAGCACAAGTGCTGACACATAAAGTAAAAGAAATTATCAAGAGGAACATAATGATGCAAATTTATTGCAGAATTAAGAGTCAAACCTTTCACAAAGCGTTGAACATTAGGTACAATCATTTTAACTCCATCCGGCAAATCTGGGTGACAAACAAATTAACTTTGTTTCCTATCGAAAAAGAAAAAAAATGTTCCACACAAATATGAAGCATAAGTTGAATAACCCTACCCATCTTTGTCAAATTAAGATCGAATGGCATAAATGCTGTAAAGCCTGGATATAAATAATTTTTCGTGGCAACTATCTCGACCTCACTGAGGTAGCAAAATAAATAATTTTTTATTGGAATGTAACTAAAACTCAAATTCGAGTCAACACTTTAGTGAACCCATCAATAGCTATTGCCTTCATGGGAATGCCGTATAACTTAGGCATTAAAAACATCCTGAGCCTAGAGGTATGTTGAATTTTTGGCAGAGTGATCAATTCCTAAGTGTTATACACACAGTAATTGCAATAGGGCGAATCACCCGATATATCATCGCAAAAAATTTTCCCCCTTTTGCAGATAATAGCGAGAGCTTTCTCATTATCTCTTTCTGCGAGTTGTTAAACTGACAAAATGAGAAAAAGACGTTCAGGAAGTTAAGTAAAAAATCATAAATATCCATCATTCATGGCCTTGCTATTTCCCAAATTGGATAAAAATGCAGAAGAGTCATTGCATAATTTAATTGACCGAGAAAAAAAACCTTCAATCTAATTAAATATTGAAAAAATTCGTTTTGAATTTTTCCAAGTCGAGATATGGTGGAAAAAAAATCGAACGAATATGTCAATAGTTAATTTTTCCCATAAATCACAAGGAAATTTAGTTATTTATTCTCGTAAGAAACCTAAAAAATCAAAAATTACATGGAAATGATTTAATTGATCGAGAAAAAAAAACCTTAAATGTAATTAAATATTGAAAAGTTTCATTTTGAATTTTTCCAAATAAGGGATATGGTGGAAGAAAAATCGAGCGAAGATGTCAATATTTAATTTTCTCATAAATTACAAAGAAATTTAGTTATTTATTCTCGAGGAAGCCTCAATTAAAAAAAAGAAAGAAAAATCGTAATCTCGGTTGCAGAACGTAAACACAAATTCACATTGCATTTTTACATCCACTAAACACATATTCACATTCATTCACGAAACGATATGCATAGTAAATAGGAACTGCACTCCAATGTATTAGATTACATTGATCAATCTGCTTTATGAATCATCTGAGTATTGCTAACCATATGCTGATATTGTTAGGCTTGTTATTTATCCTGCCAAGAGCTGAAAACCTAATTGATGGCACCATGCTATACTCAGACTCAACCTTAGGTGTTGACACATAAAGTAAAAGAAATTATCAAGAGGAACATAATGATGCAAATTTATTGCAGAATTAAGAATCAAACATTTCACAAAGCGTTGAACACTAGGTACAACTATTTTAACTCCATCCAGCAAACTTGGGTAACAAACAAATTAGCTTTGTTTCATATTAAAAAAGAAAAAAATGTTCCAGACAAATATGAAGTATAAGTTGAACAACCCTACCCATCTTTGTCAGATTAAGATCGAATTGTATAAATGTTGTAAAGCTTGGATAGAAATAATTCTTTGTGGTAACTGTATATATCATCATTCGTGACTCAACCTCATTGAGGTAACAAAATAAACAATTGATTAATGGAATATAACTAAAACTCAAATTACTTCAAATTACTTAATGCTAACCAGTCAAGTATTTGAGTCAATACTTTAGTGAACTCATCAATAGCTCTTGCCTTCATGGGAATGCCGTATAACTAGGCCTTAAAAACGTCCAGGTCTGTCAAATCTCTAGTAGAGTGATTAACTCATAAGTGTTATACACACAACGATTACAATAGGGTGAATCACCCGATATATCTCCGCAAAAAAATCTCCCCCTCTTGCGGATAATAGCGAGGGCTTTTTTATTATTTCTTTCTACGAGTTGTTGGACTGACAAAATGAGAAAAATACGTTCTAAAAGTTAAGCAAAAAACGAGAAATATCCATCATTCACGGCCTTGCTACTTCCCAAATTAGATAAAAATGCAAAAGAGCCATTACATAATTTAATTGACCTAGAAAAAAAAATTTAAATCTAATTGAATATTGAAAAGTTTCATTTTGAATTTTCCCAAGTGAGGGATATGGTGGAAGAAAAATCGAACAAATATGTCAATAGTTAATTTTTCTTATAAATCACAAATAAATTTAGTTATTTATTCTCGAGGAAGCCTAATATTGATCGAGAAAAAAACCTTAAATCTAATTAAATATTGAAAATTTTCATTTTGAATTTTTCCAAGTGAGGGATATGGTGGAAAAAAAATCGAGCGAAGATGTCAATATTTATTATTGAGAAAGTCTCAATTTAAAAAAATAAAATCGTAATCTCAGTTGCAGAATGTAAACACAAATTCACATTGTATTCTTACATCCACTAAACACATATTCACATTCATTTACATAAACGATATGCACAGCATATAGTAATTGCACTCCAATGTATTAGACTAGATTGATTAGTCCGCTTCATAAATCATTTGCTAACCACAAGCTAACGTTGTTAAGTTGTTATTTATCCTGCCAAGAGCTGAAAACTCAATTGATGGCACCATGCTATACTCAACCCCAGCCTTCAGGTGTTGACACATAAAGTAAAAGAAATTATTATGAGGAACATAATGATGTAAATTTATTGTAGAATTAAGAGTCAAACCTTTCACAAAGCGTTGAGCACCAAGCACAACTATTTTAACTCCATCCGGCAAACCTGGGTAACAAACAAATTAGCTTTGTTTCCTATCGAAAAAGAAAAAATGTTCAACACAAATATGAAGTATAAGTTGAATAACCCTACCCATCTTTGTTAAATTAAGATCGAAGGATATAAATGCTGTAAAGCCCGAATAGAAATAATTCTTCGTGGCAACTGTATATATCCTCATTCGTGACTCAATCGCACTGAGGTAGCAAAATAAACAATTGATTAATAGAACGTAACTAAAATTGAAATTACTTCAAATTACTTAATGCTAACCAGTTAAGTATTTGAGTCAACACTTTAGTGAACTCATCAACAGCTCTTGCCTTCATGAGAAGGCCATATAACCTAGGCATTAAAAACGTCTAGAGCCTAAAGGTCTGTCGAATCTCTGGCAGAGTGATCAACTCTTGAGTGTTATACACACAACGATTGCAATAGGGTGAATCACCCGATATATCCCTGCAAAAAAATTTCCCTCTTTTGTGGATAATAGGGAAGGCTTTTTCCTTATCTCTTTCTACGACATGTTGGACTGATAAAATGAAAAAAGACGTTCATAAGCTAAGCCAAAAATGAGAAAGGGCCTAAATGTCCGTCGAATCTTTGGCAGAGTGATCAACTCTTGAGTGTTATACACACAACGATTGTAATAGGGTGAATCACTCGATATATCCCCGCAAAAAAAATCTTCCCCTTTTGTGGATAATAGCAAGGGCTTTCTCCATATCTCTTTCTACGATCTGTTGGACTGACAAAATTAGAAAAAGACGTTCAGGAAGTTAAGCCAAAAACAAGAAATATCCATCATTCATGACCTTGCTACTTCCCAAATTGGATAACAATCCAGAAGAGCCATTACATAATTTAATTGACCTAGAAAAAAACCTTAAATCTAATTAAATATTGAAAAGTTTCGTTTTGAATTTTTCCAAGTGAGGGATATGGTGGAAGAAAAATCGAGCGAATATGTCAATAGTTAGTTTTTTCCATTAATCACAAAGAAATTTAGTTATTTATTCTCGAGGAAGCCTAAAAAATCAAAAAGCTACATGTGAAGTATTTAATTGATCAAGAAAAAAAAACCTTAAATCTAATTAAATATTGAAAAATTTTATTTTGAATTTTTCCAAATGAGAGAAATGGTGGAAGAAAAATCGAGTAGAGATGTCAATAGTTAATTTTCTCATAAATCATAAAGAAATTTAGTTATTTATTCTCGAGGAAGCCTCAATTTAAAAAAAAATAGGGAAAAAGCCACGAAAAACCCTGAACTTTGCCCAAAGTGACACATTTACCCCAAACTTTTTTTTGTGACGTGAAAAACCCCGAACTTTGCCAACCGTGACACATTTACCCCAAACTTTTTTTTGTGACGTGAAAAACCCCGAACTTTCGTTACGTGACATATTTACCCCAAAATTAGAGGGCATTTTGGTCTTTTCATTTTTAAAAATTTTTTAAAATTTTTTTTACTTTTAAATTTTCTTTTTTTTTCTCTCTCCCCTCCACCGGCCGGCCGCGAAGGGAAGCCGGCATCCGGCGAGGGCTGCCCTCGCCGGCGTCGGCGAGGGTCACCCTCGCCGGCCTCGGGCTAGGGCGGCCCTCGCCGGCGTCGGCGAGGGCCGCCCTCGCTGCGTCGGCGAGGTGCCCTCGCCGGATCTGGCGAGGTCGTCCTCGCCCGACGCCGCGAGGGCCGCCCTCGCTGCGTCGGGCGAGGTGCCCTCGCCGAGATCGGCGAGGTCGTCCTCGCCGGCCGCCGGCGAGGGCCGCCCTCGCCCTGCGTCGGCGAGGATGCCCTCGCCGGATCCGGCAAGGGCCGTCCTCGCCGACGCCGGCGAGGGCCGCCCTCGCTGCGTCGGCGAGGACGCCCTTGCTGCGTCGGCGAGGGTGTCCCCCCTCGCCGTCGCCGCGAGGGCCGCCCTCGCCTGCGTCGGGCGAGGGTGTCCTTGCCCTCGCTAGATCTGGCGAGGGCCGTCCTCGCCCGTCGCCGGCGAGGGCCGCCCTCGCCTGCGTCGGGCGAGGGCCGCCCTCGCCTGCGTTGGGCGAGGGTGTCCCTGCCCTCGCCCGACGCCGGCGAGGTCGCCGGACGCCGGCTTCCCTCCGCCATGGCGGAGGGAAGAAGAAGAAAAAAAATTTTAAAAAAAAAAAGGAAAAAACAGAATAAAAAGACAAAAATGCCCTTGATGGGGTAAATGTGTCACGGTTTAGAAAGTTTGGGGTTTTTCACGTCACAAAAAAAAGTTTGGGGTAAATGTGTCACTTTAGGCAAAGTTCAGGGTTTTTCGTGGCTTTTTCCCAAAAAAATAATAATCATAATCCCGGTTGCAGAACGTATACACAAATTCACATTACATTTTTACATCCACTAAACACATATTCACATTCATTCACAGAAACGATATACACAGCAAATAGTAATTGCATTCCAATGTATTTGACTACATTGATCAATCCGCTTCATGAATCATTCGAGTATTGCTAACCATAGGCTAACATTGTTAGGATTGTTATTTATCTTGCCAAGAGCTGAAAACCCGATTGATAGCACCATACTATACTCGGCCCTAGCCTTCAGGTGCTGACACATGAAGTAAAATAAATTATCATGAGAATATAATGATGCAAATTTATTGCAGAATTAAGAGTCAAACATTTCATAAAGCGTTGAGCACTAGGTACAATTATTCTAACCCCATCTGGCAAACATGGACAACAAACAAATTACCTTTGTTTCCTATAGAAAAAGAAAAAAAAAAGGTTCAACACAAATATGAAGTATAAGTTGAATAACCCTACTCATCCTTGTCAAATTAAAATCGAAGGGTATAAATGCTGTAAAGCCTGGATAGAAATAATTCTTCGTGGCAACTATATATATCCTCATTCGTGACTCAAGAGGTATCAAAATAAACAATTGATTAATGAAACGTAACTAAAACTCAAATTACTTAATACTAACTAGTCAAGTATTCAAGTCAACATGAACCCATCAACAGCTCTTGCCTTCATGGGAAGGCCATATAACCTAGGCATTAAAAACGTGCAGACCCTAAAGGTTTGTCGAATCTCTGGAAGAGTGATCGACTCTTGAGTGTTATACACACAACGATTGCAATTGGGTGAATCATTCGATATATTCTCGCAAAAAAACTCCCCCTAAAGGCTTTCTTATTATCTCTTTATGCAAGCTGTTGGACTGACAAAATGAGAAAAAGGCGTTCAAGTTGTTATGTCAAAAATGAGAAATATCCATCATTCATGACTTTGCTACTTCCCAAATTGGATAAAAATGTAGAAGAGCCATTATATAATTTAATTGATCGAGAAAAAAACCTTAAATCTAATTAAACATTGAAAATTTTCATTTTGAATTTTTCCAAGTGAGGGATATGGTGGAAGAAAAATCGAGCGAATATGTCAATAGTTAATTTTTTCTATAAATCACAAAGAAATTTAGTTATTTATTCTCGAGAAAGAGTAAAAATATTAAAAAGCTATACGTGAAGGATTTAATTGACCGAGAAAAAGAAAACCTTAAATCTAATTAAATATTGAAAAGTTTCATTTTGAATTTTTCCAAGTGAGGGATATGGTGGAAGAAAAATCGAGCGAAGATACCAATAGTTAATTTTCTCATAAATCACAAAGAAATTTAGTTATTTATTCTCGAGGAAGTCTCAATTAAAAATAAAATAAAATCTAAGCTCCATATTATTGTGAATGCAAACTTGATTTGATTCAACATCAATTTTCATATCAACCTAATTGTTATATAGTACCTACACAATGTAAGTCTCTAGCAAATTCATACAGCCATTCCCACTTGTGATGATATTTATAGTATACTTCCATCAAAAGCATTATCACAATTTAATTTGATCTCATCCCTTTTAAGGAGACTTATGTTTATCAAGCTAAAAAGTTGACATGATGTTTTAGTCAACATTGGTTGGTGTTAGATTAAAACACTTTATATTTTATTGATGATGTACTTTATTTTGTTCTTTCTTTCTTGGATTAAGGAGACATAACGTCCAAAGAAAACAAAGCTAGCGACAAAAGGACAAAGACGGATAAAGTATATGCAGGTTAGCAAAATATCAAATTAATGTACTTTCATGTTAGATTGCTAGCCAATCAAGATTTTATAAGAGATAATAATACAAATGGTTATTGAACTTTGGTTTAATGTACAATGTCGTCCCTCGACTTTTAAATACAATATGATCCCTAAATGACTTTTGATTCAATATACAATATCGTCTCTAGATTTTTAATTTATTCAATGTGGTCCTCAAACTACCGGTAAATGTTTAATATAGTCCTTAAATTATATAAAAATATTTAAATGTTCAAAAATGACATTATACATAGGATCAAAGTTCAAGGAACACACTACACAAATTGAAAGATCAAGGCGACATCGCATATTTGACAAAAGTTCAAGAATTGTTTGCGTCATTATCCCATGTTTGAAAGTTTGGATCATATTTCACATAATGTAGCAATTAAATAGAATCTCGATATTAGAAAATTCAATTTATAAATAAATTGGTTGTGTAAGTTTCATGTGATATAAACTCCACACACACATACATATGTGCATGTGAACGCGAACTTGATTAGCCTAGTTGTTATATAGTACCTATACAATGTAGTCTCCGGCAAATCCCTACAACCATTCTTGCTTGCGATAATAATTATAGTATACTTCCACCAAGAGCATCGTCACAATTTAATTTCATCTAATCCCCTATTCATGAGACTTCCATTTCTCAAGCTAAAAAGTTGACATAATATTTTAGTCAACATTGGTTGGTGTTAAATTATAACATTATAGATTTCGTCAAATATAATAAACAAATAATGTACTTTCTTTCTTTTGTTATTGATCAAGAAGACATTAAGTCCCAAGAAAACAAACTAGCAACAGGACAAAGATGGAGAAAGTATATGGAGGTTAGCACAATATGAAACTAATGTACTTTTGAATTTATGTTGATGTTATGTTCTCTTCTCCTTAGGGTCCAATATGAGTATAGTCACATAAACAAAAAAACCTACTTATCGTTTCTCTCATCAATAGACTATCCAAATCATTGCTTGGTAACATAGTAGATGATCCCTAATGCCATGACATTGACGTTGAACTTTCAAGCTCGCAAAATTGAATCGCATTATCCCCAAATGAATAGATCACATCAATTTTTTTTTTTGTAATTGAAATCATGACCCATCATTTTCGTTTCCTCATTAATGACTTTGACAAAAGTAGTTCCACAGGCTGAAATTTCTTTGGTTTTGGGTCATGTATAGTACCTACACAATGTATAGTCTCTAGTAAATTCGTACCACCATTCTTGCTTGTGATAATAATTATAGTATTCTTCCACCAAAAGCATCATCATGATTTAATTTGATCTCATCCCTTTTGAGGAGACATCCATTTCTCAAGCTAAAAAGTTTGACATAATGTTTTGGTCAACATTGGCTGGTGTTAGATTAAAACACTATACATTTTATCAAATATGATAAACAAATAATGTACTTTCTCTCGCAATTGATCAAGAAGACAAAGTCTAAAGAAAACAAAGCTAGCAACAAAAGGACAAAGATGGAGAAAGTGCACGGAGGCAAGCGCAACACGAAACTAATGTACTTTCGAATTTATGTCGACTTCATGTTCTTTTCTCCTTAGGGTCCAACAAGGGGCGGTTCTTTTCAATGGATGGAAAGTTCTAGTCATATAAACCAAAAGCCTACTTGCCGTTTCCCTCATCGATAGACTATTTAAATCATCATTTGGTAGCACACTATGCCATCCCTAATGTCTTCACATTGATATCGAACTTTCAAGCCTACAAGATCGAATCGCACTCTCCCTCAAGTGAATAGATCACATCGGTTTCATTTCGCAATCGAAATCCCGACCCATCGCTTTCCTTTTCTCATCAATGACTTCCGCAAAAGCTGTTCCACGAAATGAAATTTCTTGGTCTTGGGTCATGCGAAATCACCTTTGTTCATCTTCAAGATTGAGATCTCCGTTTTCCTTGATTAGGCGTGCGACACCTCCCTCGTTTCGAGCTCTGGAATCCGAGGTTAACGTGGACGCGGGAGAGAGCGAGCTGATGGAAAGCTTGGGACAAATGGAAGGACACCTGCACGAGACAACCTCGGATTCATTTGCGAAGGGCCCAAGGACCAGGACAAATGAACAGAATCAGAGACACCTCTGTCTGTATCTCGGCTGGAAGTGCAATCATGACGGCATTGTCGTCTCTGTCCTGCTTCTTGGGTCGAGGGCCCAAAGCAGTGTAGGCAATTTCCATATTTGGGTCCATTTCACTGGGTAAACAAAGTGTTACTTGCACCTGATAAAGCTTGTGCTGATAACCCCTAAACCCTCCACTCTATACCCTAAATACTTGGTGATCTGAAATTTCAAGGTGCCTATCACCAAAAACCCAAAACCGATATATTTGCTCTGCATTCATCCTCAAATAACTTTTTGTGCCGCAAAAGCTCTTGAATCGATATAATCGGGCACATTTATTCCAAATTAATCTTTTTGGTATATAAAATTCTGAATTACTCGACTTACATTGTATTTTCCTCAAACCAATACACATATGCTACATTTACCTCAAATTATGGTGAACTTGAGATTCATTGAAGATTAATGTGGTATGGGTGTACTAATTTAAATAGAATGTGTAATGAGTTCACTAATTTCGAAGGTATTTTTTTTTGTGGTATTTCCAAAGTCAAGAGGCGCTTGGGGTAGTCTATATATTGATTAGCCCACAACTGAGAAATGGTGAGAGGGCAAACTCGTCCCTTTCTTTTCCTCCGCTTTCTCCAATTTTCTTTTTCGCGTGTTGCCATTGCATTCCTCGAAGATACGAGAATGTCATGACATGATTCTCTTCCTACCAACATCTTTTGTTCGTTTTCCTTCTCATTTTGGCGGCTCGCTTTGACTAACTGCTCTTGTTTCCCTATTTAAATGGAGAATAGAGCCGAATTTGATTCTAATACATGATTACATGCAAATATTCCGAAATGCTCATCATGTGCGAAAACGAAAGCGCGATTTTTTTCAAGACAACGTACATTAATTTGACATTAATCCGATCATATTGCTTATGAAATCGAGATTTGTTTGGATATATATGTTTTGTGTTATTAACAAAAAGGAAATATGCCGATGGCCATCTTCGTAGGAAGAGGCATTTTAGTTTTAAGTAATTTCAGAAGTCCAATCTCATAGGCAAATTATGAGAGATGTCTAGCTGCCTCTTTCACATGTAAATCGGATAACACCCTTCTTGGAATTGGGAATGGGTGGAGGAAAAAAAAAAGATTCATAATGATAAAATGATGTGAAAATTTTTGTACGTGAGTATTGACTATACCACCTCCTTTGTTCATGTTGGTGGTTTCGTGCCAAATTTAGTCGGAAGGGTTACATTGACAAGTTGTCAAAATATTAAAGATTAAATTAGTAAAATTGAAAGATTTATATCTGAATTGATATTAATATAGTGAATTCATGGTTTTCTTTTGTTATCCCCGTGAAGATCATGTTTACTTTTTATGGTCGGTCAGAGCACCATTAAAGCTCAAACATCATCCCAGAATCGGAACTCACAAACCCTGAAGCAACCTTTGGAACAAGAACAAGAACCTAAGATTCCACATCGTTTAGGAATCAACCGGCATGCATCATCCCTCGTCCCGTTCGATTCCCTCTTCTATAATTTCGATTGCGATGTCGTTACGACTGTTCGTTCATTCTACTTTGTAACATCTGCCGCAACTTTCGGTTCTGCTACGGCTTGGTCGTTGACTTAGGTAAGGTTTAAGAGTCAATGATGTGGTCGGTTGGAGACAAGAGTGTCAGTTAAATTCCCACAAGCAACGCCTCCTTTACCATGCCCTCTTTACTTGAAAGTTTCAAGTGTTTTTTTTTTTTTGGAAACTTGAAAAGCAAAAGAGAAAAAAGGCCCTTTGCTCGGAATTCCTTCTCGAGTTCGTTGACTTTTTGTGCTATTGCATAGGGCCATGCTTCAAACTTGGGGTCACGTTTCGACATGCAACAGGATCCTTGACCCATTTTTGTAACCGGTCTAGATGTATTCGAAGTTGAAATCAAAAACCCATGATTCTTCGCACAATTATGCGTTTTGATCCGTCGTCGGAAAAATTATCACATCAAAGCTTGTGAAGCCTATAGGACCTATGCAAAGCAAGCCCGCATAGGGTTAAAGATCGAAAAGAATATGCATTGAATGGATGTCCGTGGCTATAAGTACAAATCCATAATGAATTTATAAGCTTTGATTGGAATTGGATTCTCCAGAGCAGGTGACTGATATATTGCCTTCCCAAAAGTACCTTTATCTGAATAGGATTGTGTTGAACAGGAAACAAACCATCAGCTATTAGCCCCATCTCTCATTTAGCAATTAGAAAAGTCCTCTTTAAAAGCAATTGGGAGCACAGCATTGGTGATCACCTATTACATATGTCTCGCCGAAAAACTGATTCTATAATAGCTTGACTGGGATAAGTATAGAAAATCCTTATGATGGTGGCTATTGCGCCTAGGGATATGAATAAGGTGATCTCAACCCGGAATCTCTGGGTCACAAGTCAGATGTATATTAACCCCATTCCTCCGCTATGCTAATGTCACATTTCGACTCGTTGTTCAGTAGGCGAACACCAATCGCCGCCGCAATGAGTATGAAGCGAGGCTCGTTGCTGCAATTCCATAGTGTTAAATTCACAGATCCCCTCCTAAAGCCGGTCCGGCTTCTATTCCCGGAGATCCGGCGTGCGCGTAGCTCGCGCATTGCCTAGTCTAGCATCGACAAGAGCAATGAAACTCAAGAAGAGTGCAAATTCCCACATCTCAGCCTCAACAAAAGAACTTGGGCTACCGGCGATTTGTCCCACCCCCCAATCCACCAAAGGCTTCCCCCATCCTTTATGGGCCTCATCTTGTCAAAAGCTAAAAAGCTAAAAACGACGTAGTACTGAGCCGATCCAGGCCTTTTCAAAACCCGCCATCCCCTTTAGCAATCATCAAAAGGGGAAACCGAAAAAAGGAAGAGAAAGATTTGGAAAAAAAGCAAATCGCTCATGCTCAATCTGCCTCATCGACTTCCCACCACTACTCCGCCCTCTCCATCAAAGCCGAGAACCGCGAAAACACCCTTTTGACCGCACAGCCCCTCTAGAGAAAAAAACACCTCTGAAAAATAAATCGACCGGCAATTTTTTAAGACTCACTCTATTCTCACATCTTTATTATCTTTTTTATTATCTTCTGACACCCCATCATTCACATTGAATTGATTATATCAACCTTTACAGATTCCATTTTTGATTTAAAATTATTTAATAGGTTTTCCATCCTTAGTAGTTGCTCCTGACATCCTTTATCACATTGAGTTAATTATATTATTCTTAATGATTTTCGTTCTTAATTTAATATTATAACTTACCTTTATTTCTTCTTTTATAGAAAAAATTACTCACGTCACTTTCAAACAAATCATTTGCAAGAAAAAGAAAAGTAAAAAATAATCTTAGATCTACAACGAAGCCTGCAAGGATTAATATAGTCAATCTAATAGCACGAGCTTTTTTTAATTTTAAGGTAGGCTCGCTTATTAAATCAATCCCATTAACCTCATAAAGTTAATATAAACCTGGGCCTAATTGAAAGCATCTGACAATTACCGCGGAATCCGCCTAGTTGAAATGGCTCGGGATCAGTACCTAATTGTTTTTTATTTTTACTTTTTTAAAATTATTTTTATATATTCAAAGGGGACGAAAAAGTAAACGGACAGAAAAGCAAAATCAGCACCGCACACACAATGATGACCGATTAGCCATCAACAGACCGAGTGTGTTTCCCACTCCTCCTCCTCCCCCCCCTCATCACGACCACGACGACGACGACGAAGCGAAGAAGAAGAAGAAGAAGAAGAAGAAAGGACGAAGAAGGAAGGAAGGGGACAGATGAAGACGGACGCCGCGACCGCGTGAAATCGCTCCCTCCGCGAATCTAAAGCTCAAGTTCGCTCTTCGGCTCCGTTCGCCGCTCCTTTTCCGACGACTCCTCCCGCCGCCTCCGGTCGATGACGACGGCGGCGGCGGCGGTTGGCTGCTGCGTGAGCGCGAGGGAATCTCCGGTCGTGTGACGGAGGGTCGCATTTAAGAAAAGCGTTAAAGCTGAAGCCCGACCGGCGCGTCCGCAGGAATTCGGCATCCTCAGATTCTCGCCGTATTCTCTCTCTCTCTCTCTTTCTCTCTCTATAGATCTTCTCGAGGATCGATTGCTGTTTCTGCTCATCTGATGCGAAGTTACGGTGGATTAGGTTTTCTTGGAATCGATTCGATCGGCCTCGAATCCATCCCTCGCAATTACGATCCCACGGGACTACTCCCCAGTCGTCAGCGACCGTACTGTTTCGAGGTTCCTTTCTTCTTCTTTTTTCTTTCTCTCGGTCCGCTCCGCGTCTGACACGGATATGAACAGTGATTTCTCGCGATTTCGTAGCGCAATGCGGCACGTGTTTGAAAGCTTTTTTTTTTTTTTTTTTTCTTTTGTCTTTTGGTTGTTTCGTTGGTTGCAGAGAGATATCTCGCGGCTTCAGCTGAAGGAAGGGGAAAGGGAAGATGCTGACGTGCATAGCTCGCTCGAAGCAGCCCGGCGACGACTCGCTGAGTCAGCCTGAGAACGCCGCCGATTCCGCCTCCGCCGCCGGCGCTAAGAACCAATCCATCAAGTCTCTCACTTCTCAGGTGAAGTTTCCGGCCTAATGATCGTTTTCTTATGGTTCGTTTTCGTCCGAGTTTGAGCCGAAGCAGTTGCTCACGCCATCTAATGTTGTTCGATCATGCTCTGTTTCTGTCTTCTCCTTTTCCGGCAGCTTAAGGACATGGCGCTCAAGGCCTCCGGGGCGTACAGGCACTGCAGCCCCTGCACGACGGGGACGGCGGCGGCGGCGGCCGGGGGCCAGAGCCGGCTCCGGAACTCGAGCGAGTCGGACGCCGACTCGGACCGGTTCCGGTGGTCGTACCGGCGGCAGGGGAGCTCGAGCTCCAACACGCCCAAGCCGTGGGGGAAGGCGGAGCTGGAGGCGAGGCTGAAGGGGATATCCAGCGGCGAGGCCACCCCGAAGTCGGCGAGCGGCCGCCGCGACCCGGTGGTGTTCGTGGAGGAGAGCGAGCCCAAGGAGTGGGTGGCGCAGGTCGAGCCCGGCGTCCTGATCACGTTCGTGTCGCTTCCCCGCGGCGGGAACGATCTCAAGCGGATACGGTTCAGGTGCGCCCCCCGTAATTATCTCTAATTATCTTCCGGCAAGTCTAGTTAATTATGTTGACCAATCATAGCAAAAGAAGGGAAATAATAATTATGTTGATGCAGTAGTGATAAATATGTCGAGACGACTTCCATGGCAAAAACTTTAAAAATTTTAAATAAATAAAAAAAAAAAAGCGATGAGTTTTCTGACTGTGTTATCTTTATGACAATGGGACAAGGGAAGAATAATCTATTTTCATTTTTTTAATCTAATTTCGTTTGGTGGGGGATTTTCTCCATCAAAGTAGGTCGTGAAGATTAATATAGATTTGCGGTGTCGGAAGCTGTTCTTGCTTTTCTCCTTGCTCTCGTTCTAACTTCCGCATTTGTTAGGCAAGCCCATTTGAAAAATGCTTCCCCGCCATAAGTTGGTTTATGTTGTTGTCGTGGTGATAGATGTGGTCCAGTATGAGGAAAATAGAATTCAATGATACCAAAAATCTGTAAATTTACAGCGTATTCAAGGGAATTCCTCTTGTATATTGAGTACTTCTTTCAAATAAATGAAGTGATCGATAAGAAGAAACAACCAATGAAAGAACTCAACTAATCCTCAAAATAGTTTTACGTAACATGGCGAGATTAGAGCCTAATTACATGGGATAGTTAATTACCTGAGTGTACATTTTGCCCCCCCATAAACCTAGCAAGACAAGAAATCTATTGCGTGTGTCCCACCATGCGGAACAACAAATCGAAAAACTTCTAAAAGCGTGAAGATGCAGAGAAAAAAATCTAGAGAAAAAAAATATGTCATTTTGTTCTCTAGCCCTGATGTTCCGTCAGATTCTGTTCACGACAGCACGCGGAGATCTTTCCTTCAAAATCCAAAATTGCGAGTGTGAAACTCGGGATGCTCTGGTCTCGAATTAACAGGTCGAATGTCGACATAATTGTCATTTAGGCTCCTCTCTTTGATTGATCCGCGGAAAGAAATATCCATGGATATGGGGGGGGGGGGGGCAGAAGTAGGACGAAGATAAAGCCGACTGAAAAAGAACCGTCTTTATCAGGCGAGCGAGAACAACCCAGACACGGTGGCCCCACCCGAACAGTGACTTTCACGCCTCGACCCGAGAAAGTGGTCGAGAAGAATGAAAGTCCAAAAAGAGAGAAGGACAGAGAGAGACAGAGGGATCTATGATGGTGGTTCGCTAGTGGCGGTAGGGACGGAGGGTCCTTGATTGTGTTTTCTCCCCGGATGCTCTTTTTATTTTTTTTAATTCACACTGAGCGTCTGTCCTCGTGTCAGAGAAGGCTCCCTCCCCGCTCTTCCTCCTTTGGAAAGGCGTGGTGGTGGCGGGGGAATGTCCACTCCACGCCTGTTTCTCCGCGGCCTTTGTCTCGTTCCGACCCCGCTTTTTTCATCCATCGCGTTCGTAATGGAATAGGAATTGACCCCCATCTCCACATGATGCCACTTTCCTGCCAGTCCTCTATGATGTGCCTATGTTAGGCGACCAACATAGGCAACGTCAGATGTCTAATCCTCTATCCCGGGCCCCACCCTCGGTCTTTAGACCCGTCGTTTTCTCCGGTTCGCCCGGGGGGACCATGGCTCTACCTCGGTCCCGCCTCTTCGACTTATTGCGCCTTTGGATTGGTGATTATAATAGTGTTAATCCCTCGTCAAAAATTATGTAAGTTAGTAGTGGCGATGACCTGGGCCCCCACCTGTCTCTCATTCCTTAGCCCCAAAGGCACTTGGATTCTCATTGCCTGCTTCTCCTTTGTCAAAAAAAGCGGTTCGGATGGTGGAGCCCGACGGGGCCGACCTCAAAAGTTTTTTAACCTGGGGAAGTTACTTGATAGCCCGGCTTTGACTTTAATGATTCGCTTTGAAGCTCCCATGCAACAGGCGTGCCCGGTCCTGTCTGAGGCCCCTCGAGGGCCCCCACCGGCATTGATTGATCTAGCGCTTCCTGTCGCGATCTAGTTTCTTGGTGACCAGTCAGTCCTCCATCATCGAGTATGTGTACGACGCGGTAGTACTTCCCGTCATGGAACATATATATCCACGGGCGCGAACTATAAGAAACGGGCGAATTTCTCTGGGTCCAGATCCTTTTGCGATACAAAGGCCCAATTGGTGTTTTCTTTTTTTACGCTTTCTATAGAGCATGTTATGCGTTTTGTACAGTCTCTTGGACTCTCTTTTGGATGGTTGAAGGCTGACTCAAGTCGACTGCAAATCGGGGAGATGAACTAGGATTATAATTTATAATTACCATGAAAATTGTATGACTGTGGCAACTGGTGAGGCGTATCAAGATGAATATCATATTGTTGACTTGTGAATCCAACCAGCAAAGGAGCAGGTCGTTTCCGCAAGACATAATACACTATGACAGAACTCTTTATTTGTGAACGAAGCAAGGGTACCCGATATGACAATTGAGTCGGGGGTAAAAGTTGCAACTTTGTAACTGTCGGAAAACTAGCAGAGCGAACTGATTGGCTCATGAGAGCATGTTTTCCCTCTGAACACAGCCTTCAGCATTTGCGGTTCAAGCAATAATTAGTTGGAGGCTGAAATGCCAATTATTCTCTGCATGAGCTTCATTCTATCCAGGACACATTGACGCTGTTTTTAAAAGGAAACTGGCATTTTATGTCTCTTTATATTTAGTTTTCCTTTTTGTTGTTGATATGAATGTCAGCTCTCACGTTCAGACTGAATTATTGATTGTATTTTTATTTTACTCGGTTAGCCGAGACATGTTCAACAAATATCAAGCTCAAAGATGGTGGTCCGAGAATTATGACAGGGTCATGGAACTCTACAATGTCCAGAGGCTTAACCGCCAAGCCTTTCCACTTCCAACTCCCCCAAGGTCTGAAGATGAGGTAAAATCATGAACTTTATCCTCCCTAAAATGAAATCGGGGACCCTGCTGCTTTCGGTACTCCATGGGCTGTTAGGGGAGTGCAACTCATGCGTGGATCATGGCATATGATGGGCCATTTCATGTAATCAAATGCATCGAGTTTGTGTTATAAAATGAGGGGTGATGATGTTTTCTTGCGGATTATTTTTAGTAGAGCTAAACTTTACCTGCATACATAAAGTTTTTGAATTCTAGCGGGGCCAAATACTAAATTTGGTTTTGGACTTTTCTGAGAAAATAGCAGGCGGAAATGATATATGAGGATTGTTTTTGTCAACGCCGTCGACAGACCTCTTGGCCATCTCATTTTTTTTATTTTCACAAAAGATTGGTTTTGCAACACGACACTGTGCATTGGTAGTCGACTTTTAAACCCTCGATTTGCACACAAGATTTCATGTATATGCGATTTAATCATTCTTTTCTCAAGGGCGCTCAATCTGTACAGCTTTTTACACCTCACATGCTTGTGGTCATTTACTGTTCAATGACCAATCCATGCTTATTTATCTACTTAATGACAGAGCTTCAAAATAGAATCTGTGCAAGACAGCCCTGTAACTCCACCTCTTACAAAGGAACGTCTACCACGAAACTTGTATCGTCCACCGGGGGTGGCGATGGGTTACTCCTCCTCAGACTCACTTGATCACCATCCTGGACTGCCACGCCCTTATCGTGACTCTACTGGTGTTGCATCTACCCCAAAACTCTCCAGCATCAGTGGAGCCAAGACAGAAACTTCATCAATCGATGCCTCAATGAGAAGTAGTTCTTCAAGGGATGCAGATCGCTCAGGAGAGCTGTCCATCAGCAATGCTAGCGATCTTGAAACTGAATGGGTCGAACAAGATGAACCAGGAGTTTATATAACTATTAGATTGTTGCCAAGTGGCAAAAAAGAGCTCAGACGAGTCAGATTCAGGTGAGCTTCTTTTGAACTCTCTAATTATCTCCTCAACTGATAGTGTATTAATCTGAAACCCACACAGCATTTGCAATCATACTTTGCCGTTGATACACACATCTTAAAATGGTTCTCTAGGAATGAGGAATTCATTTTATAGCTCGATTGATCTATTAATTGTCCTTTTTTCTCCCATTCCAATTCTCCCATTCCTACTGAAAGTATAATAACTCAACATAGCATAATTGTGTAGCTTTGAGTTACACATCTTGGAGCAATGTTATCGATGTCTATAGAGGATATCTATTTCTATTAGTAAGCATCATATCATCCCATTCATTTGTAAATAATGAACTTGTCCCTTCAACACCCTCAGACTACAAAATACTGATGAAGATGAGCTATTCATGTTTAGATGCTATTATTCAAATATTCATGTTTTTGCTGTACTTCTCTTTCCTTGGAATAATTTCGTCCAAAGTATGGATTGTGTGTTCTAGCAAGGACAGATAATTAATGGTTCTGTAGAACCAGATAATTACTGATGCAAAAAGCTAACTGAAACTTTTTCCTGGAGTAACTCTTACTGCATGATGAGGATAAGCAGCTGCATTGTAACCAGAATGCCATGTTTTCCAGCTATCAAAATGGTTGTTTCACAAACAATGCAGGGATGGGCCGTGGCCATTAGGCTAACCCCAGTTGGGCTAGAACTTGCTGCTGTCAAAGTGACAATAATATTAACGTTGATTTTCTAACATTGTGATTTATGCTGCAGTCGAGAAAGATTCGGGGAGATGCACGCTCGAGTATGGTGGGAAGAAAATAGAGCAAGGATCCACGAACAGTACTTGTAATTGAAAGCACGAACATGATGGTCGCAGTTCCTGAGGTTACCAATTGTTACTTTTTGCCGGTTTTTTCTTCTTCTTCTCACTTATTCTACAATGTTGCATCTGAAACCTATTCAAATGTATATCTTAATGGGTGTTATACAGGCACCTATAGGCATATGGAGCTACCAAAATCTTTTGTAAGCTACCGCTTCTTTCGGAGCTCACTCCTTGTGATGCTCCAGAGATATTAGCACGGGATGCGGGTCATGAACAAAAATTTTGTTTATAATATCTTTCAGTTTTGGGTAGGTCGTTTCTATTTATTTTGGGGATATCATCAATATCCAAAGTTCCAAGTCAGCACATTAATATATCACAAAAAGTATGACTCCTTCCATTTTTTACTTGCCCAAAAGTTTTCGTCTTCTATCTCCGTCTTAATCCTGTCAGAAAGATCATAGGAGGAAACCATGAACTTGCAAAAGAAGGTAGCTTTAGCTGAACATGCTGCGTTAGTTCTAAGATGAGTTGATTCTGGATATTGGTAACATAGGAAAGGACATCCAAGACAAACTCTAAGCATTCATTTCTGCTCCGCCGTGTTCTTTTCAGACACTGCTAAACTCTTGACGTATAGAATTGCCCAAATAACCGGGGAGAGGTTTAATCATCGGCAAGACTCCTCTCCAGAGGAACTAGGGGATTTGCTTCTTAGGTTGGACACCAATCAGTCCCACATTCTTCAAACCTTCAAGAGCAGATGGATCTCCGTAAAACACAGTCACAGCCACGCATGTAATGGGACACGAGTTGGCGAAGCATTACGCCTCACTTCTCAAAAGTCTATTCATTTCATCTCTTCTGAAACTTCCAGCTCCTAGCCCATCCTTTGAGCCTGCCACATCCGATGCTGCTGCAACGTCAGTATGAGCCCAATAGAATGAACATTTGTATCCAGGCCCAGAATTTTCAAGTAGTCAATCCTCCCAGAATTTGTTTCTGACGGCTTGAACATCCCTCGACCAACTGTTTGGAAAAATCTGGATCCCCTGAATGCACTCTTCTCCACGCATTACGTGAGGTCGAGATGCATGCGAGACTTTGCACGGCGCTCGGCACGCCTTAGCCATTGCTGGATGGCCATTTCAGGTTCAACCACCTTCAAATTGTTGAGGTAATCATGTCCTTAGTCATTGTGGGATAGCCGGAACGAGTTAACACGGTATTGAACACAAACTACAGTCTACATATACTCGAAGAGGATCGAAGTGCAATGTGCAACCTTGACTGACAAGCGAATGTTAACCTAAACTGATCGTGTTGAGCAGGGCCATGAACGTGTGAGCGCGCATTTAATTCATGGGTTAGCAACCCTAGCAAATTGTTTTCGTCGCTCCAAGAGAAACAAGAAAAATCATTTCCATTTCGATGCTCAGTGTAACGATGAAAACCGGTAAATTGGTGATGCTTCGAGTGCAAAGGAACGAAGCCGCATCCAAACTATTCGAGCTCAGCTCAACCTTGCCCGATCATTTGACCCCAACCCCAACCCTTCCGAGTTCGAGTAGACTCGAGTTGCGAGTCGAGCGAGCATCGTGAGCATGAAGGTACGTGACTTATAGCAGCTCACAAGTCCAGTCGAGCGTTCAGTCCTTTTTACCCAGTCGAGTAATCAAGAGAACCGCCAACATAACTGCAGTTCGCAAAATGCAGGTACGAGATGTAACCCTCTTCGAGGCAGGATCTAAACCACACAACCCACATGAATTTTTTTTTGAAATCCCTCTACTAGGAAAGCTTGTCCAGGAGAACATCGCTTAATTACTCAAAAGCCTGCTGTTTTGGCACGAGGAAAGCACGTACGGAACGGGGACAAGTTCTGATCCTGCTCGCAAGGTGTTGGGTCTCTCGATAGCAACCCCGACCTGGGATTTCATTCGATGTGCTGGCCGATGTTTTCTTGCCCTAACGCTGATCCTGCTGTTCTTCACTGGGATTCTGTCAGGCTTCGAAAGGAAGCTTTCAACGTTTTCTCTAATGGTCGCTCGCTTCCTGGTCCAATAATAACGGTCCCCCTCCAGTGGGGAAGCGAACTGCCAACCTCTCGTGCACACGTGCCAACATAAAGCCTTTCCTCTTTCCTCTCCGATGGGGATATCCATGATACACGTTGGATGTGATTCAAACTCCCCATTGATACAATAAGATGGACCCCGTTGAGCAGGCGGGGTGCAGGACCACCTGATGAGATTGTGGAGGCATCGCCTCTATGATGTGAGATAATTTTTATAGTTTTAGTCCATATTTTATTAATAATTTGGATTTGAACCTATGATTATGAATATAAATTATCTTCTCTTGTAATTAAGAGGTGCAAATTATAATGGAATCTTTAGCTAAACTTAGTCTTAGTTAAGGGTGAATCAGGATAAAATCTTGCATCTTCAATTCTCTGTCTCACTTTTTACTCTCTATTTTCTTTATGATTATGTGATCAATCTTATCAATCCATAAACATCTGTCACAGCTGTCGATAGTGTGAATCCCACATGGATCCAATAATCATGATTGCACCGCATCTATGTACCCAAGCCCGAACAAAATGCTCCAGTATATAAAAGCAACCATTGCTTCATCTCATTCTACTAGATCCAACATTCATGTTTTGGGAACTAAGACAATGTTTGCATTGCAATTGATTTATATCACAATCAATGTATAGTGAATCTATACAAAATTTCTGTTGACTACCATTACAATTTTTTTAAAATGAGTTTTACATGCTTCTCCCAATTACGAAAGTTTAGACCATCAATGCACAATATTTTTTCAAGATGGAAGGGAATTGAATACATTATCTTTGGTAATCCGACAATGATTGGATGGATGGACATGAGTAGTGATACTCATGAAACATCTATACATTGAGTCAATGGAGAGTGATTTCATTTTGTAAGAAAAAGGGGTTATTTGTCGTCAATTTAATACTTTGAAAATCACAATATTTTTTATGGATCATTGTTATCGACAAATGTCTTTTGAGTCGCTTGGCGCGGCGATATGAATTCCAGCAAATATGACAAGACTCACACATTAGGATTCATCCCTACAGGGAAAGTCATGATTTTAGCTCTTTAGCCTTTTGGCTTTGAGGACCAGTCATTTCACTATTGACATACTGTGTATAAATTTGAGTACTTAAACCTTTGAAGGTACAAGTCAGAAACCACAAAAGAAACCAGATTAGCCAAGCATTCTGGCTTTTTATGCCCCTCTAGGAGTAAATATCAAATTTAAACTCAAACTCATTCGTCACCTCATGATAAATGCGAGTCACGCCGACCGACCGACCGAGCGACCCGACCAAGTGACCCGACCGAGCGACATGTACACGTCCTTGTCTACCAAGTCCGACCTCTCGACACCCCCTATCCCTCTTCGAGGCGTCACACCATAGGTCGACCCCGGGACCAAAAATTCCCTAAACCGGACAAAACTCCCGACGGGGAGATTTAGCCATCCACGTCAATGGCTAAGGATCGCAAGAAAATTACATTCGACGGGTCGGATTAATTAATCGGAGGGCGGCCCCCACGGGTCGCAATTCCTCCAACAGTGCGCAAAAGCTTAATCCTCACCCCTTCCTCCTCCTCCTCCTGCTTTCTCCCGAATCCAAAAGGCCGAGATCTGCTTTTTCCCCCTTTTGCCTCGTGCAACCTCTCCACCTTCCAGTTCCTCTCCTCCCCTTTCAATCAAAATATAAAGAAAACCGAGAAGAGGAAGAGAGAGAAAGAGAAGAGAGAGAGAGCAGAACAGAGGATGTAAGCGTCTGACATTAAAGAAGGGATTTTTATTTGAATTCTCCACACTCTGTCTCTTCTTCTTCTTCCTAGCTCGCTCTGTTCCACGTGATCTGCCCGCGATTTCACTCCACTTCGGTGTGTCGCTTGCAGCTTTTGACCTTCTCTCGACAGACAACGCCCCGCTGTCCAGTGTCCACCTCCTCTGTTCTTCCCTTCTCCTCCCTGCTTCGCTTCCTCTCGTCTCTTTATTTAAACCCATTTTCTCGCCCTCCTCCCTGTTCCTGCATCTTCGCTGCATGTGACGCCATGAACAAGCGAGAGAGACCGCTCAGAGAAGCCGCCGCCGCCGCCGCCTCCGCCGCCCAGCCCACCGTCCCGCAGAGGAGAAAGACCCCGTCCTTCTCCTCCTCCCTCCTCGAGTCCATCTACCGCTCCATCGACGAGTCCAACGGCCAGGACCGAGCCTCTCCCCTGTTCCCGGAGCCGCCCCTGATCAAGAAACAGGGCGCCCACAAGACCAGGCATGGCTCCTCGTCTTCCTCCTCCTCTTATTCGCACAAGGAGCTCTCGAACCTCCGGCGGGCCATCATGATCGAGGAGTGGATGGAGAAGCAGAGCTCCCGCAACTCCTCCGACTCCAGCTCCGCGGCCACGTTCTCGACGTTCTCGTCCTCCGAGACGGAGTCCTCCTCCCACCGGGCGAAGCCGAGGGCCCACGAAGACCGCAAGGGCGGCGGCGACAATGCCGGCGGGTTCTCGAAGACCAAGCTCCGGGCCCTCAAGATCTACGGCGAGCTGAAGAAGGTGAAGCAGCCCATCTCGCCGGGGGGCCGGATCACGAGCTTCCTCAACTCCATCTTCAACTCCGGCAACGTCAAGAAGGCGAAGATGTGCTACGTCGGCGCCGTCGAGGACGTGAGCTTCGAGCGCAAGTCCAAGTCCGCGTGCTCCTCCGCGTCCTCCTTCTCGAGGTCCTGCATGAGCAAGACCCCGAGCACGCGGAGCAAGTTGAAGAGGTCGGTCCGGTTCTACCCCGTGAGCGTCATCGTCGGCGAGGACTCCCAGCCCTGCGGCCACAAGTGCATCTACGAGACCGACCGCAAGGCCAAGAACGGCGGCGGAGGCTGCGGCGGGGGCGGCGGCGCGGCCTCAGGCTCCTCCCAGAGGGAGAGAGAGGCCAGGGCCGAGGCGGAGAGGGAGCGCTACTTCAAGAAGATGGACAAGAAGAGGGGAATGAGCAGGAGCAGGGTGGTGGTGAGCGATTACAGCGACGACGACGACGACGACGACGACGACGAAGACGACGACATGGAGAGCGACGCGAGCTCGGATCTCTTCGAGCTGGATCACTTGATCGGCGTCGGGAGGTACAGGGAGGAGTTGCCGGTGTACGAGACCACCTGCTTGAAGAAGAACCAAGCCATCGCTCATGGCTTGATCTTGTAATTCTTCATCTTCTTCTTCTTCTTCTTCCTTTTTTTTTTTCCCTTTTTTCCCCCTTTTTTTAGACTGCATCATCAGTGTAAGATTTGTTTTTGCGGGCATAAAATTCATGATTTTTCCATTTCCTGTACATTTTTTTTTCTTTGTTTCTTCCTTTTTGTGATATCGAAATTACTCGAAATGCCGCGTGCCATTATCGCCGAATTTTTTGAACTCACATCAGGTCCATCCGACTCGACTCCATAACCAGTGATGTGCATACGACAATTTAGGAAATCTCTCTCTGTCTCTCTCTCTCTCTATCTCTCACTCCTTCCGATTAGCAAAGTCATTGGAACTTTTTTTTCTCGCCATGTCTGAATCCGGCACCCGCCGCCATTCTCGATTCCACATCGTCGGCCCGGTCGTCGGATCCACCGTTCGCGAGCCGAAAATACTCAATTAACTCGATATCGATCCCCATAAAATATGTGTATATTCAAGTACTAATATCCGAAATGGGTGAAATGTCCGAGCGGGCAAATCATGCTTTTTAACCTGCGTAGCACATGGCCTCGACATTGGGAGGTGCAATACTTTTTGGTTCAAAAAAGAGGGGTCACCTTTCTATCATTATTAATATAAAACATTAGGAGCATCCGTGGGCTTGCCCATTTCGAAATTGTTTTGTGTTTTCTTGAGGACGACTTTGGTCGTGTCGTTCCTTCGATGCCCCCCCATCATGAATGTCTTTTGACTTCTCCCGCCCTTCGTATAATTGTGTCACGTTCTTGGGAGGACTGTGATTGGATTCGGTTTTAGAGAATTCCCCCGTGGTGGGTATCCGATTGAGCTATGGTTGTTTCCCACTCTAAGCCAATTGGTTATAAAAATATGAGGGGGCGATCGGTTCCAATCCGGTCTAATCCCAATTAAGAACAATTTTTTAATTTCTGTAATCGAGGATCGGACGGCACTGATTGGTTCAGTTCAATGGGATCGATAATTTCATAATTTTTCCACTCAAATCCATATCATCTCACCTCAAACCCTAGATCAACCAAAACCTAGAATTGATCATGTACTTCATGCATCAATTCCCACTTCAAGTCCATCTTTAGTTGAATTCACCAAAATCATGACTAGCAGTTTAAAGACTAGATTTGTTATCTCATGTTTGCTTTTCGTGAAAAAATACTAAATGCTAGAAAATTCATTTCTAATAAATAATGCTATGAAGAAGTTCGAGACAATAGTTTTGGACCAGGTTTACCCAAGAACCGGACTAACCCACCCAAAAAACAGGTCCATAAACCAATTCCCAAAATTCAGGACTGGTTAGAATCGGTCCGGTTCTAAGTGAATACTCACTTGGGAACCGATTTTGTAAACTCAAAAGTCCAAAACCCTATATTTTTCCCCCTAATTTTTAATCTTAGACTGCATTTCCTCCTTTGTTGTTCCCCTTCCTAGCTTGCTTCCCTCTCTTGCCGGCTCATGGTCACATTGTCCATTGCATGAGATTTTTGCTTTGCTTTGTGATGTTTGTTTATAATAATTAGCCTTGTGGATGATTAATTTTTCGTTTAATCAAAATATTAATATACTTATTGATTACATGTACTTAATATTTCAATACAAATTAGAGAATTACATGTTTTCTCACATATTAATGTAAAATCCAATGCCATATACGATATTAGGCAGTTGCAAAATAAGTTCCAGTGAAATAAGATTGACCTTGGAACCAAACTGAAAAAAATAAGTTGGTTCTAAAATAGATTAATGTTTCCAGAGTCTAGGGTCGAGATTTGGAACCTACTTACTCTAAACTTGATCACCCCTAATCATGACTTTGACCTAAGAGATGCTTCCACTGGCGACCAATTTCCAATACCACAAGTGGCTCAAGGACCACACGGTAAGCATCGAAGATGTTGCAACCAGCCAAATTGAAATGCAAATTTGCTCATTGTATTCAACTACACAAATTTGTACAATAACAAACACAAATGCAAGATATGAACACAACAAAATAATTAGAGCAAATTGAAAAGAAAAAGCTTCAAAACAGACTTGAACAGAGCAAGAGAGAAGGCAAGAGTTGAGACGAGACGCGAGAGCGAAAGGGCCGTCTGAGAGTCAACCAAGAACTGAGAGGGACGCGACTCACTGGCTTAGTCAAAAGAGGGAAATATCGAAAGAGTGAAGAGCAAAGAGTGAGGCGTGAGACGTGTGGCAATGAGGCAAGAGGGAAAGAGTGAAGAGTGAAGAGCGAGTAAGGCGTGAGACACTAGGCGAGATGGAAAGAGTATTGAAGACTGAAGGCAAGAGGGAAAGAGCCGCGTGAGTTGAGAGGAGAAGGAGATTAGGGTTTTCGGTTTTTGTTTTTAAGAATAAAAAATATACATTGGTCTAGTTCTTATCTTGGAACCGGGAATTGGATAGGTCCTACCCCTTGGGATTGCCAAAACTCAAATAGTTGGTCTAGTTTAGTTGGTTCCTGGTTCAATCAATCCGTCTTGCTCACCCTACAAGGGGATGCTTTGATCGTGCAACACTGCGTTGAGGAGCTCATATCGATCGTCCGTTTCTACTTTTTTGGATTCACGAGAGAAAAAAGTATGTTCTTTAGTACATGGGGCTTATCGATGGTCAGGATTATAACTTGGCTGGCTATGGAGTGAATCCTCTTTCTTGCACGCTGCTCCTTTCGTGGTCTTGATAGAACACAATGTTTGGTTTACGAGGATGAGGGGCTTATCGATGGTCAGGATTTGCCGAAATGCACCTTCTCTCGTTGAAAGCAAGATGTGAAAGTTATAGACAGATATCTCATGAAGCAATTGAGGCACCATCTTTCCAAGGAGCTACGCAAATTTTGGTCATCTGTTGTCTTTAGAGTTACATATTACAACCGACGATATTGGTCGATCATTAGAATTGAAAAGATTCATAAGGAATCACATATTTGTGCATTATCTAAATGTAAAATTTCACATTTCACAAGGTGAAAAATTTCTCTTTTTTTTTTTTTTTTAATCACTTAGCCAAAAGGATTGATCCAAATATGGTTGCACTGAATATATTCTATCATGTTCTATTGTAAAATTTGAAAATCAAAATGGAGTAGGTGAGGTATGAATACACAAACTAGTAGTAGGGCCACACAAAAAGCTATTGGAGCATAGTCAAGCCAAGGACAAGAAGGAAGAATAGGAGCAGAATCAGACAGGATGTGGGAGAAAATCCAAACTAGCTTTTCGCACCAGAAGGGAATAAAATAAAAATAAAAGGAAGGAGAGAATAAGAATAGAAAGAAAAAGAAAGATTTGGATGATGTGCGGAGAGATTCCACTGAAGGGGGCCACCCCTCGGTTGACTTTCATTGCCCACCCTCAATTCCATTTCCCTCTTTAGTGCCCCCCAAAAAATCAAAATTATATAAATATGGTCATGCCAAAAATCGCGAGCATGCAGCACAACATCGATACAATAACAAAATTACCAGTTAGCTTGTCGACATATTCAATTGAATCCATTTTTGTCCTAAGGCGCTTAAGTCAACGAATTGCTTGCTAAGGCGGACCTTGGTCGCAAGGCTTCTTCACATTGGTCGCGTCTCGATGGGACTTGAAAGAGGAATCTTGTGACCCTTCGTCCCTCCCCATCCTCGTTCTTCATGAAAATAAAATAAAGAGCAAGAAAAAAGAAAAAAGACCCCATTTTTATACAAGCCATCCTCAATACTGTTGGATTCCCATGTAGTGGTAGTGGACTACATGTTTTGTGGTCGAGAAGGACTTGATTCTCTCTCTCTTTTTAATCATCAGGCCTTCAAATTTACCATTTTTCCATAATGAGCCGCATTATAACATATACGGACCATATACGATTTCTAATCAAATCGAAATTGCCCGGATTCGCGTTGCGAAAAGTCAAATAACGATTGAATTTTTCCAAGAAACGAACGGTCGATTTCTAAGAAAATTGTAATTTTATTATCTGCCCGCCGAAACTGATGATCAAAGTAGTACCAAAAGAGAAAAAGTTGATGAACAGGACCAGCCAATTGCACCAACCATCCCACTGTACCAATTTTTTTTTTCTTTTTTTGGGGACCAGTGAAAAATTACATTAAAAGTGGGGATCTATTCCTTACCAACCAAACATCAATCCGAGACGAATAATACATGCAGAAAATTCCATTTATTCAAACAATCTCATCACCATTTTAACTTTCATTATTATTAATTTTGCACAATTAACTCGAGTAATTAGTTTTCTTCCATTAACATCTTATAATGTGCAAAAAAAAAATCTTTTGGAAAGATATAAAGCAATTTGATTCAATCGTAATGGTATTTCATTTGTTTGAATATCACCAAGCCTAGAGGAGAAAAGTTTAGAAGAATATTTGAGAGCATGTTACATGATTCTGGGAAATTTTCTTTCTCCCAACTTTCCCTCTTTTTTTAATACAATCATCACCTTGCCTTATATCGTTAAGGCTAAGAGAGATATGGACGTTTTTCATTTCCAATTTAACCGACAAAGCAAATGATAGACGGACAGGATTCAAACTACCTTTCGTGGGAGGCACAAAGCTCAAGCCAACTATGTCACCGAATGGGGGGTGAGATATGGACGTTTTTCATTTCCAATATAACCAATAAAGCAAATGATAGATGGACAGGAAATCTTACGGAATCCTCATACTCAAACGCTAGAAAGATTCAGTATAGATTCAATAATACAACAAAGTTTCCAACTTTAAATTTAACTAATGTATTCACGCGAACTCCAAAAGATTCCCTTGCTTATTGATGGTTTCTGGTTTGAGTCGAGATTGGGAATCAGACCTAACATGGAATATTCTCCCAGGTCTCATGGGCCTTGGAAAAATTCCATTGGTATTGGTTGATTCTGCTTGTACTCATCTAATGTTGGGTGAATGGCATCTTTAGTGGCATGATATGCATGGGAATAATACCATGGCATTTCCTCTTAATAAGTGGTGGGCCATAAAAACTTTGGGATAGCATTATTTTTTTTACATAGGATCCTCTGAAATTCTTGATATTTTCCATGAATTTTTCTGAAACTTCATCAAAAAGATCTAGCATGATTTGATGCTGATCAAACCTAATCGACTGGGCATATTCCTTAATTTATTTGGGGAATGTGTCAAATGAGTTGTTCTATGGACATTATGAGCGAGAAAGGGGTAGATTAGTTAATGCGGAATATGGTTTACAAGTGGAAGAAAAGTACTTGAAATTTTTGCATCCTTTTAGATAAGAAATTCCATAGAGGTAACCTTTTGTAAAAGCATTAGTATTTTTTTTTTCATAGAACAAACTTTTCATTCCAACAAAAAGGTCAAGCATTACAAAGAAAACCACTACCTACATTAAAGAGATAATGAAAGTTGACTCCACGGACACTGTATTTTTAACTTTAAACGGGAGATCGTTAAAAATTAAGATATAGTTCCTATATGATGAAAAGTCCATTTTGCAATCTCATAAGGAGGGCCATTATTGAGTTCATGAGTCCACATCAAGCTTTTTCCTAAGTTGTTAAGAAGTGGAAAGCAAGATTTCGAGATAAAAGGCTAGATACTCCAAAGATAATGACTCTTTTGTTGAATGGCATCAATTAATATTTTGCAATCACTTTCAAACGCGTTTGGTAAATCTCGAGGGACTAAGCAAATTTATAGGTGAGGAGAAAAGTGATAGCTCCCACTACCACTAGCGAGTTCCATCTTCTGCATCTTGTCCATTTTTTGACAACTCGGGTCTCTAGTTGATCATGCAACAATATGCATGACCCCTACATTATCCTTCGATGCACCATCTACATTAAACTTCAATCCTTGATCCAACGGGGAAGCTAGGGGTCTAACCTTTCCCCCAAATGAATCAGCTTCTTTGTTTTTCATGACTTTGTTCCCTTCCTTGAACATGTTTGAAAATTCCATGAAATCTTGTGGTACTAGCTTGACCGCCTAGGAAGGATTTGCCATAGTTTGATTATGTAATGTTGCATTCCTATTATGCCACATTCTACCACATAGAATTGATGTAAGAAAGGTAAAGAGATAGCAGTACATGCCCATTTTTTTATGCTATCCACCATGGATCAAGAAGTGGTGCACCATCTTCTATATTGAGTCGAAGTTCAGAGTAGACAATATGATACCCCATGGACTTTGTCTCCACATAATCCAAGCCAAAGGGGAAGTTGTGAACAAATGGACTGAAATCTCCTCTAAGTTCCCACACAATGGGCAAGAAGGGCCTAGGATGTGAAGCCATGGACCTAGGTTAGCTCAACAAGGCAAAACATTAGTCACCATCCTCCATATCATCATCTTGTGTTGCTCATGAATTTTAACTTTCAGATTTTGTTCCAAATCCCAGAGCTATTACCATTCTCCGTACACGATTTGATGAGCTTGTAAGAAGGTTTAGTTGTGAATATGTCATCGACAGCTGGCTGCCATCTATCAGCTTGAAAGAAGATTGAAACATGAGTGTGAAGAATTCGGCTAAACACTTGATTTAGACTATTTATATCCCAAGCTTTTGTCCCCGAGATAAAGAAGCTCTCTATCTTCTTTTGCTTCAAAGACAAATTCCATAAAAAAAGGCAAATGATTCAAGATGCGAGGAATCTAAACATGATTGCTGACCTCAATCGACTTACCATCCCCTACCCGATAAAGAGAACCTAGGGGATAGGAGCAATTATACTCAATTCCGGAAAGTTCGATTGCGATAATATGCATCTCTAGGCAATTGATATATCATTAGCACCTAACCATGATCCTTAATGCCCGTTCACTTCTCAATGTATGATAAAGCTCGGTCACTGGCCCTAGGAACATATGAGGACACGTAGCAGAGTTTCCCAGTTTGCCCGACCCGAGAGGCGAAATTTTTTGAAAAAGGGCTAGAGTCACCGGAAGATGTGATAGAGGCGGTTATGTTCAATCATTATATGACGTAGGCAAAAATCAAAAGGAGAATAAAGTGCCACCACATTCAAAAAGTTTGGAGTTGGGATGATGGGAATGATTAAGAAGATAATGTGTCATATCATGGTAAGTAAAAAAATAAATATACACATTGTAAAAAAAAAAAAAAACGATTAGCCCCCACAAAATTAACATCTGAAATTTTCTTTGCCCGCTCGAGGTGACAAAAGGAGAATTATTGCTATCTAATAAAGTTGGCTTCTTTTTTTTTTTAATTTCAAATAACTCGACAAATTTACTATTAGATAATCATCCGAACTCCCCTCTCTCCCCTCCTAAATTGGGTATTGCTAATGATGTTTGAAAAACGGATCTTTAATCCCATGATCACAGTTGGATCATGAAAAAATGTAAATCTAGTCCACAAAATAATTACTAAAAAAGTTATAGACATGTTATAATTGTGTTAATCTAATTTTAAACATTTTTGCATTTGTGTCGGTGTAATCTATCTGGTTAATTTTGACAGGCCACCGCTAACGTGGCATTACATACACTGATGTAGACTTTTTAGATATTTTTTTCTCTTTTTTCTTTAGTTTTTCCTCCACTTAGGGCCGATGAGGGTCACTAGCCAAGATGCTATGTCAGCATCGGTCTACCAAAATCGATCGAATGAATTGAATTGATACAAATACAAAAAGCTCAAATTAAAATGACGCAATTACAATTAATTGAGAACTCCTTTTAACATTTCTTCTCGTCCATTGATAGTAAAATCTTTGAGTTCTGTAAAAAACAGGAAGCAAAAAATGTGAGGAATTATGATCTGTTATGATTGAAGCATCCTTGATATCTAAGTCATCGTCCTAATCTGGACAAAGTAAGAGATAATTAACGTTTTTGCCCACTATTTCGCCAACGTGACCTGATCAAGTTGGAGTTGGTCAAGTCTGCAAAGCTAAGTAACTTTTTCCGAGGCCCACATATTACCGTGCCGACAGGAGCTCTTTTTTCTTTTTTTCTTTTTGGAAAGATCACTAACTTTTAATTTGTGATTATGCAACTAAGCTTTTATTTTTTCGACCAAAAAAAAAAAACCTAAGCTTTTATTTCAATCACCGGATGTAAAGTTTAATTTCATCAGAATTGATTGTTTGCTACTCAGAAATCGAGCAATTTCAATGGAAAATAGCCATATTTCATGCCAATAATTTGCTTGAAAATCAACCAAATTATGATTAAAAACTCAAAGTGCATATGTTACAACATTAATTTTTTTTTTTAAAATTTCGGAATATTAGGAAGTTGGTAGCAATGAACCTAAAAAGCACTGTTGAAATAAGTAATATATGCCTTAATGGTATTAGGGGTAAAAACAAATAACACTATTTTATTTTATTTTTATGAGATTGATGCATGCATGTAAACTCTAATGTAATTAGCTTGAGTATGCTCATGATTCATGAACCATCCATGGAAAATATCTGTTTAAGATTTGCTATATTACCACAGTTTTTTTATTTTTTATCATTTCAAAATTTATTGTTATTTTTAAGGGATGATTCTCCAATAACAAACTATTTGCAACGGCATTTATATAATTCCAACCACATATACTCTAAACATTAGGAATCGAGATCTTTATTATTTTTTCGGTTGTGCAACCTACATGTCCTTGACCCAAAAACAATTATCGTAAAAAACGTCTTAATATAGAAAAAAAAAAAAAAAAAAAAAAGGCGGGGGCATCTTCTAAATTATGTAATTAGGCTCGAATTTTGGAGCCACTCAATTTTTGTCGTTGTATTATATTGACTTTGGAATCGTTGCGTCACGTGTCTGACGACGACCGTGGCATGGCCTTACGGTAGATTCGCCCCCGTTTCGCTGGCGACCGTGGGACGACAAACCCGCACGTGACAACCTGGCAACGACCCCCCCCCACCCGGGGCGGGCCCCACACGCACTCGTGCGCACCGCACCGGACACACGTCCCGTCAGCTTTTTCTTCCGCGAGCTTTGCACGGGGATCGGGGGATCGCGACTCGGGGCGCGATCCTGGCCGTCCGCCGGGGCGCGTGCGCGGCCGATCGCCCCCCGTCCGGCGCGTGGTGGCGGAACACGACGTCGTCCCCCTCGCTGTCGAGGGGGACAGACACGGTTTTCTTTTCTCCTGTCGAAAGCACATGTGGTAATGATTCCCGCCCTTGAAAAGGAAGCGTTCTCCCCCCCTTTGACCGTACGAATACTTCGCTCCCGCCTCTCGCCTACACGCGCTTTTCCCCAATTCCGGTCACGTGCTCCTCGATCCCGGTCACGTGTGCACCGCCGCGGCATTTGCGCTTGCGTGCCGCGAGAGTCAAACCGGAAAATTTGGGATTATTTTGGAAAGTGAATAGTTCGCGTTGTTCCAGAAGCAGAGCTTCGTCGTGGGGGAATGATTGGCGATATAATTCCGAAAGAAGAAAGCGTGCAATTGAAAGGAAAAAGAAGAAGAGAATTTAACGGATTGGATCACGAAGACTCTTTTCTTGGTGTTATGCACAATCAGTACATTGAAAAGATATCATTTTCGTTATCAAACGTGTGATATGTCGGTGTTTCAAGAGCACTCGTTAGCATCATTATCTTGTCGTGATATGCAAAGCGAACTCATTGGAAGATTTTCAAACTCGATTTCAAAATGAAGAAGTATCTCGAGTTGATAAATTAATCCCTAAGATCAATCATTCATTCTAAGATCGATATGAATTCCCTTTCTACAAGTAGAACAAAATTGCGAAACAAAATTTCTCTTTTCATTACTTGTTGGGAGTATTTTTCACTATTTTTATTTTGCACAAAATGAGAAATCGTTACCAAATATCTCTTTCAATCTTAGAAGGACCATCGCATCACCATGACTATACAACAATGTAAGGTTTGTGCTAGCACGAATGATCTCTATTTATGAAGTAGAGTTTCCGAGTTAGACTACTAAATATTGGATCTAAGACTTCTCCTAGCCATTTTAGTAGTGAGTCTTGTGCCACTTGACTTATTGCTATAATAACGAAGAAGGAACGACACAACCTTTTGGATTTCAAGTGCAAATTGCAAATTTCTCCATTCTCATTTCTCGCCTACTAGTAAACCTAAATCTTATTAAAGAGCAATTCTAGACTTATTAAGACAGGTTTATTAAACTAATTTGTCGGAATACGAGTGGCCCTCTTTTAAACAAGTAAACCATATCAAAAACCAATAACGGTCCAACGTATCTCTTAATAAGCCAATTTTGCGAACCAGTTTTAGTAAATTTCGCATTTTTTTTCATCATAATAAATAAATAACTCTGTATATTCACTATTTGACCGGCCCTAGAAGCGAGGAGGAGAGGCAGACAACCGAAAACCAAGGAGCCACCTCCGTTTGATTTGGGCTAAAGTTGGGCTTGGGCCTCAAAGCCCTTTTCCACCGAACGGGCCTCAAACGCCATCTTAATCAGAACGGAGAATAATAATCCAATCCACTCAATTCTCTTCTATCTTATTTTCTTTAATAATCATTCGAGTCCTTCATTTTTCCTTTCTAAATCCCTTATCTAAAATGGTTTGTGAGAGGCTCAAATTCAAGTAAGTCTAAAATTACTCGACAACCATTATCTGAATTTTATATTTGTCCCTGACAAAAAAAGATTAGATGTTTATTAATTTCATTATACCATATCGTTACCAAATATGTCAATGAAAGACCAGCAAAAGCGCACGTGCTTATGTGTGTAGGGAAAATAAAAAGTTCTAAACACGTGTGAATAGATATAACTTTTCAAAATGAAAATCAGTTTAGGAAGTAAATTTAAATGATTGTTATAAGAGAGTTACACTTAATTTTGGAAACTAATATATTTGGGAGCTTACTTGATGTTTTTCTTTTTAATTTTTGAATTATAATTTTGTGCACCTTATCATGTCATCTTATTGTAATACATGTATTTTTTTTTTTAAAAAGACGTGGGCATTTTGTGAACATATTTTGATAAAAGCTCCCGGGCCTTGCTGTCTCTGTTCAGTTGAGAGACCGATGTATTTCCGTACGTGTGGGTCCAACTTTCGACCACGTAAGCAAAGTCAACTTGCACAAATCGGACGGTCTGATCTGGCTCCGAGTTAAGGGCTCAGATGCATCGATTACCTACCCAATCATACAAAGTTTTTTCATTGGTCTAATTCCCTAAAAAATCTCTCTGTGTATCTTTTTTTTGGTTAGAAAAAGACCCAGACCTTAGGTTCATTTCAAATCTACCCTAGCTTTTCTTTGACTAAAAGAAAACCCATAATTTTAGGTCTACTCCAAAATCTACCCTAACCTTTTTTTGTCTAAAAAAAAGTTATCAATCTTGACTCTAATCTCAAATTTGATTCTATTAGCCTTTCATTAAAAAATTACCAATCTTAGAACACTTTCATTTTGAATATAATTTTTCCTCTCAAGTTGCCGACGTGAATTTGCTATTGACATAGAAATGTCATATCAAGTTGGGATTGGATCATGACAATAGATTTGAAAATAATTGAATACGGTACAAGATTGGACCTAAAGTTTGGGGTATTTCTTAAACAGAAAAAAAAGTTCGAAGCAGATATAAGAATGAACATGAAGTCTGGAGCTTTTTGCAAAATAATAAAACGCGTGGGGCAAAATTGAGACTTCACCTAAAATTGGGGTTTTTGTAAAAATAAATAAAAATTAGGCGATTATTCATCCCAAATCCTTAGCGACTCCACCTTTTTGCCTTTTCTTCCTTTTGGAGGCGTCGACACCGCGTGAGGAGAGCTGTACAAGTAGCGACATCGAGATCGTCCAAGCGTCGAAGCAATCTTCATCATCATCTTCTTCTTCATCGTCATCGTCTTCTTCCGCCGCTGCGAAAACCGTTCGATCATTTCCGGCGACGATCGACGAATCCACGCCAACGCGCGCAGGCGAAGAGCCTCGGTCCCGCGGATCCGCCCCCCTTCTCTCGGGTCAACTCGCGGATTCCTCGTCGGAGCGATCGCCATGAGCTTCCTCTTCGGCAAGCGCAAGACTCCCGCAGGTGAAAAACCTCGTTCGAACTTCGATCGCGAAATCTCCCGCTCGCGCGGCTTTCTGTGATTCGTTGGTCTGTCGTCGGCGATCGCCGACCGCGTCGTTCTGCTTTCCGCGCCGTTCGATGTAGGCCGACGGGGTATGATCGCGAGGAACGTGAGGAGGGAAAATTGAACGGCGCTTTCGGATAAGTCGTTGATGTATTTTGTTTAATCTAGTTTAATCGTCGCGATAGGCTTGAATTTCGGTTGCTAGAGAAGGAAGGGAGATGATTTTTTGCAGTTCGGACTGCTCGTTTTGCGATTGTGCTGTCGGGAGTGCGATTATCGCGTGAAGTTCTTCGCCCGATCAGCTGTTGCTGAAAATCGTTGGGGATTGATATGAAATAGTATTTGCAGGGTGATTTCGGTGATTGGTATATAAGGGGAATGGCCGTGCTTGTTTTGCGCATGTCATGACTGATGCCAACTTTCATGATCCTTCGTGTAGAACACGGGCTTATACTCTTTCTTGGTCCGGGTGGAAAATGGTGGATTTACTTGGATTTTTGTGTGATCCATGCTGTTAGCTTATAGAAAGAATCTCAAAAGAAAAACAGGACTGATAAATTTGTGCGTTGTAGAGCTTCTGCGGGAGAACAAGAGGATGCTGGACAAGTCCATACGAGAAATTGACAGGGAGAGACAAGGACTTCAAACGCAGGAGAAGAAGCTGATTGTAGAGATCAAGAAGAATGCCAAGCAAGGGCAGATGGTATGTCGTATGACTCTGTTCTCGCATCTTCATTTCAGTTTGTCTGCTGAAGCATCTTCATATATGTTTCTGCTGCTTTGGCTTACTTTTGTTCGAGCTTATTTTCAGACAGTGATTCTGATTTTATGCATGAGTTCTTTCGAAGTATCATTGGCCGGGCATGTCTTTAACGCCTCTTCTTTCTCTTAGCTTGCGCAACTGCTTATTTAACCATATCTTAGCTTGTGGGACTTGAAATGAATGTTTGAATGCAATTTGTGGATGCAGACTAGTTGAGATTGATGGTCAACTTTCTCAAATGTGTCATTGGTTTCTTGTGTAATTTCCTTTCAGGGAGCTGTAAAATTGATGGCAAAGGACCTTATTAGAACACGTCATCAGGTCGACAAATTTTATAAACTCAAGTCGCAGCTTCAGGGAGTTTCTCTTAGAATTCAGGTGCGCCATCATGCCAGCTTAATTTCTCTGTATTCCCTGTTAAAGCTAGATACTCTAGTCCTGTTAGCTTTTTTTCCCATTTTGTGGTTCTGAGAGAAATTACCGCAGACAATGAAATCAACACTAGCAATGGGGGAGGCAATGAAAGGCGTGACGAAGGCGATGGGTCAGATGAACAGGCAGATGAACTTACCAGCATTGCAGAAAATTATGCAAGAATTCGAGAGGCAGAATGAGAGGATGGAAATGACAAGTGAAGTGATGGGTGACGCCATTGACGATGCTCTGGAAGGTGATGAAGAAGAGGAGGAAACGGAAGATTTAGTTAACCAGGTTCTAGATGAGATCGGTATCAATGTCAACCAAGAGGTATTGCCTTATTCAACATATCTATGAAATGATTGAGCTATTGTGATGATCTTAACCTATGTTTTTAATCATTCTGTGCAGCTTGTAAATGCACCATCAACTGCGGTTGCAGCTCCAGCTGCACAAGCTAAAGTTGCACAAGCAGAAGCTACAGGGAATGAAGACGGAGGGATAGACAGTGACTTACAGGCAAGGTTAGATAATTTACGAAAGATGTAGTTTCATACATCCTACGACTTGTACATCAGCCTTGATGTAAAGAATTCGGAGATAATTTGGTGATCTTATCATTTGTCAAAATAGTGCCTCCTTTTCCTTGGACCTGAATCGTTGAGAATTATACAGAGATACTTCTATTTACTCGCACTAAATTCATTCGTGTAACCTGGAGATCAAGAGGTATTGTGGAAATAGTATTGATGGTTGAATGAGTAGTCGAATTATTATTTTTTAATTAATGTAGCCTTATGTTACATCTTCGGCCTTTTGCATTTAATCTTCACGATCACGTAATGTTTTTCTGTCTGGATCTGCTTACTTCTGGCGAGTGGTTTGCTTGTTTGCCCTCAGTTGTGAAAATGCCAGTCCAATATGTGCCTATTTGATATAGGCATAATATCAACTGAGGGAAGCTTAGTAGTTAGTACGCTCACAGATATTATGTAAGATGGGAACATTTGGGTAATGAATTTGGCGAAGCAATTCATATTATGAAGACAAAAAAGGAAAAGGCAAAAGTATCGCATTAGGTTCTGCGTGTTCAGCTATTTTTCCTGCAATCTGGCATTGGCGAGGAACAAGAAAGAAACAAATGAAACTCTCACGCTTGTTCTTTTTCTTGAACTCTGTTATGCTATGCCTATCGTGGAAGTCAGGCTTTGCCGATGCAAAATCCAATATAAGCAAACGGCTGTTCTCATACGAAAACTCTCATCGTTGATGAGTATCGCAAAGTCAATACGGTCGACTTGTATCTAGTTTTATCTCTGTCATGGGGAAGCTTAATGGTGGAAGAGGATGCAATAACCAGTTCTGCCATGGGCAGAAACAACCATTCCTGGTCTTGTTCTTTCCTGGACTGCCACCAGTTCCATGCCAGCCCACCAAAAGTTGTGGTTTACCTTGCGCTGAGCCAGGGCCTCGCTTGTTCAATCTGCTTCCAAAATCACTGTAGTCTTTGAACTACGCTTCGCTCAAATATGGTGTGTTGAGCTTCTGAAAACAATTCGACAAGCGATCGTCAGGTGTAGATGTGATGTTTGACCGACGCCTCGCTGACGACTGCTTTATCGTCGACAAGTAATGTCGGCAGGGTCTCGTCAAAGCAAGCCAGCCCAGTCTATTAAAGATCTCAAAGGCTACGAGCGGTGGTCTAACAATCATCTCGAGCAAGGTCGTGGTTTCATACCAATGTCATGCGACTTACTGGTACAGTGATAATATCTTATCCATGGAACCCCTAAGTCAACATAAATTATTACCCCATGCAAATTAATTTTGTTTTCATTTGTTATCATTGTGATTATTATTTATTTCACGGAACAGTCTGCAAACTGCTTGCAATAATTTATGTGGAGCACCTACTTATTTTTTGCTGGGTAGGGAGTTTTTATTGGCCCGGCCCCCTCAAAGACAACTGGCCTCGCCGAGATTTAGTATAAATCCAACGTGGAGGTGACAAAACATATGATTCGAGAAAATATTGGGTGAGTTTAACCCTCCACGTAGGCCAAATGTATCACCATTCAAAAATCGACACGTAGCAAATTTGGGCCCACCTATCAGCGTCCACTCTCTCTCCATTAACTCCGTCTCTCTCGCCTTTACTCTCTCTCCTCCCCTCCGTTTCTGCCCACGACTCTTTCTCCCCCTTTTCTCTCTCCACTTCTCTTTTCTTTTTCTTGCGTCTACCATGGCTCGAACTCGAGTCGGCTCATGGCCGCTTCAGGTCGAGGGACGGCGCGCCGCCGCGAGGCATCAGCGTGAAGCCTCCCGCCTCCGCCGGTCCATGGTCCGGACCCTTTCGGTGTCTCCGCCTTTGGATTGCGAAGAAGAAGAGTGTGGCGACGACCAGCGAGCTGGCCACAGTGGCCGCCACTGCCTTGACGATCATCTTGCTTGAGGAAGATGACGAGTCCGGCGGCGGCGCTTGGAGCGAGTCTATAACGGAAGGAGGAAGAGAGCCCGGGGGGCGGCGGCAGCGGCGGACGACATGGAGGCGGCCTGGGAGAGGAGGGCGTGGACGCGGGAGGGGTCGGCGGGCTGCTTCGAGGTGGGGATGCGCTCCACGCCGGAGTGGCGGTTGGCGACGCACCAGGAATGGATGAGGCGGCGGAGGGTGTGGTTGGGGATGAGGGCGAAGTCGAGAAGCGGGGCGCGGGTGACGGGGCAGGTAGTGTTGCCGGCGGCAATCCAGGGCTCGATGCTGGACCGATCGTAGGTCTGCCCCGTCGACACCGTCACCGGGTCCAACATCAGCTCCAGCGAGATGGGGCATCGGAAGTGGTGCGGGATCTGGACGCCCACCATGTCCAGCGGCTCCAAGCTCAGCCACCACGCATTTTTCTCTCTTTAGGAACGGCGCAAAAAAGCTCCCTTTTGTTCGTTACTGCATTCCCCCTCTCTCTGTGGAATGTGGGCACTGGATGAAGTGAAGGGTCGACACTTGCAGAGCGCGCAAATGGGCACTGGCGAAATTCCTTCTCCGTTCGCGAGAGGACGCTGGTTTTTTCTTTATTCGGGAGCAGAAGACAGAGAAAGAGGGAAGAGAGAGAAAGAGGGAGGGAAAGAGGACAGCTGGTTTTTGTGGGCAGAAACGGAGGGGAGGAGAGAGAATAAAAGGGAGAGAGACGGAGGGTTAACGGAGGAACTTAAGACTGACAGGTGGGCCCAAATTTGCCACGTGTCGATTTTTGAATGGTGGTACATTTGGCCTACGTGGAGGGTTAAACCCACCCAATATTTTCTCGATTCAAGCATAAGGCCGGATTTTCTGTGCAAAAATTAAGAAGCACGAGGTTTTGACCGTTGACCAGTAGCACAACTACTATTTTTAAATTTAAATATGCTTTTCCCGGGAAAACAACAAGCCACCCTTCTCCCTCTCTCTCTCTGTGCTCAAGTCGACTGCACATTCAAAACCACCTTTCCTTGTTTGTTTTTCCCTGAAAAATATAAGCTAAGCAAGACTTCTTCTTTCTTTATGTTTTCTTCTTTCTTAATCTTTTTTCTTCTCACTATTTGATCGAATAATTGAGCCATCTCTAGTTCTCTTGCATGTGCGTACTTTCAATAGTTCACTTACAGATCTCAGCTAGAAAGTTTCGGTCTTTGCTGTGAAATTTCGTTTTTCCTTGCTGATAATATAGCAATCAGCTAAACTTCGCCGCACAGAACTGTAATGAGATTTGCTCATGATAGGGGAGACTGAAGCATTGTACTCGTGGAGGTTTCTGAGCAGCGTGTACTAGAAGATTGGAAAGAGGAATGGAGGCTAATGATGGCGCGCTGGAGAAGAAAGGAAAAGATGAAGTGGTGGTTTCGATCTCATGCTCCGAAGACGAAAGGAAAGAGCAGCTGGGTCTTTCAGTGAATCCCAATCCGGAGCTGACAGAGGTGAAAGATGTTGCATTGAAAGTCCAAGTACCGAATTTGGATAGCTCATCTTTCCAACCAGGGTCCGCAGAACCAAGCCAAACGCCTTCAGGTAAGCCTCCGATGATTTCAACTGGCACTTTGACTAGAAGGATATCATCGCTCACAAGGTCTGCATATTCGAAGCCCAAATCGAGATTCGTCGAACAGTCGTATCCTAACAAGGCGGAGTTAGCTGAAATCAAGTCCCAATTGAAGAATGCAAGTTCGCCCTCTAGGAATTTACCTAGTGTGGCTTCACCAGGTGTTCATATTGGTTCTGCTAATCTGAAAGAAAATGTGAAAACGTCTCCAGCCACTCCAAGAACAATTCCTGTTTCGTCAGGGGGAGGAAATGACGATGAGGAGGAGGAGGAGGAGGTCTACAAGACTGCAAATTTGGAAGTTCAGAAAATGTCCGGTAAGAATTTCAAGAAGATGGTTTTGGTAGAGTGGATCTTGTTCATGTGTATCACAGGTTTTCTGATCACTAGCTTGACTGTGCATGAATTGAAACCCAAAATGATCTGGAGTTTGAAGTTATGGAAATGGTGTGTGCTAGTGCTTGTGATTTTCTGCGGCCGATTGGTCACTGAATGGTTGATAAACATATTGGTGTTCATGATTGAGAGGAACTTCCTTCTCAAGAAGAAAGTTCTTTATTTTGTCTATGGATTGAAAAAGAGTGTCCAAGTATTCATCTGGTTAGGTCTGGTCCTAATGGCCTGGGCGCTGCTGATAAACCTCGGTGTGAAGCGATCGAGGCACACCACTAAAATCCTGAACTACATCACGAGGGCTCTGGTTTCTTGTCTTATTGCATCTGCCATATGGTTGGTCAAGACTCTGCTGATAAAGTTACTGGCTTCTTCATTCCAATGCACTCGGTTCTTTGATAGGATTCAGGAGTCGTTCTTTCATCAGTACATTGTCCACTCGCTCTCTGGGCCTGCCTTCATGGAAATGGAGGAAAGTGTTGGGAATTCAAAGAGCAATAGCCGGTTAAGTTTCAAGACTTCAAAGGGTGGATCGGAACAGGAGAAAGAGGAAGTGATCGATATGGATAGGCTACACAGGATTAAACAAGAGAAGGTCTCGGCGTGGACAATGAAAGGGTTGATCGACGTGATTAGCGGGTCTAGGCTATCCATGGGTGGGCTCAACCACGGGGATGATGACGAGGAGGAAGAGAAACAACAGAATGAGATAAGTAGTGAGTGGGGTGCTAAAGCTGCCGCTTATCAGATATTCAGAAACGTAGCTAAGCCCGGATACAAGTGAGGATACCACCTAATTGGGGATTTAACCGCTAACTAGTGATGGTTGAATTTTTCACAACTTTTCTTTTGTTGTCTTCAGGTACATTGAGGAAGAGGACCTCTTGCGCTTCATGAAAAAGGCAGATGTCGACAATGCGCTTCTGTTGTTTGAAGGAGCAGCAGAAACCAGAAAGATCACCAGGTCATCGCTGAAAAAGTGGTTGGTGAGTCCGCGATCAATGCTCTTGTCTCCTGGATGATTCAATAGAGGAGCAATAACTTGTTTTCAGTCTTCATCTTTCTATTGTTGGTTAATTTGTCATGAGGAGGCTTTATCATTGCAGGTGAAGGTTTACGAAGAACGCAAGTCGCTGGCTCATTCCTTAAACGATACGAAGACCGCCATTGAAGAGCTGAACAGGCTCGCATCCGGGGTTGTGTTCATAGTGATCATCATAGTCTGGTTATTGGCGATGGGACTTTTGACAACCCAAGTGCTCCTGTTCATCTCATCACAGCTTCTCGTGGTGGTGTTCGTATTTGGTAACACCGCAAAGGCTGTTTTTGAAGCAATCATATTTGTATTTGTAATGCATCCGTTTGACGTGGGTGATCGTTGCGTAATCGATGGAGTTCAGGTCACTTCTTTTTTAATTGCATAATCGTATCGCCTCTCTCATATTATCGGTACTTAATTTAACTTTACTGATCAAAATTTATTGCAGATGGTGGTTGAAGAAATGAACATCTTAACAACAGTCTTCCTGAGATACGACAACGAAAAGATTTACTATCCAAATTCAGTTCTGGCAACAAAACCCATCAGCAACTTCTACAGGAGTCCGGAGATGAGCGATTCCGTGGAATTTGCCGTTGATTTCTCCACTTCAATCGAGAGCATCGGAGCTATGAAAGCTAAAATAAAAGCGTACGCAATCTATTATACCTTACTTACTCTGCATTCAAAAGTAGTTTACATGTACTATGTATGGTCGATCTATATGCATTCGTTTGCAACGGACGTGACCTGCCTCGGATCGTGAAAAATTTCAGGTATCTGGAGAGCAAGCCTCAGTACTGGCGTCCCGGCCACAGCGTCTTGGTCAAGGAGATTGAAGATGTGAACAAGATGAAGATGGGTCTCTATGTCACTCACACCATAAATTTTCAGAAATCCGGGGATCGCAATAGCCGGAGATGTGAGCTGGTTCTGGAGCTCAAGAAGATATTCGAGGAGCTCGGGATTAAATACCGCCTGCTGCCTCAGGAAGTCCGCCTCAGCAACGTCGGCTCGCCACCAGCCTCAGCTGCAGCCGGTCCGACCTGACTCGCCTTCTCTGCGCAATCAGCGGCTCGGCACAGGACGATCATGTCTGCAGCGGGCGGCTACTTTCTTTAGTAGTCATTAGGACTCATGGAAAAGTTTGAAGTGCTTGCGTTTCGACAACGGGGGATTCAGGATCTCGTCTGCTCAAATGTTTGGTCTAGCTGCAACTGCACTCCCATACCGTCCTTTCTAATCGAAGACATTCTCGGTAGCAGCCGGTCATTGTGAATAGAAGCGTCTCGACAACATTGCGTGATGAAAGATCACGTTGCCATACGTTGCCATTCATCCTTGCTTACAGACGACATGTTCGAGCACGATTTCTCGTGTTAGTTCTGATTTTGCGTGCGATGTTCATCTCGGATTACACATTCTGTCGTTCCCATTCTCTTTATCTTTTGAGTTTTTCTTCTTTGGTGGAATGCGATCACGTTGCTTCGTCTTCACCATGAAATAGTTTTTCTCTTCTGTTCATTTTAAAGAAATCGCTCGCAAAAAAGAAAAAGGAAAAAGAGAGATGATGAGATAACCTTATCCACCAATGGCGCACGAGAACCCGCCACATCAGCGAGCGTCGTCGTCGTCGACCGGACTGACCAACGCCTCCATTTCCATATCTCCATCTCCCACCTCTCAATCAACACCAAATCCACACCCTCTCTCTCTATCTCCCTCTCTTTCTAGTCTTCAACCCTGCATTCCCGAAGCTCAGCACCACCACCAATGGCTTCCACCTCCGCCATCTCGATGGCCACGCCGCTAACCCGCGGCAGCCCCCCGAAGCTGCCGAGCTCCGACGCCTTCGTCAAGCCATTGCCCGTGGTGGTCAGGCCGGCTCGGGCGGTCGGGGCCTCGGCCAGGTTCCAGGTGCGCGCGTCGCTGAAGGAGAAGGCGATCGCCGGCGCCACGGCGGCCGCCCTGACGGCGTCCATGTTGGTGCCGGAGGCAGCGGAGGCGGCGGTCTCGCCATCGCTCAAGAACTTCCTGCTCAGCATCGTCGCCGGGGGAGTCGTGCTCGGGGCGATCATCGGCGCGGTGGTCGGGGTCAGCAATTTCGATCCAGTCAAGAGAACCTGATCGAAAGTCGTCGGAGACTTCCGAGTATGCAGTCTTTCTTTTCATAAGTATATATGCTAGTACCATGTCTGCAACAAATTTACCATCTTTGTATGGCCTGCGTTATATGACTTATGTGATGTGCTTCAATTTGTGGCGCAGTGGAAATAGATATGGCGAATCATTTGAGCTTGACTCGTCGATGCGTCAAACGAACTATCGAATTTTAGGCGACTAGAAAGCATCGATTTCACACACATTCATGTCGTTGATGGGATCGAAGTAAAGATCGATTTGAATCTCCAACATACTTATTCGAAAGGCATGCTAAAGCTGTATGATGCGCGAGTAAAATCATCGTACCAAAACAGAAACAGAGCAATTGTTTGAAACTGCATTTGATCAGTCGGATTCAAACTATGGAGCTCCAATTTGCTAAAGAACTTTGAGGAGCTTCAATAGTTAAACGACATAACTACGTCGGAGATGCTTTTCCAGGCAACTGGTTTTCCTAGTTTCATGGCGTCTCCTCCATGTTCTCGGAAACGCACGAGCTGTCCGTGATTACATGTCCGCAGGATCGCGGCATCTTCTTCCGTGTTGACACGAGTCTCATTCAGGAACCTGCCGAAGATGAAAACTCGAGTTTGCAGCACTTTAGAGCATGAGATTTTTCCGACCATCATGCTAAGAATATAGAAACTGAGTTCATGAACTGTAGACAGCCTCGTTGAGCACAGTAGCTGATGCAACGGAAGCTACATCCTGATGTCTTAGTGCTCCATCGGAGTCTTCCTTCAATTCTCCGGTCGATTTCTCGTCGTCCAGTCTCAACTGTCGGTCTAGTGCCTGTTGCCATTAGCATTCCGACATGCTTGTCGCCCCCACGCAACTCGTAGCATTCCGTCCGATGCTAAAATGGCTAGATCAGCACCAAAACAAACGGAAAACGAAAACCCCCCTTTAGGAAGATATGCACATCAGCGAAAATCGTTCCCCACTTCTTCGCCAGAAAGAAATTCTTCTTCGTTTTTATTTTCGTAACAGGGGAGCTAAAGAGACAGTACAAACGGAAAAACAAATTTACAGCAAAACACTACGAGCGTACCGCACCGAAGCCACCAGGCCAGGCGCTTTTGTTCCACCTGAAACAGCACCGTATAGGCGAAGGCGGTGCCGGCGCCGGCGACGTGGCTGGACCTCCGGATCAGGGGGTCGCAGCTGAGCCAGTACTTCCGGAAGAAGTGCAACCACGTGCCGAAGGGGCTGTTCGCGTACCCGGCGGCGGCGGCGGACGGGACGACGTCCTCGATGCACTGGATATCGGAGGCCCACCGGAACTCGTGGCACGTGCTGCTGGACGCGTCGGCGATGGCGTTCGGCGACGGCCACCACCTGGCGGTCGCGCTCCACCGGCCGGACTTCGTGGTGTGCACGCTCGACGGCGTGCACGTGCAGCCGTCGAGGATCACGTGCCTCCTGGTGAGGAAGAGGTCGTTCGAGACGATACTCATCGCGGTCACCACAAAATATACAGATTTCAAAATCAGTACTGTAATTAAGGATGCATTTCTTTGTATGCCGGTTTCCAATTTCCAATAAAAAAATGGATAGATCTCAATATGATATATATGAAAAAATACTTTGCAAGCAATACATCTATCGAATTCAAAATGGATTTAATCACAAAAATGCTCCGATAAATTAATATTTCATAAGGATATTGAATAGTTTCGAGTAAATGATTTGTGACGAGATTTATCTTGCAACTTGTGATGTTTGTTGACAATAATTTATGAACCTAGCTACCATAGGGTATATATCGTAAATATTTATGAATAATTTTATATTTATTTATTTCTTTTTTTTGGTTGAAATATGAGAGAAGTCATAAATGTAGAATGCCCTATTGATTTTCCTTTCGTTTAAAAGGAAAGGAGTTGAAAAGAAATTGTTAGTAATACACTATCGAGAGAAAATGGGTCAGAGAAACTATTCATTCAAAGTTTAATAATTGGTTAATTCTTAATCTAGGCAAAATTGATACTATTGTGATGGAATAAACAAGAGCAAATAAGTTTTAGCTAATATATATAAAATATCAATTATTGTTGTAAAAACTCTACTTACTTTTATTTATTTCAAATAGCTAAAGAACGAATACTTATTTAAGAGATACTATAGTCCCTGAGTAAAAGAATGGTTACAAATAAAGAATTTAATACATTTAGATAGGAAACAGCTAAAATAATCCAAATTTGACATGCAAATATTCGACTTGACGTCACAAAGTTCCATCCCAAAAAAAAGAAAAATCATATTTAGACTGGGTTTCAACCATACATTTTTTTTCGTCTGAATAACAACTATACTTGAACTGCTGAATAATCATATTAGCCTTTCTTTTTCCCTCGTTCAAAAACAAATCTTCATATATCGCCTTTGCAGATTACGTGGAAAGAAAAGGGCGATAAAAACGAAAGGAGGTAAAGGGAAAAAGCTGCTGAGTAATCAAAAGAAGGTAAAGGGAAAAAAGTTGGGAGTCTGTCAGACAGCTGCGTGACCATCTCAGACAAAGACTTGCCTGGGAACGATCCTCTACAGCACCAGCAGGTCCGGAGAACCCACGAGAGCCGTTAATCACGCTCTGATCAGGCAGCCACGATTCATCCACCAGACTTTGGTTCCTGTCTCCTTAGGTCTTAAGGACACAGAGGTACGAGCCTATAGAACAGATCCTGTTCAAGTAAGGTCGTGTCCAGTACTCCTCTCCTCCGCGCTTATTAACTGTTCAATTTGTCAGTTGTCGTCCGATGTGGGACTTTTTTTTCTTCCGCCACATCCGTGCAAGTCGAACCCAGCCAATGGGCCTAGTTGGGCCTTCACTCGTACCTTTCCTTGGCGCGGGGCCTTGTACGAGTTTTTTCCTCCCTACCCGAAACTTTGGGGCGGTAATCAATTGGCGAACGAGTCGGGATTCCCAAAGCAAAGCTTTTTATTGCAGTTCGCGTCACCTGAATTGGGTCACCGGCTACCCAAGCTTACTCTTCGACAAGAGAAATTCTTCGATGGGCCTTTTCATTTTTAATCAAATTGGCCATCGCAAGCGTCCGTCACAAGCGGAGAAAATTCAATTCTTCGGAATACGGATTTTACGGGATTCGCAAGAAAATCAGGACATTAGAGCTGCAACGCGTTCGCCGTTGGGTTACTAAACACGTCTCGAGGGCATTAGGCAACGAACGTCCTTTCCGATTTTGGAGGGCGGTTTTCCGATGCGTGTGTGTACGTGTCAGAGCCAGAGCGAGCAAACTTCATTGGCACTAAAATAGCTACCCAACTCCCCCACGTAACCGTCTCATCATAATTAGACCACCCATAGCTCATAGTATACCGCAATGGCGGATTTGAATTGTGAACTATCTGCGGCCGAAAGATCAAAAGAACAGCGACCATCTCATCATGGTCACGCAGTCAGCTTGTTCAAGCCGCGCTGAGTTTGAAACCCTTAGTAATGGTCGCGACGAACCCGCAAAAATGGCCATCGAATTCGGCACTCTCTCGATAAGGCGGGACGTCTGACCACGTCCTCGTTGCATCAACCGGGGAGAGGTCGCCCTTTCCAGCATTATTTACTATTTCATTGGAATACGTCCAGTAAGTCTCGCACCTTATCTTCCGGTGCATATCGAACAAGAACAGTTTTACAACCTTGTGGACTATGAGTGTTAGGTAAGGGAGTCGACTCCGGTGGCGCAGCACTGCTTGGGGGACATCGACAAGGTGACGTCGTGCCTGGACTTCGTGCAGGGGAAGGGGGGCGGCGCCGCCGAAGCAGTGCTGCGGGTCGGTGGGGGAGATAAGGGAGAGCGACCCGGCGTGCCTCTGCTTCTTCATCGAGCAGATCCACAACGGGAGCAGCCCCGTGATCAAGAGCATGAACATCCAGGAGTCCCGCCTCCTCCAGCTCCCCTCCGCCTGCAACCTCAAGAACTCCAGCATCAGCGACTGCCCCAGTAACTCAAATCTCTCTTCTCTCTCTCGCCATCTCTCGTGCCTGGTTTTGTGTGATTTTCATTCGTCCTCGAAATTCCATGATCATGCGACGGACGGACGAGTAAAACCATTATACCAAAACAGAAACAGAGCAATCGTTTGAACCTGCATTTGATCGGTCAGATACAAACTATGGAGCTCCAATCTGCGAAAGAACTTTGAGGAGCTTCAATAGTTAAACGATATAACTGCATCGGAAATGTTTTTCGAGGCGACCGGTTTTCATAGTTGCATGGCGTCATCCTCCATGTTCTCGTAAACACATGAGCTGTCGGCGATTCCATGTCCGGCGAGCCGCCATCGTCTTCTGTGTTGACATGTGAGCCTCATTCAGGAAATGCAAAGCTTGAATTGTAGACAGTCTTGTTGAGTACAGTAGCTGATGCAATGGAAGCGGTACATCCTGATAGCATAGCATTCCATCGGAGTCTTCCCTTCAATTCCCCGGTTGACTTCTCAACGTCCAGTCTCAACTATTGCCCCCAGGCAACTCGTAGCATTCGATGCTGAAATGTCTGGATCAACGCCAAAACAACCGGAAAACGAAAACCCCCCTTTAGGAAGATACGCACATCAGCGAAACTCGTTCCCGCTTTCTCTGCCCGAAAGAAATTCTCCTCCCTTTTCCTTTTTGGCAACGGGGGAGCTATAGAGATAGTGCAAATGGAAAAACTAACGTACAGCAAAACACTCGTACCACACCGAGCTATCCAGCCTACCGGAGGGAGTTCAAACAGACGCTTTTCTTCACCCGAAACAGCAGGGTATAGGCTTAAGTCTCATGTAAAAATCGAATAAGAGGACTCACGTGATCAGTGACTTTGATTATATCGGTTCACATGAACAGAGTCTAGAAAAAACCGGATAGGTCCGTGAAAGAAGAGGATCTCAACAATCATCCACATCAAGAACCCGACCTTAGAGGAGATGAGGACATAGATGGTAGCCAAACTGAGTTTAATCATTGAAATTGCTTCTTTTTTTCTTTTTCTTTTTTCTACCAATTTTCTATCAATTCTCTCTTCCATGGCATGTTCAATTACTAAATGACAATTCAAGCAGTAACTCGAGCCAATATGATTTTAACATCTATGATAGCTTTTGGTTTTAATGCGCAAGTGTGGGCTGGACAAGTTTAGCAGAGGACGGACAAGGGGGACGAAGGGATATAAGCAAATGGGAGACAGTTTGGTAACGAATGGAGTTTGAGAAACGGCGGATGAGCACAAGAGGTGTAGGCTCTATGAGCTCTACTCCTCAGGCCATTTTACATGAGTGACTCCTTGCCTATTTATTTTCTTATGTGCGTCAGTAAGCAGCTAACGATAAGAAAATAGCTAACAATGGAGCTAGCTAACAAAAACAACATCAAGCAGCAGTAAGCAGCTCCACGAGAGCCTTGAAATCAGCTTCAACGCTCCCGCCAGGCCCAGCAGCCTCCGCCAATCTCGCCCTAAGCTCGCCGACCTTCTTCCTCATCTCCTTCCCTTCCTCGCCCCTCAGCACCGCCTCCAACGCCTTCTCCATCCCGCTCTTCGTGATCATCCCTCCCTCCACTCCCACTCCGATCCCCCACCCTTCCTTCACCATCCTCGCGTTCATCGCGTTGTCCGCCCAGAACGGCTTTGCATATCATCGGCACGCCCCCCGCCACGCTCTCGAACACCGAGTTGTACCCGCAGTGCGTCACGTGCGCCCCGCACGCCGGGTGGCTCAGCACCCGGCTCTGCGGTGCCCACGGCACGATCTTCCCCTGCGCCCCCGTCCGCTCCAGGAACCCCTCGGGCATGTGGACCATCATGTGCTCCTTCAGCGACCACAGGAACGGGGTCCCGGTGGATTCCAGGGCCTCGGCGAGAGCCGCCACCTCGCCGGGCGACGGCATTGCCATCGTCCCGAAGCAGATGTACGCCACGGTCCGAGGGTCTCTGGCATCTAGCCACGCCAAGCAACCGGTATGATCTGAGGCGGCGCTCGGCGGCAGGGACGGCGGAGGGAATTGCACCGTCAGGCAACCCACGTGGAGGAGGATCTTGAGCTTGGACTTCAAGTCCGCTACGAGGGGCGCGGGGTTCGCTTCCTCGAACGAGTTCACGACGACAGCTGTGGCGCGGGGCAGCACGTGCCCCATCTGGCGGAGCAGGTTCGGCACCATCCTCGGGTTCTGCTCTTGCAGTATCTCGTCCGGGATATCTGACATGCGAAACAAGGATAACCCTGGAAACATTTCCAGGGCCTTGTCATCGGCCTCGGCCTCTGCCACGCCGCCGCAAGAGGTTCCGCAGCGGAGCCGACCGAGGACTTCGACGTGGATGCAAGCAGACAGAAAGCATGGAGACGGGACCCAGAACGTCACCCAAGGAACGCCCATCTGCTCCGCGATCTCGCACGCGAAGACTAAGAAAGCATGGCTCAGCAGGCAACTCACCTTCTTCCCCGCCTCTCGCTCCGCCGCGTCGATGGCGGCTCGAAAACTCTCCGGCGCTCGCTTGAGGAACGCATCCACCTGCTCCCGCGGGTGCAGCTTCGTCGCTCCGGCCGGCAAGCCATCGTCGACGTCGTAGGTCCGGATTTTGGGCGGCAGCCCGGCCCTCGACGGGAAGAGATCGCCGTTGGACTTGGCCGTGCTCAAGAAGGAGAAGCGGACGTCCGGGGCGGCTTCGGCCAGCTTACGGAGGAGATTGGCGAGAGGCAAGGGGTGGCTGGTGAACGGGAACGCGAGGACGGCGACGTGCTTTTCCGAGGTCATCGTGATCCCGACCCCAGTAAAGAGATTACAGGTTGCGCTCAACGTGGACGGTAATCCTTCACCAAAATGGACAAGCGAGACCAAGGGAGAGACGATATTCAGCTAGTTTCACTCAAGAAAGAGAAGCTCCTCTGCTTTCACGAAACCCAACTCCACTCCATTCATGCAGACAAGCTTGAACGAGAGCTTAAAAATCTAAGAGGAAAGTAAAACTGCCAGAGAGATCGCAATACCTCGGAGCGCAAAACTTGTCTTCACTCCATAGCGGCTCCTCTCCGTCCTTTCGGAGGAGAGCTTCGCCTCCTGGTTTGCCGACGGAGAAGAAGGAGGGTCTTGAAACGCCTGTCTGAAATCGAAATCCCCTGCGTCTGAAAGCATGGAGATAAAAAGTGAAGGAGTTTGATTTGACAGAAGCGCAAAACAGGGGATGCAATGCAACAAAATATTAGGTGCTAAGTATAGGATAGACACGTTGGTGTCTCTTCGGAGACATCTGATAAAAAAAAAAGTATAGACACGTCGTTAACTTTGCACTAATCCACTCAATGTCCGTCAAGTGTTAATTTGGGAGCCACCTATCAGATATCCTCGCGTCCCCTATCTCTTCGATTAATGTTTTTACTTTTTCCTTCCTTTTTCCTTCTTCTTCTTCCTGCTTTCACTCTCTCTCTCTCTCTCTCCTCTCTCTTCTGTGGATACACACCCACTCTGTTTTTTTAAAAATGCCCTCTGCCCGCTGCCTCCGCAATGCGCCTCCATCTCCGCCTCTATCTTCGCCCACTTCTTCTCCGACCTCCAGCGTTGCCACGCCTTGTCCAACTCCTCTCGCGCCCTCATTATCGACACCCGCGTTGGCCCTCCGCCGCGTCAACGAACCATGCCTCTGCCTTCGCCTTTTCCGTTGCCTACGTCGACCCTGGTCGAACTCAAATCTGTTGATTCGAGGTCAAGCTAAGCTCTAAATCACAAATCTACGGTTTACTTGAGCTTAGATCCAGAAAATGAGGCTCAAATTCGCCGGCGGAACTCGAGCTCGACGACGGAGGATAGACAACGGTGAGGTGGTGGTGGAAGGCGATTCGCGGGATTAGGTCGATAGTAAGTCTTAGTTGAGGCATATCTTTCCCGGCGAAGTGAAAGGAGGAGGTCTCCGGCGGAGTGGAGGCACTGAAAGGAGGAAGAAGAAGAAGAAGAAAAGTAAAAATATTGATTGAAGAGACAGAGAGGGAATACGGAAAGCAGGTAAAAGAAAAAAAAAAAGTAAAATCAATAGTTGAAGACGCGAGGTATCTGACAAGTGACAAGTGGGTCCCAAATTGACATGTGGCGGGCGTATAGTGGACTAGTAGAAAGCTGATCTACACTTGGGTATCTAACGTGAGAAAATATTGGCTGGGTCTTACCCTTCGCTTACGTGGGGTGTAAAACCCAGCCAATATTTTCTCGCCAGCATCCTCTGTTGACGGTGACGTTTTCAATTTTCAATCTTTTAATTTCCGCATGGGAGGACACGTGTCATTTTTTCAACGAATCTAAGAAGGGCCATGTACGTCACGTATGCTGATGACGTCTGAATGTTTTACTCGAAGGATTAAGGCAGGTTTTGCTAGAATAGTCTTGGACTTTCACGAACTTGTAAATTGATGGTTGGTGGTTGGTTTGAATATTAAGTAATTCATATACGAGCAAAAACTTAACAACTCAAAGAATAATAGCAAACCTCTATTATAATCCACCCCCTTTGACTGTATTTTAATCATTTTATTATTTGTGGGTCTCTCTTCTGTCATACCAAGATTACTACTCAGAGATTAAATGCGATCCCTTCTTTTTTATGGGTTTTTCTTTCCTCGAGAGAGTTCCACTTCTCAATAATTATGCACGGAAATTAAAAAAAAAAAAAAGAAGGCAAATGCAACAAATTACCATAACTATATAAATACCCTAAACTTTTTTTTTTTTTTTTTTTTTTTTTTTGACCCAAACCTGAACGCCGCAAAAAACCCCGGCTAATTTTTTGGGGGCCCCCACCGCCGACCCCCAAGCGCAGTGTAAGACGCGCGTTATGCATTGAAGAATCGTACTTTGTTCGAACCCTTCCCCGCGTTTGGTCGTAAATTAACCAACGCTTCCACCGCGGGCGGTGGTCCCTAAACTTTTTTTTGTATAGTTAAGAACCCTGAATTTGCCCACGGTGACACAAATACTCAAAGCTAATTTTTTGTGTCACAAAAAAATCAAAATTTATAAATGTGTGAGAATATATTTGTCGAGAAAAGTATCAGACTAGTCGTAAATTTATTGCATTTGAACCAATTTAATCCACCAACATCGACGTAGAAATTGTTTTATAATATTTAGTATTTTGATTATATATATATATATATATATATATATATATATATATATTTTTTTTTTTTTTTCTTTGTGTTTCTTCCTCCTTCCTGGCCATGGCAAGACCAACCCGCTAGTAAGTCAGGTTTTGAAATTAGCATTGGGTAGTTTTAGGCCTCTCTTATCACAAAAGCTAGCTCAAGGGTAAGATTTTCCCTCATATTTATAAACTAATCACCAGCCCCCTTCACAAACAATGTGGGATAATCCTAATAAGAGGGAATTTTGTCATAAGGCAACCAACATGGAGGAGAATCTCTGGGAGTAAGCATGGTCTAAATGAGTAGTTCCCATTCTAAAACCGAGAACCACCCACTAAAGATCGATTCTTAAAAATTAGAATTGGGAGCTTCCTATTGATTCTATGGATTCACCTCAAAACTAGACCATCTATCCAATCCAATTTTGAGGTGGATTCATGGAAACGGTCCCACCAAGCTTCACGCACTAAGAGATTTGAGGTCGTGAGTCAATAAGCATTAAGCTTGAATATTAAGGTCGTAAGTGAGAGATAAAGAGACAACTTAGACAATGTGAGAATAAGACAAGTCGAATACTCGGTCGATGGGTATTGAGTTTCAGATTAGAAATTTTAGGGTTTTCATTATTCTTAATTTCTTTTCCATCAGAAATTTTTCTTAAAAATTAAATTTATATATATTGCCAAGCTGATCCAAGTGGCCGGGTGGGCGATTCCATGCCTGGAACCGAGAATGAGACCAGTCTTGGTCCTGTCCAGTCCAATTATAGGCGGTTCCCAATTTCTTTGTACACTCCTAACGAGGTCAGAACGACGGTCGTGGCATGTGGCAGCACACGCGCCATCTTGGTGGAGCATGTTCGGCATCATGCTCGGATTCTGGTCCTGTAATATTCCGTCCAGGAGATCCGACATGCGAAACAAGGATAACCCTAGAACAATTTCCAGGGCTTTATCACTGGCCTCTGCCACCGCAGGAGGCTCCATGGCGGAGCTGACCAAGGACCTCGACGTGGATGCAAGCAGACAGAAAGCTCGAAGACGGGACCCAGATCATCACCAAGGGATGCGCATTTGCTCTGCGATCATCAATGGTGGCTCGAAAACTCTCAGGAGCTTGCTTGAGGAACACATCCACTTGCTGTCGCACGTCCAGCTTCGTCACTCCGTGATGACCAGTCGGCCAGCCCTCGACGAAGGGGGGAAGAGATCGCCGTTGGACTTGGCCACGCACAAGAAAGAGAAGCGGACATTCACAGCGGCTTTCGCCAACTTGCGGAGGAGGTTGGCGAGAGGCGCCCCTTGGGGGGAGGGGGTGTGTTGCCGGGGGTGGGTGGCGCCAGGGAATGGGAACGCGAGGACGGTGACGTGCTTTTCCGAGGTCATTGTGATTAGGACATGTATATGGGAAAGGATCATCAAAAGTAGGTTGAGCTCGAGGTGGACGGACGATCATAAAATAGAGAAGCGAGACGGAAGAAGAAAAGGATAAATGAAGTAGTCTATGGAAGAAGTGATTTTATGCGCGAAGGAAGTGTCTCTTTAATGCTCCATGCTTCTTGGCACGCTTACTATAGTCGTGGCAAAATCAAGCGATCTGCTCCTGCAATAAGAGCGATCATCTTACTGCATTGAGTTCGAACCTTCATTTATTCGGTCCCCTCTGCATTTATTCGGTCGGTGAGTAATGAGAATCTCGCGACCAGTTTTTCGCTTAGCGTCATGAATAATTGGGACAAAGCATAGAGACCCCATTTAGTAGTATGAGTACACAGGCACATTGGAGAAATGATTATTGATGTAGAACAATGCTAATTCCACAGCTATGATGCTGAAAAGACAGCTTTATATCTCCAACATAATGAAAAAGTTTAGATGGAACACCTCTGAAGAACCGTGCACTCGTGCTCTCAATGGCCGAAACCTTCCTTTGTGAGAATCTCTGTAGGAAGCGTGGGAACTAGAATCGAAAATTGTAGAATTGAGCCTTAATTCAGGCTTTTGATCTCACTATGCGCTACAGTTAATAACTATTCCTAGTTTTTCTGCCCTTCCAGTAGGAGCATTACATTATCAATTAACAGACAATGACGGGAAAAATACGCTAGTACCATGTCTGCAACAAATTTACCATCTTTGTATGGCCTGCGTTTGTTATGACTTATGAGATGTGCTTCGATTTGTGGCGTGGTGGAAATAGATATCGTGAATCATTCGAGCTCAACTCGTCAATACGTCAAACGAACTATCGAATTTTAGGCGACTAGAAGGCCTCAATTCACACACATTCATGTCGTTGATGGGATCGAAGTACACATCGATTTGTATCTCCAAGATACCAATTCGAAAGGCATGCTAAAGCAGAATGATGCGTGAGTAAAACCATTATACCAAAACAGAAACAGAGCAATTGTTTGAAACTGCATTTGATCAGTCAGATTCAAACTATGGAGCTGCAATTTGCGAAAGAACTTTGAGGAGTTTCAATAGTTAAACGACATAACTACGTTGGAAATGTTTTTCCAGGCGACCGGTTTTCATAGTTGCATGGCATTATCCTCCATGTTCTTGGAAAAACATGAGCTGTCAGCGATTCCATGTCCGGCGAGCCGCGCATCTTCATCTGTGTCAACATGTGAGTCTCATTTAGGAAAATGCAAACTTGAATTGTGGACAGTCTTGTTGAGTATGGTAGCTGATGCAATGGAAGCGGTACATCCTGATAGCATAGCGTTCCATTAGATTCTTCCCTTCAATTCTCCGGTCGATTTCTCGACATCCAGTCTCAACTGTCGCCCCCAGGCAACTCGTAGCATTCGATGCTAAAATGTCTAGATCAATGCCAAAATGACCGGAAAACGAAAACCCCCCTTTAGGAAGATACGCACATCAGCGAAACTCGTTCCGCCTTCTTTGCCTGAAAGAAATTCTCCTCCATTTTTCCTTTCGGAAACAGGGAAGCTATAGAGATAGTGCAAACAGAAAAACTAATGTACAGCAGACCGTACCACACCGAGCTATCCAGCCTACCGGAGGGAGTTCAAAAAGACGCTTTTCTTCACCCAAAACAGCAGGGTATAGGCTTAAGTCTCATGTAAAAATCGAATAAGAGGACTCACATGTTTGATTATATCGTTTCACATGAAGAGTCTATAAAAAACCCGATAGGTCTACAGAAGAAGAGGATCTTGACAATCTGCGTACATTATGACTAATGAGAAGTGCCTTGATTGTGGGAATAGATATCACGAATCATTCGAGCTCGACTCATTGATGCATCAAACGAACTATTGAATTTTAGGCAACTAGAAAGCCTAGATTCACACACATTCATGTCATTGATGGGACCGTAGCACAGATCGATTCGCATAGTAGAAACACCGATTCAGAAGGCATGATAAAGCCGAATGATGCGCGAGTAAAAGCATTACACCAATGAAGAAACAGAGCAATTGTTCGAATCTACATTTGATCAGTCAGATTCAAACTATGGAGCTCCGCTTTGCGAGAGAACTTCAAGGAGCTTCAATGGTCTAAACGACTAAACTACATCGGTGATGCTTTTCCAGGCAACCGGTTTTCCAACTTTCCTGGTGTCTCTTCCATGCTCTCGGAAACGCACGAGCTGTCCGTGATTGCATCCGCAGGACCGCACGTCTTCTTCTGTGTTGACACAAGTCTCGTTCAGGAACCTGCCGAAGATGCAAACTTGAGTTTGCAGCACTTAAGAGCATGAGATTTTTTGATCATCATGCTAAGAATTTAGAAACTAAGCTCATGAATTGTAGACAGAATAGCATAGTGCTCCACCGGAGTCTTCCTTCAATTTCTCCAGTCGATTTATCGACTTCCAGTTTCAACTATCGGTCTGGTACCTGTTGCCATTAGCATTCGGACATGCTTACGCACATCAGCGAAACTCGTTCCGGCCTTCTTTGGCAGAAAGAAATTCTCCTCCGTTTTCCTTTTGGGAACAGGGGAGCTATAGAGCTAGTGCAAACGGAAAAACTTATGTACAGCAGAACACTACGAGCGTACCACACCGAACTATCCCCACCTACCGGAGGGAGTTCAAACAGACGCTTTTCTTCACCCGAAACAGCAGCGTATAGGCTTAAGTCTCATGTAAAAATCGAATAAGAGGACTCACATGGTCAATATATCGGTTCACATGAACAGAGTCTAGAAAAAACCGGATAGGGCAGTGAAAGAAGAGGATCTCAACAATCATCCACATCAAGAACCCGACCTTAGAGGAGATGAGGACATAGATGGTAGCCAAACCGAGTTTAATCATTGAAATTGCTTCTTCTCTTTTCTATCAATTTTCTATCAATTCTCTCTTCCATGGCATGTTCAATTACTAAATGACAATTCAAGCAGTAACTCGAGCCAATATGATATTTTTGTCTAGAATCACAACCTCAATTGAAAGGGCGAACATCGTTTCGTACGAACATAAACTACGCATCCTGGTACGAATTACTCAAAAGTAGTATCTTCCAAAGGCATTCCAGCAATTAAAAGAAATGTTAAAAATTTAAATGTGTCTCGAAGCATGATTTTAACATCTATGGTAGCTTTTGGCTTTAATGCGCAAGTGTGGGCTGGACAAGTTTAGCAGAGGATGGATAAGGGGACAAGGGGATATAAGCAAATGGGAGACAGTTTCGTTAGTTTATGGAAAATGGTAACAAATGGAGTTGGAGTAACGGCGTACGAGCACAAGAGGTGTAGGATCTATGAGCTCTACTCCTCAGGCCATTTTACATGAGTGACCCTTTGCCTATTTATAGGCAGGTTGCACTGACTGAGTCATGCACGATATTTATGCTCAAGTTAGATATTTTCTTATAGTTTTTTTTTTTTTTTTTTTTTTTGGCCTCAATATTTTCTTATAGTTAGCTAGCTCCATTATTGAGCTTGTGAACACGACTTTCAAGGGAAAAGATATCTGCCATTTGCAGGGATGCTTTTGCAGACTTCCCTAGAGAAATCCAGTGGACTCCAGACAATTCTTTACCCGCTGCTTGCTTGCTTTCGTCCGGGTACTTCTTGACGAAGAAAATAAGTTTCTAGAGTTTGTTGAAAACGGATCACCGATTTCAAACAAGAAACCTCAGAAAAAATGAACTGGAAATGATCTCACCCCCACAAAGCATGCAAAGCAGAACTAGAAACGAAAACAACATCAAGCAGCAGAGATCAGCTCCACGAGAGTCTTGAAATCAGCTTCGACGCTCCCGCCAGGCCCAGCAGCCTCCGCCAATCTCGCCCTAAGCTCGCCGACCTTCTTCCTCATCTCCTTCCCTTCCTCGCCCCTCAGCACCGCCTCTAACGCCTTCTCCATCCCGCTCTTCGTGATCATCCCTCCCTCCACTCCCACTCCGATCCCCCACCCTTCCTTCACCATCCTCGCGTTCATCCCGTTGTCCGCCCAGAACGGCTTGCATATCATCGGCACGCCCCCCGCCACGCTCTCGAACACCGAGTTGTACCCGCAGTGCGTCACGTACGCCCCGCACGCCGGGTGGCTCAGCACCCGGCTCTGCGGCGCCCACGGCACGATCTTCCCCTGCACCCGCGTCCGCTCCAGGAACCCCTCGGGCATGTGGACCATCATGTGCTCCTTCAGCGACCACAGGAACGGGGTCCCGGTGGATTCCAGGGCCTCGGCGAGAGCCGCCACCTCCCCGGGCGACGGCATTGCCATCGTCCCGAAGCATATGTACGCTACAGTGCGAGGGTCTCTGGCATCTAGCCACGCCAAGCAACCGGTATGATCTGAGGCGGCGCTCGGCGGCGGGGACGGCGGAGGGAATTGCACCGTCAGGCAACCCACGTGGAGGAGGATCTTGAGCTTGGACTTCAAGTCCGCTACGAGGGGCGCGGGGTTCGCTTCCTCGAACGAGTTCACCACTACGGCCGTGGCGCGGGGCAGCACGTGCCCCATCTGGCGGAGCAGGTTCGGCACCATCCTCGGGTTCTGCTCTTGCAGTATCTCGTCCGGGATATCTGACATGCGAAACAAGGATAACCCTGGAACCATTTCCAGGGCCTTGTCATCGGCCTCGGCCTCTGCCACGCCGCCGCAAGAGGTTCCGCAGCGGAGCCGACCGAGGACCTCGACGTGGATGCAAGCGGACAGAAAGCAGGGAGACGGGACCCAGAACGTCACCCAAGGGACGCCCATCTGCTCCGCGATCTCGCACGCGAAGACTAAGAAAGCATGGCTCAGCAGGCAACTCACCTTCTTCCCTGCATCTCGCTCCGCCGCGTCGATGGCTGCTCGAAAACTCTCCGGCGCTCGCTTGAGGAACGCATCCACTTGCTCCCGCGGGTGCAGCTTCGTCGCCCCGGCCGGCAAGCGATCGTCGACGTCGTAGATCCGGAGGTTGGGCGGCAGCCCGGCCCTCGACGGGAAGAGATCGCCGTTGGACTTGGCCGTGCTCAAGAAGGAGAAGCGGACGTCCGGGGCGGCTTCGGCCAGCTTACGGAGGAGATTGGCAAGAGGCGGGGGGTGGCTGGTGAACGGGAACGCGAGGACGGCGACGTGCTTTTCCGAGGCCATCGTGATCCCTGCCCCGATGAAAAGATTACAGGCTGAGCTCTCGACGTGGGCGGTAATACTTTAAACCAAAATGGAATAAGCGAAGGTGACGAGTCCCGCAAGCATGCTCCGCCGACTGAAACGGTTTTCAATTTATAATCTTTCAATTTCCGCACCGGGAGGACACGTGTCGCCTTTCAATACATAACACGTACCCTGATGACGACGATTGACGACGATGTCCGAATATTTTCTCGGTAGGTTTTGAGATTAGAAAGTATTGGTTTGGATATTAAGTAATTGAGGAATGATTATAAAATCGTGTAACGGCATCAGAGTCATATCTCAACCAATAGTATAATTAATGGCAAAACAAATATAGAAATCATGGGGACCCACCTCTGGCCCAGTGGCCAGCATTCCACCATGATCAATTATGCTAGAGATGCTTTAATCAATTCAAATAGGATTAGGAACTAAATAACTCAAGAAAAATATTAAGTAATTCAAATAGGATTGGGTACTAAATAACTCAACAAAAAAGGGCTTTACTAATATAAATGTTATTATCACAGTATATAAAAATTATCACATAATTATTTCCCCAAAAAATAATAACAAACCCCCGTCAACAATCCACTCCCCTTAACACTAATTTAGTTATGGTATTCTTTGTGGGTCCCAGGTTTGGCATGCCTAGGTCACTTTCCTTTGGTCAAATGTGATCTCCCCCCCCCCCTTCTCTCTTATTTGATTTTCCTTTACTTGAGGGTGCCATTAGTCAATAATTACGCACCGCTTAGGGTGGATTTTGACTTTAAATTAAAAAGCCGAAAACATGGGAGACAAATAAGGACGTGCAAGATTCAAACTTTAAACCTCATCGCTCTACTATCATGTGAGAACTTGGCAAGGCCACTAGCGATTTTTAAGCCAAGCTTGAGGATGTTGAGCCACCATTAATGGGGGCAGTAGGGAGAGGGGGCTCATTGTTGCGAGGTGAGAAAGGTGAGAGTCGAGGATGCAGAGGAGAGTGGCACCGGCGGGTTTTGTTGAGGTTGTCCAACATTAATTGTGGAATGGCTGGTAATCGATTTATAAATGTAAGAAAAAGTCTCATCTCTTGAGCTAGTTTTTGGGGTGAGAAACCTAACACCACCCAATATTAGTATTAAAGCCCAGATTTACCAATAAGTCTAAACCAAAAAAAGTCACATGGGAGAGTTACAGGTTTTTGCACTTTGAACTGAGATTAGATGTGTGAGAGGGAGATTATTGAGATTGTTCTACATCAAAAGGGATTGGTAATTGGTTTATAAATGTAAAGGAAATGTACACAAATTTATAAGTACAAACAAAAATCTCACATGTTTAATTAGTTTTTGAAATGAGAAATGATCAGAACTATTCAATAGGTCAAATCCGGAAGGTGAGCTCATGTCCAGAGGTTGGTGGATAGCGATGATGGCGTCGATCAATTGGTAGAAATACATGGACAGTCATTAATGAATCTTTAAGAGCAGCAGAAGAAAGGAGCATCTAGTAATCCCATTGATAGCCTGATCTCTTCTTTGGAAAGTACGCTTCAAAAATTGAAACAGCTGACTTAAGACGTGTTTGAAAACGTTTCTGTTCTAGGGAACAATTTTTAAGTATAAAAATGCACTTGAGAACTATAAAAAAATTATATTCCAAAGTAAAAGAAATGCGTTTGATAAACTTGTATAATTTTGTTATTTTTTAAAAAAATTTATTATATTTTTCCTTTTTTCTTTTTTCTTTTTTTTTTCCTTCTTTCTTTTTGTGGCTGGTCGCCGACCACGGCGACGGTCAGCGATCGGCTGGGCGAGCTCGCCAGAGCCTTGCCAGTGGCCTCGGTGGCCAGGCAAGCCTCGCACTGCCTGGGCGAGGTTGAGGCTCGCCTGGCCACCAAGGCCATCGACGAGGCTCAACCTTGCCCAAGCGACGCGAGGTCGGCCTCTCCCTAGCCTGGCGAGGCCGAGCCTCACTGTGTCTCGGCGTCTCCGAGGATCGGCAATGCTCTAGCGACCAGCCAAAAGGAAGAAGAAGAAAAAAGAAGAAGAAGAAGAAAAGAAAGAGAAGAAAAAAAGATGAGAGAGAAAATTGTTTTTCGAAATTGTTCCCGAGAACAAGAAGCAATTTTTTTCTACTTATTATTTCTATTCCAAATCTATTCCCGGGAACAAAAGTTTTATCAAACACATTTCTGTTCTTTTTTTGTTTCTCAGAACAAAAGAACATAAATTTTTGTTCCGGGGAATAGAAACAATTTTAAACAAACAGGCCTTACTTACTAACGATGTTGTGCATCTCATCACTCAGGGGCACGTCAAGCTACGTTAGGGGCTTCGATCATTGGGAAGTTCGAGAACGAAGAAAGAATAATCCCATGTTCCTTTCAGGAAGATCTCTGCACATCAACGGAACTTGTTCCTCGCCTCGTTTACCTGAAGAAAATTGAATCTTCTTCTTCTTCTTCTCTTCTTTTTTCTTGGTAAGAGGGAGTTCAAGCAACCGGAACGGCACTGTTCTGCGCTGAGAAATCGGGATAAGCATCGGTTTCTCCACCGTGTGAAGAAGTTCACGACAATCATGGAATAAACAATTAGTACTTGAAGGAGAGGTAAGAATTTGGTGCACAAGGATAGCATCAAACTTGCAAATTAATCTTGGAATGCCCGAATCCGATGTCAAGGATTAGTCCTCCTCTTGAGGTCGCGAGTTCGGCATCGCCACCATCGTCATTGCACCACCCCGAGGGCAACGAGAATCTCGGCAAATGGTTGTTGCTAGCATCATGGAGACTTTATGATAGTTTTATTTATTTGTATGATGATGGGCTTAAGGCCCATCCGCCCATGTTAGGCCTAAAAGCCCAGCTCGTAAGATAAGGACCCATGGATAAAGGGTTGAGATATGAAAGGGTGTTACGTTGAGGGGATGTGTCTTTTGGAGAAGACGTATTTAAGGGGAGAAAAGAAAAAGAGAACGCACCTTTTGATTGAACGTACGCTTTTCTTTGCTCTCTCTCCCAAAACCAATGTAACTTTTCTCTCCCCCTTGAACCAACAGTATGCTCCTTGGTAGACCGGGATCAGATTCTTCCTCGAACTTTAATGTTGGTGTTTAATCTGTGAACAATAAGGTATGCTCGATTCCGTGGTGTGTCTTTAATCGGTGATACATGTTCTTCCTGGGCTCGTCTTCCGTATTCGTTTTAGGGGTTCGATTTAGTGTCGAATCCATTTTAGAAATTCAGATATTTCCAACACTTTAGGATAAACATAACCAACCACTATCAAGATCGTTGGACTGAATTCTATTTCCTTCTGTTTCGGGGTTTATTAGGAACATTGAATAGGCGGGATACATGAAAAAATGTATAAGAAAATGAACGTAACAAATGTTATTTCCATGTGGGAGAATTATAAAAAAAATGTCATAAATCTATTGTAATTATATCAGTTCAATCCTCATTTTTTTTTTTTTTTTTTTTTTGCTGATTAAGTTCTAAACATTTTGTATTTGTAGCAATTCAGTGCATTAAGAAAATATGGGTCCATCTTGTGTGCCAGCGTGTCCAATAAGAAGGCATTTGAGAACGTGACACGTGTTGCATGGAGGACCCATTTTGAAAATTCTTCTCTCGTCTCTTCTTCTCACTGCACGCTTTCTCTCTTCTGCAGTCTCTCTTCTCCTGCAGTTGAAGCCGTACGTAGACCTCCCTCTCTCCCCCAAAAAGACCTCCACCGACGAACAAAAACAATTGTTTCCAGTATTTCTCTATTCCTATCTGAAACTCGATCTAGTTCCTGTTTTGATTTCAATTGACGGTTTCTTTTTTTTTTTTTTTGCGTGGGTTTTTGTGTGTTTTCGATCCGAACCATTTCAAGTAGCTTCCATCTTCACTAGCACCAGGAACTAGGGCTTTTGGAGGGGTGCAGGCTCTCCAATTTGTCATCCACGTTGCCGGAGACTGCGAACGTAGGGAAGAACTCTGGGAGCGTTGGGACGTTCAAATCGAACTCACCGTGCTCCTGGCTCTGCGTGTGTGTGGACTCCACGCCCTCTGAGATGTTAACCTTGCTGGCAGTTGGAGCGGTAGTGGGAGTAGAGGAAGCGAGAACAGGGGCCTCATAGTGGTACCGCTTGTGCCTGTCGAGAGCTTGACTGATGGGGAAGCTCTTGTGGTAGATCGAGCACTCATGCGCCTTCCCGGACACACCAGAGGAGGTGGTCGTCATGGAGGTCGACCGTTTTTCTGAGCCGGCGAAGAGAGAGCGTTCTGAAGAGAGAAGAGAGAGAGAAAGAGAGAGCAATGAGAAGAGAGGAGATTTTTTTAAATGGGTCCCACAAGCGACTAGTGTCACGTTCTTGAGTGCCTTCTTATCTATCACGTTGACACATACGATGCACCCAATATTTTCTCCCGTGATCTGGCAAGATTTGATCAACTAGCGCTTGCGCAACACGACTAACACTAACGTAAATAATTTTTTTATAATTTTTAAATATTTTTTCTTTTCTTTCTCTTTAGTCTTTTGTTTTTTCTCTTCTTTCTGCCTTTGCCCAATCATCGGACTAAGGCAATTGGCCACTAGCAAGGCAAGCCCTCACCGAATCTAGTGAGGGCAAGACTCGACCTTGTCATTGTTGGCTAAGAGTGAGCTTGCCCATCTAGCGGGAACTCACCTCATCGAGGGCAAGCAAGGATCAACCTTATCGTTGCTAGTTGAGGGTGAGCTTGCTCATTTAGTGGGGACTCACCTCCTTAGGGCAAGCAAGGTTGACCTCGCCTAGTCACTAGCGAGGCTCAGCCCAAGTTGCCGATCCTCACCTTTGACAAGGTTGCCTCGATCCAGCAATCAGCCAAAGGAAGGAGGAAGATTAAAAAAGATAAAGAGAAACAAAACAAAGAAAATAAATAAATTATTTTAAAAAATTATTCACGTTAGTGTTAATGGGTAAATTTGGTTAAATGGACTGAATTGTAAAAAATAAAAAATATTTATAACTCAATTAGAGAAAAAATTGTTTATGACTAAATTGACACAATTGCAAAATATTCATAATTTTTTTGGTAATTTTCCCATTTCCACACCTATGATGGCTCGAAGCACCGCCTAATATTTTGACAAAGAAATGGGTAAGCATAAGACGTGAAAAAAGCTCTTTGAGAACAATTTTATTGAATGAAGACCCTTCAAATGCTGCATTGAAAAGGTGGGATGAAAATTGCTCGATCAAGGTGGCAAGAGATCAAAATAAGGAGCGGTAAGTACATTATCGGTGTTAAAAGTTATGTACGGCACTCACTTTGGTGCCAAAAGTTTATTTTGGATTACTTAAGTGCCAACAAATTTGAAAAACAATCATTTCAGTGCTAACACCGATCAATTTGGCCGGAAATCTAACGTGACACTTTTTTATTAATTTTTGAAGCTAACGTGGCTCGTCGGAGAGTTGAGTCAACATCTAAATAACAAAACGACGTCGTTTGGCGTCTTTCCCCCAACTTAGAACCCTAAATTCTTAATTTGAGAGAGAGAGAGAGAGAGAGAGAGAGAGAGAGAGAGAGGGAAGGCATGTCGTCTTCTTCCTCGAAGAACAACACTAGCAACGAACGGCACCAGCAGCAACACTAGTAGAGTACCAACAGTGGCACCTTCGACCCCTCTTCTTCCTCCTCCGCCCTCGCCTCCTATTCTTCCTGCCACTTCTTGCTTGAGCAACAATCTCAATCTCTCCTCGCTCACCTAGTCGAGCAACTACGATGGTGGCTGAGTGACGGTGGCCGAGCAATGATAGGCGAACAATGGTGGTGAAGCGATGAAGACAAAGAAACCCTAATTTCAATCCACATATGAGTTATACGGTGTCGTTTTTGCAAGGATGTCCACGTATGATGGCAAAACGACGTCATTTTTTTAGGATGATGGAAAATGACATCGTTTAAAAGCCACCACAACTTTTTTTTTAAATATAAAAGTCATGTAATTAATCTGGCCAAAATCTCTTGCCGGTGGCACCAAAATAATCGTTTTTTCTCCGATTTGGCACTTAAATGATTTGACGGAAACTTTTAGCACTAAAGTGAGCGCCATACACAACTTTCGACACTAATAGTGTACTTACCCCAAATAAGGACGCTAAAAGAGACGGACAGAGGGAAAGATACAAAGGACATGATAACTGCACCAAGAAAAGAAAAGGGACATAACTGGATCCATTTTTCAACTCAGGGAAATGAGTTTTCTCTTGGCGTTGCGGTAGTGTCATGAAGACTGAAATTTTCATGACAATATGCTAGAGACCAGGTGCAAAAACATGGGATTGGAGGCAACTGTTTCATGCAAATTTCGTACATAAACCATGCCACTGAAACTTTCCTCCGGTGTTTAATTTCGGAAAGTTATTCTTATCCCGGTTTCGTCGTCGAGGGCGTGCGGCGGGAATCAAAGACGTCTTGCATTAAAAGAAATTGCATCACTTGTGATAAGCTGAGGAATGCACATTATCTATGCACGCTACAGATAGAAAATCAAATAGATACTTGTTCTTTTGGCCTTCTTTCTGTATACCAACAGAGTAGTCTACAAACAATTTGGCCTGAACGTGTATTAAAGTTCATGGAAATGATAGAGATCCCAGACATACTAGAAACGTTTACCAAAGCTCGTGTCCTGAAACTTTAAGGATTGATCATCAAATGAGCCGTGCAGAGAACAATGATCAGCAGAGTTGTGTGTCACACCCCTATTCATAAGAACAATGGCATGATATGACCGTCCTTTCACCAAAGAAACCAGTCTCAACATAATCAAAATTCAGCTTAATATTAACATATATACATCCACACACACACACACACATATATATATATATATATATAATAAGAGGGCATTTGGTTACAATATCATAATTTTCTATGAACCACCAAATCAATATATACACCTCCATAAAAAATTAACTCACAAACTTATCGATTATATAAAACTCATATAAAAAAGTCTCCAATATCAAAAAGCCCTCCCGATAACGCAACAGTCACATCCTACTTGTGGCTCACTGAAGAACCTATAAAAGCAAATAGATTAAAGGAGTGAGCTATAGCGAATCAAACAATTACTATGCATATTTAAAGCACAAATATAACTCACTTTCACTAGAATCCAGAATTTAACAAATCTTCAAGACCAAAGTGTGATATTTCTTATTTTAATATAGGCAAAAGAACACCCCAATTGTCAAAACTTAGCACAAATGGATATTTAAGTGCTAAAACTTACAAAAGTGACACTTTTATGAAAAATGAGACAAAAGAGTGCCACATCCAATGAACTCTACCGGAAATCTTGCGTGGCAATTTTTTTATTAATTTTCTCGCTTATGTGGCTTGCCGAAAGGCTAACTCAGTAAAACACACACAAAACGACATCATTTTTGTATAATTCGAATTTTAATACAAAAATTAATTAAATTAATTTTTTTTAAAAAAAGCCCTTAACCACCGGCTACCTCCCTCCTCCTTATTTATTTATTTGTTTGTTTGTTTGTTTTAAATTTAATTTAATGAATTATTTACCACTTCAATGCCAAAACGACGTCATTGTAACACTGTTTAGCCACATTAGCGTGCAAAACGACGTCATTTTGCACTAAGCTTGCCGGAAAAATTGCCACATCAACATTTTGGCCGGATTTTCTCGCTGTTGGTACTTAATTGATCCATTTTGCTTCGATTTTGGCATTTAAGTGTCACTTTCGTAAGTTTTGGCACTTACGTGTCCCTTTATGCCAGGTTTTGGCACTCCTTATGTCTTTGTGTCCTTTGATATAATATATTCATAGTAGAAATACCCACGATAATAGCAAAACAAACCCCAATGATCTAGTCCATTGGCCAATCTCATAAAAACACACATCAATGGTCTACTCCATTTATCAATCTCATGCTCAAATATCTAACATAGTCAGGCATAATGCTCATGACAAAGCAACCAAATTTCTCATTTGATTAGGCCTCCACCTATTATTAATTGATAGCTCAACCCACAAGAATATGCTAGACTAGTATGTGCATACTCACTACCCATCTGGGTTCATAAAGATACTAAGTATCAACCATCAATCACAAATCTCCAGTATTCCACAACAAGAATCAAAATTATCTCACAAATCAAGCAATCAATTTTTTAAATATCTAAAGTTTTTACTATGAACATATTATGTGAGAATTTGGCAAGACCACATTGATAAATCATGAACTCAATTGACTTTTCAAAACCACATTAATAAATCATGAAATTTTCCATTATTCAAGCTGAAGTCAAAAGATGACTTTCCCTTTTAAACAACAAAACAACAATAAAGGCTTGATCTTAATTTATGCAACAAAAGATGTTATTTTTAACTCATAGCATACTTAATATATAATATTTTTCAAAACATGATTTTACAACACAAAGAAGAAATAATATTATTCCCCTAGAAATGCTAAAAACCAACTACGATGTTACCCGAGTCAACACACTCCAATTCTTAACAAACAACCAAAAAACAATATCAAATGATCAAGTAAAACGATATTCCAATGAACGACTTGAATATACTATGCCTATTTATCGTAAAACAACACCTATGCGCCAATGAAGAGCTCACCTCTAGCAGTTGTTGTTCACTAGCTATGGCTCTCTCGTTAAATTTCATCACGCCATAACTTCTTCCACAAAATTCCGTTTTAAGCCAACTTATAGTCCTTAGAATTTCTAAGTTAGAAAGTCATTTTGACATACTATAAGAACCTCAACTCAACCACCCCAAGACCTCACCAAAAACGACTAAAATTTGGCTCAAAATTTATTGTTTGGAACTTCATTTAGAACACGCACTAAAATTAAAAATACCATTCCAAGCAAACCCTAAGTTCAAATTGAGATCCACAAAATGCTATGGCTTCACAATATCCTAAATTATCATTTCTATAAAAATACACAGCTTAACGACTCAAAAATCAAACTTTGCCACACAAATCTCCAATAATTCCGAATTTCAAACCCTTAATCCGAAACCACCCTCATTGAACGAACAAGGGACATGAGCACTTATCGAGCATTATGAATCAGAGTTGAGTCAGCCTCACGAGTCGTCCATGGTGCAAACGCACAAAATCCCCCTGTTTTTCCTTTCTCCTTTCTCTCTCTCTTTCTCTCCTCTCTCCTTTTTTCTTTCTTTTTCCCGAAGTGGGCTCTCGGCTTCACTCTGTCTCTACGCTGCTTTTCCTTATAATTGAGCTGAAGTCGACTTTTTTCTTTTTTGACTTGGTCAAAAGCTTATGTTCTACATAGTGAGCGGTTCGAAGGGCCACTTGAAGTTGATCTCAAATGGTCCTTAGCTCTCCACAGGTATTTCTATAAATATTTCGAATAGCGTGTAATGCTTCTCGAATTGGTTTTTCTTTGGTCGTATATCTTACACGGATAGATCATAGACATGCCCGGAACTATTCTGGATGCAGTTTTGCTTTGATGGGAAAATTCGATGAGATACAACATCTAGCATCCTTCTTTGGTGACGTTGAATTGTGTCTCGATTTCTGGAAGAGGTCCACAACAGTGAAACTCATTCCTGCCTTCCTTGGCCTGGCCTGACGATAATTCAATCTTCTTCTTCTTCTTTTCCTGATGAAAGGAAAGAGGAGTAACCCGAAACGGAAGCGCTTTCTGCCGAGGAATCAGCATAACCGATGCTATTATCCGACTTCCGGAATACTATTAGACTGCAGTATTGCGTAGGGGTTAGTCTATCTAAAAATCGGATTAGAGGATCCACACGTTCAATTACATAGATCGGGCTATGTAAAAACCGGAATACATCTAAGCAAGGAGAGGCCTTTGATGTCGCCCATATCTACATTCATACTCTCAGTCAAAAGGAAAAGATTATTTCCCACTAACATGAACTATATATCCTCCACAGAGCATGCAAAGCAAAACTAGAAATGAAACAACATCAAGCAGCAGAAATCAGCTCCACAAGGACCTTGAAATCAGCTTCAACACTCCCACCGGGCCCAGCAGCCTCCGCCAATCTCGCTCTAAGCTCGCCAACCTTCTTCCTCATCTCCTTCCCTTCCTCGCCCCTCAGCACCGCCTCCAACGCCTTCGTCATCCCGCTCTTCGTGATCGCCCCTCCTCCCTCCACTCCCACGCCGACTCCGATCCCCCACCCTTCCTTCACCATCCTCGCGTTCATCGCGTTGTCCGCCCAGGACGGCATGCATATCATCGGCACGCCCCCCGCCACGCTCTCGAACACCGAGTTGTACCCGCAGTGCGTCACGTGCGCCCCGCACGCCGGGTGGCTCAGCACCCGGCTCTGCGGCGCCCACGGCACGAGCTTCCCCTGCGCCCCCATCCGCTCCAGGAACCCCTCGGGCATGTGGACCATCATGTGCTCCTTCAGCGACCACAGGAACGGGGTCCCGGTGGATTCCAGGGCCTCGGCGAGAGCCGACACCTCGCCGGGCGACGGCATTACTATCGTCCCGAAGCATATGTACGCTACGGTCCGAGGGTCTCTGGCATCTAGCCACGCCAAGCAACCGGTATGATCTGAGCCGGCGCTCGGCGGCAGGGACGGCGGAGGGAATTGCACCGTCAGGCAACCCACGTGGAGGAGGATCTTGAGCTTGGACTTCAAGTCCGCTACAAGGGGGCGGGGTTTACTTCCTCGAACGAATTCATGACGACGGCCGTGGCGCGCGACAGCACGTGCCCCATCCGGCGGAGCAGGTTTGGCACCATTTTCGGGTTCGGGTCCTGTAGTATCACGTCCGGGAAATCTGACAAGCGGAACAAGGATAACCCTGGAACTATTTCCAGGGCCTTGTCATCGGCCTCTTGCACGCCGCCGCGGGACGTTCCATGGCGGAGCTGACCGAGGACGTCGATGTGGATGCAAGCGGACAAAAAGCACGGAGATGGAACCCAGAACGTCACCCAAGGGACGCGCGTCTGCTCGGCGATCTCGCATGCAAAAACTAAGAAAGCATCACTCAGCAGACAACTCACCTTCTTCCTCGCATCTCGCTCCGCGGCATCAAGCGCGGCTCGAAAACTCTCCTGAGCTTGCTTGAGGAACACATCCACTTGCTCTAGAGGGTGCAGCTTCATCGCTCCGTGACCACCGGCCGGCAAGCCATCATTGACGTCGTAGATCCAGACGTTGGGCGGCAACTCGGCCCTCGACGAAGGCGGGAAGACATCACCGTTGGACTTGGCCGTGCTCAAGAAAGAGAAGTGGACGTCTGGGGCGGCTTCGGCCAACTTACGGAGGAGGTTGGCGAGAGGCAGGGGGTGGCTGGTGAACGGGAAGGCGAGGACGGCGACATGCTTCTCCGAGGCCATCGCGATCCCGACCCCGATAAAATGGAGAAGTGAGACCGCAGAAGGAGAGAAAATATTCAGTCGTTTAGAACCACCGCCGCTCGTCTGCTTTCATGAAAACCATCTGACATGTCAAGTGGCCGCCAAAAACCTCTCCTCCATTTTATTTTTTTCATTCGAACAAAACTAACTTCTTTCGCTTTAATCTCAACTCGTTATTTCCATTTCGTTTTCGGTTTCGGTTTCAGTTCCGGTTTCAGGACGAGAGCTTAAACATCTAAGAGGAATGTAAAACTACCAGAGAGATTGCACAACATCGGAAAGCAAGATTTGTCTTCACTCCATAGCCACACCGCTCCGTCCCTCCTGGAGAGCTTCTCCTCGTCGTTTGCGAGAGCAAATTGCCGACGGAGAAGGAGGGTTTCGAAACTCCTGTCCGGAACCGAAACCCTCAGATGCGAACTATATGGTTGACGTAGCTGATGCTGTAGTGGCAAATCATGCCCTGTTGATTGATTCGTTTTTAATCTTCTTTACAAAAATTGATTAGACAACAGTTGATAAGGACAATTTCTTCTAGATCATAAAAAATTAAATAATAAATAATTATAAATTGTTATGGAGTTTATCTGTTCAAGAAATTATTATTCTCACATTAACTCAAAGATTATTATGTTAAGTAAATCTCAATATTTTCTTCAAGGAGGAAGATTCCTGATCAATTTTGTTAAGGACACCTAATGACTTGCTTGTCTGGACTAGTAGGATATCAACAAGGATCCCCTTAGTGAAAAAGATATTGGACACTTGAGGCTCTACATCCTACTTTTCTTGTTACTCTACACTGCACTACTTTACTATGCCCTTGCTACTCTTTTTCTCTCTCTATATGGAAATGAAAGAAATAAATGAATGAAGAATAGAAAACATGAAATAGAAATCTCAAGTTAGTCACAGCTTCAGAGTGCCAAATGAAACTATTTTCAATGACCAAGAAGAAATAATAAACTCCTCTCACCTTTTTTATTTTAATCACGCCAACAGGCTCCGAAAGAAACAAACATAGCTTTATTTGTTTCTTGATCTCCCAACTCAAATTTGTATTATAATAGACTTGTATAATCTCATAATTTACAGATTAAAGGAAAAATTATAAGTATTTTTCCTTGGTTTGAATAGCTCGACAGGAACTTATAATAGAACAACAAAATTAATGGAAAAAAAGAATGATATCCAATAATTTCCTCAAGTCGAGACTGATAATCGAGGATCGAGGTAACACCATGCACGGCGAGGCATAAGAGGAGAAGAGGTTGGGCATGAGGAGGGAGCAGCCGTCGAGGTTGAAGTTAGAGGAGGAACAGCAAGTGATGAGGATGGGATGATGGGTAGGAGGGACGGCAGGTGCGAGTCTGTGCTCAAGAGCTTGAGTTGCGAGGAGGAGAGGTGCTGAGGGATGACGTTGTGCACAGAGAAAAAGAGGGTCCTTAGCGATGCGACAGCCCGTGCTCAATGATTCCATATTTACTTAATGTCTCTTATTTTGTCTCTTCCGATTCCCAATTGCATCTCCATTTAGCGTGGGTCAAAAAGGCACTGTTATTCACAAATCACAAGGAATAACATACCGTCGCCTCAGCAGCACCCATTAATTATTGTATTCTTTGTGGGTCCCACGTTTGGCATGCCTAGGTCACTTTCCTTTGGTCAAATTGTGATCCTTTCCCTTCATTTGATTTTTCTTTATTTGAGGATGTCGCTAGTCAATAATTACGCACTGCTTAGGGTGGAATTTGACCTTAAGCTAAAAAGTCAAAAATGAGCATGAGATAAATAGGGGTTGAAAGATTTAAGCTCAAAATCCCATCGCTCTAATATCATGGGAGAATTTAGCTAGATCACTAGTGACTATTTTAAAAACTTAAGTTGTTAGATGAATACGTGGTATATTATTTAAATATTTGAAATATTTTATTGAATATGTATGTAAGGCCTAAAAAGATCCTTTTGGGTTTTGAGAAATGGCCTCCAAAAGTTTCTTTGGCTGTCAAATTCAAAACAATGTTAAAGCTTGAGTCTGTTATTCTTTCTCCCTTTGATCGCTTTACCTTTTTCAAGGTGCCCAATGCCAAAGCTGAGCTCGAGGATGTTGAGCTATTATCGATGAGGGCAATGGGGAGAGGGTGCTCACTGTTGCAAGGTGAGAAGGTGAGAGTTGATGAGGCAAAGGATAGTGGCACTGGCTAGTTATGTTGAGATCGTCCCACATCGATTGTGAAAGAGGCTAGTAGTTGGTTTATAAGTATGAGAAAAAGTTTCACCCCTTAAGCTAACTTATGACATGAGAGAGACCCAAGACCATCGAGAATGGAAAGGGCCGATGGTCACATTTTGAAAGAGAGATAGTTCAATTTATAAGTGTGAGAGAAAGTCTTACCCTCTTTAAAATCACTCGATATAAGTGCATTTTGAAAGAGAGATAGTTCAATTTATAAGTATGAAGGAAAGTCTTACCCTCTTCAAAATCATTCAATATAAGTATTAGAGAAAATCTCACCTCTTAAGTTACCATTCGACAAATTAGACTTGGAAGAAGAATTCCTGGAAAAGAAGTTGGCGGACAGCGACCGTGGCTTTGATCGAAGAGTGGAAATACATGGATAACCACTAATAATTTTTAAGAGGAGCATCCAGTAATCTCACTGACAGCCCAAGCTCTTCTTGTTAGAAAAGTACGCTCCAAGGATCGAGACAGTTGACTCACTTACTGTCGACACCGTACATCTCATCACTCAGGGCCACGTTCAACTCAGGAAATTGATTCTTCTTCTTTTTTCTTGGTAACTGGGAGTTCGAACCCCTGGAGCAACACTGTTCTGCGCCGCGAAATCGGCATGAAGTATTGGTTTCTCCACAATACATGTTGAAGTTTAGACTCCCGAGTGTGACGAAGTTCGAGATAATCGTGGAATAAACGATTTATACTCAAAGGAGAGGTAAGAATATGGAGCATAAAGATAGCATCAAACTCGCAAATTAATCGTCGAATCCCCAAATCCAATGCGATGATTAGTCCTCTAGAGGTCGCGAGTTCAGCACCGCCGTCGTCATTGCACCACCCCCAAGGGTGACGAGAATCTCGGCGAGCGGTTGTTGCTAGCATCATGGAGAATTTAGGATAAGCATAACCCACCACCGCCAAGGTCATTGGACTGAATATTCTTTCTTCTGTTTTGGGGGTTATTAGGAACATTGAATGAAAAAAAGTACCGCAATGGAAATGGACGTAACAAAATGCTATTTCCACACCCATGATGGCTGGAAGCACAGCCTAATATCTTGACAAAGAAATGGGTGTTACCACAGTCGAGCATAAGACACGAAAAGGCCGTTTGAGAAGGATCGTATCGAAGGAAGACCCTCCAACTGCTGCAATGAAAAGGAGCATAAGGTTAAATATTCAACTTAACGAGATAAGGTTTGGGGTTACGGTAGTGTTATAAAGACTGAAATTTTCATGACAATGTGCTGGAGACAAAGTGCAAAAACATGGGATTGGAGGCAAGAGTTGCTTGCGACTTGCAGACATAAACGGCCACCGAAACTCGTGTCCTGAAGTTTCAGAAATTGATCGTCAGATGGGCCACGGAGAGAACGATGATCAGCAAAGTTCTGAGCGGTTCGAAGGGCAACTTGAAGCTGATCTCAAATGGTCCTTAGCTCTCAACAGCTTCATTTCTCTTGAGTATTTCGAATAGCATATAATGCTTCTCGAATTGGTTTTTCTTTCGTCGTGTATCTCACGTGGATAGGCATGTCTTTAATGGGAGAACCGACTGAGATGCAGCCTCTAACCTGTCACGTTGATTAGTGTCTCGAGTTTTAAGCACATTTTTTAGTGGGTACGGCATTGCTTATGATCCTATGAAGTGACAGCCAAAGAGCTGAAGCGATAAAGACAAGCTGGCCGTTTTCTCCCGTCTTACGTGTGGAAAGTGCACGAGCGCTGCTGGATACTCGCCAAGTTTCAGGAAGATGGTAGGGAAAATAAATAAATAAATAAATAAATCCTAAATTTATTATAATTATATCAATTCAATTTTAATTTTTTTTTATCAATTTTGTTATAAATATTTTATAATTATATTAATTTAGTCAATTCGACTAAATTTGACTTGTTGACATTGATGTGAATGGTTGACATTGGTGTGAATACTAGCCAATAACGGTAATCCAGCAAACGTCAACGTAACAATTTTTTAATAATATTTTATATTTTTTTCTCCTTTATTTTTTTCTCTTCTTCCTCTTTGACTTCCTCACCTACAATGGCCAGCAAGGCTCTAGTGGGTCTCACCGGCCAATGGATGAGGGCCGTAAAGCCCTTGTTGGCAACCTCACCTAGATATAAGCAAAGCCTAGGGCTTAGGGTGAGGCAAGTTTGCCCAAATCTAGGCAAGGTCAGCTTTGCCCTGACCTCGCCAAGGACAACGGTGGCCTTGCCCAAGGCTACGAGGCCATGGCATGCCTAGGCGAAGGTTGTCATGGCCTTGCTAATCGCAACAAGGCTATCTTTGCCAAAAAGCCCAAGCAAGGCCACCTTTGACCTCGGCAAGGCCAAGGCGAGCCTAGCCTCGCCCAAATCCAAGCCAAGCCACCTTGCCCATAGCCCCAAGCCAACAAGGGTGGGTGAGGTCTAGCAAGGGCAACTAGCAGAGGCCTTGCAACCCTCACCCAATGGCCAACAAGGCTCTAGCAAGGGAGAAGAACAAAAAAGAGAAGAAAAAATTAATAAAAAATTCTAAAATTTATAAAATATTATTAAAAAATTGTCATCATCAGTATCGGTCAATTAAATTTGATCGGATGGATTGAATTGGTACAATTACAAAAGATTTAAGATTAAATTGATGATTAAAAAAATATTAAGATTGAATTAACATACTTGTAACCGATTTAAGACTTTTTTAATAGTTCTCCCATATCTGTCCGTGTAATTGAATCCACCTATTTTCAGCCAAACTTGCGAAAATCCGAATCGGATTGAGCGATCATCTTCCCGCATTTAGTTCCATCTATTCGACTTTTTCAGGGCGAATCTCATGAGCAAAGTCTCCTCCGCATTCATTCGGTTAATGTGTAATGAGAATCTCGCGACCAGTTTTCCGCTATGTATGAAACGTGTGACAAAAGCATAGAGACACGTTTAGCAGTACGCGGACACAAACATATTGGAGAAATGATCAGTGTGATAAGACAATCCTAATTCCAGCCTAGGATGCTGAAAACACAGCTTAATATCTTTGACAAAATGGAAAAAAGAAAATTTAGATGAACACGCATGAAGAACCGCACACTGGTTTTCTCAATGACCGAAACCTTCCCGTGCGAGAATCTCCCTAGGAAGTGTTGGAATTAGAATAGAAATTTGTAGAATTTAACTTTAATCTCTCAACGTAGGCTTTTGATTTTTTATTTTTGATTTTTTTTGGTCGGTAGGCCTTTGATTTCACTATGTGTTACTTTTGATATCTATTTCTAGTCTTTCTGCCCTTCCTTAAGGGGAACAATTAACAGACAAATGAGAGGAGAAAATGATCTTTGTCCTAATGCCTGAATAATTGCAGATTCTTGCTTCAACTTCTATGATGGCAACCTACTATCATGCAAAAACCGAATGCACACATCCTTTAAAAAAACCCTTCAAAAAACAGCAATCAGATAACAGGAGAGCAAATTGCACAATGAACTCAAAATTTTTTAATTAAAAATCATGCGGAATCAAGATATCTGTTGACAAGATTCTGACAGGAGAAAAACCAAAAACTATCAAAAGATCATAGCAAGTCCTTCATATTCTAAAAACTGCTCTTCAAGCTCTTAAAGAGATTCATGGTGAATTTCATAGATATGACTGATCCCTGAAAATAGGCAGAGCATTAAACAACTGGGACAGCTAGGTCAATATCAGTAGTGATCACAGCTGGCCTGTACTCCTCTTCCTCCTTGGGAGGATGGATGGTCACAAGATCAGGCAGTGGAGTTGTAGGCCCTTGTTTGCCCTTGGGATCCCAGTCGAGCATAATCTTGACCTTGATTCCAAGCACACCCTAGACAGTGAATTAATACATGTTAGGCGAGAAATTTCAAAGCAGAAATGGCGGTGTGATAAGATAAAATGAAGGTGCAGTAATAGCTTAAATTCTTAGTCAGGTGCATCTTCACAAGCAAGAGAAGGTATTTAAGGAGGCAGCAATTTGGGAAGAGCATTTTTGTATCTCATGAAAAAAGATAAGGTATTTGAGAAGGGGAAGCAACCTGTCTCAAAAGAACGTGTCTCACAGCCGAGTCAATATACTCATTAACTGGCTGACCAGAAGAAATCATGTAACCATCTTTGAACTTCATAGACTTGGCACGTTGAGCCCTGAGTTTCCCGCTAACAATCACCTGTAAAATGTCAATGACAGTCAAAATAAGAATTTGCTGCAGATGTCAAGAAAGCAAACCCAATAAGACACTAGATAAAACGTTTGATGAGACAAACCTCACAACCCTTTGCTCCACTTTCCATGACAAACCTCAAGACACCATAACAAGCCCTGAAATAAAGACCGAGGTCAGCAGATATTCAGCATCTAAGGTCAGGGAGTCCAATGGAATCAAGATTCAAGAAACAACAAAGAAAAGAACAATGTGAAATAGATATGAGACCGAGGGAGACATAGGGACAAAGGTTTGAAATGATGGCAGGAAAACAGTAAAAATATAGTGTGGCATCATTTGCACAATGTTTGATCTTGACGTGCAATTGGTAATTATGTGAACATAAGCATCATATAGAGAAAGGTAAAGAATAAATCTCGGCACTGAAGTATGCATGCAACCACCAAAAGAGGTCATACTAGAACTAGTTATTTCTGTAGCAATGTATCCTCATCCAAGCTACTGCATGAAAATATAGGAACTTCATGAGGATACTGGCATGGAGGACAGCTTATCGATTTAGTCATCTTCCGACACAAAAATGGTACAGGGAACAACCGCTCAGCTTTGTAGATGACCACGATGAGAGAAAAGACATGCAATTGATAATTACGTCATCATCTGGAAAAGGATAAAGAACAACTCCTGGCATTGCAGTACGCACACAAACAACAAAAGAGGTCATACTAGAACTAGTTATTTCTATAGCTATGTATCCTCGTCCAAGCTACTGCATGAAAATATAGGAACTTCATGAGGATACTGGCATGGAGGACAGTTTATCAATTTAGTCATCTTCCGACACAAAAATGGTACAGGGAACAACCACTCAGCTTTGTAGATGACAAAGGGACAGAGTACATCAACCAAAGAACAGATAACCATGATGAGAGAAAAGACATGCAATCGATAATTACATCATCATCTATAAAAGGATAAAGAAAAACTCCCGGCATTACAGTACGCACCCAAACAACAAAAAGGTCATACAAGAACTAGCTAATTCTATAGTTATGTATCCTCCTAAAGGTTGCTGCATGAAATATAGGAATTTCATGAGGATGATGGCACAGAGGATAACATGTACTCGATTTAGTCATCTTCCAACACAAAGATGGTAAAGGGAACAACCACTCTGCTTTGTAGATGACAAAGGGTTCAGAGTACATCGACCTAAGAACAGATAAACACCACCAAATTATAAAATACATCATAGATACCCATCAAGAGGTCAGAGCCATTTCACTTATAGTTTCCTACAACTCGAAATTCTAATTTAACTGCACATTCCGTCAACTTAAAACCGAAATAACGAGTCATCATATATGCCGTGTCCATATTCCTTAACTTGCTCCAGCATGCACTACCATACCGACAAGATCTAGGAATGACCAACTCCCAGTTATCAATTGTCACTAATGAACAGTCAGCTTCAACAGGACAACTGAAAATGGACCTCAAAATGAAAGAAGGCTCACGAAAACAAAACATATGAACGATTCAAAAACTGCGCAAAATCTCCACCTGCGGACAGCGAGGCCGCCGAGAAGCTTGTAGCGGAGCGACTCGGCCTGCGCAATGGCGCAGAGCCCTCTGTTGTTGACCTTCTCCGCGTACAACTCCACGCCGTTCTCCGGGAACTTGAACCTCTTCTGCACAACGGAGGTCAGCTCTCTGATCCTCCTCCCTTTCTCTCCTACGCACCACACAGAATCCCGCCCAAAAGAGAAGAAAAATCAGTACAAAACCAATCCATCGCAACACCTACGAACCTCGATGCCGCAGAAAGGAAAGGCAAATCAAAGGAAGAAAAACAAAAAATCTGCCACCAGACCGAGAACGTTCTGCGTGCGGGTGGCTCGGATGATGATTTCGGTACGCATGGGCGTAACCCTAACCTCGACGCCGGAGTATCCATCCTCGGCCAGCTCCCTGGTCAGGACCTCGTTGAGCTCGGCGAAGAAGACTCCGTCGGCCACGAACTGCACAACCAAAGCGAAGCACGAAAACCGCGATCAGCGAAACCTGCGGCTATCTCGTCGTCCCGCGAGAATGCTAATCTACTACCGGAAGGGAAGGCCGAGGCACTGACCTTTCTCTTCTTACTGATCTGAGCCGCCATGTTTGCAGGAGCTGCCGGTGAAGCTGGAGCGAAAGCCGCCGGCGGGGACGCTATGGGGAGCTCGAACGAGACGGCGGAAGCAGCTCTGCGCAAACCCTAGCTCTGACTGAGGGACCTCTCGCCAGGTTGAAGGGCGGCTTATATATGTGAGGTGGTGATGGCGGGGGGAGATGGATCGGACGGTGTGCGTGAGAGCTAGGGTTTTGTTTGGGAGTGGGCCGCGCGATTGGGGGAGTTGGGCCCAAAGGAGGGTCGGGCCCGTTAAGCCCGTTTGAGACAAGCGGAGCTTGGGCTCTTGTTGTGGATGGTGAAGTATTGGATTACACCGAAATTGGGCCTGAGTTGGTGTCCGAGGCCCGCTTTAATCTTTTGTCGTGAACCTAACAGGCAAGGGTCCAACCCGGGTTGATCTCAGAAATGAACTTTAGATCAGTGAACTTTGGGCCCAGAAAACTCCTAATTAATCACGTGAAATTACTAATAAGACGGGACAATCGCTCAAGTCGGGCACGGATGGGCCGGCCCAAAATGAGAATGTTTGCGCTTACTAAAGTGAGAACCGGTTGAATTCATACAAGGCGAATCATAAAAACCGATCCGTAGTGCGCTTCCTCCGTCCACAACCGGTCCGAATCGAACATCTTCATGTACTCATAAAAAATAAAAATAAAAAATGGACTTTCATAGGTTAAATAAATTAAACTATGGGCACCTAAAAAAATTTCGTCTTGAAATCGGTTTAGACTTTGCCAAAGTCGATATCCTTAGGTCAAAGTACATTCATCTAGGACGGCTACGACAATTATGGCTTATTTTTATTTTGATGTGTACCTATCTCATGAGTATCAATGCTTGAAAAGGAGTTAGATTATATGTGCTTTATAGGGCTCGACGCCTCAACTAAACTACGTTCGTCAAAACGAGTCTACGCAATAATCTTGATCTCTCACACATTATTTCTTCGCACTTGCGATAAACATTCCAGTAATATTACAAACATGACATAAAATAGAGGATAATTGTCCAAAAAATCGTAAAACCATTTTACGATGGTCAATTCAGATATCAACTTCTCAATTTTGTTAATTAAAGTCTAAAATATTCTAATAATTTATCAATTTTGACTGAAAATGGCTAATGTGGCAATCTAGTCAATGTCGGTTATTTTATGTGACATGGTCAATCTAACATAAATTATTTATGTTTTTTTCTTTCTAGTCGGTGGATTCCCGACTGCACAATAGGTTATAATTTTTTAGACAAATTTTCTCATAAGATATAGCCACAACTTGTAAACTGATGACAATGACCCTCTTAACTATTGGCTCGCAAATATTCTTTATTTGTTTTCACTGCTACATTTTTATCCAAAGGCATGACAATATTCAACAACGAAAAAAGGACCAAAAAAAAAAATCGGATAATGAGTTTGGTCGTGCTCATGCATCAAACCCCCTGTGTTTCACCTAACACAAGAAAAAGTCAACATTCAATCTGGCCAGAGCCTTAGAGCTAGTGGATTTTTGCTGAACTCGGCAAATAACATAATTTAATAATCCTAAAGCAAAAATTGCTGTTAAATTATATCATAAAAAAAAGAATAATTAAAAAAGGAATAATTCATGGGCATATAATGATGGAGGTGACGCCCACGAGACCCAAGTTGCAAAAAGGCCAAGACACGGGGGTCGGTTCCATTCCGACCTAATTTTTGCCCCGAATTCACGAAACAAAAGCGAATGAAGACTAAAGTTTTAAGATTAAATAAATAAAGTTAGATTCCCACTTCACATGTTGTGTTGGCAACGTGTTTGATTTGTCTTGGCTTGGCATGAGGGCCAACCCATCATCTATCTCATCCTTCTTCTGCCCCTCTTCATTTCCTAATTTATTTATTTTTTAATATTGTCAATAAGCTCGATTTGTTTTATAAAAAATAAATAATTTAAGAAAAAATATTTTCAAGACTTATCGCTTGCATCATTTAAAATAATTAGTCGATGGAATATGTTTTCATTTTCAGCAATAATTTATGTATAGATATTTTTTTAGGCAAAGAAAAAAAAAAATTATTCGTTCATTTTTGTAATCGAGACTTAATTTATTTTGAGGAAAATGAATGAATTGAATAATGTTTTCCTAAAAATATCACTCGTATATCTTGACATGATTAATCGGTGAAAAATGTTTATATTGTTAACAACAATATTATATATATATATAAACAATTTTGTAGAAGATGAAAATATTTTCCATTTATTCATTTGTATATACAAGTGAACATTTTTAGGGAAATTTTTTTATAAAAAATCATTCATTTTTTGTCAAACAAATGAACCTTAAAATTATCTGCTTTTTATTATAAGATTATACAATCTTTAGAAACATATCGATTGAGCTTTTTATTATTATTTCGAATTTTAACTGGCTTATAGCCAGCAAGTACTAATCGAATTTTGTTTCTATTTTCAAATCGGGTACGTGAATTTAATTGACAATTGGATAAGATACACAATGACACTTTTTGCAGAACTTTGGTTATACGAAACTAGTTCGTGAATTCAAACCTCGCGCCAATATAGTATCACAATAAACAAGGTAAATTACGTATAATGTAGAGAACTTATTGTATATGTATTTCAATGTCTCTTGTTTAAGAATATGGACTCTTACTTGTTTATTATAGAGAAAACAACATCCAATAAAAACGCATATACATATCTCTTTTTCCGCATAGTAATGAAAATATTTCACTCAAAAATTTGGCACTTGCGATACAATTTATTTTTCTCATTAACCTCACCATAAATCCAAAGACCACGTGATGACTTAGAGGAAAAGATGATAGAGGATATATATCACAGATGAGAAGTTTATTGCGAAACAAATTACTTGGGTTTCGGCAAAGAAAAAAAAATCACTTGGGAAATACAACACTTGGACATTTGGCGCTTTAGAAAGAAAAAACGATATTATTATTTCTTTTAAATTATTGAAACAAAATTAATCTTCTTAATCTTAGGAATCATAAATACATAAAAGCAAGGGAAAATTTCAAATAAAGACCCAAAATATTTTCATTTTCTCAAATAATGGCTAAAATGAACATTAATTTAAATAAGAGTCTAAAGTAGTCATATTAGTCTTAAATAAGGGCCTAAAGTAGTTATTGACATTTTAAATAAAAACCTAGCCTTGCGGCTCATCGGCTAGTAAAATATTCAAGCTAATCAAAGATATTTTTGTCAAAACACTAGTTAAATTTAAATTAAATTAGAATAAAATTTTTAAAAATAAAACTTACAAAAAGAAAAAACACAAGTGAGAGGGGCCACCCCATCACCAATGGGGCAACGGCAAGGTTGAGGGCCAGCAACCCTCGCCGACCAAGGCCTCGCTAGAAATGGGAGAGGGCAACCCTTATCTCTAGCCAACAAGGGTTGCCAGCCCTTGCTCAGGCACTAGTGACCTCGCCAACCTTTGCCACCACCCCATTAGCGATGGGGTAGTAGCCACAAGTAGGAGGGAGCACCCTCTCACCCATGTTTTCTTCTTCTTCTTTTTTAAAGAAAAAATTTAAAAGACAAAATTGCCCTTCATATTTGGTGAGTTCAAACATTTCTTAAGACTGATATAAAGCACTCCATGCCCTTGTTTGAGAAAATAAAAACATTTTGAGCCCTTATTTGAATTTTTTCCTCAAAGCAATGAACTTCTTATGGAAATTAAAAAGTTGTGCTTATAATTTAGGATGGATAGCAATAAAAATCATTTTCTGCTCTTTTGAATTGTATCCCTATCTTTTTTGGGTTATTAAAATGAACCATCACCTCTTGAATTCATATCACATCATTCTTGACACTATACTCCTAGCCAAAACCATATTTTAATTACCCTTTTGCCCCCAAAAAGACCGTGATTTATCTATTGGTTAAATAACAACGAGATAGACATGATCAATTGCTTAGATGCCACGGGCAAATTCGCGTGGTTATAAGTCATCACCATTAGTAGAAAAATCGTTGGGTAGGAAAAAATGTATTTGGTTACAAATAAAAAGAAAATAAATTATCAGTGCATCGAATGATTGAAAGTTAAGTTTACTGGTTCAATTATAAAATAAGCTAAAGTTTAGTGACCAACCGTGAAATTTAGCCTAACATGTACATGAATTCAAAAATTCATCACATCGTATATATATTGAACAAAGAACTTCTAGTCAAGACTATAAAGTCTTTTTGTGAAATTGCAACGAGGGAGCAAGAGCTCTATCTAAAATACGAAGACACTAGTTCCCCAAATAAATTACTAAACCATCCCTTATTTGAATCCGTCAAGGACGTACTGCATAGTTCTCTTCGAAAGGGCATAGTTCAAATTATGACCAAATAAAACTATTCTGACCTATATGAATCCAACTCATGGCATGTGTGCGAAGAGCAAATGAGCCTCCAAAAGTATGATCTCACATGCATCATAAACACAGTATTAATTTTACCCTTCTCATTTTTGGTAGCTAGTGTCATTGATAACTTAGAAAGGAAAAGGGGAAAACATCCACATCTCCCTATTCAAGTGAAAAAGCAGCTAGCTTAGTGCTGCCTTTAATGGCTATGGTACTACAATCTACCCTCTCTATTCACTTAAATCGCAACTACTAAATTTGAAATTGATGGATCACACGCCTCACAAGACCTGCACCAATCAAGATCTCACAACAGGACACCCCAAGACATTGCCCTGAGGTCACAGACCATGACATCACATTTCACAGTGAAAATGAAGCACATGGAGTAGATCCAGTTCAAATGAGTGCACTGCAAGAAAATATAAATAAATAAATAAAGAGATTTTAAATGAGTGCATGTGGACATATCTGTACATGAAGTGACAGCAATTTCCCCCCACCAATGTTCTTTTCTCTTATAGAAAAAAAAAAAACTCTAGGGCAGGACAAAAGACATTTCCAGGAATCACTCATGTGGTGGGTCCTTTTCTCTCCCCTCCTAAGATCAGAAAAACTGGGTTGCTCTGCATTTATGGGTCCACCATCAGAAACACCTGCTCAATGCCTGAAGAAGAAGACATGAAATGGTGGAGAAAAGACGGAACTGGACGGAGCCGTGGGACTACCTACCTCTGCACCGATGAGAAATGGGATGAAAGATTAACACAGATTATTACTCGGCGAACCCGACATCGACAACGGAGCATACGAAAGAAGGTCCAATGCGATTGCATGAAATACAATTGAAGAAAACAAGAAGGGAAAGAAGGAGAGGGAAGAAAGCATGCTCAAAAGAAAGAACAAAACCTAGGCAGAGGGAGGAGATAAGCATGTGTTGGAGCCCTAGTTCCATCCTAAAAAAGAATGTGGACTGTTGGGTCCCTTGTCATGTCAATGGGGGTCCGGTCACAGTCCATACCCCATCTATCTGTCCATTTCCCGGGACTGTAGTGCCTTTCGGTTTTTCTCATGACCAATTATTTATTCATATTTTTCTCCCTCCTGTCCTTCAATACTGCCTACTGAATACTTTATAAATTCCTCTCTCTCTCTCTCTCTCTCTCTCTCCTGTCATCACCATCCAATGAATTGTCTTGGGTGAGCCAAGAAGAACAAAAGAAATATATATACAAAAAAAGGGTCAAAAGAACTCATCATCTCTTATCTGAGATTCTGATCTTGTGGTGGTGGAGTGTGATGGGAGCCAAAAAGATCATCAAAAAGCTGCTTTGTCACTCAACCTGTTCCAGAGCATCTCAGAAGCACTGCACTCAGGATTTCTGTTTGAATTCCATAATTTTGCTCAATTCTCCACATAGAAGCACGAAAAGTGGAAAGGATCGTCAGAACAGGGAGAATAGTATTTTTTTTCTTTTAAGCAACCAAAAAGGGGGAAAGACAGACCATCTATGATCTCATGGGAGTTCAGAAGAACTTAGAAAGAGACCGATCATCATGAAGACATCAAGCACTCGCTCTTTAGAATTGATCATCGACTCATCATCATCTCATGGACTGGAGAGACTATAAAGTAGGAAATGGAAGAACAAGACTCTTCACCATAAGAAATTAGGGTTATGACATCGAAATTTTCTAATGGTGAAAATGATTTTCATAAATTATACATGTATGTATTTGTATAAAAGAATACACAGATTAGTTTTCCGGATTTTCGTATGTTTGATATATAAAAAATTGTCAGTCAATAAAAATCATTTATCAATAAAGAAAATATATATTTAACGTAAGAAAAATGAATTTCCAATCTTACAAAAGGAAAGCATTTTCTAGGAACATGATTTCTCTAAAAAGCATTTTCCTTTTATCATAAAATTCTCCCAAAATAAATGCACCCTAAGCCTCTATTTGTTTTGGAAATATGATTATTTTCCTAAAAATAATCGCTTATAATGCTTAATTTGAAAGATATTTTCCTAAAGATAATTGCCTATAATGCTTACAAAAGTAAATGAGTGAAAAATATTTTCATTGATTATGAAAATGTTTAGACATAAATATTTATAAATGATGAAGGCATTTTTCATTAGAAAAATTATTTCAAATAACACGTACAATTATTTTTAATATTTAAATTATTTATTTTTTATGAAACGAAAGAGCTTTAATCTCGTTCAATGGTTATTTATTGCCCGTTCACGCTATCAAGTGTCCTTCACTTTGCTCCATTTCTCGTAGACTCAGAGAAAACCGAGAACTTTCTTTATCAAGAGAACTTGAATATACATGTGTGGGTTCGCATATTTTATATATATATATATGAGGCTTGGCAATGAATAAGAACCTCTTTTATAGTTGGATGGACAGTGCGAAACATATGCTAAATGACAAAGTACGGACACACGCAAACACCGGATGGAACAAAGCATGATTGATTCCCAATTGGATCGACGGATACAATGGAGTTACAGACAGAGAGGGGAATTTCTACTCGTCGGAACAATTATTCTCCTCCTCCTAGGGAAGAAGTACGGATGAATCTGGAAGTGAAAAAGGGGGAACCACAAGAGACACAGATCAGAGCCACTTCAGTGACTTCACTGATTCGTGATGGATCCATCAAGCACTTGACAATCAGATTCTACCACCACCCACCAAGAACCCCACTTTCTCCTCCTTTCTTCCTCCATCTAACTTCATCCCATCAAGCTACAGAGAGAATAAGCAAAAGGGTAGGATCTTCTTTTTTGCTTGCTTTCTTGATTTCGGGGTCTTTTCTACGCAGGTCTATTTCTCTTCAGCCCTGCTTTGGCGTCTGATCTCATAGCACCGCCGCTCGAGTCGCCCTCCGAAGATGCGTCCATGGACTTGGTGAAGTTGCTGGACAGATCGGCGTAGAGATTGACCACTGTCCGGATGTTGTTGTTGAGCTCGCGGATCAGTCCCACGTTCCGGCTCAGGCTGTCCGGGACTCTGGACTCTTGATTCTGGTTTATCTCGTTGATCAGCAGCCTGTTCTGGTCCAGGATGCTCTGCACCTGCACAAAGCTCTTTTGGAAGGTCTGCAGTATCTTGGTGTCTATCTGGGGGTGGTGAGCCCCGCCGCCGAACCCCGAGAATGCATCGCCCTCCATCTACGCTTCCTCGAGCCCCCCTTATGACTGTCCCGAGAGAGATGGGAAAAAAAATCTATCTTTGTTCAGAATCTGAATCTGCCCTGTTCAAGAGGAAGAAGGAGAATAAAGGACAGCGAGATAATGTTCTTATTAACAGGCCCATAACAAGAAAAGATGAGGCATAAATTTCCAGCAGCAGCAGTACAATATTCTCGTTCTGATAATACTTCACTCCCTCTCTCTCCTCTCTCTTCCTTTGCGTTCTGCGTGCTTTGACATTTCACGTCAGCCCCACTACGGAACAAGTAGATCAGATGATATAATTTATTATTCTTTTCGGGCTTAAAAATTTTGAAGCTACCGGAGATGCGATATTACTTTAATATAACAGACACCCATAATCCAAATATCCATTCTTTAAACAGTGGATGCCTACCCCGAGCAGAACCCCCAAAAGACAGTTAAAAAATAAAGGGAGTAAGGAAACGCAACGTTGGGATTTGTTTATGGCATTCGGCATAAAAGACAGGGTCCGATGGGCGAAATCATGACCTCAAAGGGTACTTTGTTTTCTCACAGAGGAAGAGGGAGGGATCGGATTACAAAAAAGAAATTTTTGGATGATGATGATGATGATGATGATGATAACTATGGATATTAATATTATGAGTCTATCATTGCTGCTATTATTGTTGCTCGCAAGAGGTGGAGAAAAAGCAGATCCCGTTTCTATAAAAAGGAACCCCTTTTCATTGTACTGAGAAAAAAGCCCACCTAAAGCTCAGTGTCCCAAAAGAAGAATCTCCCGGAAAAGAAAAGGTCGAAATGATGCAGAGAAAAGATCAGGGACCATAACATGAGGAAGGGAGAGGGGGCACCACTGTTGGAACCCGCATTTACAGCATTGTTCCGATCTTTAATAAGAGCAGACAGCAACAGTCGCGGGTTCAAATCACTGTGGGAACAGCCAATTCAACGAAATTCCGAGAAGAATGAACGAGGTTAGAGGGGGCGACCAGTAGTGTCAGTGGGAAAAGGCTAAAAAGATCGAAGCTTTTTGGTCTGCCGGACCGTGTGAGCTCCAGAAATGCCGAGACAGCCAGAGCAGCAGCTCGAAAAGAAATCTGGGCATCCACCAAAACCCGATTTTGAGAATCCGCAGGTCCGAAAGGGAGGGAGATTCACACGCTCACATGCAAAAGATTCACGGGCTCATCAAAACCGACGAATTTCGAAGCCGCGAAAGCTCCCCCAAGAAAAGAAGAAGAAGAAGAAGAAGAAGAAGCAGCAGCAGCTGAGAATTCGACGATCTAAACAGCACAAAGACTCGTTTTTTTCCCTCCCCCTTCCCCCATCCCTGGCGACAGCCAAGAATGACCCAAGAAAAGATAGCACGGAGTCTCCATCACTCGCAGGCGGAAGTACGAAAACAAAACACGACCCGCGGGGAGACAATCGGACCGCGTACCTGGAGAATCCGGGACATCATGAGAATCCGCGAAAAGGGGCGGCGCCGAAGCAGCAGCAGCAGCAGCTCGGCCGGACAATCTTTCTTCTTGGCGACGGAGGGAGGACGAGGAGGGCCTTTCTTTTTCTCTACGAATTCAGAGCTTGAGATCTTTTAGAGAGAGAAGAGAGGAGAGAGAGAATGAGTAGATTTTGAGAGTCACGCTTGGTCCCCTCCCCGGTGTCCCAATCTCGTATGGCTCTATCTATCTACACTTCGTCTGTAATGTCCAGCTATAGTAAATTTGTTTTTTCCCTTTTTTTCTACTTTTCCTCCTCGTCCTCCTGTCCCCTCCTCCAGACCGGAGCTGCCACGTGGCTTCCTGTCCAAATGGTTTTACCCCGGGGAAATAATAATAATGGATTGAATTTTGATCCGGCTAATTTAGCTCTTGACAATAAATAAATAAAAACAATGATTATGATGATAATAATTCAGCCCTCGACGTATGGAAAGTGCGGTCGAGTTTTAAACTCATTATAGGCAGATTATAGGGGTTAGAAACCTTTGCATGTCTCCCACCTCGATCTTTCTTAGAGTCGCGTGGCCAGAGCCGACAGAGTCGTGAAAAAATCCTGATATGTACTCGAGACGTGACCTAACAGAATCTGGTCAAAGGAAAGCATCAAGAATTTAATTAATTGACGGTTGGAATGTTATGGGCGAATTTAAACTCGATTAATTTCATGCCATTCTTATACGGTCGAGCATATAATTGTTTTTATTTCTCCTAAAATCTTAAAAATTGGGAAGTGGCGAGACGATTGAATGATTTTAACTCCCTCTCGCCTAAAGGCCAAATCGACGATGAGGACTCAAGGCATGCCGATTAGATGTGCGTGAGTACGATGGGAATAAGCCTGAGTAGCCGTGGATTATTATCATTATTATCATTATTAATTATCAAAGAGGACCCACTAATGGGGAGAAAGGAAAAACAAATTAGTCTTGGATTTTCCTCCTTTTTTTTTTTTAAGAACAGTAAAAAAAAATGAAAAGAAATCGTGACGCAATTGGCATGGATTCTGGGGTGGACAGCTCAATGTCCTCCAGCTAGCGGATCTTCGTTTTGGCCGAGAATGGGAAGCTGGAATTTTTAAAAAATAAATTAATAATAAAAAAGTGTCCTTTCAATACACTCTTGCACCAGTTAAAACGCGACACGTGCTCGCCATTTTGAGACCTCGTGTTCAATTTCCGACATATTTCCAGTGTGACGAATTTCGAAAAAAAAAATCTACCATTTTAGGAGTTTCGAATTTGGAAAAAGGGAAAAAAAATCGAAACGTGAAAACCGTAAATTTCAGATAGGTAAAAGATAAATAAAAATATCTGAAAAATACATGTTTACCATATTATCTACTTTGCAATTACCTCTCGAGTGTCAAAAGTACAGGAATAATGTGTGAGAAAGCGTGAATTTACTATTTTAAACATGACGTTATAGTACTAAAACTCAACAATAGGTCAAGGTTATAAAAGTCCGAAAAGGGTAATAAGATTTTTTGTGACATATTCATGAGTTTCTTTGTGACCTCTTGCGTTATGACGATGATGTTCCCCTCATAGCTAAGTGACCTATCAATAGGGCTTCGAATGACTAGAAAACTGACTTGATTTTCCCAAGGAAGAAGACAAAAATGGAGGGTTCATTCTACTATGCTCTACACTAGCAAAAAAATTGTCATTGATAGAGAAGAGTGGCAAAATATACTAATGTTTAGAATGTCAGATGATATTGTTCATGGCTGGAAAATTCGATCATGTGTATATAGAGGACATATAAAACCATAGAATTTTGAATGCAAGCCAAATCATAAATGACACATAAAATTCGATGAACCGAGCGCGAAATATATTGGGATAAAATCTAACTTCAACATCATGTAAAAGAATATGACTTAAGAGATAAATTGATAGGTGAAATAAGATTAGTGTATATAGAGAGTAGAAAAAAATTCTATAATCAAGTGGTATGAGATATTTCGCCGCTTTTAATGTTCTTTTCAGTTTAAGAAAAATTGGTAGATTTGGTTAGGATATGCTTGAGCCGTGAATTGATGGTTTGCCATACAGTTAACATATGTTTTTATTTTCCACATATTAAACTAGCAAATGTACACACGCACGTTCATCAGACAGCGACATTCGTAGGATCAAGCAAAACCACCCTATTAAGAGGACAATAAAAGGGAAACTAAAAAAGAAATTGATGAAAGGATGGAACTTTGAACATATGAAAGACCAAATTTTAAAATTAAGAAAAGAAATCGATGAAAAATTTACACTATTTTTTTAACCATGAAAAACCTCAAACCGGTACAAAATAATTAATTTATAAATCCTTTTTAGAAAGATTTATTTCAATACCATAAAAAAATCACAAAAATTGCTTGGAGCGTAAAGTTCCAAATTGAAACTTAATAATTTAACATTAAAATATGAAAGAAATTTGTCCAAATGATACTTTAAAATTAAAGTAATGCAAAATTAAAGATAAAAGATAATGCGAACCTATACATTTATGCATTTCTTCATGGATGTACTATTTGTAAAACAAGTAACGAGAAAGGTGTAAGGATGACATAAAATACTAAAATCTCATGAAATCAAGAGCCTATTTTTTAAAAATTTATGCTTTATATAGCAGTTTGGATATAAGCTTTATCACGTAATCAACTAAGAAATTTATCAGAAGAGCTAAATAAATAAATTTATTAATCGATCGAATAGAATCCCAATTCCCAAATCACCAATTATAATGAAAAGGAATCATTTAAGCGCAGCCATTTCGCTTTTCTGGAACTGCTTCAGAGGCCTCCAGGCAGTGCGTGCGAACAACGTACGCTCGCACGCGGCCTTGGCGGAGTCCTATAGCTTTCGGAGATATCGTGGACGGCAAAATTAATTTAGACATTGATGAGTTCGTACACCTATGAAAAGTCAGAGAGACATCTCTAATTTTCCAATCGCTTTCACCGAATTTTGATTCCTCCAGAGTTAAGATTTCCTTGGTAAAACACGCGGTTATAGATAGGAACAAGCATGATTTCAACATAGAAATTGAAATCTGGAACTAGACGGGGAACTTGAGAATCGGTCTTAGATTTCAAATCATGTAGGATGGGTTCTAAATTTTAAAAATTGATATATATATATATATATATATATTTATATTATAGGTAGGTAGAACCTAGAATTTCAAATTTAAAACTTGAAATAAGTTTTTATGTTTTCTTTATATATGTCGTCATGCGATTCCGTAATGATAAGTATATAATTTAAAATATTTAATCTAGTGATCATATATGACCAAGACTTTTAATTTATTAATATTTCATATTTTCCATGTGTGTGTATTAAGTGTGGTCAATGGATTATAATAATAAATGGTGGTCATTAAAGATGATAATTTACTACAATCACTCAATTAATAATATATGATGAAATATGAATAGACCATAAAACCTATGGGTTCCAAGAAATGTAGGGCAAGTTCCAAATTCAAAAAATGAGGAATTTGTTCAAGTGGATAAGTTTTGGATTCTTAATGAAACTTGTACAAAACCGAAAAAAAAAAAAAAATCCGGAATTGCTCATCCTTAATTATGGAAAGCACAACCTGCATAAAAAATACAAGGAAAATGGTACAAATAGTTTATAAACTTTGGTTCGATCTACAATGTTGTTATTGTGCTTTAATTTATTTAATATAATTCACAAACTATTAATGTGTTCAATCTAATCCTTAGGATACAAGAGAATGTTCAATGTCGCCATTCCATAAATTTGGGTTTTTTTTGCAACATAAAAAAGCTCGTGATATTTGTGTTATAGTGGACAAAATTTAGGTTTTTCACAACACAAAAAAATTGATATATCTATGTTATAATGAGTGTAATTTAGAGTGATATTTTCCTAATAAAAATAAGCAGAAGACAATATTTTTTTTATTTTATTGCCTAAGTGTTCCTTTGCATTGTGATGATCATGGTCAATCAAGATTTTTCATACGCCAACTTGGACTATGTATTTTGAATTTTTTGAGAAAAACGTCAGAATAGTTAGTATTTACAACTTTATTTGTTTTGCGAAAAAATCAATGTTTGGAAAAAACTTTTTTAAAAATGATTCATTTGTATAGCTTATAAAGTCAACTAGTGAAGTAATTTAAAAAAAATATTTAAACATAAATTATTATTTATAATGAGATATTTTATCATCAACTAATTATTTTTAAAATTAATGTCACGAGAAATTCTAATTTGGTATATCTATGATAAATTTATCTTAAATTAAATTTTTTTACCAAAAAAAATATTATTGATACACATGTGATAAATTTACATAAAATGACAAAAAAGAAACCCAAACTGATATTGGTATATTTGTGACAAATATATCCCATGTTAAATTGAATTAACACCATAAAAAACTATAAATTTAATATAAACGTGATAAATATAAAATAAAATCTCAAATTGATACATCAATCAACCGTCAAGTGTCATTAAACTCAATAATTTGATGGTAAAGTGAAATGAAAACTAACATATAATAAATTTATCACAGGTCTACCGATAAATTAGTCATAAGTATGTGAGTTTAGGACTTTTGATTGGTCAAAGAATTAATTGAGAATGAATTTATCAATTTCGAATTATTTGTCATGTTAACGCTATTTGTTGGACGTAAGCGGAGCAGTAGCTATACCGTTTTTGCGAAGTAGTCATGAAGGGGTCTTGTCGATGTGGGACATTTGAGTGCGCTACTAAGGCAACGTATTTCTCGCGGACCATCGAACGCGTCCGAATAAAAAATCCTAAAGTAGGTGGACGGCGAATGATGGCCACATCATCCCGGTTCTCCATTTCTTTCCCTTCCTTTTACTTTTCTTTTTTCGTTTAATCTAACGTTGGAATCCACGGGACTCGATAGGGACAGGTCATCATTAAGGTTTCTAGTTCCCTGGCAATAATTAAGGGACAAATGAAAGTCGTCGTTATTGACGCCTGACGATGCTTAGGCCCAATAAGACAACCCGGGAGAGATCTTTCGCCCGCCCCCTTGCCTTAATCGAGACGGTCAAGTTGGGGAAAAAAAGGCGTTATCTAACAAGCATTCTTCAGTTGACAAAAATGGGAGTTTCGGGATTAGTTTAATGTCGCTATGATTGCCATCCGCATCCGCCCCGCTCCTTTTTCCCAGATCTAGGATCAAGCTTATGATGCACACTCCATGGTTTCACTGTTGATCCCGAGATCATGCGGGGAATCCACCGACGCCGAATGATGGATTTTGATGTTATCAAAGTTGATTGGCTTGATTATTAAACCCTGCGCGCGTACGCTATAACCTATAAGTGAGATCAGGCACGGAAGGACATGATTTTCAATTTTCCATCTCCTCAAATGCAACGGATCCAGTGTTTCGGCACCCACTGGGATGTGGGTCTGCCATGATCCATATGAGGCATTGGTTTGGCGCCAATGGCAACCGTCTGTGGCCGGCGGATGGCCGGTCAGATTGCTCGAGTTGCGCCGCAGCATGCTTGCTTGATAACAGGCAGGAATGCTGAGATCCGAGTCTAGTACTCAAAGAACCGAGCCCCCCTGAGTTTCGAGTCCAGTCATTGCGCATGTTGTGGTCCATTTCTTGACGATCGAAAATATGGGTTTGTCTAAAATGGCGTTAGATCAAATTAAGGTAACAACAGATGACGGCATGTTCCGCTCGCCAAGCATCCATTTTTCGCAGGGGGGAAAAAACAAGAAAGGGAAAAAGCTACAAGTAGGCCGGAGTTGGTTCAACCATCAGACGTACCACCCAAGAAAGATCTCTCTTGTTCGCATCGCCTTTGCCAGGCCGATGCGAGCTCGCTTTTAAACGAGAGGAAGAGGGCCCTTCGTGGCTGCAGTCTGCTGAAAAGAAGATGGCTTTAGAGGTTCTCGCCATGATGCCCTTATCGTCTCTTTGTGTTCTTGCATTGCGTTCTTGTTTTCGCACTTTGTCTTTCTTTCTGATTTGGTGTTTCGCGGCAGGATGAGTTCAAGGAATATGCAGAGAAGGCCAAGTCTTTGCCCGTGAGCACGAAAGATGCAGACAAGCTGGTGCTCTATGGGCTGTACAAGCAAGCCACCATAGGAGCTGTCAATACCAGTTAAAAAAGAGAATTCTTGGGACCGATGTTTTCTCTGAAACTATTCGTGATTGTGCCCTGATTATAACCTCTTTGCAATGCCAGGTCGGCCCGGCTTCTTCAGCCCTGCGGAGAGGGCGAAATGGGATGCTTGGAAAGCAGTTGAAGGTCTGAGCTACAATCAAATCAAGCCATTCATCTGAAACTTAACCAGTCTCTGGAATTTCTTCTAACCTGAAAAGGAATCGTTCGGTTTCTGTCTTTTATGGGTTATTTTTTCAGGGAAGAGCAAGGAAGAAGCAATGGCTGATTATATCACCAAGGTGAAGGAGCTGCAGGAAGTGCCCTCCACATGAACTGAATTCAAATCCTTTAAAATTTGGACTTTCACCACTTCTGATACTTAGCCAAGCTGTTCTATTTACAGTACGCAACAAGTCCGTGAATTTGATTCTCTGTATTCAACAACAGTTGTTTCTGCAAGTGTTACCTCTATTAGAACAAGGCAGAGAAACTCTCCAGCCCCTACAAAATAATCCATCTTTTGGGTCATTACGCTATGACAAATCCAAACAAATAACGGATCTATGTTACAGAAAAGGGAAGGTGTGTGCGATGAACAAGCAATTTGCCTGGCCCCCAAAATAATTTCATCCTCTTACTTAAGCTGAAGGAAAAGCCAGACTTTGATTACTGCGATTTAGAGCAATTTGGGCAACGAAAATGACCTCTAGCTCGACACTTCGTGCATGGTGTGGTTTTCACACCTGATTCATCGCCACCAAGCGATTGATATAAATCATCCACGAAATTGAATCCGATAAGCCTGCCTTCCTTGACCGATCCAACTCCACGACATGTTGAGCATGCTATTAGCTTCAGGTCACCGCATTTTGTGCACATACCGAGTGAGCTGCACACGACAAGACATAGGCAGGTCTAAGGTTATTATCAGAATGCTTAGATGAAGCATCCTTGTGTGAGGAAAAAAAAGGATTGTGCTCTAGAAACAGAATCAAAGCGCCATTGCATTTCCATCATTTCCGGTCCAAACTTCAGATTTTACAGGCGATTGCAAGCAATTTCTCTACACATAGTCAGCAGATGGCAGCTGAACTGACTAAAGTTAAACCAAATAAAAAGAGAAAGTTGTTATAATTCAAATGAAAGCCCAGCGTTTCAAACATCTCTTGTCACGGAGACTAACAAATAATATTAGGAATGAACCCTTTGCAGATCACGGTCAGCTCATCCAAACATAAAGAACAAGAAGAAAGGTGATAAAAAGTAGTTCATGGGAAAATCCAAATCCAAATACCATGCAAAAAGGCACTCTAGATATTTGATGACTTCCTCTTTGAACAAGAATCCTTTTCTAGTTTCTCTTTAAAAACTAGCCTGAAACCCGCAAAACCAAGTTCTAAACAGAAGCATAACATAACAGCATATGAAGGCATCTGAAGTAAACTAGAAAAGGGCAAGGAGCAGCAGAAACCTCCTCTGTGAAGCAGAAATGAAAGAGTCAACTCTTGGAGCAGCAATTGTGGCACACAGAAGCAGAGTGCCCACCCCAAAACCTGCAATCTCACTTGCTGTTATGTTCTCCATCTCTCTCTCTCCCAATTCACTCCCCCACTAGTCTGCAGTCTGCACCACCAGCCACAGATGTATGAAATAATCACGACAATGAAGCAAAATTCTCAAGAATTAAGATACAAATTGAATCTTTTAAAGCAAGAACAGATCAGCATATGCTCTGAATATTGGTATCATCCTCAGAGACAAACTACTTTGAAAGAGCTACACAGCAGAATCATGTGAGGTGAAAGAACTACACAGCAAGATATGCTACTTAAATGCGCACCATTCTCACCGGGTTGACGTAGTAGAAAACATTAAATTTGAAATCTTAATGGTGATCGAGCACGAGAGAGAACTAACCTTTTAAGATTGCTGATGAGACAAGATCCGGAAGCTGAGAGGTGTGGACGGTGGAGGCGAGAGGATATGGGTGAAGATTATCCTTTTCTTTCTCTACTTCCTTTTGGGGTGATTGGGCCTTTCTTGGTTGGATTTTTGTTTTGGGCCTTGAGAGGCCAAGTTTGAACAAGATTTTGAGTTTGTAAGAAGCCTATTTCATGAGGCCAATCACAAATCTCAGCCACCCATCTAGAGATTTGATTTGTCTGGATGATTGATGAAGTTGGATACTGGTTGGATACTGGTACTTGTTAAACCAATTTATTCTTCAGGAGGAAGTTGCCTTGCAGTTTCTCTTCATCTTATCTCTCTGCAGATAATCACGAGGTCACGAGGTCTAGGTTGCGATAGAAATAGAAAATACGTACTGTTCAGTCATGATGTCTAGGTTGGCTATATTCGCAAATGCACTCGGGTGCACCTACTACTAAAGCTTTTAGGTTGGGTTTCTCTTCAAATAGACAATGATCATTATGTTGCAAAAAAGCCAAAATTTTAACAAAAGCTTATGAAGGTTGCACTAACATTTTGCTATTTTTGGTATATCAATCATACTTGGATTAGCAAGTTTTGGTAGCTAAAGGACTTTTAAAGTTCTTCTTAAGACAATGTTAACTCAAATTATTTATAACTTTGTGTAGCTTGAATTTCCAGAATTTGGAGTTGATATACTGTTCTTTTTCATATTTTTTCTCTTAGATGTCCGAATGAATTTTTTTCGTGCTTTTGTTCTTTCTTTGCTAAACAGGCTAAGATCGAGATGACTTCCTGAGGAGAATGTAACATTGTTTATCTCACCGGATCATGTACAGGACACTGATCTTCTACCACTAATTAATGTAATAATGGAAATCCACTCTTTTGATGTTGTTCATAACTCACCTCGTCTCTCGAAATTGGAACATCTCATCGGTTTGATGCAAGCGACAATGCTGATCTGAACAGCATTCACTTTTCCCCATTGCCAAGCCCAATTTGTTCTTGATGTGTAAAATCAGATGAGGTTATACTCAAGTTGCATTTGCCAATCGGTATTATCTATTATGATTTATGAAAAGCCCAAAGGTCTCATTTTTATGTGCAGTGTTATTTTCATTCATGAATCAACATCATCAAATTATTATGCTTGTAATAATAAAAGGAAAAAAAAAAAACAAAAACTACCCGGATTGACCTGACCCATGCTTTTGTTTCAGGTCATATGCATTTTGAGTCTGGTTCGAGTAAGAGAAAAGCACATAGCTCCTATAGTTTAGGTCGACTAGTGTGGAAATTTGATCCAACTAACCCATGGATGCCCCCCTGGCTTGGAGATTATACAGATATGAAGTTGATTTTGTAATTGCCAATTGTTGACTTAGCCGTTAAGAAGTGACATATACATAGAAATTAAACGCATAACGCGAATTCTCGATTCGTCAAGCTACTGACAGAGAATTTTCTTGTGATAAAAGTTTGACATTTTATCATTTATTCAACAAAAACGATAACAAATTCACATTCCACCAACCATCACATCAGACAATTGATGCTTGGTCTTTATCCAACTTGCACATCATTGCTGTCAAATCTCAAGAACAGCAACAGTCAACCTCGAAGAAACATTTCACCCCTTGGAACGTACAATTCAAATCGATCACGCTAGCTAGTTCAATTGAGATTGAGCCCTAAGCTGCGGTTGAAACTTCGGGCACCTACCAAGATACGCTGCGTAAAAGAGAAGTTGATCATTCGCCAAAATTGAAGTTGTGTCCATTATTGCCTCCTCATGCGTATGATTGAGCTAAGAATGGTCAAGTTGTGAATAATGTCCTTTCGCACTAGACAGGTTCTGGGCAAGTTCCTAATCGATTTACCTACCTACCCACATAGAAATTTGACATGTAGCTTGTGGAATTTGAGATCTTGGGATTGGATTTCAACATAGAAAATAACATAAATAGTCCATAAACTTTGACCCTACATGCATTGTGATATCTAAACTTTTAATTTGTTCGATATGATTCATGAACAATTCGTAAATGATCAATTTAGTTTTTGGATTATATGAAAATGTCAAATGTTATCCTTTTGCTAATTCAAGTGAATGAAATTTGCTGACATGACTAATTCGTTAAATTTGGACAATGGACAAAAGAAAATAGATTATTCCACAAAACATATGAACTTATTAATGTTAGCTTTTTTCTTTTTTTTTTGGTTCCTTGTCTAAAGTAAATGGACCCACTTGTCACTTTTTAAAAATCCAATTGGGCAAATAATAATTCTCATCATCAAAATAACATTTTATTTGTCATTTGAGCAAATGAAAAAAATTATATGAATACATATCAATAATTTAGGGACCGTATTAAATAAATTAAAACCCTAGGGCAACAATTATTTGATTTGTGATGGATTAGCAACAATTGGCAACTTACTTTAATGGTTTTTCTTAGTCGTTTGAAATTATTATTGGTTCCCGTGAGGATCCAAGCTGGACGATGCCTCGATAGAGACGTGGTTGGCTTGCTTAGAATAGTCAATTCCATATTTTCATTGGGGTCTCTTCTTTTCGTCTTGTCCCTTCATTTTTAACACGGCAGGCACAGTTATGGAGGCTATATGTATTATTACCCCATGAGGGCCATGACCCCATTCCATTTCTGCCTCCTCCACTTTAATACTTGGCCGACACTAATTATTTCCGACTTCTAATAAACAAAAGATTTATTGTTTTGGTAATGGAGGCCTATTATTAGAATTAATTACAGAAACAAATGTTCTAGTATAAATTTTTAAATATCCGTTGTCTCTTTTCAACTACATATTCCAAATAACTTGAAGATAAGACAAATACAGGATAATTATGGATACATTTTGTATAATGGTGTGAGTATATATAATGCCATTATTGCTGACCGTCTCTTGTACCAACCCTTAGGTAGTATCACGTTCATCTTTTGCAACGATATATTATTTTCATCTTTTCATTCCCGATAAGATTTGTGATCCATGAAGAGATTAAAAATATGATAATAACACATTCTCTAAATTTTGAACTAATGTGTAATGTCAAACTTAAATTTTTCATTTTTTAACTTGGTCTTTAAACTTTTGGTTTATATTCATTCTAGTCTTTGAACTATATATAAATGTTCATTGACATCCTTGAACTCGAATTAACGGAATGACAATATATAATATTTTTATATAATTAAGCAATTAAAATTAACATGTGCTAAAGTTCATATGCTGAAATTAATGGAAGGACATAAAATATATTTGAAGCATAGGCACGATATTGTATTTTGAGTTATAGTTCAAGGACAACACTATACAGTGAACTGAAATTTAGAGGCTATTTATGTAATTTTACTTTTAAATAACTGGAGGCAAGAAATGATTACGTGGGCCAAGCTCATGTGGATCACATGGGCCCCGTACGGGCGCCACCAAATCTGATTGGCTCACATATACTGAACTCACGTGAACCGGGCGCGTATGTGTACGTCGATGTTTCCAGAGGAATCGGCTTCTCACGTGCTACGTCACGTGCGCTCGCAAAGTGAAGGGGCCAACCGCGAGCGCTTCACGTGTCTTGGCAAAAGCGTGTCGGGGAGCTCCATGATGAAACGCTTTCACTTCCTTCGGGCGGCTCTTTCTAATAATTTTCAACTTGTGCATGGACATCTAAATACCTACCCATGAGCAAAACAATACTTAAAAAAATGTATATATCATTAATGAATGCTAAAGCAAACGAATCTGTTGATATCAAAAACTACCTAAGTCCTTGACTGTTGACTCGAACTGGATAATGTTAGAGAAATTCCTTATGATGTTTTGAAGATGACAAAATAAATCAAAGGCTACCAACATGTTTAATGGTTAAGTAATAATTACGCATGCGATGATAGAACATGTAAATGATATTGTCAAAGTGCGAAGACGACTGTAAGACCGAACAAAACACATGTCCAAATTATATTATGAAGATTTCCGACTCACAAAAAAGTCAAGATCACAGATCAAGACTCAAAGTCAAGACTGTGAGGCTTTAGTGTCAAAGTCGTTCTACATCGAAGTTTGTCAACTCGACTAATTCCGATCGAACGTGAATGATGAACCGTAAAGACGCACTCTACTCTGTTCTGAACCGTAAGACAGACCCAAATCAAAGTCTACGGACTTCATATCAGAAAGTCTACAGACTCAGACTTTACATCCAGATTCGATGAATCGTAACTCAAGCCCAATCATACAACGGCTAGTGATCCTGGTTTGGATTCCACATCAAGATTGATTTGATTGATTCAATCTAATTGATTGACGATTGGATCTTGAAGACAAGAACTTTCTATACGAAGAAGCTTTACTTATGAAAACCAAGATTTCGTTTGTATGGGCGATTGGAATCAATTTGGGATTCTACCTTTGTCACTCAACGGCTATCAAATCTTCTAGATACGAGCTGTCAATGGGTATATTGGAAGACGATTCTCCTAGGATACTTGTCCAACGGGTAGTTTGGAAGTGGAGAAGTATTTAAGAAGATGAAGGACCGAGCAAGAAAAAGAGACGGAGCGTAGAATTTATAATTCCAAAGTCCGAGCGACTTTTGATCATATACTTGTCTTTTGAGAGCTTAAACGTTTGTAATCGTGAGAGAAATACCAAAAGAGTGACTTAGTGAGATAGTGTGATCTATTACTAAGTGTTTGCACTCGGTTGTAATATCTTGTTGATTGCATAGTGGAATCCACCAAGAAGGTCAAGTTATCGTGGGAGAGTGGACGTAGGCTTGGATTAAGCCGAACCACTATAAATCTTGTGTTTTTATTCTCTTCCCTAACTCCTTTATTTTATTCATACTAGCACTCTCAATTGGTATCAGAGCCAAGTGCTCGGTTTATAAAAGTGTTTTTACTTTTGAGCTAAAGATTCTTTATGGCTAGTATGTTGGCACCAGGACTTATGGAAGGGCAAAGCAACACAAGACCACCATATTTTGATGGAAAGGAATACGACATATGGAAGAACAAAATGAAAGCATTCCTAAGATCCAGAGATCTCTTACAATGTGATGTTGTGGAAAGAGGAATCAACCCCATTGCTGCATCTACATCAAATAAGAATGGCAAAGACAAAGAAAGCAAACCCCCCGCTCCTATGTCTCGGACGGAGTTGTCCAAAAGAGAAGCGCTTGATGCAAAAGCTATTTATTCTTTATATTGCGCATTGTCTCTTACTGAATATAACAAAATCTCTTCATGTGAAACATCAAAAGAAGTTTGGGATAGACTTCATGTTACATATGAAGGGACCGATCGTGTAAAAGAGACAAAAGTAAACTTCATGCTCGGTAAATATGAATCATTCAAGATGAAGCAAGGAGAGTCAATTGGAGATATGTTCAGCCATTTTACAGAAATTGTAAATGGTTTAGCATATCAAGGTCAGCAAATTTCTACCCCGATGAAGGTTAACAAACTCTTGCGAGGTCTCTCAAAAGATTGGAATCATGTCAAGACCTCAATCCGGGAGACTTAGAGGATTATGCCATTCTCTGTTGATGAATTGATCGGCACTCTTCAATCCTATGAAGTGGAACAACTCAACAACGAAGATCATGAAGGTAAAAAGTCCATTGCTTTAATATCTAATGCTGTTTTTGATGAAACAGACTCAGAAAATGACTTGGACGATGAAGAACTCGCCTTTATGGTCAAGAAATTTAAAAAGCTGAGTAGAAATGGAAGGAAATTCGATGGAAGAAATCGATACAAGCATAATGGCCAGAAAAGAATCATGAAAGAAGATGATGAGCAAGAAAATATATGCTTGACGGCACATTCAGAATCTGAGTCTGACTCAAACACAAACTCAGAATCAAAGTCTGACTTAGACACAGACTTAGAATCCGATGAGGAAATCGAGGAAATAAAGGAAAAGAAGAAGTTGATAAGGAATGTTTTTGGGCACATAATTCTCATTATGCTTGAAATTTGATATATCATTGATTGATTCAGATTTTATAATGATCATATTTTGTTTTATTGAAGAAAGAATCGCATGATTTGTTTTTGTGATTCGAAATTTAATTTGATACGTGTGATCATTTTTGATATCATGCTTAAAGACAAAAGAATTTATTTGGTTTAATTTTATACTCTCAGATTTAGTCATATTTTGCAAAGTGAAAATCTGTTTTACGTGATGATGCAATATATTCTTAGATATTCAAAGATTTCATTCTCCCTGATTTTATTGTGTTTTGACGAAGTGAGAATTTATTTTTCAAAATATCATTGTGCATAATATTCTTTCTTTGAATACTTTGTTTTGATGAATTAAGAAAGAATATTTGTTTATGGAGATTATATATTTTGCTCTAATGTCAAGGAAGGATCCAAATTGATGGATACCAAAAAGGGAAATGAGTTGATTGCAGGAAATTCAATAAGGCAAGAATGATTACAAATCTACGCAGATTTTGGTGCAATCAGAAAATATCTCCTGTGACAATTGGGGGAGAAAGCAAATTCAAAAGAAAAGGAAAAGAATCATGATCATCTCAAAAAGGCAACAAATTGAGGGGGAGCTTTGATCAATTATGGAAAAAACATTTTTTGATTGATCGTGATCTTATTATGAATGGAAGGAAAGGTAAATGTGTCAGAATTTGTTCAAAAAATCCGGTTAGTGCATCTTTTATTACATTTTGTCATTAATAAATCTCTTACGATATTATCATTTTATTATGACAAAAATGGTACGTGCAAGTTATGATGCATCCGTGATTTTTATTGGATATTTGTTGATATAATCGAAGTGAGCTATATTGCATATCTTTAATAGTCGATAAAAAAAGCTGATTTTTGGAAATTGTGATTCATGCAAGATATTGATCATCATTCTCTACGTGAATCTATTATTATCGCTTTTTGATTATGACAAAAAGGGGGAGAAGATATGAATATGCATATGTGCTGATTGGTTGATATCATTTATTGCATAATATTGAGCTGCGATTATTTTTCTATATATTCTTATGCTCAATCTATTTGTTATCTTATGATATCCTTTGATTTAAAAGTATGTTTACAAATCTGCATATTCAGAGATTGTTTTGTCATCATCAAAAAGAGGGAGATTGTTAGAGAAATCCCTTATGATGTTTTGAAGATAACAAAATAAATCAAAGGCTACTAACATGTTTAATGGTTAAGTAATAGACCATGCAGATGATAGAACATGTAAATGATATTGTCAAAGTGCGAAGACGACCAGAAGACTGAACAAAACACATGTCCAAAGTATATTATGAAGATTTCCACTTCGTGTCAAAGTCAAGATCGCCCGACTCAAGACTCAAAGTCAAGACGCCAGACTTTAGTGTCAAAGTCTGTTCTACATCAAAAGTCTCATTAACTCGACTAATTCCAGATCGAACGTGAATGATGAACCGTAAGACATGACTCTATCTTGAAGCCGAACCAAAGATAGACTCTATGCTCAAGTTCAACCGTAAGATGACCAGATCAGTAAAGTCTACGGACTCATATTGTAAAGTCTACAAACTCAGACTTTACATCCAGATTCGATGAATCGTAACTCAAGCCCAATCATACAACGGCTAGTGATCTGGTTTGGATTCCACATCAAGATTGATTTGATTAATTCAATCTAATTGATTGACGATTGGATCTTGAAGACAAGAACTTTCTATACGAAGAAGCTTTACTTATGAAAACTAAGATTTCGTTTGTATGGGCGATTGGAATCAATTTGGGATTCTATCTTTGTCACTCAACGGCTATCAAATCTTCTAGATACAGAGCTGTCCAATGGGTATATTGGAAGACGATTCTCCGGATACTTGTCCAACGGGTAGTTTGGAAGTGGAGAAGTATTTAAGAAGATGAATGACCGATGAGCAAGAAAAAGAGACGGAGCGTAGAATTTATAATTCCAAAGTCTGAGCGACTTTTGATCATATACTTGTCTCTTGAGAGCTTAAACGTTTGTAATCGTGAGAGAAATACCAAAAGAGTGACTTAGTGAGATAGTGTGATATACTACTAAGTGTTTGCACTTTCAAGTTGTAATCTCTTGTTGATTGCATAGTGGAATCCAGCCAAGAAGGCTGTTATCGTGGGAGAGTGGACGTAGGCTTGGATTAAGCCGAACCACTATAAATCTTGTATTTTTATTCTTTTCCCTAACTCATTTATTTTGTTCATACTAGCACTCTCAGATAAGACCGAGCAAACTTTACTAAGTCATTTTGGTTGGTTACTATAGGCGATGAAGGCAATGGCGAGATGTTGACATGCAATACAACCAGAAATTATTGAGGGACTTAGCTCAGCCGATGAGAAAATTGAAGCTGAAGTGAAGGTCTATGGAAGAAGAACAAGGTTCTTGTTCAAGTCACCAAGCTAACAATTTCGGCAGCATTCGTAAAAGCCCAAATCAATCTTGAAGCCAGCACCCATCACCAGTTTGTGTAGCCATAAATCTTGAAAGCCATGAATGAAAATGATCGAGAAACATGGGTTGTGTTAACCATCAGGAGAAGGGATTGCAAATTGCGGAAGATATGATCGACCCGGGATGAGCGATGAAGCCGCATAATTTTGTAGCAGGTCATTGAATGACCGCTTGTAAACATATGTTTGCTAAATTCCATGAGTCACTTAGGGTGTTATTTACTTCTATTGTAACTATTGTTAACCATTATTAGTAGCTATAAGTATTGGGATTGCAATTTGAGCAAGTGACCTTCATCAATCAATGAATACTGGTTATTCAGTCTTATCTTTTCTTCTTTTTTTTCATTTGTTCATTCAAGTATTCATTTACATGATCGGCCGCGATTACCTCCAATTTTTGTACCTTTAATTTTTTTCGTCTGAGAATTGACAAAAGACCAATTTTATCCTTTGTTAATTTCCATATGGATCCACATTTCAAAAGGTGTTTTGTCGACACATTTTTGACCAAACAAAATCATATCCAATATTCAAAGTGTCTTGTGCTAACTAAAGTCCATAAGGCCTTACTAAACTTACCTTTTGGACTCAAGAAAATATTTCCAATGGTCAACACAAAAGGTATGATACTCGAAGATGAAACCCTGGTTTAAGCATGTTTCCGGTCATTACCTCCTCGGAATCTATTTGCCAAGCGCTTCGACAGCTCCGGGAGACTCGTAAAAAAAGTGAAAAGGGACAAAAGATCACATGGGAGTTGGCATCGACCAGCTGTTCGTTGGAAGGTTTCCCCCATGTCTCCGGAGCTGGAAATCGTCCGGGCGTCATGGTCCTAGGGCTTCGATATCTGCGCAGTGGACCCGGTTCTCGTTCAATTATCATTCACCTCTGGATTTTTTTTCGTTGCGTTGTGAGGTACAAGCGCCCGGTCTTGTTAATACGCCTTGCAGACCTTTGGATTTGCTTGTGGCCTCTACCTCCCTGCCATTGCTGTATTCGCTGAATACACGGCGGGTACCGTTTCTTCATCTTATAAATATGCGTACGTCCCGCTTGCCAACCTGAGAAAAGACAATTTCAAACGTGAGTCTTGTGTCAATAAGAAAAGAAATTAGAGCATTAAGCACAGTAATTCTTATCATGAGATAATAATTTATATTATTTATGATTTGATTTTTCATGATCTAAAATCGATTGTTATTCTTGCGGTTCATTAAAGACTATTGCATAATTATTTTTCAAAAAATTATTAGGTCAATAAAGCGTAGCATGTGTGGGACACCGAAGTTGGAGCGTCGTGAAGGGCGAGTCCTACGTGGGCCATCAACAAACGCAAGGGTCCAGGGTTCATTAAATATGAGGCATTGGTTTTTTTTTATCGTACACACGCCCCATGTCCAAGCATAAAAATAAGGAGAATCACATGTTGGTGCACGGCAGAGGTTGCTCCTGAAATTAGAGACCATCATCATCTTATCAATGAGTTGGGAAATTCTTATAGAAAGGGATATTTCAATGCACGAACACGAAGACCCCACTACTCGTAGGTCATGAAATGCCTTGCAAGCCCCATGAGCTAGCAAGTCTAGGCCTTTGAATTGTTTAGGTGCTTCTAATTTGAAATAATTTGCACTACGGGTGAGTATGGTTCCACAATAAAACCTAAAAGTGGATCAATGAGAATCTATTTGGTTCCAGGTTTCAAAGTATACATGATAAGTTTTAGTGTCTAAAAACTGGGGAAATTATTTCAATGGGTAGGTTTTGGGTTCTACCTACCTAAAACCTCGAACAAGTTTTTATGTTTTTCTTAGTGTATATCTTCGTGCAATTTCATGGTATTCTATGGCATCCAATGATGAATGTATAATATGAAATTACTAGTCTCAGTTTCCATTTTATGATTGAGACTTTTACTTTATTAATGTTTTATGTTCTTTGTATGTCTAAATATAAGTTATGGTTAGTAAATTGTATTAATAAGTAATGGTTATTAAAGATAATAATTTACTACAATCGTTTAATTAATAATATAGGCAGAACTTGAGTAGACCCTAAAACCAACATTGGAACCTTTGATAGGATAGGTTCTAGATTCCTAGAAATGATGAACATATTCTAATAGGTAGGTTTCAAGTTTTAGATGAAACTTATAGAGAATCTGAAACTAGAACTGCTCACTCCTAGTTTGCATATATTAGATGGATTTGGAACAAGTGACCTTTACTTAGCTGAAAATCCACCAACATATCAACCAACCGCGCCAATTCGGAAGGATAATAATGTGATTATAATATATAGGGCTTGTTGGCCCAATTTCTCGACGGCTTAAATAAACATAAACTTCTTGAAAACGATTAATCTAATGCAATATATCGAAGCCCGGATCACGAAATTCCCTCTTGTTTTTCATCCTGATTAAGTGATTATCTACTCCGGGAAGGGAAAATGGAGTCGAACTCTTATCCTTGCGTAACAAGCAGTTCAAAGAGTCAGCCGCCATAAAATAGATTTATACATCATGAACCATCGGAATCGAGTTCTATGATGAATGAAATCAAGAGAATACGGGGCTCCTCACCACTAGAATAAAACCACAACACAAGAATCCACAAGCAAGATACAAAATTCCCAAGTCTCAAACGGCCAAACACGTGGAACCATTCTCCCAAAGACAGACGAACTTTCAATAAGCAGTCTCTGTCGATGCGGAAATTGAGCTGACCTTGTACTTATGTGTTCTATATTTGACCAAATATTAAATTAAAAACAGATCTATGCGCATGCATGTATGTGAGTAGGGGAGATTACTAAAAAAGTCCTATATATTTATGGTACTTGTGCCAATTCAATTCTAGACTTTCAATTATACCGATTTAGTTCTAAACATTTTCATGTTTTGCCAATTGAATATATCCTATCAATTTTAGCTTAAAATTGTTAACGTAAATATCTACCATTTTACATGACATGGCCAGCCTTAACGTTAACATTTTTAGTAATTTTTTAAAATTTGTTTTGCCTTTTTTGGTTTTTTTCCCCTATTATTTTCTTTACTTTATTTTGGCCAAGAGCTAGCAAGGATCGCTAGTCAACCCTCGAGGGCCATAGGCAAGCTTGGCCCTCACCAAATTTAATTGAGGGGCTACATGTCCTTGCTTTGGCCGATGAGGGCATTGCGGCCCTCCTTAGCCACAGTGAGAACCTACAAGCCCTCACCTAGTGGTTGGTAAGGGTGGCCAATGATCCTTATCGGTCCTTAGTTTAAAAAAAATGATTTTTTTTTGAAAAATATCTACGTTTGCATCAACTATGCCATGCAACGTCCATATTAACAATTTACAATTAAAAAAAAATTGCTAGATGGACACAATCAATAAAATGTGAAAAAATTTAGGACTAAATTGGTACAATCGAATAGTTTGAGACTGAATTGACACGAGCATAATAAATTTAAGATATTTTTGGTAATTATTCCTATGTACATATGTGCAGGCGAACATATCTTTAATAGAAAAATGGACAACCTAGCGAGGGTTTCTAATAGTAGAGACGGCAATTGTGACAAGCAAGCTCCTTCAAACCCTTCAATATAGGCAAGCTTGGCCCTCACCAAATTTAATTGAGGGGCTACATGTCCTTGCTTTGGCCGATGAGGGTATTGCGGCCCTCCTTAGCCACAGTGAGACCCTACAAGCCCTCACCTAGTGGTTGGTAAGGGTGGCCAATGATCCTTATCGGTCCTTAGTTTAAAAAAAAATGATTTTTTTTTTTAAATATCTACGTTTGCATCAACTATGCCATGCAACGTCCATATTAACAATTTACAATTTAAAAAAATGGCTAGATGGACACAATCAATAAAATGCGAAAAAATTTAGGACTGAACTGGTACAATCGAATAGTTTAAAACTGAATCGACACGAGCATAATGAATTTAAGATATTTTTGGTTATTATTCCTATGTACATATGTGTAGCCGAACATATCTTTAATAGAAAAATGGAAAACCTAGCAAGGGTTTCAAATAGTAGAGACGGCGATTGTGACAAGCAAGCTCCTTCAAACCCTTCAATATAAGCTCCAGAATGTAGAATCAGGAGCTTCGCCTAGCCTCCTAGGCGCTATCTTGATGAACGAACCGCTGAAATCGACGAACTTTAGGAACAAATCTTAAGTCTCTTTCAAGAGAGAGGCAGCTTCCCCCGAACCTGTTCCTATCGATCCACCATTTGCTCCCTCTTCAAGTCCGCAGCTGCACTTTGGAATAATCTCGTCATAATCATCATCCGGTCGAGATTCTTCTGTGCTGGATAATCATTAAAAAAGAGTTCACATCTTTACTCTAATCAGTGATAAAAATATACTCAACTGGCCATTGAGAATCCGACGTGTGGTGCCGGAACATGACCAGAATAAGTCGTGCCCTCATGCTTGATGATGCGATCTTTTCACTATAAAAATGAATCAGAGGGAGAAGGCTCCAAGATCCAGCTGATTACATAACGCATTCTGCATGGAATCTCGTGACCATTAGACAATATTATCATATCGATGGCAGGCTTATTCATCCCCACATGTACGGCGGTGGCCAAATATAAACATTAAGCTTAAACAGAGATTAATGAATCAAATTAAGGGAATCGTTCTTTGTGGTCCAGGTGTCCACCGGCGCTGCCAGGCCTTTTCCATCTGACATAAACAAATAAAAGAAATATAGTGATAATAATTCGCTATTTATTTCCTGTTAAATTATTACAACTACGCACAATTATGAGTTGAGCGCGATAAAGTATTGTGCTGGCCAGCATTTTCAGGGCAAGTTGAAGCCTAGGGCACGTTTAAGATAATTAATTGCTTTAGGTATGTCTTTTTTAAAGTGTGATTGATTTTGTTTTAGGTGGAAAGTGAAGACACGGTTATGCGGCCGCCTAATAAACGTCCAAAAATCAAACTGGTCCCCAACTTCCCCTGAGGGTGGCGTTGTTATCATTTAGTTTGAAGATTCTTGTGCATAATTTTATTATGGACCAATAAAAACAAGATTATATTGGTGATTAATTAATCAGAAGAACAATTCCATTTGAATTCGCTTGTATTGCGCATGTCGTAACTTAATTAGTTTAATCCAACGAAACTCATTTCCATATCTCATAGGTCAACTTTGTAAAACCAAGTTTAGACTAAGTTTTTATGGGAAGTAACGCCGATATTGAAGTAGGATGATATCATCGATGATGTGACTGACTAAAAATCATTGTTATGTGAGTATTCCGTGCGATCTTTAATGAGCTTTATTTAGTTTTTCAAGTGTTTATATCGAAGGATCTTGTAGAAACATTTTTGCAGATGTGAAGTTAAATGTATTTGAGGGAGCAATGCCGGATAAATAATCCATGACTTTCCATGTCGTGCATGTCAACTTTAGGTATTGGAAAATCCGTGACGATATTTTTGATATAGTATCGGTACCTTTATATTATATTTGTACTAAAGTTGCACTAATTGAAAATCCTACTTTAATGCAAAATTGCCCCGCTAGGAAGTAGGGAGGGTCACGACTTTGACGCACACCAACCCAATATAAATTCAACGACATAAGAGTCGGGTCACGTATTTATTTGGATTCAACTATTGATGAAATGATGGGAATTTTGACGCGTTTCTCTCTCACACCATCCAAATAAATCCAAAACAAAAGCTGTCGTGCGTACTCATTTGCATTTAATTCTTTGGGAGATTACAAGATTTTGCGCGACTAAATCGATCGTTGCACGATGTGGACTTGGTGTTCACGGGTTGCGTGTCCCCAAATAATACTCCATTCCACGCGACGGTCGATATTTTCTAAATAATTTGGGATGGGTCTATAAAAGCTCATGCCATATATATGGTCATTAGTAATTATTTATGCATGGTTCTTTTTTTCTTTTTTTATAATCCATTTCATTGAATAACAAAAGGTAAGGGAGAATTAACTCCCTTTTACAAGCTCGAGTCAGGGAGGACAAACCTAATGTCGTACTGCGAATCTGGACAATGAATGGGAAAAAAAAAAAATCATCCATTTGTACAAGAATGGAAAGATGCTTCACGTTAGAAACAGCTTCATCGATCCTCAATCTCCTGCATGTCTCCCCTCAACTCACGTGAAGTCTGTCCTCTGCGCAGCTGCAGCTGAAAGAAGCCAAGATCGCCCGACGAGAAAACATGGCAGCTGTGATAAATGTGTGTCGACTTCAGGAGACATAATCTAGTGCATCACCATCACCCAATGGTAGCCTGCAAAGCCCGGCTTAGCTCCCCATCCCGTTAGCCGATGAACCTGTTGGAGTTCGAAGGACCCGAACTTTCTTAGAATGGTAGCATAGCCAGAAGGTCAATGACCCCTGGATGGGCTTTCAATGTCACACCATTTTCACGTTCTACTAAACGTTCTGTAGTCTATCGAGAATCGCTAACCACGCTATAAAGCCAAATAAGTTTGAACCGGAAGGCTGTAACACCGGGATCTCTGACTAGCTGCCGTGCCTCCTTATGAGAAGAAGTTGCACTTGTAGAGTCATTATATATACAACCTTGTCAGCTGAAGCATTAAGGTACAAGGAGTCGCGAACTGCCACTCGGACATCCATGGAGTATTCCGACCCAGCGGGCAGCAATTCCTACTCGCAGAGCGACGGTCGGCATAGTTGTAGGAAAGATGTCGGAAAGAAGTGGAATCAAACCCTAGCTGCCTTAGTTTCTTGGACTCTAGTTTCAACCAAGCAAAAGCATTGAACGTCATATGTTCTGCTGTCTACAAAACTCGTTTACCCTTTTAGGGTGTTATCAAATCCCCTAACTTTTCAAGAAGGGATATTCGTGACTGCAAGATGGAGCTACTTGACTTACCGGATGGCTCATTCAAATTATTCAACATACTGCTACTCGAACTGTTGTTGCAGCAGCTCGAGGATTCCGGCGAGAAACAACACGGTTTAAGCGGTTCACGAGGAATCCATACATTTCCGTCTTTCTTTCTTAATAATCTATGTATGGTATTACGCCTTGCAAGTTTTTGGACTGTACAAAAGCTCCGCCGTGCGCGGATTTCCTCTGTCCGATCATAGGGCTGAAGCGTCATTTCCCTACGTTCTTAAAAGTGATTTGTTGGGCCACAAGAAGATGTGAATGCGACCACCATAATGCTGCCCGCAAGACTACAATTGCCCGAGGCGTTGCTCACCAAAACAATAATGTCGCACAGCTTGAGAGCACGATTGGCGCACTCGATGTCCAAGGCCAAGTTGGGCCAACGTCAAATGAGCACAAAGCATGTGTTTTGGCAAATTGCTCCTTCCCTCCCTTTCTAATGATTTCGAAACTTTTCTCCATACGTCGTCACCATCATGCCAGGGTTGATGGTACGTGCTTTTGATTTTCAGATGTGTGGAGGGATGGTTGATTGCCACACCATCATACAAAGCAAATATCTGCCGTACCATTTGGTTTTATGAGCAATTTTACTTTTCGGCATTTTCTATAATTTATGCAAATCGTTGTCTCATGACTCACTTAGATAAAGTTTTGATATTTACCATTTGAATCTCGATAGTAATTATATCAAATCACTTGTTCATTGATGACATATTGTCTTGCCATTCTTGCCTTTAATCATGCTTTTCGTCCGTCAATATCTGGCTACCACGGTTTCAAAATGGTCGATCTCTTAAAATGCTGTTTTGAGTTACTTTGTCGCCTAGATCTGCTAATTAAAACTTTAATGAAGAGGTGCCCTTGTGGATCAAACATTTGATCGACCTTTCTACCTTGAGGTCCCTTTTTTGGCCCCCTATGTTGGGGACATTTCTTCCTAAATCATAATATTTATATGCATGAGAGAGAGAGAGAGAGAGAGAGAGAGAGAGAGAGAGTCGTGAGGAGATGAAATTTGTCAGGAGATGAAATTTCTCATTAAGGGGAATAACTTGTATGAATTGAATTTATTCTGATGTGATTTCAAGGGTTCTCAAGTGGGAAAGATCTAGAGGGGTTTGGAGGGGAGGGACCGTAGATTTTCCACACCCATATCGCAAATTTTCTCAAGAGTAGTTATGAAAATACCAATTTTGTCAAAAGTGAAAAGGACTGTGGTAATTATGGAGGTGACAATGGGCTAAATTATGGGCATTTTAGGGGGGGGGGTTATAGATTGTTAAAAATAGTTTCTTGGAAAGCAATAGAAGACTCTGGTCATTCGATGAGCAGAATGAGTGCAGTGATTATGGCCAATTTTATTTATTTTTAATAAATATAGGACTAGGGCTTTGGATTGGTTAGCTTTCCAACTACTAAGTTTGCTGCTTCAATTGTCCAATGCCAGCATAAGATGAGATAGAAAAGGCACATTCTGGCTTCCTTGTCTCACTTGACATTTTGGAAATTCAAGGCGTTTCATCTTTTGCTTGAAGCACCAATATAGCTCATTTCAGACATGCAATTTCGAGGCTTTGATGTCACCCTAGAAATTTCAAATTTGGTTACTCGTTAGGTGTGTAGTAAAGAAGGGGACAATCTTGGATAAGACCTTGCTGTTCCATTCATAAAAGCCATCGTGCTTATATTCAAATATAGACATACATCGAAATTTATTGCGAGCGAGAAAATCGAAACAGGATTATGAATTTGCTTCAAGTCAACCGTTATCAATAACAGATCCTCATCAACATAATTTAGTATGTCGCCTCACGTGAGACTTAGATGATCACAGGGCAATGAGTGCTTTAGATGTGGCCTCCAAATCACAAGATTGTTAGTATTAATTACTATTATAATTGATGGTTAAGGGAAAAAAAAAAAAAACATAGAAGAAGTAGAGATATCAATCTTATGGTTAGAACCCTTTATTATTTGTGATTCAATAGCGTCAACGTTTAGATATTTTCATACTGGTTATATTATTATATTGGCAAAGCGTGAATTTGCATCACCAGTACGAAATTTCTAGAAGAAAGGTGTGGAAAAGGGGGTCGTTGCGTATTATCATGTGATAACCAGATAGTCAAATGTAGAAGGCTATACAAGTGCCACGTACATCCAATCCTAGGGTCTTACTTTGACTCTTAAGGAAGGAATTGATGGAGGAAATCTTTCTGAAAATTATCGGACTTTAGACTTTATGATTCACTTTCTTTGATTAGACTTAGGGATATTAGAATTCCTTGAAACCAAAGATAAATGCATTGAACCATGTACCCAAGATCCCAATCGGCTGTGAGATTAAATTTGGAGAGTGAGAAAACTTCAATGATAAAATTTGTCAAAAACAAAGGTATAAATATAGTCGATTCATTACTTCCAAAAACTTAAATCATTAGGATGATACACGTGTCATTGTCCTTATACACTCTCAATCTAGAACTAGACATCGAAAACTTTTCAATATGCGTGGATCCAACATGTGGGATGTCTGATCGTTTTGAACCATGACATATAAGAAAAGTGAAGTACTGAAAAAAGAGCACGAGAACATGTGACCCAACTGATGATTCGCCAACATGGCGATTGATTTACCTCAATATAATTGAATAAAGGTGCCCGTCAAAGCGGGTCATGAACAGATTTCGTCCTCCCCTATTGGATTTACAGAACAACCTGCGACTAAACTAATCCAATCAACCTCATATATGTTCAACCATTTCATGAAAAAATTAGGGTTCCCCCACGAAACAATTGCCTCTTCCCTACCAACAAACAGACGATGGAGACATGGACGGTCTAGACATGAGATTGGGCCACGAAACAGCGAATGCCATACATTGTCAGAGTCATTACTTTCATGGCCTCCATTGGTGCAATGTACCTCTCATCCCCTCTTGACTCTTTTGTATTCCTAGAGAGAGAGAGAGAGAGAAAGGGGAGAGAGAGGCGGCTGAAGTCCAACCAACTTTCAAGACGGAGCACGAGAAAGTTAGCTCGAGACGAGGGACGTGCTACGCGCTGCGGGACAATGATCAAGTTGGTCTACGGCACTGAAGACGATAGTAGTAAATAATGTAACTCCACGTACGAGATGCCTGTCAGTCCGACAAATTTCTCTTTATTTTTTATTTTCCTTTTCCGATTTCTCCTCATCGAACGTGCATGCCCGTTTCTGGGTGTTGCAAAGCTGGTGATTCCTGCCCGGTCTTTCCTTTATTTTTTGTTTTTTTGTTTTTTCATTTCTCTATTTTCTAACCACCACAAGTTTGTCTGAATTCCTTGACTTACCGAGTCTCCGTGCTCAACCGCTCAGCCAACACTTAAAAAAATCATCCGTCGCATTTGGTCTTCGGTTTGCAATACAACAATATAACGTTTTCCCTTCGAAATCGCCGAGGAACTGTACTTTTCTTTTTGCGGTCACATGAAATCACGTTCCCGATTAGACTAACCAACATCTTCTTTTTCTCACGAGCAATGCATTTGTTTATTCGGACAAAGTACCCTTGTTTTTCATCGTTTGGGTCGTGCCTGTTTGTTTAAGATCCATACAGATCAATATAAGATCTGAGATGAAATTTTATATATAAATTTTAGATTTTCCAAGACATCGCTAGACTCCAAAGCTACCCGCGGGTTCTCGATTTCCGCCGGTAGCTTCTGATGAAACTGTATTAATCTGCCGACGAGGGAAAAGATTCTCGCATATCCACCGTATGTATAGGAAAACGTTTGGAATTAGCTAAATGAAATATAAAAAACAAGCGCTGGTCCCGGGAGAGCGGCACATGCAACCAAAAGGGTTCGAAATACATATGGGAAAAAAGAAGAAAATACTCGGGGGGAGAGAGGGAATAATAATCTTTGGCAATTCAGTCACGTTGGTTTTGCGATTTTTCAAAAAAGGGACCGCCTACGTTGCTTCTTTCCTCACGGAAAATGAAGTGTGGCAAACGGACAAAAACGAAGGGAGCGGTGTGCGTATATGCATGTGGTAGCATGACAAAAATATGGTCGCTATATAAGCTCTGAGTATTCCGGATCAGTGGAGAAGAAGGTATTGCAGAACACCCAGAAAGTAAACAGAGAAAAACCACAGCCACATAGAGAGAGAAAGAGAGAGAGAGAGAGAGAGAGAGGGGGTTGCAGAGATGGGAAGAAGCCCTTGTTGCTCCAAGGAGGGCTTGAACAGGGGAGCGTGGACGGCTCAAGAAGACAGGATCCTCACCAACTACATCAAGGCTCACGGCGAGGGCAGGTGGAGGAACCTCCCCAAGAAAGCAGGTCCCTAGCGTTTGCCAGTGTGTTTTTCCTTTGTTTTCTGCCTTTGAATGAGCTTGTGGAGATGGCGGGAGAGATCGAGATTCGTCCGGGCGGTTCGATTCTCGAGAGATAATCGGCGTCGTTCGCTAGTGAAACGAGGCTTCGTCTGACCAAGGATGGAAATTCTTTTTTGCAGGGTTGCAGAGATGTGGCAAGAGTTGCAGGCTGCGATGGTTGAACTACCTGAGGCCTGACATCAAAAGAGGCAACATATCTCCCGATGAGGAAGAGCTCATCATCAGGCTTCACAAGCTTTTGGGGAACAGGTGAAACTTCTTCTGTTCTGTACTTTTTCATCTCATCTCACTATGCGCAAGTGCTGGTTTGGCAAGTCATTTTTAACTGTGCATAAATGAACTTTACTGGAACTTCTGTTCAGATGGTCTCTGATAGCTGGGAGACTTCCAGGGCGAACAGACAATGAAATAAAGAACTACTGGAACACCAACTTAGGCAGGAAGGTCCAGAGCAATACCCCAACCAACTCCCAATCTCGCAGTGGTCATGTCGATCAATTATCCCCAAATCATCAACACGACGACGATCGACCCCGTCAAGTAAAGAGCCCGAAACATTCCGAGACATCGAAAATGTCTACTGATGATAATAGCGCGTCTGAGTCGCCATCAAGTAAGCCCGATGCTCGTTTGGTCAAGACCAATGCGTTCAAGTGCTCCAAGGTCCTCATCGACCCACCACCAGATCAAGAACTTCACCGAAATGAAGATCCTATCAACACGGACTTTGCAGCATCAGCAGCAGTGGACCCGGCTCCCACCGGGGTCTTGCCGCCATTCACGGGGAATATTCCGGCGGATCTGTCGATGGATGACTTTGAGATTGGGGATATCTGCTTGTCAGAGTTCCTGAATTCGGACTTATCGAGCATCGCTAACCAAGGTCAATTCAACAGCAATAACAGCAACCCGATCAGTGACGATCTGTTCGCTGATCACAGCCAAGTGCAAGGTCTGGGTTGGGCAGCACTGAGCAGTGACTGTGTTCATGATAATCATCAAGCAAATGCTGGTCCCAACTTCCATCAGGCTTTTGCCTCCTTTCTTGACTATAATGGAGGAGACCAGTGGCTTTGAGCACGACATGAGAACTATACGACATCGTCAAGGAGCCATTTTGCATACAAGAATTTGCATATAGGGACATACTAGGCCGTCCCTGCTGTTCATGATTCCTTTCTTTTTTTCCGTTTTTTTATGGGTGTCTGCCAATCACTCTGTTTATTCACTCCAGGATCAACTGTTCGGGTCTCTAACTAAAACATCATTGCACAACACGATGTTGGCCCAACTTGTCAGATAAATAATCCCATCACTAGCTGTACTTAAGCTCCAAGAGAGAGAAAGAGAGGCCTCTGTAAAGGAAAATCTTTTTCAAGTTCTTACTTCGACTTACTTGGAACTATGCAATTCACTTGCTTTTTTCACTCGGTCCTGTCAAGAGCGCACGATTGATCATCGTCCCTGAGATTTCGGAGATTGTTGCTGCAAGCCAAAGCGAATTTGTCGTGAGATTTTCGTCGTCCAAAACTTTTGTTTTCTTCTTGGCAGCATTGAGTAAATTAATTTTTAATCTTTTGATGATTCATGACGTGGTTTTTTAACTAACTTCGCACAACCTTTTTGCCGGATATGCATTTGCAAAGTCTTCACGTACAAGGAAGCGCACCCGTGTAAAGCTTCTTTGGCTCTGTACACAAAAGTCAGTCTCAATATGCAGAAAACTTTTCAATCTACATGGGGCACCTAAACGTTGACCTCAAAGAACCCAGCATGGTTTTTTTCTCTGCAACATCCAGTGAAAGAATAATGAACAAGGTGGCTTAAGCTCGCGAGACGATGCATCATCTTCTGGAGTTCAAGCTCTCTTTTTCTGCGCCTCCCATGATAGTTTCTTGTTCAAGTTCTTGTGAAGTAACAAGAAAAATGGATCCTCAATAGTGATGGCAACAGCAATTCTCCCAAAGAGAAATTAACTTTAATGGATTTCCTTGATAAGAGAGACAATAAAAAAAATCGGTTTCGCAAGAGCGAGCATCGACGTATGGGCATCGTATATTTTGTGGTTTTGGTTTTGTGGCCCCGGCCTCATTAATGACTCGGTTTAACTAAAATCTTATAGTGTAAAATCATGGCGGGGGAAATATCAGTCAATTTTTAGTAAGATCAACTAGAGGAAATTCTATATTTATGAGAAGCAGCGAACTTCTCCTGTTCATGATAAGTAGGCAGGCAAAACAATTAATGTGATGAAAGCTCAAGATCTTAGGGTTCAATGGCCCCCCTCTCCATGGACGGTTGCTCAATTAGCAAAATCATTTACTCCCGCGAATGTTACGTCCCCTTGTCGTTCCCTGCATCACCCGCGGCTCTACGTCGAGAGGACAGTATGAAAATATATTGATTACAGTACATTGACGTGAAAAAAAGGCAATACATGGCCATGCAATCGACTTGGTTCGTGGAGGCATTCGTGATTATATTAACAAGGAGAAGAGTCATCCCCGACATAGACGATAGCAATGTATCATTTTTGTCAACTTTTAACTCGCCGATGGTTCACTTTCAACTAGTTCTTGTCGGTTGCTGTCCGACCTGACCTGCAAGGCATGTGATGCACAAGCCGCAAAACCGTGATTTGTAATTCGATGACTAATTATAAGAACCAGTATTTTTCCCATTTATTTACGATGCGTGTGGAGTTCAGTAATTTTTTTCTTGCTTAGTTACTATGTGTTTTCATCTTCTGCATCTTGATTGGTATCGAGTTATCAACGTGGCGATCATCTTCCACCCTAAAATGATATATTACCTTTTGTTCTCCTGTAGAATTCTACCGCAAACATGCAGTTCAAATCAGAACACTAATCTTCTTAGCTTAAATATAAAACTACATCTCAATTTGCAGAGAAACAATATCCAAGACAGGCAGATTCCTACCTAAAACTCCAGTTTGATTGCAGTAGATCAGTTCAGGACGGCATCATCAAATGAATTCATCATGGCATGAAGTGGAATTAGTTCACCTAACCTTCTAAATCTGAGGTAATCGAGACAAATTTGGAGCTTGATATTTCGAGAAACAATCTTACTTGTTTCCCTTTTTTCTTGGCTCTACCGATTGATTTTGTCTTTGCTCTTCCATACTTGGACAGCGAAGTTTACGAACGAGGCTTAAACTATACAAAACCTCTTCGATATATGGCCTCATTACGACAGATCGACGATGTTGACGGAAGGACCTGGTAATTGTTTAAGTTTTCATCGTCAATATAATATTGCTTGCGCCATGACTGAACAGGTGAATTCCTACGTTAGCATCCTTCTCCGTCTTCCCTCGTGCCGGACGATATTTCTTTTAACCTTCAACTTCTTTCAACCAGTAGACTGAGCAAGAAAGGACTTCTTCCACAACCTGAATCAGTAGAGAAACTTCCATAGTAGATAAAGCTTTAACAGATAAAATATGGAGACAGCTCGGCTTCTTGACGATAATTAACGCACGAAATCCCCACGACAGATCTTCCGAGGCCTCATTTTCAGCATAATTCAAATGTTAATTTACACTCAAAGGCGAGTCGACTACCGAAATATCTACATAGGTACGCCATTTTTGTGCTTTAACAATTTAAACTTTTTAGATAGGTAGGCATTGATCCGATAAAATTGTTAAATACATAAATATTTCCTTTGTTTTAAATCTCGATTTTTTCCCAGGTGATTTTTTTTTTTTTTGGTGAGAGCTTGCGTATTCTTTGATTTTGATAAATGAGTAGAGTCAATGGCATGATGGTCTTGACGTCTCGTTGGAGTTAGCTGAGATCACATGATTTTATGCATGTCCCTACTTTACAATAAAAACAATATCGACCTTAGACCTAAAGAAAAATATGATTTGATGATAAGATTTCGGGACCCTACATGACATCCCGTCGGGCATGCGTTTACTAGTAGTCTCTGGAAAATGATGTTGAATAAGATTGATCGACATTCATTATTTAAATTATTTCTTTCAGCAAACTCAGAAGAGGCAGCTGCTTTTCCGCCTGCCATGTGGCCGAAATTCTCCCACGGGAATTTATGAGAGGACCTGAGCATAAAATAATAATTTCATCGTGGTTAATGGTTTCCCACTTGTAAATTATTTCCGCGTCAATTGACTTTCTTTTTCAATTTTCATATTAATTACTATTTCTTTAACTAATCTAGGGATTTAAAAAGCACTAACTCGTGACACCCGACATTCTTAAACAAACACATGCCCACTTCTTTTGAGGAGAATTCAAAAAAGTAAAGTTGGGAACCAACTCTTTTTTCTCGACATTTTAACTTGGCGAAAACATCTTTTCAAGTCAGATTGATATAATCATGAATGTTTCCTTTTTCTTTTAATGATTCGTGGAAAAGGAAGATTTTATGAGCGGTAGAAAAATAGGAAGAAGAAAAAGAATAGGGTGGAAAACCAAAAAGAAAAAAGGGTGGAAAAAAAAGAAAAAGAAGAGGAAAAGAGCGATTCATAAATCAAAAAGTTTAAATTGGGCCCAGTATCAGATGATCTTACCCCCTCGCCGTGCGTGTAGTCCATATATATACAATGTCTAAGATTTAGGGCTCTTGTTCCAATAAGAAGGGGTGGCCTCCCGATTAAAGCACACGACATGACCCCACTCACTCCCATCCAATCGCAGCACAAAAAATCAAATACTCCCGTCACAACATCAACATGTGCTAAAAGCATTGTCACAATAATAGCAGCGCAACAACGTAACATAATGCAACACGACATCGATATCATGACATAACACGACGAAATACACGTTTATCGATATCTTGGCTCTTAATTGAGGCGATTCAAACACCACATATTATCAATCTAATTGAAGGATTCACCGAGTGCCTCTCGCTATTCAGAGGAAAGTGAGAGGCGCGGCATCATGCGGAGTAGCTGCTTTCGTGCCGACAACATCTAATTAAGATGGGCCATTGGAACATAATATCACCAGCAACTCAAAATCTTGACCTGAATCGTGCGTGAGGTGACCAGGCGTGGGGCAGTCGGAATCTGCATCACGATTTAGGGCTCTTGTTCCAATAAGAAGGGGTGGCCTCCCGATTAAAGCACAAGACATGACCCCACTCACTCCCATCCAATCGCAGCACCAAAAATCAAATACTCCCGTCACAACATCAACATGTGCTAAAAACATTGTCACAATAATAGCATCGCAACAACGTAACATAATGCGACATGACAACAATATCATGACATAACACGACGAAATACACGTTTATCTTGGCTCTTAATTGAGGCGATTCGAACATCACATATTATCAATCTAATTGAAGGATTCACCGAGTGCCTCTTGCTATTTAGAGGAAAGTAAGAGGCACGGCATCATGCGGAGTAGCTGCTTTCATGCCGACAACATCTAATTAAGATGGGCCATTGGAACGTAATATCACCACAACTCAAAATCCTGACCTGAATCGTGCGTGAGGTGGCCGGACGCGGTGCAGTCTGAACCTGCATCACGAATTCGCTGATTGGGACATTTCACTCTAAAGTCGTCTAAAAGAATGGACTGGGTCAAACTAGAAGATTATGCTAAAAGTCCATTTCCAATCAGGAAGTTGAAAAGACCTAGAGGAGCTTGCACAGCTCATTCCAAGTTTTCAACCCTTGCTTCTTCCTTCCATTCATTCGCTTGGAGATCGTAGCTTGTCGCATACAACTCGAAAAGATGCTCGAAAGGCAGCCTCTGACAATAGTAAAAGGTGTCGGTTTTGCCAACGTAATTGGATATCCATTGGAGAATCTGTGTCCTCCCCAATCGGCGGCAATGCGCTTAAGTCTCGTACAGCCAACAATAGCTATGAAGAAAAACAGGCCTTTCAAGTGTTAGAAACCTTTTGTATCAGCCAAGTTATGCACCATAGCTATTCACATCCATGGTGCATAACTTGTCTAAGAAGATCCAAAAAGAGAGACCCCAAAAGGGAAAAAGTGCAAGATTTGATTAACTGCTCCCAGCGAGAATCCAACTTTCTCACTTCACATGACTAGAAAAGCAGCTCATCCAAAACAGTCATTATTTCAGCACTCTCGCGCATTGACATTAACGACTAAAAGCCAGAACCTCAGTCCACATCCCTGGAAGAGATAGGAAGCAAAAGGAAAGGTTGAATACGGGAGGCTTTAGCCGAAAGTTACGCGAAGAATGGTTGCCAACTCCGCCATCGAATTTACAAGAACAGCCTCTCTGATGCGACTGTTATCATACTACCACAAAGGTGCAAAACATTATGTTCTTTCCATTTTCGAGAAACTGTGATTCTGTGACTTGTTACTCTTTGCTAGTGTCTCTGTTACATCTTCTAGATTAGTTGAGAAACTGACTGAGAGTGAAAAAGATGTCAAGAGAGCTACGTTAGCGTCTTCTTAGGCAGACTTAGATTGGGTAAACACTAAAAAGTGGCACCCCCGAGTCAAGTTGAAACACGACATGCTTGGTCATCTTCTGCCAATAAAATCATGCATTGATACAAGAAAGATTCCATCCGACTGTGACTTCAAGTAGACATCTTTCAGTGCAGTTAAATGTCCCTATCACAACAAATTGCAAGCTTTTATGAGGTTCATCAAGAACCAATTAGAATTTTGAATGACATGATGCGTAGCCATATGGATCAAACTCTTTTTTTTTTTTTCAAATTTAAATATGAAATCTGAAGAATCAGGTTTTAATCAATTTCTCAGCATGACGTAGTTTGTCACACATTTCAGCTCCAAGAAACAGACAAACAAGATGACTACGGATCATTATGCTTCAGCTCCCAGAAGCAGATGCACATTGCTATATACAGGATAACTACAAGTTAAACTAGAATAATCCATTCACAATGCAACAACTAGGCAATAATCTGCATGTTGATATGAGATTTGTTTCCCAATATGAACCATTACCACATTCATCACTTCAAGCAGAGGCCTCACTTTACTTCAACAGTGTCCTTCCTTGATCCTGCTGCAGAATTATATCTTTGTTTCTTAGAAAATTAGTTCCATATTTACGTGAAATATATTTACCACCAGTACTCAACCCAAGTTAGATTGCCCACACAATGGTCAACTTGTCCTACTAATCTTGTCATATGTAGAGTTGATACTGTGACTGCTGGGAATCAAATCTACGGAATTTTACAATTCCATTTATGCATATGCCAAAGCTAACCATGTAAACAGCCCAATAATGGATTTGACCTGCATTACACTTTAAATGAACAACAATAAGTCATGCCTAAACTAACATTTGTTGTCTTATATAGTTGTCCAATAGACTCATTGTGACTATAAGCATTGCATTGTATGGAAATTTAAACAAGGACATTTAGTATATAGTAGTCTACTGATTCTACTTACGTATCTCAGAAGTGAATTATATGCATTAGCGTCATTTTTTCTATAACATTCATTTTTCATGATAGGTATAGATAAACTGAGCCCAAGTTCCCATAACTTCAAGGAGGACATATAATAAGTCCGCCCATACAATTAAAACCAGGCTCAATTCCTCTTGGATGGGTAGCCGGCTTCTAATTCATGATCATTCACAATGTGCATCCAACTTGACTGAACTAATGTCAACAGGAAAAAAAAAACAAAAGAAGAAACACAAAAAATTAAAATTCAGTAAAATGGGTACACAATCTAAAGCCAATATTAGCGAATGCATCTATCTAGTTGAGAAAGTTATTAAGATCGAAGTAGCATAGAGCTATCAAGAAAAAGTCTTGAACTTAGCTCATGTCTCCTTTAATAATGGTCAGTAGAATCATCAACCACAAACAGTTAAATTAATCTAACAGTCATGCAACCAAGTGGCTGAGCATGGGGAGAGGCAAATCTACCAATATCAAGCACAGAAGCTTTTTACGACAGCAGATGATAATTAGACAGGACTTCTTTTAAAATCGTATATGACTCACCACAGTAAAGGCATTGTATCACTTTTCAGGTGGCATCTGAATAGTATAAGATGACATTTTTAAAAGTCTAGATTCAGAAGTTAGCAAGTAAGAGGGCCTGTTTGAGGACTTTGTAGAACAGTGGTTTTCCTTTACCCAATGATCAGATATGCCAGAATTTATGCTAAATTTGAACACGCCGTGTCAGGGTTAATACTACAAAAAAACACCTAAACTAGTACACCTGTGACAAATTTATCTCAAACTAATTTTTTAATCACCAAAAATCACAAGTTGGTAAACTTGTGATAAATTTATTTTAAACTAATCTTTTGACTACCATAAACTTCAAACTGGTACACTGATGACAAATTTACCATAAACTAATTTTTTGACCATCAAAAACCCTAAACTAGTACATGTGTGACAAATTTACCCTTCATTAAATTGAATTAATACCACAAAAATCACAAACTAATATACCTGTGACAAACGGAGAGTAAAACTCCAAACTGGTACGGCCGTCAACTATTTATTTGCCATCAAACTCAGCAACTTGATAATAAAACTTAACGGAAATTAATGGAGGGTAATTTATTATAAGTGTACCAATTTTGGGTTTTTTGGTGATTAAAAAATTAATTTAAAGTAAATTTGTTACAGGAGTACAACTTTGGAGTTTTTGTGGTCAAAAAATTAGTTTGGGTAAATTTGTCACGTGTACTGGTTTGAGATTTTTTGTGGTATTAACCCAATGTTAAACTATAATTTTGTGGAGTAAGAAGCCTTGTGAACTAAAACGTAAGCATCAATCTCCATTGACCAATCATAAGTTTACAAAATCCAAAAGATGCTCCCGATGAGTATATAACCTTTCCCAAAGATAAATGATTGTCACTAGAGTTTTGTCCTTGAAAGCACGCATAACAAGAAATAATGTCAAAAGTTTTCTACAAACCGTGCATCCATAATCATCTGGACTCTCCTAAGTATTAAGATATATCTATGATTAATAAAGTCACGAAAGATAGTTCGCTAAAAGTAACTTTTGACTGCAATGTTTCCACACAAACTGAAATTCAAGAAAATGGCACTAGAACAGTGCCACCACAGACCAATTTCAAGACTTTGGCAGAGAATTCTCTTCTACTGCATGAAACGTGTTACTATCAGCAAACTAAGCCAAAAGGTGGAAGCACTCCCTTGCTTGAGTACGAGGTAATGTATATTGCCCGAAATCAGGCCAACTAAACACTGAACAGATCTAGGTGTTGAAAAATCTGGGATTATATGATCCTTGACTAACTTTCAAGGATCAGCCCTTAACAAAAATGAAGTAAATCCTCATATTAGATGCTTACATTAACTACACAGCTATTTTTTCTACTTTGTGGTAACATAGGGAAAGAGTCCTATCTTCTCACAAACCAACCAACTTGCTCAAGTTTGACTGTGATGTTGTACTTCTCTGGATATATAGAAAGGACATTAGTAAACCAAAAACAATAATTATGAAGTGAAAACTAGAAAATGCAGCAAAAATCCACTAAAATGGATCAACCCACTCATAAGAGTAATACGCTAACATGAATGATTAAAGACACTGTGGGTCTTAGTTTCTCACAGTTGACACAGCTTGTGCAGAGGCAATCAATTGAGCCATTACAGTAGCATACTGAACAGCTGTGTGTTGTGAAGTATAGTGGTCTGAGAGGCCAAATTCTGAAAAGTTCGGTTCTACATGAATAAAACGACCTGGCAATGATCTTTTTGACAATGCTTCTTGCCATATTTCAATGAACTCTTCCATGATTTGTCTGGACTTTTCTAATGAAGAGATTGGCAAATACTCCACCTGCGAGACATAAACCAAGTTCCTCTTGAGTTAGATACCACTGGAACGAAATCACCAGTGGGTATGCAGCCAAACACCAAAATAAGAGGGAGAGGGAGGGCGCATCATACATATTTCCAATTAATTCAATATGACCGGAATTTGCCAAGTGTAAGAAGAAAAGGTTCTGGAGATGCTAAGAAAATACATATCATATCCAACCAAAGGTATGCAAGAGCCCAGACCACATGACAGCCTTGTTTCCTCTTTGGACAATATCACCCCCTCACCGTATAATATTGAGTTAGCTGAAAATCTTCATGTAAGCATCATATAACTTCAAAGAAAACAAGAGAGGGAACAGCCTTCCTGCTACCACTCTTTTTTTCAAGGCCCCAGAACTTCAACTTTTAAAAGCCAGGAGAAAGTAAAGTGTCCTTTGGTATGAGAAAACAATTCCAAATTTTATTTTCCATTTTCAAAATCTACTGAAATGCGTTTGGTGAGATTTTTCCAGATATTTATTTTCAACAAAAACACAGGAAATAGTTTTCTCATTTTTCTTAGCCTAACTTCTAAAAACAATTGAAATTGTTTTCAAATGAAGAAACTTCCACATGCAAAAGCCTCAACATGGTTATGGTTTTTGGTTTTCCTAAGCTTTGAAGAGGCTTTTCTGAAGCTTTTCTGGTCTAAATGAAAGGTTGGGCAGCTTCCTTGTCAACAAAAACTCCTTGAGAATGTTGCTTGTTCAAACTTTCTCTCAACCTCACAACTGTTATATTTCTCATCTTTCCCTTTTGGCAAGAGTCTTGACTCAAGCTTGGAGAAGTTTCCTTAAGCATCTTCACTTAAAAATGAGAATCAAGAAGCAAAGAAAACAACATTTTGCACGGAATTGACATTTATTTCATATAATTATGTAGCAGCAACTTTCTAAAGGAATCATATATGGGCAAATTCAGAGGATATCAATTTTTAGCAGATATGGAGTAATTAGAATACAAATCTAGTAAATGATCACATCAAAAAGGATGATTAATCTAGAACTATAAAATATATAGTAAGATAGTTGAATAAGATGAGATGTAAGATTAAACATGATGTGATCAACTGATGGAAATGATGGACCATAACAGTAAAAAGATATCAAGCACGCTCTCAGCAATTAATTTTTTAAGAGGATTCTGCAACAGTCATAAAAATAGAAGAATGACAATGAAAAATAAATGAAAACAAAAACTAAAAGCACTTTTGTAAAACCAAATGGGATCGAGAATGCAAACATAAATATTCAGCAGATTCCATGTTAATTATCTTCATTACCTTCAATGTCTATTCCTACACGGTCTTAGAAGATGTTTAGAAAATTGTATATGATGCAGGCAAAAGTCCCACACTAAGGAGACAATATGTTGGGTTCCCTCTCCTAGGAAGCTTAGCTTTTTGGGATGAGTTCTTCCACCCCTTGTAACAAATCAAGTTGGTTTTAGAGCCACTCCCTGGATGCCCACCCCTGGCACTGATCCTCAAGGCTGTGGTCCCGTGGCGGTGGCCTAAGGCTGCATCCGCAGGGCCATTCTGCGAGGTTGCAGAATTCTGAAGAGGGGAAGGATGATGCAGGCAAAAGTTCCACATGGAGCAACTAAGGAAGGTATTCTGGGGCTTATAATGGATTGGGGTCTCTCTCCTGGCAAGCTAGCTTTTCAAGATAAGTTGTTCCACCCTTTATAATGCATCAGTACACTAACTGCAAAGCTTAACTACCGACATATCAGTAGCTTAAGCAATCCAGATACTGCATAGGCTGGCAAAAGGCAGTGTTGCCATGCAAGATCCTTCAAGGGCACATCGCAAAAAATGCATCGAATTGACTGAAATACTGCTAAGTTCAAAGTGACATAAGAAAAACAAATTCACGACCTGATCACACATTAACTAGCATTTTAGTACTGTTAAAAAACACATGCTAGAAAGTCTTTGCAAAATTTGCAGAAGCTTGTCACTGAGTAACTCTCATTCCCAAAGAATTTCGTGACACGCAAAAGAACAGAACAGGAAATGCAATGTAAGCTCATTACCTCCATAACAATCCCTCTCAAATTCTCGGAATGACTCGGAACAACTTTCCCCACTCTCAACTGAAAGTCACCGAGTTGATACTGAAATCCCTAGAACACAACAGCCAGACAAAAGGATGACTAGTCTTCTCAATATGCAAACCAGATGAAACATACTCAGATTCACATCAACTCACGCAATCGCTGCTTGGAACACGCACATCATACACGAAAGCATGCCGCAAAGGAACTAAGCAGAACGATAAGGCGCAATCCGATGTCCTACCTCAAATATGAGCGCGACTCTCGATTTGTAAGACTGCAGCTTCTCCATTATGTTTTGAACAGAGACATCAGACTCGACGACTATCCGGTGACTCCGAAGCGTGAAGTAGTACTTACTCGGCTGCTCCGGCAGCGACATGCCGATGAAATCCCGGGGCATCTCCGGCGACATCGCCTGGTCTATTCATCCATCGCCGTTTCCGATCAACATAAAGCTAAACCGAAACACTCACCAAAAAAAGAAAAAACTAAAGCACGCTCAGCGCGCGCGAGCTGTAACGAATCATCGCCGATTCACCTCGAAGTATAGGCTTGTAGTAGGTGAGAGTAGCCCTCCACCTGCCTTCCTTGACGCCATTGATGCCTTCCACGCATTGCGAGACCTCCGCGAGGATCTGGCTGTTCACCGTCGTCCCCGGATTCGGCTGCCACTGCAGAACCCTAGCAACGGCGACATCGGAAGACGCGGGTCAGCGTTCGAGATTCCGCGAGAAAGCCGCGACGGAGAAATGAGGGTTCCGTCTTCCGCCGCGAGATCGCGGCGGCGGTCGGAATCGGGCGACTCACCACTTGAGAGGCATGGCTGCGGCCGCTAACGGAGAGAGAACTGAAAATTCCCCGACGGACGGACGGACGGACGGACGAGCGAGAACGACTGGGACTGAAGGGGACCGCTTCCGTAAGAAAAATGCTATGCCCGAAAATCTAACCGACCGGGCCGGGCTCCAATATGGCAAATGATCCCGGATTTTGGGTCCGTTTAATTCAGATTTTGAGGAATGCATCCGTAAAAATGCAAATAACACTTGGTAAAAATTTGCATTAAGAAACAATTTTGTTTAAAATATTGTTTGGTAAAATTTACATTTATAAATGATTTTTATTAAATTAAAAAAATAAAAAAAAATTGAATTTTCTTTTTTGAAGTCCAGCCATTGGACCACTGGATCTGGCCCTCGGACAATCGCCAAGGTCGAGCGACCCTCAGGCGGCGGTTGTGGAACACGCGACCCCTTAGCCGACGATCATCGGCCTCCGATCGGCTTCTCCATCGCAGAAGATGAACGGCAGTTGGAACTTGCATTCTGAAAATACAAGTTCTCGAATGACCTTTGGACTTACTTTGGACTAAAGGCTCTTAGAGTCCTTTGAAGATATAGTTACATATTGCCAAAATCGCCAAAAAAATGGAACCAAACGTGTTTATATTTGGCCAATGGACTTTAGAGTCTTAAAGCTCATTCCCAAAGTTGAACAAAACGGGGCTTTTGATTGGATGTGAAATGTGATTTATGAATTTTTAATTTATTTAATATGATCCATGCACTTTGACTTAATAATGTTTTAAATTTGTTCAATATAATCCATTAATTTTCGGGACATATTTAATGTTTCATGAATTATATTAAAATATTTAATATAATCATTTCATTAATTCAATATCAACGACATCGAATATTTTCATGTAGTTTGAGATTAAATTTAATATATACCAAAAGTTCATAAACTACAACAAATTAGAAATTCAAGGATTGTATTATGATTATTTCATAATTAATTGCACATTAGTTGCTATTTTCGATAATATGATTTGTTCAGCATATGGATTTTACATCTTTACTATTTGTTAACATCGATCGACTTCATCGCTAATTTCATGTAAACCACGTCAGATCACGTATCAAAACTCCAAAAACAAAATTGGAAAAAGATTTAACATTTTTAGCACCCTTAATTTTAGCGAAACAACTACAATTATCATTTTATTAATATTTCGGTTGGTTCTTTTAGTTTAGTCCCCATCGCATCATTCTTGTCCCGTTTGATATTTACTAATTTCGGTTCCTCGAAACTTAAATAAGAGTTTCTAAATAATAGATCATCTATACTGTAAAGTCCTAAACTTTGGGCCAATTGGGCATCTTAGAACGCGTTTGGTAACTAACCGAATAGTGTTTGATCATATTCTTTTGTTCTCAATAGTAAATTTGGAATAAAAATTCGTTTAGTAAACTTTTTATTCTTGCAAATAATTCCATAATCAAGCCACTTAAATTTTTTTTTTTTATTGTTTCTTCTCCTTTTTTTTTTTTTTTACCTTTTCTTTTCTTCTTCCACCACCACCACCAATTGTCGACGATCGGTTGGGCGAGCTTTGGTGAGTTCGCCAAAGGGTCACTATGGCAGGGCGAGATCCAATGGATTTCTTTCCTTGGCGAGAAGGGATCGTGGCCAAGTCTTGGCTAGGGCTCGACGACCCTTCGGTGAGGTCACTAGTCATCCCAAGACTAGTGATCGGCTAAAAAAGAAGATAAAATAAAAGAAAAAAATAATTAAAAAAAAAAAATTTTGGTTTTTATTATAAATTTTGATGATGGTGGCAAACACAATTTTATCATAAGAATAAAAATTTTGGACAATTACCAAACGCCTTTAAATACTTATAATTTATTCTTAAGAATATAATAAAAAAGTTATTTTTAATAAAAATTTTATAATAACAGAATGGTTATCAAACACGCATCCTTAATCCCGGGTCGAAGAATGAGCCCCGTCTATGGAGAGAAGTAAGCTATACTAGAACGGAAGGACTGAAAACCCGACCCAGTCCGAACCACGGGGCTTCCGGTTACGATTTCATTCGGTCGGGTCACGATAAAGCCCCCGCACCCGTCGTTCCCCGGGTCGGGTCGGGCAACCGGCCCGTTCGCGGCGCTGGGCCGATCCGCATCTGTTCCAATTCCCAGTCCTAAAACCAGAAAACAAACAGCAAAGAAAGCTCAGTTCAGTCAGTCCTGGTTTATTCACTATTCTCTTCTCCGATCGTCTCTGCTCTTCCGCTTGAGAGACAGAGAGAGAGATCGCCGGAACGGAGGCTCCGTCGGAGCGTATACCGCGGAGCTAGGGTTTTCCGGCGCCGCACGCTCCCCGCTTCTCCTTCCTTCTTCAGCGCCGCCGAGGCGCTCGCGTTCGGAAGCCGAAATCGAAGGGGGGGAAGAAGAGAGGAGATCGTGTGGTGGAGAAGACCTTCGCGGGGGCGGAGGCAATGGCGTGCGTGTACATACCCGTGCAGAACTCGGAGGAGGAGGTCCGGGTGGCCCTCGACCAGCTCCCCCGGGACGCCTCCGACATCCTCGACATCCTCAAGGCCGAGCAGGCGCCGCTCGATCTCTGGCTCATCATCGCGGTAACTTCGGCTTTCGCTCTCCGGTTTCCGGGATTCCGCCCCGTCCCGCATTGGTCGTTGCTCGCCGGTTCGAGCCGTTCGATTCCGTCGTCGTGTTTTTTCTTCGGATTCCCTGTTTTTCCTCTTTCGAATTTTCGCGGCGTTTCCGTGTCCTGTGATGTTCAGTTTGCCCTTTCAGTTTCATCGGTTTGGTTGCTGAAAGTTTGTTTTGATGCAGAGAGAGTACTTTAAGCAAGGGAAGATCGACCAGTTTCGACAAATTCTCGAAGAAGGCTCGAGTCCTGGTATATTTTGCACTCCCTGTATTTCATCCTAGTGGCCCTTAGCCTTTTCTCTGTGTTTTTCTCCCTCATTGAATATCCATCCCTTTCCTTCACAGGCAAAGGAACTTCTCCTTGTCATGGCAATTGCTATTTAAATTTGTGACCAATCTTTCTTGCTAATGTCTTTTTCAATATTATCTACAGAAATTGATGAGTATTATGCTGATGTGAGGTATGAGAGGATAGCGATTCTCAATGCTTTGGGGGCTTATTACAGCTACCTTGGGAAAATTGAGACCAAACAGAGAGAAAAGGAGGAACATTTTATTTTAGCGACCCAGTACTATAATAAGGCATCGAGAATCGATATGCATGAGCCTTCAACTTGGGTTGGAAAAGGTAAATTATTCTTCACTTCAGTCTTGTGATATATACTGGGGGAAATCTATCGTGGGCCTCACAAGAGTTAGACATCGAAATGTTTGTTCATTGGTTGAGTTGTAGTTGCTTAATAATTCTTGCATGCTATTACTTATGTGGTTGGTATTCGATTTTGAGCCTCAATTTCCATCTAGGAAGGATTTAGACTGTCAAGTTCCAACCACGCTATATTGCAGTCAGCTTGGTGTCCCATATCTTTAGTCTTCATTGATGGAATCCTAATATGATCACATTTCTCCTGCTTACAGGTCAACTCTTACTCGGCAAAGGTGAAATAGAACAGGCATTTGCTGCATTTAAGATTGTGCTAGATGGAGATCGGGATAACGTACCTGCTCTTCTTGGTCAGGTTGTGTTTGCCAACATTCTATGATGTGATCGTACTGGCTGGATACCACTGAATCATCTTCTGCTTTAGAAATGCAGTGTCTACGATACTTGCATGCATTTAACCATTGTAGATACTAAATTACTCTTTGTTCTTTTATTGCCAAAATTTCCTGTACCAGTCTTTTTTTGTACTAAATTTTGAACTTTCATGTCTGTAGGCATGTGTTGAGTTTAATCGTGGAAGGTATTCCGATTCCTTGGAGTTATATAAGGTCTGTGATATCATCATTTTCCCCTATATTGTGACAATCACGATGATTTTAAATTCCTTACTGCAGCATGATATTTAAGTTCAGTAAGTAGTGTCATGTTGAGGAGTTTCAGTTTAAGTGTTCAGGAATGCCATCAATCTGAATAGACTATTGACGTTGCCCTTTACTCATTGTCTTTGTTTAGAGGGCCTTGATAGTCCACCCTGATTGTCCTGGAGCTGTAAGACTTGGCATAGGCCTCTGTCGCTATAAGTTGGGTCAATTTGAAAAGGCTAGGCAGGCATTTCTGCGGGTTCTGCAGGCAAGTTGTATGGTTATATTGCCTTGATTATGGAGAGACATTAGGCCTTTCTTCCCAGTTTGTATTAACTCTGTGATTTATAGGGTTTTCAATTTCATTTAACAGTTAGACCCGGAAAATGTTGAGGCCCTTGTTGCACTTGCAATTATGGATATGCGTACAAACAAAGGTTATTTAGTCTCATTGTTTATTTTATTACCTCGGATAATAGGGTTGTTTGTTGGATTTACGATATATCCCCGCTGATAGATCGCCTTGTTTTCTCACATACATTTCAGTGGGTGGAATTAGGAGAGGAGTGGAAAAGATGCACAGGGCATTCGAGATATACCCTTACTGTGCAATGGCATTAAATTATCTAGCAAATCACTTCTTCTTCACTGGGCAACACTTTTTGGTTGAACAATTGACAGAAACTGCCCTTGCAGTGACCACTCATGGGCCAACGAAGTCACATTCTTACTATAACTTAGCAAGATCTTACCACAGCAAGGTTTGCTTATTGTTTTTCTTCTCAGTTCTTAAAGATATTTCTTTAGCAAAAGCAATAATGTAGTGATGCAGATAAATCAATTGTTATGAGTGTTACTGTGTAAAATGGGAAGTCTCTCTCTCTCTCCCTCTCTCCTCAGTTGCTCCTATGCCTCTGCCTAATGGGGCTTGCTTCTTGTCAACATTAGGGAGACTACGAAAAAGCAGGTCTCTACTATATGGCTTCTGTCAAAGAAATCAACAAGCCACATGCATTTATTTTTCCTTATTATGGTCAGTATCCTTTCCCTTCTTCAATATTTGCACATCGGAAAGAGGAAACACAGACAGATGACAGTTGGGATGGAGAAATATCAAATTTAGAATGATGGAATTGAAAGTGGATTTTATAATTAATTGCATGGCGTGGAAAGTGGATTTTACAAGTGATCATCCTGAAGATGTTTTGACTTAGAAATATTTTTCCATTGTCTGTTTTGTATGAAATTGGAAAATCTTTCTCTCTGCCAGTATTTGCCATCTCTTATTAGATTCTAGTGAGACATTCTTTGGTGTCATTTACATTTCTTTCTTGTAATTTCTGGTGTGCATTGGTCACTATGTGTTAGGTCTCGGTCAAGTACAACTCAAGTTGGGAGATTTCAGAAGTTCCTTGTCAAATTTTGAAAAGGTTTTGGAAGTATATCCTGATAATTGTGAGACATTGAGAGTAAGTTGGTGAAAATTGCCGGTGTCATTTTGTGATTTACTTGTTGGACTTATTTAGTGACTGACTTTTCTGAGAATTACTCTCTCTCTCTCTCTCTCTCAACTTGAATAGGTTCTTGGGCACATATATGTGCAACTCGGGCAGGTAGAAAAGGGTCAAGAGTTTATGAGGAAGGCTACAAAGGTTGATCCACGTGATGCCCAGGTGACCAACTTTGTCTTTTTTATTCTCTTTAATCATGATGGCTGTGGCCATGATGCATACCTTTGTTCTTTGTATTGATGTAACATGCAGTGTATGAAGTTTACCATACGTTTACATTCTTGACCATCTTCTTATCCTAAGCATGTGTTCTGTTTATAGGAGTTAAAATTTGTGAAGCATCATTGCATGCGAATGGAAGATGTTATTGCATACTTTTAGGGTAGGCAGACTTTGTGCATTCCTCAGGAATGCAACATAGCATGCCATCTCTGCAAAAGTCCAGAGATATCATAGTATGGCAACACTTGAATGTAAATGCTTTGTGTGACCATGTGGCTACACATTAATGACTGGTTTAATGCGTCACTGGTGTTATGGTGGATATTATTCTTGGATGCAAATGCTTTGATGGATACCATAGATTTATTGTCTTGTGAGTAACTTCTCTTTTGGCTTTGAGATCCATCTGCATGGGTGCCTCATAGTGAATTTCTCTCTACCTGCAAGATGGCCCTTCCAAGCTTGTGAATGACTGCCACCGTAATGTGACAATTGAAGAATGACATTTTAATTGACTGAATATTACAGGAGGAATATTAAGCTTATTTGACTGAATATTCTGTCAGCTCTTGGATTTAAATGCTTTGATTGCAGAATTGCTACACTTGTTGACAATTCGTTCAAAGTTTTACACTGTTGGTATAGTGGGATAAAGCCTTGGATGGAAATGCTGATTGATATTGTGGATTCCCATGTCTTGTTAATGATCTCTCTTTTGGCTTCGAGATCTTTATAAAGTAGGCTGTGCCCCTTTGTTGTCTCATGGTCTACTTTTCTTTACTTTTTGTAGAAGTATATATGCCTTCCGAAGCTAGTGAACAGCTGGCCACCTCAATATGAAAATTGAAGAATTAGCTTTTGCTTAAATATTAAATTAACTTAATTTAGCTTAATTTTTTTGTTAGCTCCATCGTGCATGGTACAATTACTGTTCAAATATAAAGTTTGGGTTTGTGGAAACTTGATTCAGGCATTTCTTGATCTGGGAGAATTGTTGATATCATCTGACACTGGCGCTGCTTTAGATGCCTTCAAAACGGTAAGTACTTTTTTTTTTTATAGTTTTTTGGACTCATGTAATTGGGTGACGTTAATGTGGAAAGGAAAGTGAAAGGTTGTTTAAATTAAGTTATTTCTGTTCATATTATGTAGAAAGCTTTCCAATGCTGGATATGTGGTAGTAATCAGGTTATAATATTATGGACAGCTGGATACGTTTGTAATTTCCTTAGATGGTGTAATCTCACTGGCTTCGTCCGATACATCAACATCAAGAGAACAGACAATTGGCTAATTTAATAATTTTAAAGATCAAAACCGGTTTCTCTCATGTATAGTGTTATGAATCTTTAAGGATTTAGAGGCAAAGAGGAAAATACACACACACATTTGATTGTTTTCCTTTAAATAAATTATCAAGACCATCAAGAAGACTTGTCAGTCTTCTCATAGCAAATGGGGGAAGAAAAGTTTGATCTCTTTAAATAGCGGGTGGTCTAATAGTCTGAATCCCACTTGTTCTCCTCTCTTCTTTTGAAACATAGTCAGTTGATCCAAACTTGCCTTTGACTTGTCCCAAGTACTGCAGACCTTACACTTCACTGATCTCACATAACCTACATAGGAAATTCTCTTTTGAATTAAACTTTCTGCTACAAATCGGCCAAAGAAAGTTTTTGCCACATAGTTATTGGCATGATATATATATATCAATAAACACCCTTTCAATAATGGACATTTTGCCTAACAAAATGCTGATACACCTTAGTGCAGTCCTTTACCTTGTATGTGAAGGCATTTTTTATTGCCATTGTGGGAGGGTTTCATAGGTATTTACCTTCTGTTGTGGCTTGTTAATTTTGTCATCATTCTTACTTCCTAACAGGCTCGTAGTCTGCTGAAAAAGGGTGGCCAAGAAGTTCCGGTAGAGTTGCTCAATAATATAGGAGTTATCCACTTTGAAAGGGGAGAGCTTGAGGTTAGTATTCAATATTCTAAGTTAGTGCAACTTCCCACTATAGGTATATATATCTATGATTTACTTGGACTTCAAACCACACTTCCTGTGGGATAAAGTAGAGCCTTTTGCTCCTGGTACTGGTTTTCTTTAGCAGATTTTATCATAATAAATTTGATGTCATTCTGCTGTTGAAGTACGTGTGATGTTTTTCTGTTGTCTAGCTTGCTGAGCAAAGTCTCAAGGAGGCTGTTGGTGATGGCATATGGCGTTCTTTCATCGAGGGAAAAGTGAATGTCAGCACTGCTGATGCTACTGCATGTACTCGTCTTTATAAGGATATGCAAATATTTACACAACTTGAAGCAGATAATGTAAACCTGGAATTACCTTGGAATAAAGTGACAGCACTTTTCAATCTGGCAAGATTACTGGAGCAGCTGCACAGAATGGAGGTTGCAAGTATATTATATAGATTGATAATATACAAGGTATGTCCGCATATTTAGGTGTTGGAATATTTATCAGCAATCAAATAACAGTCACTAACTGGCGTTAAAAGACCTTGCTAATGTTATGTACTGACTATAAAAGAAAAACTTCGATGCTTTTCCTTGTTTTAATTAAATTGAGGTTTCATAAAAAATAATGATTTGGATCTGTTCTGTAGGCCAGTATCACATTTGTGAATAGCTTACAGTACACTCAGAATTATGTACTCTGGAAATCCCAATTTATGAATGTTCTGTCTCATAATTCTACCTTTTGACGTACCAATAATGTAATCTAGTTCTTCTGGCTTATGTTTCTAATTTCTTGACATAGAACTATCCCCTATCTTGAAATATTCCGGGTCATACCATTTGAGATTTTCCTTAACTTGTCCTTTTCTTTTCCAGTATCCTGACTACATAGATGCATATCTGAGGCTTGCTGCCATCTCAAAAGCTCGGAATAACATTCAATTAAGCATTGAACTGGTGGTTATTTACCCTTGTACCATATAATCCTTGGTTTTACTTTTCTGTCCTCCTGTTTTCTGACTTATTGCCCTTTCTCCTGTGTTGTTCAGGTTAATGATGCCTTGAAAGTGAGCGAGAAGTGTCCAAATGCATTGTCCATGCTTGGAGAGCTAGAGCTTAAAAATGATGACTGGGTCAAGGCAAAAGAAACATTTCGAGCTGCTAGTGAAGCAGCTGACGGGAAGGATTCTTATTCCACACTCTCGCTGGTGAGTGTATTTGAGATATCAAAATTTTCATATTGTTGGAATCTTCTGCCGTGAGGGAGCATACATGTGAGTGAGCAAACAATGATCTACATGGAGAATCTTTATTAGTTTATCCCTTTGCAGTGTTGGATACTCAATATTATATTTGATGTTCAGGAAAAGCTTGCCCCTTTAGTTTATATTCATAAGGAGGCTTGTCTTTGAATTATGTTGCAAGAAGGCCTCACCTTTTGAATTTGATTCTATAAACCTAGTCATGATATCGCTGTTTCTTTTCGTCACTAAAGGTTGATATGTCATCCTGGACGTCACTCGAAATGCAATCTTTTCAGAAGAAATGTCTCCGTTTTGAGCTTAAATTCCAGAATGGGGTCATTTCATCTGCTGAGGTGGCAATTCAGGTGACAGGTAGGATAACAGATCAGCATTTGACGGAGAAAAGAAATGGCAGTTTAACAAATGCTTATTATGAAACCAATCTAAAAGGTGCAGTCTTTCTGAGTTAAAATTAAATGGTTAGGCTATTTCTGAAAATTGATCTAAAATTAAATGATGAGGCTCTCTTTAAATATTAGAAAATATTAGAACAAATATCCATTCCTTTTCTCCACCGCTTTGTGATTTACGTGTGTGGTGGCATTGTCAAGGGGAACTGGAACTATTTTGCCGCAATGCGCAATGAGAAGAGGGCACCCAAGCTAGAAGCCACTCATTTGGAGAAAGCAAAAGAGCTTTATACCAAAGTATGTGCCTCCTATCCTTTTTTGCCTTTTCAGCTCAAGCCACCACTGTTGCATGTGCTTCCTTGATATATTCTCGTTGTTAATTTCTAATATATTCTAATTATGTACTGTCTTGTGCTCTAGCTATGGTCTACATGTTTTTAGCATGAGCATATTTGTGAGCTAAGAGTTTGGGAGAAATGTTGATGGCTGGTAGCTTTTCAGTCATAGTGCCAGGAAGCAGAATAGAGGACATTAAGCAGGACCAGTATACATTTAGAATTTGTGGATGGAGGATTAAATGAAATATATATTCGTTGCTAATTGCTGGTTAGTTTAGTATAACTCAGATGTACATAAATGAAAATATATATACATATATACATAAATAAATAAAAAAATTATCCTAAATTTATGAGGTGCATGATGAAATTAAATACATGCAATATCATCGTTACGTATTATGACCTATTAATGAAAGAAATTAATACTTAAAATTTTCAATATGTTGTCTAATTTTTCATACTGTCCTCATACATTGAAGTTGATTCTAAAGTCGTTTTCATTATTAGCATAAAATTACCTGGAACATTTGATACACTCAAATACAAGAATTAGTTATCCGACATTCGTTAAAGAAATTGAACTCACTCTAACCTTGATAGTTTTTTCTATTTTAACTTCAAAGGATGGTATTATTTTGCAAGTGCAGTCTTCAAAAATAGACAGGACTATTATTAGCTCAAATGAAAAAATAGAAAGCAACCAAATTAATTAAGGTACTACTCACTAGTGGACAAGCTGAACGATCAGAGTGATCGATGCAGAAAATCAATTAAGGGACCTACTACTGAATAGTTGACCGTATGTGTAAGATAGTTTCTAAAGTTCATTCTGGCATCTTCAGATTTTGGCTGATTCTTTGCCAGACTTAAAAGGAGCATTGCAAAAGTTTATTTTTTATTGTAGTGGTATTGACAGACTTGACATAAAAAGCCCTAATTTTGCAAATTATTGCATATTTTTGTAGGTTCTAGTTCAGCATAATTCTAACTTATATGCTGCCAATGGTGCTGGAGTGGTCTTGGCCGAGAAGGGGCAGTTCGATGTTTCAAAAGATATCTTCACGCAGGCAAGCTTAAACTCATACTGTGATTGTCTCATGAGAACTTTTTTTGAATGCCATACTCATTGCTGACTAACATAGGTTCAAGAAGCTGCAAGTGGAAGTATATTTATTCAGTTGCCTGACGTGTGGGTCAATATAGCACATGTTTATTTTGCGCAAGGAAACTTTGCATTGGCTGTGAAAATGGTAAGCATGGGCTCTCTCTCTCTCTCTCTCTCTCTCTCACAGACTTGTCCAAGGCCATCATGTGCTTACTTCACTTGATTTTAAATGCAGTATCAAAATTGCTTGCGGAAGTTTTATCACAATACAGACTCTCATATTCTTCTTTATATGGCGCGCACTCATTATGAAGCTGAACAGTGGCAAGACTGCAAGAAAACTTTGTTAAGGGCCATCCACTTGTCACCTGCAAATTATGTATTAAGGTTTGATGCTGGTGTTGCAATGCAGAAATTCTCAGCATCGACACTGCAAAAACAGAAGAGAACGGCAGATGAGGTTGTTTGAAGATTTAATGCTTGGTTTTATCATTTCTCTTTGTTTTCTCGCTTGTTTCTATGTTCTTTTTCTGCTTGATTAAGTCAACACTGGTTATCAGTTATGCACTTGCATAGTGGTAGAGAAAAAATAAATGATTGATAAACAAGCATGGCAGAGAACTTCACAAGTGATAAATTTTGCTGCACATGTTGGGTTCTGAATTTTGCCTTGTATGATTCTTCGATCCTTTTTGACTCTAGTTTCACACTTGTGGCAATTGAACTCCTGTAATTGGACGATAATCTTCAAATGCCTTGAGAAATTAAAGCCTACTTAATTTTCTTTTTTGGGCTCTATGCTGACTGAATGACTATTCTGACTGATAGGATTTCTTCTCCTTCAAAGTAGTATTATTGAGTCTTTATACTTCGGATGTTATAGGTGCGTTCAGCAGTTGCTGAGCTTCAGAATGCTGTGCGCGTGTTTAGTCAGATGGCTGCTGGTGCCAATCTTCATTATCATGGGTTTGATGAGAAGAAAATTGATACACATGTTGGATATTGTAAGCACTTACTTGAGGCTGCAAAAGTTCACTGTGAGGTAGCTCAGCGCGAGGAAGAGCAGGCACGGCAAAGACTAGAACTTGCACGACAGCTTGCACTGGCTGAGGAAGCCCGCCGGAAAGCTGAAGAACAGAGGAAGAAGCAGGTGTGCTACTGTGAATTTGCTCTGACATCAGCAGATTAATTGAGCTTCTCTATTTGCTATTGTTGTGAAGATATGACCTCACTCATTATTCACTCGAACAGTTGGAAAAGAGAAAACTGGAGGATGAGCAGAAGCGGGTTCAGCAACAAGAGGAGCACTTCCGGCGTGTAAAGGTGAGGGCCTAGAAATTGTTTGAAAATTTTCTTTTAGTTATATGATATTTGATCTCCTCCCACGCATCTTGTAGTGAAAAGAGAAATTGAGGGAAACGGAAGGAATTTGTTGGAAGTTTTGATTTCTAAAGAAATTGTCTCATATGGTTTGAGGTTCTCGTTGGCTGCAAATAGTCTCTTCTATTAGTAGCATGTCACAGATTAGGTCGTGACAATCTACTTGTCTGGCATTTGCTTTGAGAAGTCAAACTATTTTTACTTGTGATGGAGCTTATTAGGGAAATGGATCTGTTTACCATACAAAGATCCTGCACCATTGATTAGATGATGTGAAGTCCCAAGTGTATGCACTTGATCTAAATTTTGAATTTACACTTATTTGGATGTACTTGATCTCTAGGAACAATGGAAGAGTAGCATGCCTGCTTCTAAGCGGAGGGAAAGGTCTGATGCTGATGATGAAGAGGGTGGGCATAGTGAGAAGAGGAGGAGAAAAGGTGGTAAGAGAAGAAGGAAGGAGAAAAGTTCAAAGTCACAATATGAGACAGAGGAAGCTGAAGCAGAAATTGATGATCAGGAAGATGAAGATGCCCACTTAAATTATGGGGAGCCTGCTGATCAAATGCATGATCAAGATGATGAGGCCGAAGAAAATGCCCAGGGAGTACTTGCAGCAGCCGGGCTCGAAGATTCTGATGCTGAGGATGAGGTGATGAGAACTGCTAGTAACTAATTTTCTTTTGATTAGTAGCATTGTCTGTAATGAGTGACAGTTGTCTCCTTTCAAAGTTCATCGTTATTAACGAGTGAAGACTGGCAAGAACTGCTTCAGTGAATTTTAGGTGCCAAAATCTGATGGTGAACAATGAAGTATGCTTATCCGATACTCATGGATGACATATACTATGATGCAGTTATTCAATTCTCTCTTGTTCTGATATGTTCTGCTTTTTCCTGTAAAGGCTGTGCCTCCAGTAAATGCAAGTAGACGGAGGAAGGCATGGTCAGAATCAGACGAGGAGGAGGAGCAACGGCCAGAAAGAAGCCCGGTCAGAGAGAATTCTGCAGAGCTTCAAGAGAGCGATGGGGAATTTAGGGCGGATAAAGAGAAGCCGAATCGAGATGAAGCAGTTGATGATGAAGATTAGACCACATTTCAACCCAATTGCCGGGACGGGACAAAAATCGGTCTCTTTTGTCCAGAAAGAGATCCTCTCTTTTGGTCCTTTTAGTAGGATATCCTTCCGCAAACTGGGAATCACTGTGCTGTCTATAGAACATCATCCATTTCTTTTGGCGACGCCAGCCTATATTTACTCTGCAACACTTTTTCCATAGGTTAATTGATCCCCATCCATCAAACACAACAAATTTGTCAATGCTTGGTAACTCATGTAGGAAACTGTAGCTGCATGTAGCTGTTGGGGAAGCAAACAAATAGAGGTGTTCAGAAAGAGTGGAATCTCTCTCTGTCTCTCTCTCTCTCTCTAGTCTGTCTGTCTGTCTCTCTATCCTCTTTTTGGGCTTGAAACGACAGCGCTTTGACTGAGTGAAGTTGGTGCAGAAATAATAGCAGAAGGCATGAAGGTGTCAGAAGAGAAGAGAAGAGGGGGGTTTAGGTGGGCAAATGACAAGGGGCTCAGGTGGGTTTCTGGCTTTTTTGGGGTGTGTGGGTGGGTGGTGGTCAGGCTCTGACTCTGAATGAATGGGGAGGGGAGGGGGGGATGGTCGGGCTGATGAGGCCCACTCTGTTTGCCCACTGAGTAATGTCCAGTCCCTCCAAAGTCTCTCTGTTCGTGCCTCACTTTTGTTTTCTCTTTTGGCTGAGAGCATAGCATACTCTCTCTTTTCTGTACGTCTGCATCTGTATCTGCATCTGCATCATCACCCCCAGACACTGAACTTGGACCCCCCCCCCCCCCCCTCCCTCCTTCCCCTTCACCCCCACATTCTCTCTCTCGGGAATTTTGTTTTATTTTTATTTTTTAATCTTTGTTTGGGGTGTTTTGAAGTGATGCGACCGGACCAGACCCACTCCCACCAGAAGGTTCAGAAGCGGACAGAGGGAGGCCACAGAGTCAGAGTCAGAGTTTTCATCAGACAGGTGCCCCTTTTTAAATGCCGAGGCTCCTCTTGTTTCCTTTTTCGCCGGTAAAAACAGCCACTTTCATCATGGGGACCAGTAAATAAGTAAAGTCCCGTTTCCTCCTCTTAGGCCCTTGTTGTGTTAGCATCGTCGCCACCTATCAGGGTGAATCTATATATATGTATATATATACGTCTGCACCTTCACAAGGTCACGAATTAACATCGAGTAAAAATCCTTGTGAGTCTCAAACTCTTGGGTAGTGTAAGGTGCGAAACAGCCACGACTCTATTTCGACTTTATGCGGCGGCAGGTGAGGCTTCACTTTTGGAGTTCCTTCTTTCGTTTGGGGAAGTGGTGTATAATTTGTTCACATGAGTTCTAACGTTTGGTATATGAGGATAATTTATCATTGACTTGTTATATGAATTTGAATTTCATATATGTAACAAGTCAATGACTCAAAAGGATCACTAACGAAATATCACATTTAGAAGCCCATTTTCTTGATGCTGGAATCTTGGATAGAGGCAAGCAATGTCTAGTAGGTAAATTAACTCCCTGAACAGCAAAAAACCATCGTTCTGTCTTCTTCATTTTAAATCTTGAATTTTGTGATTAGACAGAAGGGTCATCCATTCCCTGAATTCCTTTGGCATTATCTTCTAATTGGAAACGTAGCCAGCATCTGTCATTACCTGAGAAAAGCCCTTCTTATTGATTGAGCGTCTGATTCGGTTTAGCGTAAAAGAACGGATCTAATGAGGAAGATTAAGGGCTTTCCTTTTCAAGTACAAAAGGACCCAACTAGCAGTAAAAATTCAAAATACCCATGGAAGAAAATTCAATATACCAATCAAAATTGAAAGCTCAGAAGCCAAAAATTACTTTACTCTTGTTCTGCGTACGAACTGTGAGGCGGTGCAGTGAAGCTAACCCAACATGGGTTTTGCTTCGAATTCAGGAGCACACTCGAATGTGAGGATCCCCCCACGCATGAAAGAGGGGACTCGGATGCTGGTTGTCCTAAATGCAATTTGCCTTGGGTTGATGACAACAAAGATGGGGCCCACTTCTGCACCAAACAGACTGGGCTTGAATCATAAGAACTCAGAAGCGACACGACCAAGTAACGGGCCCACGTCCTGGCCCACCAACAATAATGACAAGCCTGGGTCTCTTGTTCCCCTCCGAAAGCAACCGAAACCCATGAAAAATGAGAGGAAACCCAGGAGAAAAGGAAACACATATTCTCCATGTCACCTTGCCAAGAAACAGAAATCTTCGCATTCGAAAAACCCACCTACTTAAAAAAGATCTGATCTTGTCATGAAAGTGAATGTGTAAGAGAAAGGACCGTGAACAGATTTGATAACTGAAGCACTCTCTCCTTTGATCTATCAAAGCAAACGAATGACAATAACTGTAGAACAACTCCCAACTCATCATCTCTAGCAAACACCCACCACCACCCAAAATACAGCTTAAAAAACCCGGAAAAAAAACCCTCCAGTTCTCTGCCTCTGCCCGTCGCTGACGTCGCTCGCCCTCGACGCCGCCGCTTAAAAAAAAAAAGGAAAAGTTGCAGCCGCAGCCGAAATCCCCACGACTTACTTGAAGAAAATGAAAGTCCAAACCGCTCTAAGGAGACACAAACACACAGACAGACAGCAGTCACAGCTTTCCAGATCCCCTGAGATAGGTCCTCCTTTCAGGGCTCAACCATCTGCAATCAAAGATTGAGTTCACTTAGCAGAAAAATTCAGAGAGAGAGTGAGAGAGGGTTCTTTTTTTGTTTTCTTGAATGCATGAGAAACTATTAAAGTTGTGGCTTTAAGCTTCTTGTCTGGAATTAAGCATCAAAAGCAAGAACCTCTTTTTAAGCGTGGGAAATAAAGGTGGTGGAATGAGGCTGACCATAGTTTCTTCTGGAATTGAATGCTGGGAAGTCGTTTGAGGAGGGCATGGAAATGGATAGCTTGATCGTCGACATGGATGAGCTATTCGACGACTTGTTGTCCTCCACATCGACCCAAGAGCTGTTGTCTCTGCTCTTCATCGGCCCTTCATCGAAGAACCTGTGGATCGTCTTCTGGGGCTCCTCCTCGGCTCTCTCCATCTTCATGGGCATCATCAGCTCGCACTTCACGTCTTGCTTGTAGTGCTTCGAGACATCGCTGAGGCTCTGAAGCTGCAAGTAGGAGTAGTCACTCTCTAAGGCCGAGCAACTCCTCTGCTTGGAGGAAGAGCTCATGGCGAGGGGTGTGAGCTGCCAAGAGTCATCCATGGATGAACCGGAGAAGCTCCTCATGCTCCCGCTCGGCTCTGCAAAGAAGGCATGCTCATCCACATGGTTCTCCTTCAGCCCGTAAAGGTACCTGTTTTCCTTCCCACAAAAAGCAAAGAGACATACCTCGCCCACATCAGCAACGGATCTTTGAGCAACCAACTTTAAACATTGAAAAATCAAATTTAGCTTCACAAGAAAAGTAACCTGTAATCTTGGCCGCTTTGGGAATATGAGCCGGAATCGAGAAGGAAGTTGGTGGTGCTGCTGTCTTGCGCGGACAAAGCGATGTTGCCAGGAGGCCTTGAAGAGAAGTAATAAGAATGGTGAGGATGGTTTGGGTGGTTGTGGTGGGAATGGTCAGAGGTGGAGAGAGAGGAGAGGGACTGAGGGTTTGTGGCTGGATTGTGAGAGTAGTAGGGGCTTTTATTGGAAGGGGTGATCGATGCAGTTGGCGTTGGGGTTGGTGAAGCAGATGAGATTGATGACAAAACTTCCACAGGCTTTCTTGAACGGTTCTTGCCTCTATGCATGTGCCTCTCGCAGTACTTGGAATCTGGGTAGGCCTCTTTAGAGCACCTCCACTTCTTCCCATCTGTTCTTCTGCACCTTCCTGGCTCTGGGTCTATCTTCTTCCCCAGACCCATTTGGAAACAGTTCCATCCCACTGCACCCAGTAACAGAGCACGGCCATACCAACAAAGGAAAGAGAACCATCAATTCTTAGCCATAAGAGGGACCACAAACAGCAAAAGCCCAAATAAAACCCAGAAAAAAGAAGACCAAAAGTTCAAAAGAAAAGATAAAACCCAGGACAAGACAAACAAAAGAAAAGGATTGTTAGCGTTGGAGAGAGAGAGAGAGAAGAGAGAGAGCATACCATGTTGGGGCTGGTGAGACAGGAACTTGGGAGAGAAATGGGAAGAGTCAAAGCAGGAGGAGCTTCTCTTGAGGGAGAAGAGGAGGTCAGGAGGGATTGGGATGCCAGAGATGAGGTACTTGTAGATGAGGGCTTGGTGCTCCAGCTCTTGCCACTGTGAGGCGGTGAAGGGGAATCTGCTGCTCATTCCACCACTCATCATATGCATATACACGATACGCGCAAGCCCCCAACTGAAGGAAGCAAGCAAAAGTTGAAATACAAAGCAAGAACAAAAAAATATGGAGAGAGAGAGAGAGAGATCGGTATTTGGGCTTTGGAGGAGGGAGTAGAGTAGGTATATTTATTTCAGGGACCATTGGGCTGCAGAATCTTCTGTACATGGATAAAACTCATGGTTCTGATTACAGTGCTGCAACATCTCTTCTCTCTCTTCCCTGTGCAAGTGACTTATTAGTGTGTGTATGTGTGTGTGAGAGAGAGAGAGAGAGAGTCTGTGCACATATTATGACTGCAACATCTCTGCAGCTTCTGGTCCTGCAGCTAAGCTGCCTCTGTGGCAGCTCTTGTCTCTGACATCTCTCTACGGAAAGCCATAAACTAAACACTTTGTGCGAGAGAGAGAGAGAACTTAAGCCAAAAAAAACAAAACAAAAAACAAGATAACTCTATTAAGATTTTTTTGGGCTAGAGACATGGATGTTAATATAATTATGTAACTGTATTAATTTTTCTAAGAAATTGTACAGTATTTACAAGTGCTCTCAAAATACTTAGTAAATTTGCTTAATATTCTGAAATTATACTTCTTTCCATTTAGATACGAAAACAAGTAGTCGCAAGGCAATCTTTGGCAGAATTCATATTTGAGAAAATAAACACATTCAATGCTTAAGAACCTGTTGAATTGTTTTATATAGTGGACCTAGGTATGTTAATCTTGAGACACCGAATATTGTACAGAAAAGAAGGAAAAGAAGGAAAAGAAAGAAAGTCTAAGCAAAAAACAAAAGAAAAGCTGGGGGGGAGTGAATATTATATGAGTTGGTGCCTGAAGCAAATGCCTAGACAGACTGAGAAAAGATTGTACGGGCTTGTGACAGCTTTTACTGCTACTAACTCTTTTACTTTTCTTCCTTCTTTCCTCTTTATTTTCTTTAATTTTATTTTCTTTTTGGGCCTGCTCCTTTTTTACTTCACACACGCAGAGACACAAGTGGGCAGCAGAAGCCCCACTTCCATTTTGACCTTTTTCAATTTGGGAAACTTGGAAAAGGATATATGCAGTGTCTGGCCTTTCTATTGCTTCTGATAAGAATCATGAAACTTAGGAAGGGGAAGGGAAGGGTTTTGTGTTTTGATGATGTTCCTGCTTCATCACCATTTTGGACAGGCTAGTGGAGTCATCATTGCTTAGCAGGTTTTGGGAAAGGAAGATCAATCGAGGAATAGGGTTCTTAAGGATTTCTCATGGTTCTCAGGGTTGTGTGACCACAAACCTCGTGAAGGTTGGTTTTTGTGGACCAATGGTTCTTTCTAACTTTATCAAAGATAATACAAGGCACAAAAAATTTCCTTTTCATTACAAACATCGAAAGATAGCAATAATGAGTATTGTTTATCGATGTGTACGTGTAAGGGATGTTAGGTAAAAGCGCCTCAAATCGGATGAATGAAATAGCGTAGAACGGTCGGCAAATCTAATACTATGATTGATGATTACATGTGAAGATTATTGTCTTAATTCAGCTCAAAAAGAGAAAAAAAACAAAAGTGTATAAAGGTACGCGTTGCTGTGTAACAATCCATTATGGGTTTGATGTGCCATCAAACTTAACTCATCCTTGGCCATTGCATAGTCACCATTTTTTTGTAGTAGATCATGTATTTTTTATATGACTTTCAATTTTCAAACTGAGTTTTCACGAGACTCAAGGAGATTAGATGTTTTTTCTGAAATGATACGATGTTCCACAGAAGAATTAGTGACACCCAACATTTTCAGGTGACGATTCATGTGCAAGTTCAAAAGCTTTAAATTTTCTATCCGCATGGAATTCATTGATGGGGAAAGGAAAGTAAATTCATGTTATGGCTTTATGGTAGCCCATTCCCCCCTAACCATCTAACCTAAGATTCTTGGTTTTATGAGGGGCATGTATTATGTTCTTGAGTTTTGAGACATTTAACTGCTTTGAGATGGAAGGAAAAAGAAAAGGTGAAGTGAGAGATGGAGCATTAGGTTGAATTTTCTTTTTCTTACTTTTCTTTGGGAGAGTTTGAATGCATTCAATGGCCCATTGGAGGCAATGCTTAGAATGTAAGGTTAAAGACAAGTACAAAGAGAAGAGAGAGGACAAATAGGGCACTGGGTCTCCTCTCATGGCAGGCTCAAACACATGCAATTTCACCTTTTCATGGTACAAAAGTCCCCACTTTGACTCACCATCCTCCCCACAGCTCCATTCTTGAGTAAAAAAGAGCAGGCCTTTCTCTTTAAACGCCCAAAAAAGCAAAACCCCGCCGAAGAAAATCCTCTGATGCAGCAAAATCATCACGGGACAGAGACATTATTCAAGTGCAGTCTAATGATATGGTGAACAATTTGTGTCCCGATTGCCTTATGTTGTGTCTTTGCTTCCGTAATTCATGTATAGTTCAATGTCGGGTCATTCCCCGATGATCTCTTATATTCACAATGGACTAAGCCCGAAGTCGCTCGCCTGACCAAGTTCCCAGAATGCCTACTTCTAGCAGGAAACTGGACAACTTCGAAGACGTAAGAGACCGTGTGGAGCTACATGATTCCGATCCAGGTGGAGCCAAACCCTTCATAAATTTCTCTGGCAGGATACGTTACTCGAAGAGTTAATACTCTTCATAATCGTTCTCGCTTAATGGTACCATTCCATGCAAACGTGAGAAAAGGTTAGCGGTGCTACTTCACAAAAAAGGATAGAAAGATTAATGCATGACCCACACGGAGTAGCTAGATCTGAACAAAATGTCAATGGCCATTCTCGAAAGATAATATCTCTAAGAGAGACTTCATTTTTTCTGGACCGAGTCTGCCGGACTAACTTCGTCTGTCGTCTTGCATAATTACCGTCCGCTCATCTCGCTCGATTACGTACTTCGTCATAACTTTCGACGTTTCTCTTTTTCATGAGAAACAAAAACTCTCTTTCGCTTTGCAATCTACTGTTTTTAGCTTTCAATCATTAATAAAAGAAAAGAAATCAGCAGCCCTAGAAAGTATTACTGAGGTGGTACACCAAAATAGAAGAAGACCAGGGCTCTTCCATCCATTAAAGTGATCAATCTCAATCACAAATATTTAACGATATTTAATTCCCAATGAATTGGGAAAGAAAAGAGAGCAAAACCCAGTAAAGATTCGGAGATGAAAGTACCCAAAATTGGAAAGTCTCACTGATCACCTCAGGATACACATTAATTTCAGAGGCCCTTATGATTAACTCTGCAGAATTATCAGAAAAAGCAACCCGCAGAAGTTCAATTAAAACAACTAAGTTCTTGAAGACGGCAGATTCTTCGCCTCACATCCTAAAGTATACATGACCAATTCGTCCCTCTTTAATTTTTCCCCAGAAAACATATATTGCCGTTCCGCTTCGGCTGCTCGAACATTTGAAGCATCTACGCACCAAAGGTTTTTAAGATTTTAAGTCCAAATTCACACGCTAGGAAAAATCTAGAGAAAGGAATTACTTGACACCTCCAGATCATCAAAGATTGCAGCTGCTATTAATGAACGTCGCCGACTCATTCATGCCGGATAGCTACAAACTTATCGCTGGACATGGAATAATGTGATCTGATGCTAATACAAGCTCGTACATATTTATATGTTCTTTTACAGCACGTGAGGCTGAACATCTCAAATGAAGAAGAAAATAAAGAGGGTGTAGAGAAAGCTAAAACTCTATGATAAATAGCAAACCAGCACAACAACAAACTTCTAAAACTTGCTCGCGAGGTCGCGCTAGGCATTTTACATTTAATGGCCCAGCGATGTGCACAGGAGGGGACTACTCCTTCTGGAAGAAAGAAAGAACAAGATCTGTATGTACAGAGAAGAGCTGTGTGTCCACGAAAAGCTGTAAACGGCACCAAAAAGGATGAAAGCCGAACATCAGATGGTTTGTGCATGAAACATGTAAGAGGGCAAGGATAGAGTCAGCCATTTACATCGTCATTGCTCTAAATATCACACAACTGGAAAACTGCATAATTATCCCAATTAGCGTAAACAAGTTGAGAAACTCAGAAACACACCTTCATAAAGGGTCGATCGCGATAATTGAATGAGTCGATAAAGCTTTCCTTTAGAAGCAAGGATACCTACAAAATTAAGGAGAAATTTGAAGTCATTATCAGCCCACACCCTACTTTTCGAGGTTTTCTCTGAACCTCCTGTCGGATTCTGAACAACTGGCCAAAAAAAAAGCACTAGTAAGAGTTTCTGAACATTCAAAACTGGAAACAAGACCCAAACCTTGTCATCGTTGGACTGCACATTTGTAATTGTGTGTGAGCGCAAATTAGAGCAAAGTGAATCCAGATAAGACCGTAGCACTGACAAGAAACCTTTTGCTGCTTCAATCTAAAGGAACAAAGGTACACATGGAAACAAACAATTACTACGACATGCAAAAGTATTCCATGGCCAGATAAGGCGGTTGTAAAATACACAACTGCTGAGACTTTCAAGCCATGACACAAAATCATATGCTGAAGACTTCATGGGAATATCAAGGTGCAAAAGACTTGGTGAATCTTCAAAAACTTATGAGGATGTAATTAACTGGAAAGCACATGATGGCTTAACAACAATAGCCACGTAAAAAAGAGAAGAACATCACATGTAGCATGGATACGAAGTGGTGAATCAGGTGTTAAAACAATACCAGGACCCACAAGACCAGAAAATGTTTTCAATGATGAATGAATAGCAAAAATCCCAACTTACAATAGCTAAATCCAAAAGCTATATTTGCTCTACCACATTAGAAATAGCCCAATTATATTTCACTATATCCTCCACTTACCCTGAAAACTGAAACTAGCTTATAATTCATAGTAGACCACATTCTGATGTATTTTTATAGATAATCAAATGCAGAAAGTTTTTTTATGATCGTGCAACAATAGCAAAGATGATAAATGTCATCTTGCCAAGATTTACAAGCTCTCCATATAGAACAGATGCAAATTTCCTCACTCATGCATGCCCAGTAATGGAGGTGAAATCAAGGAGAGCACACCTGCACATCTGTGCATTCATACATTGGCCTCTTCCTCCCCAAAAAACTCTCTCCAACTAGCTTCGCGTGATATGGACTTAAGGATGAAAATAACTCCTTTTGCCTGGGTAGTTGTGGAATTGAAGGTGACTTCACCTGATACAGAAATTGAGCAACTAAAAGCTGGGAAATGATATGGCCTCACAAAATGAAATCACAAAAATTGACCAAAATATTGGATCAAAAGAAAAAAACAGAAAGTTGCATGCAGAGACGCTATAAGAGCAATTATGTGACAGAAAGATGTAAAAATGAAAAACCCCTGCTGCAATCCTCTCAGCCCATTCAAATTGCAAGAGTTCTCACACATCTTCAAGGAGTATAAAAGCTGTTAAAGCCCCACTTAGTAACTACTGTAGAAAGGAAAAAACTGCAGAAATATGAACCTCACTCCAAAGAAGGCTCTACCTTATTAAAACAAAACACAAAACTGCTAGATTTTTTGGCGCCAATCGAAGTATAACAAGTAAGTCCTAATGTGCACACTGGCAATTATTCACATCTAGTCAGTTCTCTATTGAAATTGTGAATTCTGATGAAGGTAATTTCACAAGCATAAGCTACTTCTCCATAAAGTATCCATCTCAACTGGATCACGTGCAATTACTCAGTTAGTGACAAATCCAATTGCATGGGAAGATCTCTACCTGATTCTTGTTAGCATCAACAAGAATGACATTGGCAATTTTCGACTGTACTTCAGATGTCTTGTTCTTTATGCCAACCTACAAATGGCAGTCCCAGTATCAAATCAGAAATTAGAAGAACATAGCATAAATAAGAATATAAATGGCAGAAAAAAAGTTTGGCAGGTCAATTCAAACTCCACAATGATCAAACACTGACGTCTTCCTGTATGGAGTTAATGTATGTACAAATCAAGACTATACATTTTGCTCAAGTAATATCTGCAATAGAGCAAATTCTAAAAGCAGAAGGAGTTCTAGCTGCCCATTTACCATATCTAACTTAAAAGAGAACTGTTTAAGACTTTTTCCCTGTTTCTATCTTGTTTCCTTTTGTGCAATTCAATTCATCAGTATAAGGATTAGACATCAGAGTCACGGACAATATATCTATTGCAAAAAATAATATAAGAAAGCATCACCAAGACCATGCTCATAGATTACTCCTCTGAAGGTAATGGTTACTCCACATAACAGAGCAAAATACTTACTACGTAAGGGACAGGAGCATCCAAGAATTCCAACATGTCGTTTGGTAATACCTGGAGTTTTCTCATCCAATTAGAAGAGAAAGGGAAGAAAAAGATGCTGATGATAAAAAAGACAAGACAAAAGATTTAAAAAAAAAAAAAAAAACTAATTGCACTTTAAAAAGGCCCCATACTGGCATTAATAGGCTCTGCCATTGGTAGGGACGAATGAGAGGAATCACCGACAAGACCAATGCAGATAAAATCCCCTGCATATTGCATAAACGAAGCCATAAATAGAACTTACAATTAGAACCTCAAATAAAGCAAATAAAAGTATCGTCTTGCAAAAATATTTTTACTCCGACAGTTTAGAAATTAATTATCCTGTCACCGTTATAGGTAAGCTAGTTTTATAGGTTCATATAGATACAATTTGCAATCTATCTGCTATAAGATAAGGGCCTTGCATATACGAACATCATCTGGAAATGAAGGAAAAATACTGGGAGGAACCACGTTCATGTAGTTGGAAAAGCTAGCCTGACAAAGAGATTCTAAATAAGTACTATGAGACTGAGAACCATTCACACATGGCCTTGAACATACCAAATTGGAGCAAACAACCACAATCTGCTTCTCCAGAAGTGCTCCAGCAAACAAAGTTAGCACCTGCAGAACAAGCAAATAATCAGTTCTCAGATTTCCTACTTTGAGATCATACTGGACAAGTGGTTCAACTATATTAACACCTGCCGATGCAGAATATGACTTTACACCTAATATTTTGACCATATACTGCAGGACCAAGAGTAGATGATGCAAATAAGAATATTATTCCCACTAACGTGCATTGGACCCTTTCATTCTCCTTGTCACAATAAAAAGAAACTCATACACTAGTAACTTCTTACTTGTACCATGACTATATCAGCTAGGAGAACACTGCAACAAGAAGCAAAACAGGCAATGCAAGGCTCAAAATTTGCTATGTAGCCACTCTATAGCATTGCATCAATAAAGGTATCTGAGAGTCACTCATCCAGCATAGACCCATGGCTATGGAATAACATGAAGAGCAAGTACAATTGGAGTGTGTTTAGACTCTCTTTGACAATTGGTAACTCACCGGATAATACTACAAAAATAGTCAGCTAGAGCTTTTTCCTCAGCACAAGTTTGTGTGCATGAATTCTCAAATTAAGATGGAGTCATGGTGAGTTGGATGCAGTCACAAGTGTACATACACACATTCATAAATGTGCATGTACATGCATGCATGTAAATCAGCGGTTAGGTGGATACACTTAATGTTCCTACATAAATGTAGACATTAACTCTCGTGTGTATGACAGTATGTGTTATCTATCATGTAAATGTGTAATTGCATGTGCAGTGAACATCTGTATCTGTGTGCACTGGAAAAAGCTATGCAATAATAAAAGAGAGAGATATTTACATTCTCAAGTCGCAGTGAGCCACATATGCAAGCAACAGTCCATATTGACAATGCAGTCGCTTCCTCCTCCACCAAGAGGGCATTGTGTGCCTGATCTAGGCCAATACATTAGATGTAAATGGCCTACTATGCCGGATATGGCAAAAAAATCGGCTAAACAAGCTAGGAACCACATCCCACAAGTTACTGTAGTAATGTAATGAATTCAAACAAAATCAGAAGATTTCTCTAAGAACAGTATACCTCTGCTAGTTCCAGACTTGTACTACATGATCTCAAATCGATAGTTGAACCAGCTATCCTTAGTACCATTTCATTTGGCCGATGGTACTCTAAAGGATGCAGGTGTTCCAATGGGTGAAACCTAACCGTTGAACCCCTTGCAGGGCAACGTAACTTGTAGTACTCACAAACAATCTGTAATAATCCGTAACTGTTTGCCTGCAAAATTGGGAAGTAGAGTCAAATAGCAACGCATGTTGTTGAAGTAGAACATTGGCATTGGACAACATGACAAGGACATGGACTAATTCAAACCTTAGCCCATTCAAGAATATCAGTGTGGTCACTTGTATCTTCCTGCCCAGATATGGATGCCTCTTCTGTCTCTGTATCATCAATATCACTCCTAAAGTTCCTCTCATCAATTGGAGAGCCCTGGAAGCTGTAGTGAATAATTTAGATCACATTGCAGAAGCAGCACATAATGTCAGTCTAATTATAAATGTTCCATGGGAATAAATATCTGGCCACAAGAAAAGAAGAATACATATAATTGAAGGACGAGAAGCTTTAGGCAGAAACGATGGTTAGAGAAATTGTAAAAGCCCAGAAAGGTCAGATCAAGGGATTTCCAAGGCAACAGGAGACAACACCCCTGTGTTCACATTCAGAAAATACTTTGGATATCTGACTAGTCCAAGATCATACAAAATAAAATATCCAATCTTCACAGAAATAAATTACAGTCTTAAAGTCTAAAAGAGATAATGGGATGCAGTAATCATCTACCTGGAAGAAGACTCTGAGCTTTCATAATGATAATATCGCAGAAGTGGCAGCACAGAATTTGGTAAACGCTTCTCAGGTGTTTGCTTGTTAGTCACAAAATCATCAGTATATGCATCACAACTTTCAGCAGTAATTGCAGTAGCTTCCTTTCTGGTCATAGATTCCTCAGCTTCATTGTCTGCTGTAATCACCTTATCATCGCTTCCTTTACTTGGCAAGCTAGATTCTGCTTCATGAATTTGACACTCAATGTGGTTTATATTACCACTCACTACTTGAGATTCAGAATTTCCAAAACCCAATTCAGAAACCCCAGAAGTTTCATCGATCACAACTTCTGCAACTCCATGCTTAAGTGACATGCCATCTAACTTATCCTCTGGATATTCTTCTTCTACATTAGCTTCTGAATACTCCATAGTTAAGTCGACAACACCTTTTGTCAACCGCTCCAACCTTTCTTCAGTGAAGATGCTACAGAAATATTAAGAATGGCATGATAAGCACTCATTAGCCACATAGCATAGACAATTGAGTATCATAGATTGATCAGACCAGCAATCAAGTTAAAGATTTTCTAGTAAGTTTGCGTTCATTAGTGGTTTATGAAGCAACAAAGCATCCCTTATTCAGTTTGATAATATGCTCACAATAAATCGATCACTCATGCTTTAGTAAATTTAAGCAGTTGCAGTTTTGAACCAACCCAGTTATCACCATCATGCTATTGTTTCAGCAATACTAAGGCCCAAAATCTTCAATAGAACAATCATTTGACTTTGATTTGAAGCTCCTGATGTTTTTTAGTTGATCCTTCCAGTAATTTGTGAATGCATTGTTACAATTAAGCCTATCTGGCATATAGTCTCCAATAAGAGCAAGTTCGACATAATGTTCCTATGTTTGCACATTATCCACATGATATCCATCTACTGAAAACATGTTAAAGTACCTATTTAAAACACGAAAATGCAACTCAAAAAACGGAAGCCTTGAGAGAATGCAATAACATCTGCGCGTGGTTAATATATGACGGCTCAAGGAAGGGTGTAATTGTTTATCCGATATCATTGAAATCAATCCAGATGGTCGCTGCAACAACTCGTCCACCAGCACGCAGCACCCATACAAAGTCGAATCATCAGCTACCTAAAGGACAAAATCATGTGTGAGTGCAGCATATACTAGACATAATCAAAGTGGAACTACATAAGTGTAAGTACAGCAACCAATGGCCAAGTAACATTGGTACTCAGAAGGCAAAATCAATCAAATAGACAACCTCACCCATAAGCTTTATCATGTGAAATATCTACATCCTTCTCAATAACAGAAACCATCTGGTTAAACCTCTCCATTTGCCTCAGTTTCATTAATTTGGTATTGAACAGGGGCTACCTTAAAACCGCTTTCCTCTCCCACAGTCGTGTTATCTAGCTCCACTGCAACACCTCACAGTGATTTTCTCTCACAAGGGCAGCGCAGTAAGGAATGACAAGAGATTGATGATATTTTAGACAATTGTGCATGGAACAGTCAGGCCTAACTTCAAAGCAGTTGCAATGTTGAAAAATCTTATTGTAGGCTTATGAAGGTTTAAGTCCCTACATATCAAACTCCAACAGATGGTAACTAAATAAACAAATAAACCACAAACTAAAGCTACAACCATGAAGCAAAGCTTGAGCATTCCTCAATCCCAGTATTAAGCCGGTCAAAGACTTGGGATCTCAGCCAAAAAACAATTAATTTCAAACAATTAACCAAAGCCTCCCCCAGCAGAAAATTGCACAATAATCCAGCAAGTAGAAGGCACCTAATAGAGGATTGCCCATCATATTCTGCCACCAAAATGGCTCGCCTGTTCTTTTCAAGTTATAGAAGGGACCACTTCCACAACAAGTTAAGTAATTATAAATTCCAGGATGTTAAGTAGAACATACATGTACAAATTGAGTAATTATGACTTTCGAATGGGAAAAGTAAACAGAGAATTCATGACTTATTTTAGCCTTAGTGATGACTGAGAAAATACATGCAATGTGCCATTGGAAAAAAAGGTTTACCTGTAAGCGGAACACAAACGACAGATCACTTTGTTTCAAGTGTTCCTGCATGAAAAATCACTGCTAGTCAGGTAAGAAACTGAAAGGACAAATTGACACAGTACACAGAAAGATATAATCATAGCACCATGCAGTAAAGTTTCCTAAGAAATAAATTAACAACTGTAGCCCAGAGGATCTTATATAGAGATAAAAGTTGCCCAGCAAATATGCAATTCATCAAGGGCTCTAAGTTATACATCTCAGATAAGAATACAATGAGGGAATGCATCATCAGTATCTCAGCTGAGCAAAGTGCTCCTAATATAATTAATTATAAACATTATGGCAGAACATGAGCATGACTTTGTCCATGCAAAGAACTCTTAAATGATAACATGAAAGCGAGAGATGCAGCAGTAATACCTGTCCAAGAAGCAATTCATTCAATTCACTCATGCTAGGAGTTCTCTCAACAGCATTAACCTACATCATATTGAAGAAGTATTACAAGCTGGTCCACTCTGCGTCTGTACTTAGTATTGGACTATAACAGTCTTAAAGAAATACCAAGGCCCAAACAGCATATGCAAGTATACCACACTAAAATATCGAAATAAAGGAAAGTTACAATATCCTCCTTCAGCTTTTCAAGCAGTACGAACTGAGAGGGGATTTGTCTATGAATTCTGCAGCTTCAGATTTCCACAGACTAGTTCAAAGGTTTGCAAATTTTTCTAATACTAATTAGGATTACCCCTGAAAGTGGCAGACTTCGTCAACTTATTTCCATTTTCATAAACCTATACCATGATCAGTTAACACTGGTTTGGTCCTATTATTGGTTGTTTGAGGACTATCCTCATTAAAGTGATCAATAAGCGAGAAAGTCAATAAAAATCCATATAAGCCACAAGTTCAAAATGAAAACTTGATAATCAACAATAAGAAATGAGAATATAAAGTCCATGTCCTACTGATTAGAAGGGGAGGGGGGGAAGAAGAGAAAAGGAACTTTCCCATATCAGCAAAGAAACATCAAGCATAGATCCTACCTCTACACCTCCAGGGAAGCAAAAGGAAAGAAGATCCTTGTATTTGAGTGGTAGTGGCTTTTCTGGAGGATAGACAAATAAAACCTAAAAGTAAAAGACAATTCATGTCAAATTGCATATGTTTAGGAAAAGCATCAGAGAATCAAGTTGAGGGGGGAAAACGTACCTGTGGTTCAATATTTGGTTCTACACGAGACTGATGACCGCTTAAACTATTTCTTAGTTTCCCAGAGCCTTCAAATTTTCTTGCAACATATCTCTTTTGGAGAGCCTGAGTGTCACAGTTAGGATGAAGACCAACAACCACCATGCTCTCAAAGAGCCTTGATGGCTCTTTTATGGACTTATGATCCTGCACGTTAACGGCATGAACACCACGGCATGCATCGAAAGAGCTACTTATAGTTTATGTGCTACTAGAACACATACGGATCAAAAATTATAATTCGAAGCCAAATCTCAGCCTTAGCTGCATCTAATACTCTAATGCCATTCAGCAAGCACAATGACATATAAGGCATGGCTGAAGGCGAAGGAATGACATGTATCACATTGCAGAGAGAGACAGAGAGACAGAGAGACAGAGAGACAGAGAAACAGAGGAATTGGTGCCCGGAAGAGCATACCAAGTACTGCAACTGACAGCTTGCCCATTGACGCTTTTGGCTTGTTAGAACTTCTGGGTTGTAAGCTGCATATTTCACCTCGGGTGGAGTTGAAAATCCTTTTAATACCCGTGTAACATGGCGTTGTAGTTTCTGAAGTTGGCTGCTGCTATCATCTTTGGATGAATAGACAACAGAAGGCCGTGGGGAATGCGCTGCGGTGGCAGCAGCAGCTGCTGCTGCAACAGCTCTAGCTATGTCTTCTGTGGTTTGCATGAAAAATGAAGCACTCCACCCTGGACTACCTGAATCTTCATCTCTTGCCATCGTCAGAATTTCTCCTAAGAGAACATTCAATATTAACAAATAGAGACATCAAAATGAATAAGCACTACAGGCTCCAACTATCTGAATTTACCAAGAGGAAATAATTCTCGAAAGGTAACCAGTGTATATACCTAATTTAATGATTATTGGGCAGATCAACAGGTTATGGTTGTTGAGAAATGCTGCCAAAGAATGGTGGAATTAAGGGCAGGTATGACGTACAAAAGGTCTCTATCATATATAGAAAGTAACACCAAAACTTCTTGAGATCCTTTTACTACCAACTGATTTTCAATGTGCATCAAATTTGAAAAGCACGTCTATAGACAAGTTTACTCCTTAAAAAAGTAAAGGAAAGTGAAATCTAATCGAAAAAGAAAAAGAGAACAAACAATTTTCAACACCCAGATCAGTACACTGCTGAGAAAGAAGTTGCCTCTCCTCTCCGAAATTTTCTAGATATTGCATTCATTTCATGAAAAGTCGTACTCTATAGTAAACAAACATCAAGGAATAACAGGACCAGAACACTTAATTGTCGCACCATCGTTCAGCTTGCAATCTTGTTCAAGCTTCAGGACCCATCATATTATTCTGTTCACAGCCCACCCATTACATGCCGTATTCTATTCACAAGATTGAATAACGTCCGACAGATAGCAGAGAAAGCAACAAAGCACACGACAAATGGGTGTTTCAAAGGATGAGCCACCTTCTAAACAGCACAGTCAAGATTCCAATTCACGGAACGAAAGGGTCAATCCAAAGAGAAGCACGCACGAGAAAAAAACCCTCCACGCGATCGACACGAGCTCCCGAAATCAGCTGGCCAAGAAAGCAATCGAGCTCCAAGAAAAAAAAAAAAAAAAAAAACCCAGAAGCTCCATCCCCCTCGCAAGCATCGATCCTCCCCCAGAGCCCAGGATTTCACAAACCACGCGCAAGAACGACAATTCAAGCCCGCGATGAGCTAAACCCAGAAAGAGAAACATCCGAAAAAAAGCAGAAACACGGGTTGGACACGAATTCCATTGATCTTCTCCGGAAGCTGAAACCGAAACCAATCGCGGGCACAGGGGAAATTACCTTTCGGAGAAAGCGGCGGCGATCGAGAGACCCAAATGGGTAGCCAGAGAAAGAGGGAGAGAGAGCGCTTAGGCGGCCATAACGAAGAAGAACAAGAAGAGGGCACTGCAGCTTCGGCGGAGAGAGAGAGAGAGAGAGAGGGCGAGAGGAGAGAGAAATTTTACTAAACGGCAATAAAAATTCGACCTTTTTCGACGAAAATGCCAATGTGGGAGTACTTTAATGGAGGTGTTTCAGCATCGGAGACGACCGAGGAGAGAGAAAAGAGAGATTAGGAAGAGGGAGACTTCGTGTGCGTCGAATGATGTGAACACCTGCGGGTCAAAGGTGGGAGCTTGGGGAGAGTCCCGGTCTGATTCGTCTGCTCCCGAGCCAAATCGGGGCAAAAGGAGGAGATTGGATTGTCTTTTGATCTTTGTTGTTGTCTATTAGCAGGATTTAGTGCTTTAATTAACTAAATTAGTTAAATCATTAATCAATGCATTTGGTTCTAGATTGATACGAGGCTTTGGGTTTGGTGAGACAGACAAGATCCCATGCCAATTTTTCTTTCCTTAGCACTGTTTTTGGTTTGTTAGGAAAGGATTGTAATTATTGTCCAGCTGAATTGCTGATTCCTTGGTTCTCATGCAGTGTCATTTGGATGAAAATTCAAAGGTGAAAGGGGTTGAATTTTGGAGGGTTGAAGCTCCTTTTTCATGTCGTAATTCTTGTAATTTCGTTTTACGTTGGGTCCTCAATTTCTCTTTGCTATTGAAGTTCTTGGCTCGCTCGAGTGTTTCTGTTCACTCGTACCAAGTGATGCCGTTAAGATTCTACCGATTTATTGATATGGCGATTCTGATGTGATTAATACCCATAATTTAATATTGATGCGACAAACCAAATTAAAAAATAAAGACCTTTTAAAAGATGAATTAAAATAATATGGAACAAATGAAGAGGCCCCTCCACCATCGGGAATCACTAGGAACCCTTATCGGATGGGGCATACCAACCCCTCGTCGATCATTGACTAGAGTCGTTGTCTAGCCAAGGCGAGGAGCTTGAAAAGGAGGTGAGGGTCCATTGACTGACCAAATATCCCTTGCTAATGACGAAGAGGTGGTACCCACTCCTCCCTCTTTTTATTTTTTTTCGTTCGGAGTAACATTTCATTCATTTTCACATAAATATAAAAGAAAAACAATGCATTAATCAAGATAAATCCTATACAATTGAGGGCAGGCTTTAGATAACAAGATAAATCATCATAATAAGGTTAGAGGTTACACGCTCAACGACAGATTTTTCCTTCAAATCAAAATCAACAATTAACAATGAGCACATATCGAGATCTCTAACTGTTATTACAGTTTCACTTTTCGGCGATTCATGCCTAGATTTGACATCCTCAACATTATCATCGTTCAAAGTAATAAGGCTGAACGAGTAGAGATTTGATACTCATGAGAGCGAAACCTTCACAAAGCTCTTTCAATCTCCTTTGAAACTAGATTTGTATACCAAAACGGAACCCCAAAATCATGCATGCAAACCCCCCAACCACCTCCTCTCTCTATAAAATTTCATGAATACTACTATCGTCGCGTGCACCTAATTGATCACGTGACGTCACATCAACAATTTCGTGTAGCAAAAATAATGAAGTTGCTAATAGCATGCGACGGAAGGATTTAATGACAAGAGTCAAATAAAATATTAGGGCTTGACTACGTAGATAATATAAAGTAAGGGACTTGCTTATGAAAAAGGGAGAAGAATAGGACTCAATTGCATAAAGCTCAAAATATGCAGTACAGGGGAAGAAAACTCAAGGTTTAAACGGACGCTCAGTGCAAAAAACGCGTTTTCACCTTTATCGCTCTCTTTAAGAATAATAATCACTTATCAAGTAATGAAAACTCATCTTTTTATTTTTCTTCTCGTGTTTGATTATGTTAAATGAAATAGAATTTTCTTTTGACAAAAAAAAAATCATCTTTCAAAGAAAATTAAGCATATCGTGATTTCCAACAAATTTGTCGACAATTGAGGAAGAGAAAATAGATAATAATATCAATTTCGTAATGTTAGAACAAGCAATATACTTTAATAGATTAAATTCAGAGCAATGAGTCATCAAGCTAATCTCTTAACTCAACTCATAGGAATTGGCCCACACTAAACTTTCTTTCTTGTCCCTTTCGTCATAACCAACTTAGTCTCCCTACTTCTAGTTTATGGAAGATTTATTTATTCCTTAAAATAGAAGAGATACCAAAAAAAAATACTAAATGATCTTTTCTTTTTTAATCATTTTACGCGTTTTCAATATATAGCTCTAAACTTCATTCTAATCTTAGCCCCCGGACTTGTCTTGAATAATGTCCTTTTCCTTTATTTTTTATCTGCAAGAAAAATAAAAAATAAAGGCCTTTTTCTTTTTTATTGAGTGTAAAGCAGAAAGAAAGGCCTCCTTTTTTAACTGGCAAAGAACAGACAACAACCGAAGATTAAGGACAAAAACAAGAGTTGAGGTTAAAAAAAAATGGGAAAAAAATGGGAAACGAAAAATTCATGATTAAGCTAACATGGCACAGCATGGTTGCTACTCGATGGCCAGGGAGCCACGTGTTCGACCAGGATTCGAAGGACAGCAAAAATCGATCTTACCTTTTGTAATAAATTAACTTAATTCCGACAAATTAAATCGACCCCATTTAAGAAATTATGGATCAAGCCACCCCTACCTTGCTCGAGAAGCGTCTTACTCGTATATTTTATTCGCAAAAATCCATTTTGTTCATCACGTGCACAACAACCACAATATATTTTGGGTAATTCGTGATTGATAAAGTCTATCCAAACTTAGAATTGAAAATTTAAACTTTCATCTAAATCACCAATGAATTAATTTTTTTTCCTTTTGTAATTGACGTACCCATTGAAATTTGACCATACTAATATGGTGGACACGTAGCGTTGACGAGATATCATAGCGCCACATTAGTACTCAACTAGAAAAGGATAGAATTTTGGTCAACCGATTGCAAAGGACGCCGAAAGTTTAATATTCGGGATAATAAAAGTCAAAATTCAGTGATCTGGTTATGAATTTCGTTCCGTAGGGGCTGACCCTCCATGATATATTATCATACACATTTCTCTCCTAGATAAAAGAGAAAGGTGACGTTTATTTTTTGGGCACGCTTCTTTAGCCTTTTTCTATTGACCGGCATGGTGGTCTCTTGGTGTCAATGAACTATGATGATGAGACATATGCATGTTCACTTTCTACTCATGGGACTGGATAGGGAGCATTCATCATTAGGGTAAAGCCGAAAATGAGAATGAAAAAGAAGAAAATAAAAAGGGTAGGGACCATTTTTAGATGGGGCCTCTCTAAAGGCAGGGCATCATCATAATTGAAGGTTAAAAAAGTGATTGAGATTCCTTGAGCTATGGGACAAAAAATGTTAAAAAGCCATGGCCCATGTTGTTGCGTGTGTTTTGCACTTTAGACTCTTGTCTGTTATCTTCATTGAAAAATTGTAACCACCGCCGCCCGTCACCGCCGCAGCCAGCCACCAACCACTGCTATTTTCTCTCTCGGTCGACCTCCGGTGGAGGTCACGGTCGTGAGCCTGAGGTCGCGCGGTCTGTGCATGACTCCAACCTCGGATATGGAGGTCTCAACTTCCTGATCTAAAGTTGAGGGAGAGAGAAATGTGATGAAAATAGTAGGTGAGGAATTTCAGTGAAGATCTAAAGGAGGTTCCGGTGAGGAAGGGTCTCAATGTTCCATCGGAGGGTATTTCCCCTCTTCTTCAGTGGAGGCAAGGCTACTCCACCGAATAAGCAAGCCATGTCACTATTATTATTATTGAGTAAACAAGTGGGAAAATGTCACAAATGATCCCTATACTATTACTTAATGTGCAATTTGGTCCTTGAACTTTCAGTCGGCTCAATTTGGTTCATGAATTATTTGATAAATGTCCGATTTGGTCCCTAAACTTTTAATCGGCTCAATTTGGTCCATGAACTATTTGATAAATGTTTGATTTGGTCCCTAAACTATTTGATAAATGTCTGATTTGGTCCCTGAACTTTCGATCGGCTCAATTTGGTCCATGAACTATTAATAAATATTCGATTTATTCCTTAGTTACTATTTTTCCTTTTTTATTATTAAATTGCAAATTAAGTAATAGTATAAGGATCATTTGTGACATTTTCCCTAAACAAGTCGAGTTAAAGACACAATGTTGCACCTTTTTAAACCTACATTAAGTCGCATTTTGAAAGTTGAGGTATTCAATTGAGAAAGAAAATGTTAGTTATTTGATTACAAAAGGGATAAAAGTTTATGTACTTACGGTATTATTATACTTATAAAAAAGCGAACTATCCCTTCATTTTCCCAATATGGATAATGTGGTCAGAAATCCATAATAGAGTCCTATTCTCTTCCATCACTTCCTTCTTGATGCTCCTACCACGTGCATAGATTTTAGGCGCTAACAAACATGCCTAACACTCTCCTCCGTCACTTCTTTCTTGATTTCAGGTGCCAACAAACATGCCTATGTTCTTTACCAAAAAAAAAAAAAAAACAAAAATGCCTATGTTGAGCTAGGGTTTGTGGGTTGGTACCTATGTGCAAGTCACATTCATTTTTCATGTGAAATATATGTTTTGAATTTCTTCTATTAGAGTGTGATTTCATGTTATAAGGATTTATCCCGAAGTCGCATAATTTTCGAAGAAGGGCTACCAAACTCACGGATCAAATTCTTAGAATGCTTCTCTTTTAACTTGACTCTAAAACTTGGCATGTATGAGAGGGCATCGAAGGCCTGTTTTCCACGAGTAAGTTACAAAATTTTTGACTATTTTGAAGGAAAATTGCCCAAAAAATCTTACATTTATTGTATTGTGTTTAATTCAGATCTAAATTTTTTGATTTTGCCAATTTAATCCTAAGATTTTTGACGATTTGTCAATATAATCCTCCCAATTTGATTGGGAAATGCTTATATGGTACTCAATTAATGTTGACATTCCAGGTCAAGTTGTCAACCTAGGTAACATTTACATATTTTTTAAAAAATTTAAAATGTTTTTCCTCCTTTTTTTTTACTTTTCTATTCTTTCTTTTGTTTTTTTTTTTTATCCTTCTTCTTCATTATATTTATGGTCGATAGGGTCACCAGGGCTTATTAAGCGCCAACTAAGTATCACATAAGCATTGACCGGCCAAAATTGGTTGTAAGAATTATATTGGCAAATCATTTAAAGGTTGAGGGCAAAATTGACAAAAATAAAATTGACCAATGTATGACATGTTTATAACTTTTGAAAGAATTATTTCCCACTTTGGGATTGTTTAAAAGTTGGCACCCTTCCACTTGTCAAGTCATGGTCCTAATAGGAAGTGCTAGTGAAAGCTCAAGCCACTACAATAGTGGTTTTAACTAACCGATTGGTCGGTCGATGGCCGAAAAAAGTGATTGATGTGTTCTCTATACACCCCATCGCAATCACTCAAAGCATAACCTTTTGACTTTTACCACTCCTACTTGAATCCCCATGTCTACATCCCTTAGACACAAATCACTCAACAGGCAAGCCAACGGGCCCGCCGAGGCACAAATGGTAAAATGAAGTGGGTTTGGGTAAGCCGTTCCTTCTTAGGCCTGACCCGCCCGAACCCGAACCCGAACCCGATTTCTAATCGTGGGGAGGATGGCGCATCGTGGGGAAAGGATCTCTAGGTCCGAGACCCGGACCTACCCATCTAGGCCTCATGTCTAATCACAATTTATGTGCCTAGAAAAGTCTTCAGCATTTGGAAAATGTGTAGTTGCAAAAGATTAGTGGGGAGAAGTGACATTTGAAAGTATCGCTCGAGTCGCTATAGGGTCTAGGCCACGTATGTGGTGGGAAGAGGGCCGAAAAGATTGTGGGGTTGTGAAAAGCGTTGATGCGGTGGATTTCGACCTAATCTGATGCAGTTCACTATAGTGGAAGGGGAGATGAAAGAAAGGAGTTAGTCCAAAGTTGACCATGGGGTCGACCAGCAAAGCAGTTAACACCAAGAATTTCTTCGCACGCGCTCATTTTTCGTCGTTACGACTTTCTTTTCGTCTGAACGTTCTCGTCGCGAGAAAATGTTGTCGATGGGGTTTTAGAATTTGAAGGGCCACTAGGTCCGTCGAAGTCTTATTAAAAAAGAGGGAAGAGAAATTGCACTGTGCACAAGAAAAAATCATCATCTTCATGGCCTACGATTAGGATTGACAATTCATATCTTGACACCATGATTTTGTCACATTAGATTTGAGTTTGATGTAAACACACGCATCGATTAATTGCACTATCATTTTGAAGTCCACACGTGACGCGGCACGCTTATCACGTTCATGACATGAACTTCCTTTTGTAATTGTTATGCGTGGATCTAGACCGTGCAATCGACCTAGAGAATGTGACTTGAGGCGTACTAGAGAAGAGAGAGGGGTAATGGAGAAGAACGAGTCAAGATATCATGTGGTTTGATGCTGATTTGTACCTACGTTCGTAAGGAGAGCAATTGCAAGAGTTGAATTAGAATATCGTAGAATCAATATACACTCAACGGAGGGTTTACATTTTCTCTGGCATTAAGCTTTTGTTGAGTGTGCTAGTAGCAAATGTGTCTCGTCGATGGTTGACACCAAAGACATGTTAACTAAGATAATAAACATACCTAATGGATTGACTTGCTTAGGAAGCTTAATGTATATTATACAAGTCGTGTTGAAAATTGCCAATCTTACCCACAATTAACTCCAACACGTACTTTTATTTGGTGTATCTAGCAATTATTGATGAAAATTACATTGTAATTCTTCACATCTACCGACAAAATCGGAGGACTCAGTGACTTGTGCTAATGGCCAAGTTAGGGTGAGTGGACAAATTAGAGTTGAGTATAGTTGGATATGAGCCCTTCTACATATTCCGGGAATCTAACGGGTCATCATTGAATTATAAAACACAGTCTCGATCGTTCATTCAAATCCTTTGAAGTGCTTATGAAGTACGATATTTTGTATAAAAAGTATGATAAAATGCACTTTGGTATGACAGAATTACGACCGTAGCTTAATCTCTCGAGAGACCACGGAGTTTGTCAAGTATATGACTTTATTATTCAATGACGAATAGAGCACATCAAGTCAGCAGCAAGAAGCTCCATCAACATAAATATATATAAATGTTCAATTAAATCAGTTTCTAGACCCTTGACATTTTTCATCTCTAGCGACTTTCTTGCACCAAAAGCTATATAATTTTAGTAAGACGACTTAAAATTTATACTTCAACAAAAAAAAAAAAAATTGTGAGTTTAGGTTCAATTCTAAACTTTAGTCAACAATATTAGCCACAATCATCGAGTAAAGAGATTGGTCTCATCCAAACCTTATCGATTTTGACATTATATTCGGCCGACTCCGGTAGCACCAACAAGAGAAGATACTAAATGAAATGGGGTCCGATGTTCAACTTCGAATGCCGTCCAAGCTTGAGTTTTTGAAACGAAGGCAGCCATCATACTTGAATGGGTCAGTCACGTGATTTCTTCTATCCATAGTACAAAAAAGACGTTGACTGACTGAAATTAAAGCGTGATAACTACGTACTGAGCAGGAAAAAAGGTAATTGAACAAATGTAACCGAGCTAAACCAACAACTTTTCCTCCAATTCGACCCAACAGCTGGTCAATCCGGGTCGGTCTAATCAGCGGGATTTCGGATCGAGCAATTTCGTTCGATGCTTCCACAAGGGTCGGACCCGACCCGACCCGAGCGTCGACCACGAGGCTATTTTTGGCTGCGAGGAACGAAGAACGAAGCACGAGAAAAACAACACGGCCATCAATGGTGATGGCCAGCACATCATTACATACAACGATGAAGCGTTAACTTACATTCGACCCATGCAATGCACGTGCGAAAACCCCAATGAACAAAACCGAGAAAAGGCTGCCCACGTTGCGTGGGGCCCAACCCGTCTTGGATTCGAACCGATCTATCCGCACGAGCCAACCCCACTCGATCTCGTGCACCGCACCTTACGTTTCACGTGCTCCAATCTTTTAAAATTTGCCGACCCTTTTCTTTTTTAATGAACTTAGTTACCAAATCATTTTGATGCTCCTGAATAAAAACGATATATAACCTACTTCATATTGCATATAGTATAAACCAAGACATATAAACCGAAAGGATCGAGAGTAGTGGTTAAAAAAAAATTAGCTGAATTTCTGCTATAAATGCAATGGCCGGAGGGCCATGGCGACCACCGCTCAACACCTCAACTCACCATTTTGATAATATCTAAAGATTGTACTTAACAATGCAAGAATTCGGCTCTTGAAATGTGAAAATCAAATATGTATGCAAAAGAATTGGTCATCTTTACCGATTCAATTTTAATTAAACGTAATGATGTAACTTTGAAGTGGCGGTTCATCCGTTCACGTCACGACGGAAAATCAGCACATGTCAACCCAATGACCTTCTTTCAACCCGGTCCACTTTTTTTAATGCCTCGGATCAGATCTCGACCGTCCAAACGCATCTCAATAATTGAAGTCCCGGTAGAAAAAAGAAAGAACAAGAAAATCCATCGTCTCTCTCTCTTTTCTCTTTAGCTCCGATTCATCTATAAAACCCCGCCCCCTTCGGATCCGCACTAGCCTCGCCGATCAACTCCGACCACCGCCACCGCCGCCGCAACTGCCGCCGCCGCCTCCTCAGCGAGCAGAGACATGGGGGACTCCGACCTCTTCACGCCGTACAAGATGAGCAAGTTCGACCTCTCTCACCGGTCAGTCATTCTCCGATCTGCCCTCGCTTTTTCCCCACCTCGGGGGCTGTACTCTCTCGTTCGCCGGAGAGAATCCCGAGCTCGGAAGAGTTGATGTTTCGCCTTTGTTTTCTGGGGGGGGTGTGATTCGCAGGGTCGTGCTGGCGCCGATGACGAGGTGCAGGGCTCTGGGCGGGATCCCGCGGCCGGCGATGGCGGAGTACTACGCGCAGAGGTCGACGCCCGGCGGGTTCCTCATCTCCGAGGGGACCATGATCTCCGACACGGCGGCTGGGTCAGTTCTCCGTAATTTCCGCTCGCTGTGGTCCTCGCGCTTTCGCTTCTTTTTTTTTTTTCTCTCCATATTTTTTTTTTTAAAAAGCAGAAAAGAAAACGAGGTTTTGCTGAAATTGCATGGGTGGAAGGGTCGTCGGTCGGTGATTGGTCGGAGGCCCACTCTTAACTCCCTTAGCAATGCCACCGCCCAAAAAAACAAAACATAAATTTCCGACCCGGACCCGGACCCGGACCGAGTTCTGTACCCGAAATAATCGTGTCCGCTGATCACGCGGAGCCCACATTTGGAGCTCACATGATCAATAGCCGTGATGAGCCGTGTCCGTATACATCCAGATCCCGGCAAGAATATCGCGTCGGTTGTTCACATCCCAGGATGGATAAGTGATGCGAGAGGGCTCATTACGGTACACTATTGATGTGCTTAGTGATTTTTCATAAGAACTAGAAATTTAGGTTAGTGGCTTTCACTATCGTGTCAATAGCTTTTTGGAGTATGATCTATTCATGCAGTCAAGACGTGATCATTCTCGATTTGGCGAATTGTTAAGGCCACTAGAGTCATGTGGCAAATTACAAATAGATATATCTATCAGCATGTTCGGATTGATTTTTACAATTTTCTTTTTAGCTTCTCAAAATCTTGCGACGTGCTTACTTTGATTTTGTCTAACTCGGGACACTTGAAAACTTCAAGGAATATAAATGTTGACACACAAGTTTGCATACGACTTTTTCGATTTTTTTTTTTTTTTTTTTTTTTTTTTGGGAGTTTGCATTATATTCTACAGAATGGGCAAGCAAAAGGGTACTTTTCACTTTTTTTAGAGTACAAGGAACAACTAAGAATATGGAAAAAGTATTCTGTTGCTTAAAATATTATTCATGTTTCAGAAAACTATGGAATAATTGAGTGAGAATTTATATCTCATCATTTCTATGCGGTGAAAGTTTCAAAAGTTTTGAATTTCAAAAATAAAAAGTCTAAATGCTCGAGTTGCAACATTTAGATTAATGATTCGTTTTTGAAAGAAAACTTAAAAGGTTGGAAAACTAATTGATGGACAGAAAACATTTTTCATAAATCGAAAATAATAAGCTTAAATTGGAGGAAATGATTTTCCTTTCCGATAAGAAAGAAATCACAGGAAAATGATAAGCTGACGGCACCGTTACTGTTCCAAAAGTAAGCGCTGTCTCCATCACTCGTTTACATTAGGAAACGTGATGAGAAATTAAAAATCCCACTCGATGAGATTTGCTGCAAAATTGCAAATCATACCAAGTGGGAATCCACGATTCTTATATATCTTTTACAGTACGTAATTGTCCTGTACTAAACAATAAGTAAGAAATAATGTGTTGCTTATATATATATATATATATAATTATTTTTGGCCGGCTGAAACATTTGTTGTCTTTGCTAGGTCTAAATTCTATTTAGTTGATTTAAAATTCGGCTGCATTGAAAGGTATGCCTAGTGCATTGAAAAAAAAAGAAAGAAAAACAAATATGCTTAGCATTTACAAATTCATTTCACTGTTTGTAATAGTGATATTTAAAAAATTATATTCTGATGCAGTCAGACATTGTTTTTCTGAAGAAAAATCTATATAAATAAATAATGGATAGATCATTTTTGTTGCTTATAAACAAAAGCAGAAAGAAATAAATTCAAACTACATCTTATAATATAATTTACAAGTGAAAAGTACACTTGACGAATGTTGTTTATCGGAGATTATCCTAGATAACTATTTTTCCTTCGGTGTAACAAACAATATTTTTTATGAAAACAAATCAATTCTTTTTTTCTTTTTTTTTGTATTTAGAAAATAAAGAATGCTTAAGTAGGCTAAAACAAATCAATCCTTTCCTAAATCACCACACACACTTTCCTTTCCAATGGCTAAGTAAAAAGTAAACGTCAGTGTACACAGGCCCAAACACACCTTAAATAAGTGTGATCTATGTACCATTAACCGCAATCTATGGTGTTCTTAACGATTTTGCCGCATTATCACGTTTATTATATGAGTGTGTTGCGGTAAATGAAATTGTAATTATTGATCTTAAAAAGTATTTTATGTGCGATTATACCATGTGGCAATGGTGACATGTTGTAATGGACCAATCAAAATTATCGGCATGCTGTTAATCTCATCTTTCTTGGTGTCGTGTGTGAAAACATCTCACCATGAAAAATGATAATTGGTCGGTGACACCATATCAACATACGAGTAGCGTATCCTGCAAAAAAATACCTCAAGCCATCATTTGCTCTCTCTCTCTCTCGTGTATGCGTGTCTAATGGAAATGACAATGGTATGACGGCAGGGACCATGGCAACACTGCAGCTTTTGAAGATTCAATGCCGAAAACGATGTAACTTGATCGAGCGTGCAATACCTATAAGCACTACGAATCATGTTATCCGCTATATAGCAGTACTTAGCAGTCCAGATCGCTCATCAAGTTACTCTTTATAATGTTGCTGAGAATTTACAAACTGTTTTAAGCTGCTGTTTTGTCTACTAATCACTTGGGGGAGAGTAGCATGGATGGTTTGATTTGCTCGGTTTCTTTCAACGTTGAAATGGTTCTTTGGAGAGAGGAGTGTTTAGTAGTAGATATTAGCATGAAAAAGTGGGGAAATTTGTCCGTGCCGACTGAATGAGTATATGTTTTAGCACAAATAAAGATTTGAAAGGGGATTTTGAACGCTCTTTCGAATGGTTGATCTTGAGATTTTGTTGCGTCGCATTTAGATCTGAGTGATGAAAGATGTAGAGTTCGACTTTGAGTGCAGGTTCCCGCACGTCCCTGGGATCTACAATGAAGAGCAAGTGAGAGCATGGAAGAAGGTTGTGGACTCTGTTCATGCCAAGGGCAGCGTTATCTTCTGTCAACTCTGGCACGTTGGCCGCGCCTCCCATCAAGGTACACGTTCTCTACAGCATTCACCACCGTGGCGCCAAGCCATCGGCCCCTGCCCCCATGATAAGCACACGAGATCGTCGGTGATGGTGGATTCTCTGCGTCGATCTTTTGTTTTGTGCGTTTGTAGCCTGTTCTTTTCTGGCTTTTTTGCATCTGAACGAACTGTACTAAACTAATCGCATATCTGGAAGCTGCAGAGTCCGTGCTGGGTCTCATAGATAACTCAAATTTCGATATGATCATTGCACTGCCATTTATGACCACTTCCTCTAATATATTGGTCACGAAAGTCTGCATAACATTTCCTTTCCCAAAATGTATGTTGTTTTTTGTGATGTGCTTACCAGTTCCCGTTTTGAACACATTGAATTGATTAGTCTATCAGCCCGGGGGAGCTGCACCGTTGTCGTCGACAGACAAGCCAATAAGTCAGAGGTGGAGGATCCTGATGCCGGATGGGTCTCATGCCGTTTATCCCAAACCCAGAGCTTTGAACCACTCTGATATACAGGATGTGGTCGAGCATTATCGCCAGGCTGCCATAAATGCCATTCGAGCCGGTTAGTTCATGGATCGCCTTATCTTCATTAGTTCCAGCAGAAGAGTTTCCCTTAATGAGTTTTCTGCCTTCAAAAGTTTAGTACTCGCATTGCTTTTCGATAAAGAAATTGCAGCTCAAATCAAACTTAGTTTATACTTCTGGAACCCCATGTTCGGGTAAACTTAAAGTAGCATAATTGGGAAAGAAAATGTTAAATCTACTGGCAGGGTGGGACCTCATAGAGAAAGCTTTGAAGAGACATGATGGATATTTTGCAATTGCTTCGTTGTCAATTGCTTTTGCTTTTTTGTCCTGTTTACTTGTGGAAAAGCATCATCCAAAGGGGGACATATTGAGTGACAAGGAGTGTGTCCTCCCATCAGTAGGCATGACATTATCTTTCAGTTGAAAAGCAGTGCCATGACTGAAACTCACTTTTGCCACAGTGCATGCTTTATCCTTTCTGCCATTACTTCGTGAAGGTTTCCCAATGTTAAAAGTGTCCACAATAGTTTACCTTTTTGCTGAGAATCTAAAGCACGAGGAATATTTAAAGCTTCATTAAACAAAAAACTCGGTCCTCGTGAGGTCTGAAAGTAGATATTCTTGACATGAATCAGGATTCGATGGAATCGAGATACATGGAGCGCATGGCTACCTCATCGATCAATTCTTGAAGGATGGGATAAATGACCGGACGGATGAATATGGTGGATCGATTGAAAACAGGTGCAGATTCATAATGCAGGTTGTCAAAGCTGTGGCGATGGCCATTAGGCCAGATCGAGTCGGAGTCAGAATGTCACCGGCGATCGATCACCTCGATGCAATGGACTCTGATCCCCCTAAGCTGGGCCTAGCTGTCATCGAGAGGCTCAACAAGCTTCAGCTAGAACTTGGCTCGAGGCTGGCTTATCTCCATGTGACTCAGCCGCGGTACGTGGCTTATGGCCAAACGGAGTCTGGCCGACTTGGAAGCGAGGAAGAGGAGGCCCAGTTGATGAGGACTTGGAGGAGGGCTTATCAGGGCACTTTTATTTGCAGTGGAGGGTTCACAAGAGAGCTCGGTATGAAAGCCATAGCTGATGGCGATGCGGACCTGGTATCGTATGGTCGTCTTTTTATCGCCAACCCAGATTTGGTCCTGAGATTCAAGATTAATGCACCTCTGAACAAGTATGTTAGGAAGACTTTCTATACCCAAGATCCTGTTGTTGGGTACACGGACTACCCTTTCCTCGATAGCGGAGAGCAGAAATTATCGTCACGCCTATGAGTCCATGACTAGGTTTTTTGTTCAGATTATTATTGCTGTATAAGTAGATGCTGTGTTTTGCTTTTAGTTGGTGTTATTGAATTTGCTAACCAGAAGATCGAGGCAGGCGGTTCTTTCGCAAGGGCTTTACCTAGTGCTTGGGCCTAACAAATATAACACGAATAAGGGAAATGTACGAGGGAAGGAAATGGATCTTTCGCTATGTGTTGATGAGTTGACCTTGATTATCCAGAATCAGAATTCCCATATTCATCGCATCACCGCTGCAAATGTGAGATTCTAGAACTGCAGATGTAGATAACGGGTTATCCAGCTTACCGGATTTTGCATCGTTTATTGATACTCATTGTAGCTTCCAAGTTTCTCATGATAAGATCTTATCTCTGAAACAGTCTGCTGCACATGGCAAAAAAAGTGCCGGAGCTGAGTTCTGTCAATTGGAGCTACAAAAAAATGGGGTAAACTGGAGTTCCATCAGGATAGAAGAGACCGAAATTTTGTTCCACGCAGGTGGATTTCAGATCCCTGTTGAACATCACGAATATGTTACCAAGTGGCGATCTGGTCTCTTTGGCGTCCCTGTCCCTGCTTTGATTTTCTTCATGAAATTTTGGTTGTTAAGTCAGTGCGAGCTGTGGAGCTGTGAAATTCCGATTTCCAGCAGAAGGTCACCTGGACTTGGAGATCTCCATGCCCACAGTAGGGAAATCCTCTCTCTCTATTGCCGCATAATGAGCATCCACCATCGCATTGAGCAAGTTCCAATAGCTTAGGTCTCCATCACGGACCACTGGCCCCAGCACGGTGAACTGCACATGGTCCAATCTTATGTTGGTGGGTTCTGCAGCATAGGCAAAGTAAGGGTACACGATGATCAACAAAGGGGCATGGTTGTCAGACAGAAACTGCAGGATGCCGGACAAAGCGCCCTTCGCATTGTCGGTGAATGTGCCACTTGAGAGTGGGTAAGAAGCTCCAAGGACAGTCCCCGAGACCACCGTGGTCATCACCACAGATGAGAAACTGGAGCCACTGAGGGCGCTTTGTAGATTCCGCATTGCAAGCAACACGTGCTGAGCCAATTCTCCAGGGATGACCTCATTGCCTACGACTATGTACTTGATGTTTAAACCTTGGTATCGCTCAACATGAGCATCGATCCATGACTTGGCAGCTTCCACACTTGATGCCAAGTTGTGTAGGTCTTCATTTTTGGTGCCTAGGATCACGCTGATGCCGGAGTTCACTAGAGCTCGGAGCGCTTCAGGGTTGGGATCGTAGAGCCACACTGTCCCAATATTATGATTCTTGTAGAGCTGTATCACCTCAGCCAGACTAGGCAGGTTGTCTCCTTGCATTCCATAGCAAACACCAAAGGCAGGCTGTTGCAGTGATAATTTGGCTGAGGACAGCTGCCAAAATCAACGTTGGGAAGACCCTGCGAAGTGATGCCATTTCCTGGACTCCCTATCCTGTTTCGACATTCATTTAGAGTGAAACATCAGGAAGACATTTAAATTTTAACAGATTGTAGCAGGAGAAGGTTCAATGAAAATGAAACCCATGGTCTGGAAGAAATCAGTGCTGTAGCTACTTATCAGTACATGTCTCAACATTCCGTCCCCTTAGAGATGCGAAATTCTGCATATTTGCACCAGAATATCTATGTGAGGATAGAACTATGATCAATGTGTAGCTGGTTATTTAATTTATGCATAAGCTAACAAGATCAATCGATGATCATCTCTCTCTATATTAATGACTTGATCTCACAAAATAAGGAGAAAATGTCAGGATTTGTAAGCAAGATATTTCATTGCGATGACTCGCTGATACAAGCTACTAATAGAAAGGATATGCTGAAAAGAAGTTTGTCTCTCCGTGGGAGAGAGAGGGAGAGAGAGAGAGAGATTCCCAAGATTTAAAACCTTTCAAGCCTCTACCGTGAAAAATCATGTGTAATGCGACCGCTTAAGGCACAAGTAAAGCATTCAAATGACTCATAAGACAAGCTATTCCATCTCTTTTCGACTGATAAATTGCGAGACAAAAGTGCAGAAAGTTACTAGGCAGCCTCCCGCAATGACCAAACAAACTTCTTCGAACAAAAAAGAAGCGAGACTTCGTCATTTCAACGGGCAAATCATTAAACACAAGCTCATTTTTCATAGGGAATACTCATGATTCAAGAGTTGGTAATGTAAGGGCGCGTTTGTTAACGATTCGTTCTCCGAAACTGATTCCGACTAAAAATTATTATTTTTTATTATGTTCCCTGGAACGATTATGAGTAAAAAAACATGTTTGGTAATTGTCCAAATTTTTTTATTCTGAAATAGAATTACGTTTGATACCGTACTAATTGATTCTGTTCCAAATTAATTTCTTTTGATTTTTAAATAATTTTTTCTTTTTTTTTTTTTTTTTTTTTTTTTCCTATTCTTCTTCTTTTTTATGTGGTAGACCAACGACCGGCCCTTGACAAGGTTGGCCCTCGTCGGCTGAGCCTCACTAGCAGCTGGGCAAGGCTCACCTAGCCCCACCGAGGCTCGACCTCACTCGATCTGGCAAGGCCGAGCCTCGTCCAACTGCTGGCAAGGCTCGACCTCACCCGATCTGGCGAGGCCAAGCCTCGCCCAGTTGCCGGCGAGGCTCGCCTGGCCATCGACGAGGCTCGCCTAGTTGCCGGCGAGGCTCGCTTGGCCATCGACGAGGCTCGCCCAGTTGCCGGTGAGGCTCGCCTGGCCATCGACGAGGCTCGCCTAGCCCCGCCGATGGCTAGGCTGGCCTCGCCAGGGCTGGGCGAGACAGGCTTGGCCACCGGTGGGGCTGGGCAAGCCTCGCCAGTGGCTAAGCTTGCCTCCGGCAAGCTCGCCGGACCTCGCCCTGGCCTAGCGAGCCTCCGATGAGCTCGCCGGACCGGCAACCGGTGACGAGCGACGGTGGGCGGCGGCGGACAGTGGCGGACAGCAATCACGGGATGACGGAAGGGAAAAAATGAGAGTTTCATTGTTTTGATTCTCGGATGAAGAATCATTTTTTTTTCTCAATTCTCTTTCCAATTTGTTCCCAAGAACGAATTTGTTATCGGAAACAAAAATTTTACCAGACGTGATTCTCGTCCCAAACTAATTCTAGGAACAAAAAATTAGAATTAGGCACTGTTTGGCACGTTGCCAAACAAGCCTTAAACGTCTTCTTCAATCCTTTCTCACTTTTCCACTGTTCAGCGTATAGAAACATAAATCTCAGGGCAAATCTCACTCAACGACACCTTTAAAATGGAAAATCCTCATATCCTATCCATTGGGGAAGGAAAAAGGTTAGGTAAGAAATGAATTCCGCTCATCTTTCAACCTATGAAGCACGGACACTCTTCGGGACCCTTCGTGTCGTGTTCGCCACTCCGACACGTGCCTGACATGCTTCGACACGCTCCGACGCGGTCAACTCTCTCCAACACGCTCCGACACGAGAGTCGAAATTTCCGACACGCACAGGGTTATTTTTATAAACAAAAATTTGGGGACTAAATATAAATATATGAAAAAAATAAAAAATAAAAAAAAGTTGAAACTTAGACTTCACACACGCACGCACGATTTCAAACTCTTCTCTTTAGTCTTCACTTCAGTCGCACACGCTGAGCAGAGCAATCTGGTTCTTTTGCCGTGAGTGTCACCAGAGTTGCCTTGCCCGCCGCGCAGCCCACCCCACTAGTCGCCAACTCGCCATAGCCCCTCGCGCTTTAGCCCCACCTATTGCCACAGTCGCCTCCGACCCCGCCTTCGTCTCTCGCAAGCATCGAGCCATCGCCTCTACCTCTTATAGGCATTGCTGCGTTGCTCTTCTTCATCTTGCGATTTCATCTTTTTGCTCATCTCAGGTTAGTATTTTGGATTTCTTTATAATACGATTTGGGATTTTTCGGCAAATCCTAGAGTTAGATCAGGGAAAGGGGGATTTCTTTGGAGATCCGAAATCTTGTGTTAGGATTCTTGAGATGCGGCTCGTGTGGTGATCGTCTTATTGGGAAAGAGGGATTTTTTTTTTTTAAATTGGGCTACTCGAGAGCTCTTCAAGATTGGAGATTTATGGGTGTTGGGTATTGTGTTTGGTGCAATTGGCGTGACGTCACCCAAAGGATTCATGTTTTGAGTGCTATCTGGTGGGTAGAGTGGGCTGATGATCTGCAATCAGATGCCCCAATGTCAGGGTATAGAGAGAGAGGAGTGGGACTTGGTCGCGGCTTAGAGACTGGGTTGCCTGGGGCAGCAGCAAAGGGGAGGCTGATCACGGACATGCGAGGGCTTGCTTGAGTTTGAGGTGGATTAGTAAATTTCTTGAATTTTTTTCTCTGTGGCTTGTGTGAATGGGTGTTGTTGCGTGATGGTGATGCTATCAATCATATGTGGTAAATCTTGTCATAAGAACTTAAAATCTTCATTCATACGGGCTTATGAATATTAATTTTTCCTTACATTGATTTAAACAAGACTTATTATTTTTCATACATCTTTTGAAATTCCCACAAGTCTCTCGAACCTAGGCTATTTGTCAATGTCTTGATGAGCAGTGAGATTTCGAAATAGCTCTCTCTATTTTATAGTATTGTTAGATTTTTATTTTGTCCTTTCTCTATATTGACTCATTGATTTTAAGTTTTCTATCAAAGAGTAACGCCATTCAAGGTTTCCCATCAAAGTCAGTTTCAAAACTTGCAAATGACAAAATTTATAGTCCTCTTGCAACCGACAGAATTTATAGTCCTATTTTGAATTATACAAGACCTACTTATTTATGCATTTATATATAAAAATATTTATTTAATATTTAACTTATTGGAATGTGTCGAAATTTTCTACTTTTTTGAGAAATGACGTGTCGCGTGTCGTGTCGTGTCGTGTCGGGTGTCGCGTGTCGGTGCTTTACATAATGCTTTCAACTTGGGAAATTGCCAAAACGGTCAATCTCAAAAGGGCCAACCTTGCTTTCTACAGCCCGCCATGTCCTTTCTGGTGCTGAACTGGTGCTCACTGTCACTGCTCAGCAAATTGCATTCTTTACTAAGCCCATGATCTGTATTACCTCACCAGAACCACAAGACGGAGAACTGTCGCGGAGGGGCCAGGTTGAATGGCCAGCTCAGCCTCTATTTGTATCGACATTGATGAGATTTCTTGTTCCGCAGCTTAGCACAACACACACCTTGCTCAGTCCCCACATACACGTCATGTTGAATATCTGCGTATCCAGCTAGTTGTTTTGATACGTTGCCACATCCCGGACCCACCCCCTAAAATTGACCATTTTCTGTCATACCATTACCAACCATATTTATTACAAAAAAGAAATAATTAATGTCAGGAAGAAATTCTTTAAAAGAAAAGTTGTTGATGCATAAGTCAGAATTTGACCAATTTTTTTTAAATCACGTGTATCTTGAAGCCACAAAAAAATTGTGCAATATGACAGCTAATTCATAGGGGATAAAATTAAAAATCTTGGGATGTTATATCTCACAGAAAAGGAAAGAAAAAAGAAGAAGAAGAAGACAGAGAGAGCAAGCCAAAAAAAGGAAAAATAGAAAAGCTAGTTGGAAGTAGAGGAATATTGGAAAGATTAGGAAGCAAACATTATCTTAATTCCACTTTCCAAACACCAAGGTTGATATGGCTCTTGTCCCAAATCCCCCAATCATTGAAATCATGCCCATTATGATTTTGGTGTACATTGCACCTTTGCTTCTCCCCAAATTCTCACTCCTCTGCTTTCATCCTAACCATTCATATGCTGCCACTTGTCTTAATCCCTTCTCTCTTGAGGAAATTTCTTATATGGACCGTGGTCCTACTAACCAAGTCGGCTTATTTATTTGTGGGAAAAGAATATTACAAATGTTATAATTTTCGTGCGACATTCATTTAAGGGTCATATTCTTATATTCGATAATTTACATATGGCCACTCACTTTATAGCACTCAAGTGAATATCATACAAAAGATATAATACTTATAGCGTGTTTATACTTTTTCTGTGAGATGCATAGAACATTTTTATACATGGGATTCACATAATAAATAATTGTAATGGACCACCTCTTTTTCAAAACTTGAGATTTGCACAACAAATTTACCATACAGAGAACCACGGTGCGCTTGACCAAAGAGAGCATTAAAGAATGGAACTGATTAATTGGTTCTCAAAGTAGTAGGTTGACCTTGCACAGTGCATGATAATTCCATGCTTGAATCCTAATTGAACCGGGAGATTAATGGGATATGATAAGGTCCCAGACTTTTCAACTACCCTAATAAGGAGGTTATCCTAAGTGATACCCCAAAAAAAGGAAAAAAAAATGAGGAGGAGGAGGAAGAAATGGAAACGGTCCAAAGAATAATTGAAGGGAATGATAAGAAGAAAGGGAGAAATAAGATAGAAAATGAAGAGAGAGCCAGAAGAGCAGATTGGAAGACAAAATGGAAAACAGGGGAGACTCTTGCTGGCCCAGGAAGACAGACTCTGTTTCTCTCTCTCTCTCTCTCTCTCTCTCATGACAGCCTGTCATCTCTCTCTCTTCCTCCCTACGTATATAAACGACTACGTTCAATTCCAGCTCTCAAGTTTTTTTCTTTCTTTTCCTCTTTTGTTCCGTGTCTGCGTTCACCATTGCGTCCTTTCTTGGATATCTTTTGGCGCTCTGTTCCTTCGCTTCTTGAGGAGGCAGGAGGCAGGAGGAACCGCTTCGTCGCCATGAGTCTCTTCGGCCTTGGAAACAGGTTCCCTTTTTTCCACCTCCGTCTTTCTCCCTTCGGGAATTCTCGATGATGGGCTTCTCGCCGACGTGATTTCTTGGGTCGGGTCGGCGGCGGCTGCTGTTCTTGGCGTTGCATGTGCTTCTTCTTGAGTTTGCGATCGTGGGTTTTGGATGGCGTGCCTCGGAGAGCCTGAATTGGTGGGCAACGGGATTCGTTGTCGACCTTTCTGCGTGCTTGGATGGTGATGGGATGGAATGATCGCGGAAAGACGTCGGCTTTTTCTTGTTTTTTTTATGTCGTTTCGTTTCTAGAGATTCGTCGTGAGGCCGCGGATGACGATGCTGCGTAGTTTGTGTCGGTAATTCGGACTTTCGCGATGGTTTTTAATTCTCTCTTCCGGTTTCGGAACATTCGACGGCAATTAATGCCGGGGCCGGTCCGCTTCGAAACCGGAAACTCTGCGACCAAACATTGATCTGATCTTGAACCATACAGAGTAGCCAATTAGTTAGGAAATGAACGCGGTTTGGTGATCTCTGAATTGTTTATTGTTTGCCGATATGGTGGATTCTTTTCCCCTGGTTTGCGTCTGAACGTTGGTCTGATGTTAAACCATACGACGAGCGCAAGTAGATCAGAAAAATGGACCCATCTGGATGAACTTTGAACTCGCTATTGTTTGCCGTGATGCTCGATTTTTTTCCCTCGTTTTAAGTTCTATAGCCTTAAAGAAGCTGTTACAATGAGCCTGTTTAAGTCGGTTGCGCCATCCGGTAGTCACAGAATGTCCTTGCAGATGATGATTTTTGTCATTGAAAGAAGAAGAGAAACAGGACATGGGAACTAATTAAATTTGATTGTCGTTGCTCTTTGAAGTACTCATCTCTGGCATGCCACCCTTTTTCGCTAGTAATAATCACATGTCATACCCAATCACAACTTGTGCAGAAATCAGAAGACTTTTCGGCCTAAAAAGAGCGCTCCTTCTGGAAGTAAGGTTGGTTTTTTCTTGTTAAGACTATTTACTCTTCAGCAATCTACTCCGGATGAACTAAGCAATTTATTTACGCATGTTTTCCTCTATCCCTGTATTCGAATTTTAGGGTGCTCAACTACAAAGACATATCGATGCTACTCTGGGAAGTGGAAATTTGAGAGAAGCAGTGCGGCTTCCCCCTGGAGAAGACATCAATGAGTGGCTGGCGGTGAACAGTGAGTACTTCTGCATTATTAATTTACTAATGAGAATATATGAATAGTCGAACAATTAAATTCTTGCACATGAGCTTTCACACATATAGCACAATCAATTTTTTTCCTTTAATTAATTTTCTGTCTGGGTTCTTTTTTATAAATAGCCGTGGACTTTTTCAACCAAGTGAACATTCTATATGGTACACTCACTGAATTCTGCACGCCAGCTAACTGCCCAACAATGTCTGCAGGCCCAAAGTAAGAAGCTGCTCGATAAAATTTCTGTTTACTTAATCCATTTGATGCCTATTTGCAGGTTCATTCATGTGAAAATCCATTCTTGTGTTGCAGTTGTTTAACCTTGAAGTTGCTTATAGATAGTCTGTTTGCACATGGATGCTCAATCCCCAGAATCTTTGTTCCATTTAAATTCACCAAGAAGATGGTTATTGTTATTTGTTATGTCTTGATCTCTGTAATGAAGCTCTATCCTTCGCAACAGTAGTATCTGTTTTTCTTTCTTTCTTTTTCCTTTTTTTCCCATTCCCTTTAGCGTTCAAACAATGATAACAGAAGGCCTGATTGAGACTACATGAACTCTTGCAGATACGAGTACAGGTGGGCCGATGGAGTGACCATTAAGAAACCCATCGAGGTGTCAGCTCCTAAGTACGTTGAGTATTTGATGGACTGGATTGAGGCTCAGCTTGACGATGAATCAGTTTTCCCACAAAAATTGGGTGAGACAAATATCTTGACAAAGCTGGAGATCCATGCTTACTTCATACTCAAAACATAGAGAAATTTAATGAATTTGTTAGTTGCTTTTTCCTACAGAAGCGCTAAGTTGTCCCTTCTGACATGTTTACAGGGTCTCCATTTCCAAGCAATTTCAAAGATGTTGTTAGAACCATTTTCAAGCGCTTGTTCCGTGTCTACGCCCATATCTACCATTCACATTTTCAGAAAATTGTGAACTTGAAGGAAGAAGCTCATCTAAATACTTGCTTCAAGCATTTCGTTCTCTTCACATGGGTAAGCAAGCATAGCTGCTAAGCTTTGCAGATATGACTTACCCATATGATTCTATCGTACTTTTTAGATTGGCTTTGATATGTCCTTAGTGTTAAGTTTGGGTCAAGGAAGCACTTTCAACTACTATATTAATGAGTCACAAGCAGCAGTTTAGTTAGGTTATCAGCTTTACAACGAGAGTCTAGTACAAAAAAGACTTCTGATGGCAAGTCTTGATTGGCTTTAATTTGATGCAGGAATTTCGGTTGATCAACAAAGAGGAGCTTGCACCGCTTAATGAACTTGTTGAATCTATTCTACAATTGTAGTGGTGGGGAGGTTTTGTTTATCCTTTGTTTTCTTGTTTCCCTTTTCCCCCTTCTTTTGGATATCTAGATTGAGATTTTTTGGCGATCTTCTTTTCGTCATTTGTGAGTGAGATATCTTTGATTCAATTCATCGCCTTGTCTTCAATGTGTTTATATATGTTGATTTGGTGTAAATTATGTACATCAAACAAGAAAACTCTTGGTCTCCCAATGTCATTTAGTGTAGTTTTAGTGCATGCAGTGAATTTTGTGATCCTTCTGTAGAAAGAAGTTCGTCCATTCAAGACGTTTGAGGGAATTGCAAGAGAAGCCCTTGCTTGTCTATCGATAGAAAATGCTTGAAACAGCATGTCAGTTTGCAATTCTCTGCAACATAATAAGAATTGATTTCTACAGAAGTTCAAGTTCCTCATTTTTTTGGGTATTCCCGTACTTTAAAAATCTTCCATCTAAATCATCTCTCAAAACTCTGAATTTGTAATGATCAGTAACATTATCATTAGTTGTCATTGAATTACGAAAAGTACAGCCAACCGCAATCTCATTCGAGACCAGAATTTCCCGGATCTGATGCTAGTGGTCATTAAGACTGTAGCAGAGACATAAAGCTAATAGTCTAATAAGGGCCTGCATGTTTTCACTTCTCAAAATCTTTTTTTATTTTTTTATTTCCGAAACTCAAAAAGAACAGAAACGAGAAACAAAAAGAAAGTTGTTTCTTGTTCCCGAAACAATTTTGAAGAAACAATTTTTGTTTCTTGTTTCTTCTTCTCTCTCTTTTCTTCTCTTCCTCTTTTCTTCTTCTTTCTCTTTGGCCGGTCGCCGGCCTCGGCCATAGCCGACCGTCAAGGGTCGGCGAGCTCGCCCAAATCCAACGAGGCTCGGGCTCGCCCGCGCCGGTGACGCCAAGCCTCGCCTTGGCTGGGCGAGGCTGCCGGCCGAAAGAAAAAAATAAAAAATAAAGGAAAAAATGAAAAATAAAAATAAAAATTTTAAAAAATTGAAAGAAACAAAAAAAAGAACAAAAAATTACCAAACGTGTTTCTATTTATTTTTTATTCCCAAAACAAATTTACCAAACACATTTTTTTGTTCAAAAAGTGTTCCCCGAACAAACACTTTTTTTTGCTTCTGTTCCTGAAACAAAAAAAAAAAAAACAGAAACGTTACCAAACAGCCCCTAAGAAACTACCCAGCTATTCAAGTCTTTTCTCGCGCCCTATAGATCTATGCTAGAAAGTATGCATTTTCTCGCGCCCTGTAGATCTATGCTAGAAAGTATGCATGGCATGGCATTCGCATGCACCATGCCGACTTCATATATATAACCTGAAACCTGATATTGTTGATAAGCATGGTACAGGAACTACGAGTGAAATAACAGCCTTGCATTTGAATATGGGATGAAACTAAACCAGATTTTGACAACCCAAAGTTAAAAATTACAGATAAAGAAGAGAAATCTTTCATTATGTGTAATTTGGAGTATTACAAGGTCTTCTGTGCCACACAATCGAATTCACTATAATTTAACCTCATGGGATATCTCCAATCCCCTAAACAGAAAAGTCTCATATCTTTTTGTTTCTTTTTTTGACACCAAGGGCTCATAATCTTTCTTTCAATGGTATTCTGTAAATTTTTTTCCGAATAAATTATTCACCAGAATCCCTTGAGCGGCCCTAAATTCAGCAGCTCAGGGACGCTAATGTAATACCGGCCAGCCTGAGCACTAGGCCAAAGAACTTTCTGATTTAGCTGTGGCATCTTCGGCTGAGAAGATTTCTTGAACCTTGACAGCATGCGTTCATCTCTCTCATGCACCCAAAATTGCATCACGGAAAAAGGAGACACTTCTCCTTTTAGCCTTACTTCCTCCTCTTTGTTGATTCACAAATGCACCCAGGGAGCGGATTTGCATAAAAACTTTCCTCTAGTTTTGGGAATTCCCCAGGCTCCCTCAAATACGGAGCTCCTGCTCGATCTCTGTGAAGTTTCTTCACTTTGGAACTGAATTTCTTCCAAGAAATCTTCCCCTCATCTAGTTCATCAACCACTTTAACAAAATTCATCCTGCACGCACAAAGAGGAGATGAAGATGAGATGCCTATCGATGATCCATATGAGGACAGAAACAAAACTAAATATCATAATGGGGAGAAAAATAAAACAAATCAGGCAAACTGAAAAGAGTAGGAACAGGATAATAGTTACTTGTCTGGATTAATCGTCTTCTTGAAATTCTCGAACCGCCTATGGCCTTGAACTGCTTTCGCCATATTCCCGTCATAAGTATAAAGAAACACATTGCTCTGAAGAGCGACAATGTAATCTATACCGGCAAGCATGTTTTGATGATTCTTGAAAGCAGCAAGCTCTTCTTCTGTTGCCAGAGTAGAATGTGAATATATGTTGGGGTATTCGTCCTTCAGATATTGCATACTTCCTTTTCCATAAGCATCGCCAGCCACCAAATAAATGCGGGTAGTAGATGGGAATCCAAGAGCCTTTAGCAGAAGTGAAGTCTCCCTAGGAGTCAATGGACAGCCGCCAAGTAACCTCCTCTCTGTTCCATTAATCTCTTTCTCCTTCCAATGACTTACTTCATATCTCATCAACCGTAGTTCCTCGTCCTCCTCAGCTGTCAAATTGTGACTGCAGCCAGTAAATGCCAGCATATCTTTCTCATACCTGTGAGGAATCAATAAAACATGAGTTGTGATGCCAACAAAGACTAATCCAATACCACTGTCTTCAGGAACACTGAACCGGGTCTAAAACATGTCGAGAGGAATGTACTTAGACAAAGCCCTGACTTGTGTGATATATGGATCTCAAAGTCCCACATAGCAAACCAAATCCGACAATTAATTCCTTATTTAAAGAATATTGCACATCGTGCTCCTGAATTGACTGTGAACCCATACTAAGAACAACCAACCAGTTCTTAGTCCCCATTTTAAGTGTCCTGAAGAAGTCGATAAGTTACTTAATACTCAAAAAGCTATTTTTTGATTGGAATTACCATTCACTTATCTCATTGACAGAATTCTAAAAGGGAAATTGTAACTATGAACTTACATTACATCTAAACTGAACGTCATATTTATAAAGAGTGGATTGATCTGAACTTGCCTTAAGTGGAGAGCTAGATAAGGACCTCCATTTTGTTGCATTCTTGAAACCAGGGTTTTTCCAAGTTCTTCAACCGGTGCTGAATATCTCAATGCTCGGTAATTGACACGGCATCTCAACTTCTGTATAGAATTGGCTATGTTGTTGTTGGCAAGCCGAGAATCAGTATGAGTAAAATACATCACTTTGTGCTCCTTCAGCAGTGGGCGGACTTCTTTCTTATAGTAACTGACCTGAAAAGTAAAACGTTAGTCCTTGAACTGGTAGAGACCCATGGAAAGCCGAAGATAGGATAGAATGCTGTGTTTTCTTGAAACATGCAGTCTGTAACAAAGAAAATAAAGAAGCCGGAAAACAGAGGATGAAACAAAAAGAGAGAGAGATATTGAAGTTTAGGATCCTCTATTAGTTAAAGAGAGTTTCTAGTGGCGAACTCTGCATGCATCCCTTCACTCTCTGCATTTACTACACTGCCTCAGTTTCAGATAAGTGCATATCTTAATGGCAACTGATAGAACGGGCATGAATTATTCTTTCACCTTCGACCAAGAAATTGGTGTTTTGTTGAAAGGTTCAATGTCTGCATAAGCCTGAGGTAGACTCTCGACTATGTGGACATCATCCTTTAGTGTGTCCATGAAGTGACGCCAATCAAATAAATCTTTGAAGCCGCTGCAAATGAAGAGAAGAGAATTGAGTCCACAGCAACAGAAATGCATGCCATGGAAGTACTTGTGCTACTTAGAGAGGTCTCATCTCATATATTTCAGAATAGCTTGTTAAAAAGTGGCAAGCAGACACAAGATCATCAAACCGTTTATAATTAGAAATACGCGCCCAGCTACAAAAGACTTGAACCATAGAATTATTATGCTAACTGTAGCGCCAATAGTGCTGATAAGACTCCTGATTTACATGGAAGGTCACAAAGATGGGAAAGAAAACTATTCAGTAATCATGCCCTCTTATTTGAAGACTTAAGAACCAATCTAAAGGGAGGAATTTTTCTAAGTACCCTAACAGAACTTGAAAAATGAACTAGGATTCTGCTTTTACCACAAACATAGTGTTCCTTTTGATGAAACAATAAGCATCAGATTTTTTTTCCTCTGGCCAAGATAATTAACATCAGATGAACGTTTCCACTGGTAGCTTCCAAATGAGAAAAGGAAACAAACCAACCTATCATCAGCCCAGTATGATGTGTGATCGAGTGAAGGAAGGACCAGTGTCGCCTCCATGACCTTGGCAATGGCAACCATATCACAGATCTGCACTCTAGAACTATTGATGTCATTATAATTCAAAATAATTTCAGAAGATTATTCAAAATAATCATACAGACAGAGACCAGACCCCAAATCTCATTTGATTTAAGCCACCATTAGCATTAATGAGAATGTAACCATTTGTCTTGGCATCAAGCTCTGCAAAAGAAAGTGAGAGTTGTAAGCTTCAAAAAGCATGGAGAGAACAGAAAAGCATATCACCAGATGTGCAACTTCGTCCAAGCATGACAGCTTCCTTACTTTTATGACTTTTTGGTTGATCAATGCATTGTTTGAAGTCTTCACTGTTGGGCTTGGACCAGATCTCTGAATACTGAACAAACCAAAGTTTCACATTGAAAAGTTAAGTCTCATGAAAGACCATAATACCAATGGTCCTAAATGGGAATTTATAGCACTGAGGCTTTTTGCCACGTCTCATTTTCACAACCAAATCTCGAATGAGTGAAAACTGAGCATCACACCAGCATCAATACTTACATCCGCCATGCTTTTGTCACCAACATCATCAGATTCTACCATCATTAAAGTTATATCAACTTCACTTCCTTCTTCCCTATGATCACAATCAGAAGAGGTCCTTTTATTGATCGGATGTTGATGAGCAGCTGACTGATCATATAGAACCTAGTAAGAGAATTGAACAAGTGAGCAGAAACACAATATATGAGCACAAGCGCATGCATAAGAATATGAAAACTCAATCTTGTTGTCGAAGACCATCATGAACCAGAAAAAACAAGTAGCGATTCAACAATGAAATAACCAGTTTTCATTAATTTCCCACCAAATTCAGAGCGCCACTACCTACATTGCAAACAGGCCTGATCATTGGCCACAACAAGTTGAGGTCAATGCACTTTCCCAAGATATGCATACCCCTGATTTTTCAAGCAGAGTACATCAAACACAAATATAGGCTTGACGACACTCCCTAATGGTACTAGTACCTTGTGCCACCTTTAAGTAGAGGAATCCTAAGCCCTTGTATAACATCAACAGAGAAGAGATACGCAGAGGAAAACGTCCATTCTAGGTACTTCAGATTTAGTTTCTTGGCCCAAAAATTTATTAAAAAAAAAAGCACTAAAAGTCACAATCAGGTCATGAAATGAAGAATTGATCATAGTATCAAAACTTGTGCCACCCGTAATCTCTCCCTGCGTCCTGATAATAAACAATCCTCAAATTAATTTCCCTACAAAGGTAGATCCGTATGGGTCAAGTTTCCATTCAGTTTGTCTAACCCAAAAGGACAAAGAAGGAGAATAACCACAAATTTAGCTAACCCACTAAACAATCCAAAACCGGTAGCAGAGCCAACTCATTTCCTTTTCCATAGATTTAGTCAACTTATTTTTAACATAGAACACTACTTCTTCACCTAGACCATCCTAAAATTAGCTAAAACCCAGAAAAATTTCTTCTTTTATTCCACTCTCGAGTAAGCAAGTATATGTACACCAACTAACCCGATCCAATTCAGCTCTCTCGATGGTGGATCCGAACCACCCAGTTGCGCAAATCTTGAAAACGCCCAGAAACAAGCAGACCCCGCAGAAGAGCAGGAACATCAAGTGCCCAAGCTTCTTCCTTTCCTTCGATCCCAAGTCCCCGACGACGTACGCCACCGGCTTCCTCAGCCTTTCCCTGAGGTCGTAGCGAATGTGGGCCTGCCTCCAGTCGATGGCCAAATCGAAAGCCGCCGCCTGATGGGCGGTCCCGTTCTCAGATCTGGGCGAGCCGATCGGGAGATCGATGACCTCGTGGTGACAGCCGCCGCCGCCGCCGCCCGAGTCCTTGCCTTGACCGCCGCCGCCGCTGCCGGCGCGCTTGAACGAGTGGCCGCGGCGCGTCATGGGGCCGGAGAAGCGCGGGCTGTTGACGCGCTGCGAGACGCCGCCGTCGGCGCCGGCGGCGCCGCCGCCGTGCTGGTGGTGGTGGTGGGCCATTCCCCGCCGTCCGTCCGTCCCCGGAACCGGACTCCCGCGACTCCCCGACAGCGAGTGCGCGCGCGCGCGAGTGTCGTGCAGGTGATTGGCCGGGAATGGCTAGAGAGAGAAAGAGAGAGAGAGAGAGACAGAAGAGAGAGAATCGCGGAACGCGAGGCGGGGCTGCAATGGATTTTCGAGAGCCGCGAGGTGGGAGAAGATGGGTGAGTTGGCGCCCGAGTCAGCGCGTCAACACGGAATTATTGTCTTCCTTTAGGCTCTTTCCAAGTCCAAGGAAATGGCGACGGTGGAAATCGAGGTGAGGGAATTTTCTAGGAAAATCACGTCGGCAACAGGCAAAAAAAAAATTAAAATATATATATATATGTCGGTCCTACTATATTCCTACTTTAACACTTATCCTTAAAATTTTGTCATACCTTTTTGTGGAGCGTGAGAGTCAAAACCCACCCATAAAATTAAATCGTCCAAATTATAACCCTCTAAAAAGGTGGGATTCGAACCCCCCACCTCCTCCCTTCAAATTGGAAGGGTTACCAGTACCACTGAGGTTTTGCCCAATTAGTACCGGTCAAAATATTGAAGATTGATACATAATTACTTTGGAATTGGAGATATCTTTGGGAAAGCTATACTAGTCTCAAGCATAAAATGAACCATTCCATTTATGTCCACGACATTTCTCCTAATGCCCATCAAATTTAATTAGATTGTTCGGATTGAAGATTACAGCTATGCACGAATTGTACATGCCAAATGAGAATCCCACGTGCCTCGTGGCATCCTGATGAGATTTCTTCTACTTGTTCTCGGATAACTTAGAGGTGGCTGGATGTGTTGCTTCTGTAGATTTGTGAATTTACGGATTTTAGAAAAGATAAAGCGTGGATGTATTGTAAAAAGGTAAGGAATTAACTTTTAATCTATAGAGTAAATTGTGGATTTGAGAGGAGAAAAAAAGTTAAGTCAGTGTATAGCTTAGCTTTTATATATTCATTTTCTTAAAAAGTACATCAAAAAAAGTTCAGTATTACCGTAATACATATATATATATATAAAAATATCATGCTTCATAATTAAACTTTATTACAAATTCGTGTTGTTTTATGAAAAATAATAATAATATTATATTTGTCTCTGTAAATATGGATTATTTTGGGTATACAACTGATTTTTCAACACATTAAATCATTAATTGACCAAATAAAAGACATGGGATAAGTTTAAAGTTGGAGTAACTTTTACTAAATACAATGTTGCATGTCTTTATACATGCGTGATTTGGTTCGCTCCAAAAGAACGAGTTTTCTCCCCTAAGTTTAACACGAGGAAGATGAAAGCTTTATTGAAAATCATGCATGCACGTGTATTTTACGTAAAGATAAAGTAAAATTTCAGAAAAATTACTTCAGAAAATTAAAAAAACAAAATTGGAGAAATATTTAAGATTTACATTATTGCTTTGGCGTGGGGAATATTTTTGGAAATTAAATCAAGGGATTGGCATAATAATCTCGAAATAGAATGAACTATTCCATTTATGTGCACAACTTTCTCGTAATGCTCGTTAAATTGAACATTACAACTACACACGAGTTGTAAATGCTAGATGAGTTCAACCAAAAATAAAAAAATAAAAAATTTGCTAGATGAGAATCTTCATGGCATATTAATAAAATTTCTTCTACTTTTGTGGATTTATGAACTTACGGATTTTAGAAAATATAAAGCTTGGATGTATCGTACAAGGCGAGAAATTAACTTTTAACCTATATGTAAATTGCGGATTTAACAGGAGAGAGCAAATAAAAATCATTATATGACTTAGCAATTAAGTAGATAATTAATTTTTGCCAAGGTGGCCGCTACATTTTGTGTAGAAAGTACCAAAACCGCTTGTTGGCGATATACAGACGGAAAATCATAAGATTTGTGATATCGGAAGGTTTTATATCTTCATTTCCTTTAAAAGTACACGAAACAAGCTCGGCTTGAATACAATGCAAAAAGGATATCGTATTTAACAATTAAATTTTATTACAAGCTCGTGTTATCGTGTGAAGAATAATAAGAATGTTGTATTACAAGATCATTTTGGGTATATAACCAATTTTTGATGCTTTTAATCATTAATTGACCAAATAAAATACATGGGACGAGTTTAAAATTGGAGTAACATTTCCTCAGCATAATGCGGCACGTGTCTACACATGTGCAATTCGGTTTGCTCCAAAAGGAGTGTTCTCGCCTAAATACAAAAAACGTGAGGAAGACAATAGCTTTATTGAAATCTAGTATGCACATGTATTTTATGCAAAGAGACGAGTGTCCTGCTAACAACACGTGATATTTTTTATTTAAAGAAAACAAAACGTTAATTTAAATAAATAAGAGTGCTTTCTTCGAGAACTTTTTGAAGCGAGGATGATTCTTTAAATGGAGGCGTTTCTATACGTTGAACGTGGATGAAAATCAGCGAAAAGCCAATGGTACTTAAAAAAGAAGAATGCCAAATCATACCATAATTGATGGGCGAGAAGAGAATATTGTTGTTGATTCGACTTTCGCATCACGTGATTGACAAAAATCACGATAATTCACTTCATTTGGCCTAGTTATGATAGATTGTTGTCTCGAACTAACTAGATTGATTACAGTTTCTAATTTTTTAATACGCATGTTATGAAAATCACGATAATTCACTTCATTTGGCCGCTAGTTACGAAGTCAAGTGGGACAACTAAGAAACCCATCAAAAGAAAAACATCTCGATGAGCTTGCTAGAGGATTTGGACGAACGGAGGCCACAAGAAGTTACAGAGATTGAATAATATTCAAAGGCTTGTGGAGAGAGCTGTCGTTGGAACCTTATTCATGTTGTCTCGTTCTCTGCAAGTGCAAACACCAATGCAAGTTTAGTCAACACGGGCACCGCTCGAACATTGCATCTTTCACATCCACAGTTGTTCATTGCATTGCACTGGGGACAGCTTTTTTTTTTTTTTTTTTTTTTTTTCTGATAATCGATGACTCTACCACGGACCCTACCTTTTGTCGCTCCTTTCCATTAAAAAAACAGGAGAAGAAGAAAGAGAGGATAAGAGTTGCAAAGAAAAGGAAGAAACTTTCATGAGCGAAAGAAGAATTATCGTCATTTTGGTCTTTAACTCCATTCATCTGGCATGTTCAGTAATTCCTTTCAATGTGCTCGGCTGATTTAGCAGTAATTTATGTTTAATGGCCCAAGGTGGTTAGAAAATGAAAGACATTGCTGCATGTCGAAAAGGGTTGCCAAAAAGAAAAGTCAATCAAGTAAATAATGCAATTGAAATGTCATATTAACTTTTTATTTTTCTTTATTTTAGCTTGAATAACCCTAGAACAAGTCAAATAGCAAACATTATTTCTACTGTGGTTCCATAATTAAATGACCTTTTTTTGTTATCGAGTCTAAAAGGTGTGTTTTAGCACTTGCTAAAGTCAATTTAGGATATTCTCCATAAGTAAAATTAATTTTTTTCAGAAAAATAAGATAAATGTAAATGATGGCGAGTTATGACTGATCCATAAAAGAAATGTATAAAAAAATGTCGAGCAGGAATTAAGCAAATACAATTATTATTTTGTGAAACGTATAAAAATAAATTGTTATGCCGTGAAGATTTGAGGGGAAATAGAAATGGCAAAAGCGGAAATAACCGGAAAAACGCGCGGTTTGGGTCGTGGTCCCCTTTTTTGAATCGTTGCCGCCAACATTGACTGTGCCAAAAACCCGAGATTACCCTTTGCCGGTGCTTGATTCGACGGCTGTCATGGAGGGCATTTTAGTCCGTCCGTTTTATTTTTCCTATCCGTCAACGCTCTTTTGACTATTCTAGAAGGCGGGGACATACGGTGAGTGGCTTTTTAGAAATTTCGAAGAAAATGTCTCTGAGCGCGTGTTGAAATGTAAGCACGAAATAAAAAGGAATTTCATATGTTTTCGATTCATTTTCGAGAGATGAAAAATTCCTCATCGAGCAAGTCTTGTTAATTTAATTTTTGCAAATAATGTATTTATTTTTTTATTTTTTCGAATTCGAAGAAAATGGGGACAGACCGTGTGGAAATTAGGTCGTGACAAGACAAGAGGCAGCTAGAAGCCATTGTGGGTGCAATAAATGAGAATTTGGGTTCCGAATGTAGTCATATCGTCATATCGTACTTTTTTTTTTTTTCCATGGAGTCATATCGTACTTTATTGAACATGGAGTTGTTCCATTATGGCACCCCCTTTCCCAAGTGCCCAAAAAAGAGACAGAGACTCATCAATTACGTGACCTTATTATGATCGATGGAAAAGGACACGAGGGGTTGGTAAATTTTAATTTAATACGTAACGTGAACCCTTAATTGTAGTTTCATTTCCGAACTTTTAATTTATTTAATATGTTCAAATGTTTTATATTATCCTTGAACTTGAATTAAAGAAAATATGGCATTTGATGCTTTTATATAATCTAAATCTTAGTTTGAATATGTACTAAAAGTCTAGAGATCATATTAAATGAATTAAAAATTTAAGATATGACTTTAACATTAAGCTAAACTTTAGGGATTATACTGAATAAATTACAATTTTATGGACTATATTGTATATTGAGCTAAAAATTTAATGATTATTTATGTCATTATCCTTTTCATTTAGGGTGATCCCACAAAAAGAGCAGAAATAAATGCCTTTATGGACAATTTAGCTATATAGCACAAAGACATGTTCTGAGTCCACCAACAAGTCATAAAGAGGTGAGAACAAATTAAATAGGGACTGCATCTATGATCTCAAGATTGTCAGACTTGTTGTTAAATGAGACGATCTTGCTCGAATCCGTAGTTGCAGAGCATGGTAGGCTTCATGGTCAATCTTTCAGCGGACCTAGCATATTTAGGCCTTGTTTGCTATTTAACCATAAAAATTTTGTTCCCGAGAATAAATTGGAAGTAGAATCAAGAAAAAAAAAAGTTGATTATTGTTTTGAGAACAAATTTGAAAATCAAAACCAATAACTCTTATTCTTTTCTTCGGTCATCTTACACCGCCATCCACCATCGCTCGCCACCATCCACCACAGTCGGTCGCCGTTGGCCGCCGCCGGTCCGGCGAGCTTGTCGAGGCTCGCTAGGCCAGGGCGAGGTCTAGCGAGCTCATCGGAGGCAAGCCTAACTACCGGCGAGACTCGGCCTCCCCAAATTTGGCAAGGTTGGGCAAGCCTTGCAACGCTCAACCTCTCCGATGGCTAGGCGAGGCTTGCCCAGTCCTAGCGAGGCTCCCCCAGCCTCGGCAAGGTCGGCCTAGCCACCGGCGAGGCTGGGTGAGGCTTGCCTAGTTGCCGACGAGGCTTGGTCGAGGCTTGCCTAACGATGCTCCGGTGGCAAGGCTCGGCCGACGAGGGCCGCCAATCCGGCGACTAGCTACAAGAAGAAGAAGAATAATAAGAATAATATGAGAAAAATGAAAAAAATAAAATAAAAAATGGAAAAAATGAAAAAAATTATTTAAAAATTAAAAGAAATTAATTTGGAACAAAATTAATGAGTATGGTACTAAACACAATTCTATTATAGAATCATAAATTTTGGACAATTACCCAACGACTTAAAATACTTATAATTAGTTATCGATAACAAAATAAAAAATAATCATTTATAATCATAATTTCACGGAAATAGAATCGTTAGTAAACGCACCCTTAGACAATTGAAAACTTGTAATCAAATGTAGGCCGGTTATTAATTTGGGTATTTCGTTATAATTTTATTCCTAGATATCCACAAACGTCTAAGCAACGACACGAATGGCAAACATAGATTAACATATCAAATTGTGAAGTGAACCACCGTGAAAAAAGCCTTTAAGACGGAAGTTATCTGGAAACGGAGCATAATGGATAAACCAAGGAAAAATGAAAGTGATTTACGAATTTGGTTGGGAAAAATACACGAAAAGCACCAAATCTTTTGGCCTGCGCTTGGTTCAGTGTCGCCTCCTTTTGAACGCTCATTTAAATTTCATAACTTTCAAAACTCAATCCTAAAAGTCATATTTTCCATAATCCAAGTTGCTTTTCCCAAGTCGGCAAAACATCAAAAGTTTTTATTTTTCACAACTTTGTAGATATTTTATGGTAAATTGAATCCTTATTACTCTACAAAAATGGTCGAAAACAAAAATCTCAGTTCATTTCCCTAAATTCACCAAATTCTAAAATATACACCGAAAATTTCCCTAAATTGACCAAATCTTTTTTTTTTTTGGGCATGCAATGCATGTGGCCTTCTAATAGTAAAAAGAAAAGCGATGCACTTGTTGGATTATTGGACCATCTAAACTCTTTAGGCCACCATTCCGACTTGGAAATGGGAGGTGAGGGGTTTAAATCCCCACATTCTCGGGGAGGATTGGGGTGGGAATGATTTCATTTCAGGAGTGGGTTTCGACTCCCACGCTTTGCAATTAGGTAGGGCAAAAAGTCCGAAAGTGAGTGTTAGAGTAGGATTAAAGTAGGACTAACAAAAAAAAAACTCTCTAGGCTCAACCTCTTATGATTTATGCCGAGTTAGAGACAATTTTGGGCAATTCCATCCTCAATTAGACGTAGCCCATGCAATTTATTATGTCCATATCCTTTTATAGCAAGTCAGTGATATGGGATTGATTTTTCCAATTCAAGCTTTTGTTGGAGTGAAAGAATTTTAAATTAGTATTCCATATTTTCATGCTTTTGATTTGCTAAAAATGTTTGGTTAGTGAAAAATCATTTTGTGGTTTAAAAAAATATGCATACTTAAAGTTAGCAAAATGAATTTCCAATTTTTTTTTAAAAGAGGGAACATTATTTTGGAAAAAATAATTCGGCGAAGAGTGTTTTTCTTTATTATGAAATTTTCTCCAAAATGAACACAATATTAATGTAAGGTAATTACTATGTATAGTTGCTAATTACCTTTTTTTTTTTATAATTGCTACTCCATGCTTGGAGGTTTTATCTTCCCTGAACGACCACGTTAGTGCCACGTATGATAAATAAAATAATAATAAAATCCACGTGAGCATTTTCTATTAATCAAATTAGACAAAATTAATGAAAAACTTAATTGCACAAATTCGATGAGTTTTAAAACTCAATTGTATTATCTGAAAGTATAATGACTTAATTGCACTTTCGTGACATATTTTGGAACTTCTAATACATTCATCCCTAGTTTTGCGTGATTGGAGAAAATAACATTTTAATGTTCAACCAAGGCTTATGGTAGATGCGGAAACTATAACGAAATTAAAATTGAGAATAATAAAAGAACATCAGATTTTATGTGGAAACTCTCGAGGGAAAAACCACCGGAAAAAGGAGAAATAAAATCCACTATAGAATTCAAAGATTACAAAAGGTGGGTTTGAAAAGTTTATACTATCTTTGTCTCAACTTCTTATACATAGACAATAATCAAATCCAAAGCAGGAAACCTCTTTTTATGAAACCTTCTCAAATTAGGAAAACCATTCAATTAGGAAACTTATTTAAGATATGAAACCTACTTGAATTTCCTTTTCAGGCTCAAAATTGAGACATATCTAATAGCTTATTTCTCCCGGTTGATAGAGAATTGAGCATTTATCTTTTTTTGATAACCCGCAATAACTAGGAATGACCATTGATTTGGATTGAACCGAGAATCAAATCAAATTACTTGTTGTAGTTGGTTCCGTGGGAATCAATCTGGTTCTTGTATTCAAAATTTTGGAATTGGGAATAATTAGTCTAGTTCTCAATTCTAGGCACAGGATCGGTCCCAAGTATTTCATTTCATTCGGCAAACCTTAATGACACATGTCCTCGTAGAAATAGTTATTTTATTCTCCTACACAATCATCTTTAGAATTTCCTTGAGAAACAATTGTTTCTTTGCAGGGAACAAAAGAAGCAACAAAATAGAAAAAAAGGAAAAAAGGAAAACACCATCAATTCCTGATTCCACAAGCTGGAAACCAACCTTGCCCTGTTCAGTTTCATAATAGTTTCGGAATGGAAATTGACCCATTCTGAAACTAACCATCTCCTATAATAATCGATACAATTGAGTAAGTACTTGCCTAAAATATGATTTGCTAAAAATAATATAGCAAATAGCATCATTATATTGGATCATACCATCCTTAACTCATCTTTGACATCCGGTTCCTCGAATGAGATACATGGAACACTTTAGGCACAACAATTGATTTTGACTTGTCATTACATTATTAGGAGAGTAGCATTAACTCTCGGTCAATTTGTGTATAAGAGGGTAATTTTACCTTCAGAGCTTTATAAAGATATAATCATTTCATCTCATATGACTCCTAACATAGACGCTTTGACACTAGTCTCACAAACCAATTATATCATCCTTTATGTATTACTCACTCTTAACCCCAATGCCGCTATTTATAATCCATGAGAACATATCATCACCTCGAACTTTGATTTAATTGTCGTCACTAATTTTTCTACTTACATGACTGTCGAGCGTCGCCTAAAAATGGACGCACTCATTCTTCCTAACTAGAGATAGTCCCCATTAAATTTTCTTAACTTGACGAACAAATGATCCTCCTCTCTATTTTTTCTAACTTCATCGACCACACCACATAGATTATTTCCATCGTCCTCCGTCACATAACACTCAACGATTATGCAAATGGAAAAACTAGTGGCAACAAAAACAAAACTTCAAATGGGGTAGCATGCAACTTTTCAAAATCAGGGGCTATTGTATGCGGTGCCGAAATTCGAGATTTTAATCCCTATATCTTCAAAGTTCAAGAGCTATCCATCGCCGCAACGTCATCAAAACTGAAGGGACCTTGAACAGTTATTCCTTTCACATTGGGGATACCACGCCAAGAACTTTTCAAATCGGTTTTTATAAATTTTAAAAACAAGCGAATTCTTTAATCGCTCATTGGGCAGCATTCGACGACCCAGTGTGGCACCGTACCAAAGTTGGTAGAGCCATTTGTTTTTCTAAGACAAAAAAACAAAACAAAAATTATTGACCTTAGTATCGAAGAAACATGTCACATTTGGTCACCCCACAAATTTAATTTAGTCTTTTCCATAAAGTTACCATCCACACGTAGCTTTAAAAGCAGCTTATAAAGTAAACACTTATCAATGACAAAAAAAAGTAAACACTTATCAATGACCAAGAAAAAGTAAACAATTATGGCCAAAAACAAAAGTCGCAGAATTTTTTTTTTTTTTTTTTAAAAAGGAGAAGGAGACCCTGGGAGACACATGCTTTTATATCGCGTGAATTTTTCAATTATCTTTTTTCAACCCAAAAAAGAAAATATCAATATAAATTCGATTTTTGCTAACATTTTTTTTTTTTTTTTTTTTGCTAACACGGTAAGCACCTTTTTTTTTTCCCTTCTTTGGGAGGGACCGAAATTACGAAAATACTAATTTATGGAGTTTTTGATATTTTTTACGGGCCCCGATTAGGTGAATTGGCGGGAAAACCCGCGGTCGCTTACAAACGAAGCTTTCAATCCGACGCAAAAAAAAAAAAAAAAAAAAAAATCGACTCACGAAAAAAATAAAAAGACAGGAGAAAAAAAAAAGAAAATAAAAATAAAAAGTATAAACCAACCTAAAAAAATTCGCGTCGTTTCGCCATCTCCTCCTCCTCCCCCTCCGTCGTCCTCCGTCGCGTTTCACTTTCGCTCTCTCGCCCGCTCTTCTCCTCAAACCTCTCACGCACCTGGACCCATCCGGACCGGGACTCCGGACCCGACCCGAGAGCCCCGCCCGCCCGCGCGCGCGCTCTCTCCCTCCGCCGCGCCAATGGTCGTCCTCCGGTCCCGCGCCGTAGCTCCGGCGGTCGCGTCCCCGCCGCCGCCCAAGAAGCGCGAGGGCGACGAGGCCGGAATCGAACCGATCACCCCCGCCCGCGCCCGCGAGCCCCCGCCGCCGCCGCCCAGCAATCCCCCCAGTCCTCCGCCCCGGGCCCCGACCCGAGCCCGGACGACGCCGGCCCCGCCGGCCCTCGCCGCCGGAGCCTCCGCCTGGCGTCGGCCGGGGAGGCCGCCGGCGGGACGGCCCCGTCGGGGGCTCGCAAGAGGAAAGGGCGCCCGATTGGGGACGAGGAGGTTAGGGTTTTGGATTTGGACGGCGGGGACGGGCGCGGGGACGCGCCGCGCGCCAAACCGCGCCGAGAAGGTAATGTGGACGGCGACGAGGTAAAAGATTTGAATGTGGAATTGGATTTAATGGAGTTTCCCGAGGGCGATGGAGGTGGAGGGTTTTTGAGTCTGCGGTCGGGGAAGAGTTCTGATGAGAGGGATTGGAAGTGAGGGATGCGCTAGTCGGGGCCAGTGGTGATGCGGTGGTGAATATAAGCGATGGGGAGGCGGATGATGAAAGAGAACGAGCCGGGGGAGTTAGAGATGGTGCTGAGGTGAAGCTTTTTGGTGTAGACCTGAGGGGGATTGTAAATGGTTCTGTTAAGGATAAAGGAAAGGGTATAATGATCGACAGCGTTGGTACGAGTCTAGTGTTGAAAAGTGATTGTGATGGAAGTGGTGAAGTGAGGAAGAGAGGAAAATATAGTGCTGCAGAAAAAGGGAAAGCTAAGTTGGTAGAGGATGATAATCTCTTACGGTCCAATGGCAGTGATGTAGGCTTGAATCAAGAAAATGTTGTCTTGGATGGTAGCGCATGCAAAACAGCTGAAGTGAGGATTCAGATTGAGGCACCATCAAGGAGGACCAGGGTGAAGCTAAATGAATCCTCTGGACTTGATATGAGGGAAAAGTTTAAGGAGATAGCGAGGATAAACGCGTCGCGGTTTGCTCATTTCAACCCTGAAGAGGTAGAACAGGAGAGCAATTCAGCACTAGAGGTTGCAGGAAATGCAGAAGTGGCATCTGCAGAAGCAAATGAGGACCCTGAAGATTGGCCGGGCCCATTCTCTACTGCCATGAAGATTATTAGGGATCGCTCATCTAAGCTGAGTGCACAACAGACCCGCTTCCCTTTGGAGAAATCCAAGTCTCCTGTCATAGAATGGGTTCCAAGAAAAGATCAAGGTCGTGACCTCATTAAGCCAGTGCCGCCTTCGCTGCAAGAACTGTGCACGAAAGTCCTTGCTGACAATGTCGATGCAATTACTTCACTTGAAGGTGTCCCGGATGCACTGAGGCACAGGCTGTGTCAGTTGTTATGTGATTCCAGGAGAATTAATGCTCACTTTTTTGACCTACTTATCCAAGGATGTCCGACAGAGTTATGCATAAGGGATTGTTCGTGGCTGACTGAGGAACATTTTGATAAATCTTTCAGGGAATGTGATACTAGTGGCCTGACGGTATGCTTTCTTATCATTATGCTCGTTAGTTTGTTGGTCGATGTGACCCTATGAATTATTATGTGTTTTCCAAACTCATTTATCAATTTACTGGTTTTCCCATAATTACTGCTTTATTGTATTTGACATATTAGTAATCTGAATAGCTTTATCCTCATTGTGCGCTGGTGCTGTCTACTGTTTTCCCTGTCTTAACCTTAGCTCAAGAATAATGATTTGGCGGTACTCATCTGTGCTAGAGCAGAGGAGTTTTCTGTGTCTCTCGCCTAATAAGATTTTTGAAGTAATTTGATTGCATAGGAAGCTTAATTTTTCAAGATTGTTAGTCTTTGAAATTAGATAGTGGCGCAACTAAATGCCAATCATATTCTGCTTGTGTTTTACCTGGATCCATCTTTGCTGAATGGTTGGAATGTGTAATTTGAGGATTTTGGGGGTATTTTGAATGAATTAGTCGCTAAAAATAAGGATTTTCTTTTCTTTTGTCTGTTGTCTTGTGGTCTTATGCCCATAGAAGTATGTGAACTTGCTTTTTGGGGAGTTCTGTTTGTAATGATGATGCTATTGCAGACAAAAATGAGTATTAAGGTGTTTAGTTTTTAAAAATTTGGATATATTCCTCTATGAGATGTGGTTCCTCGCTATACCATAACACACCGGACTCCTGTCACTGGCATATTTCATTCGTTGGTCTGTGTCATTTCCATCTTTTACATTTTAGAAGTTCTTTTAGTAAGTGAATTATTTTAACATACTTTCCTCCAAGTCATCTGGAAAATTTAGATTGCATATTGGGTTTTCCCTAGGAAGGGATTCAGTATCATTTTATTGTTCCTTTTCTCCGTCACTTCTTTTTCTGTTGATAAGACATCTAAATCCTTGCCAGCAATAACTGATATGTTTCACTACTGCCTTTATTTTTTGGTGTGGGGGGGGGGGGGTTTGGTGGGATGATAAATAATACTGACTTTTGGAGTCAGAGCTTCTGTAATCCTCTGATAGACCATTGCTTGAATCTGCTTTCTCCATTTGACTCTCATTTTTGGCTCAGGTTTTACAACTGAACCAGTGTGGGCGCTGTCTGGGAGACTACATTGTATCTTCTTCATTAGCAAAATCAGCAAATAGCTTGACTGCCTTATATACTGTATCCATCACCGGTGCATGCCGTCTTACTGATGTTGGATTAAGGACTCTTGTTTCTGCTGCACCTTCAATTAGGTCCATAAATCTCAATCAGTGCTCCCTTCTGACTTCTGCCAGTGTTGAAACATTAGCCAACAGACTGGGATCAGTTTTGAAGGAATTGTATATAGATGACTGCCAAAGCATTGATGCCATGCTCACTCTACCGGCTTTGAAGAAGTTTGAACATTTGGAAGTTTTGTCTTTAGCTGGCATTCCATCTGTCTGTGATGATTTTATCAGAGAGTTCATCTTTGTACGAGGACATCATATGAAGGAACTTGTTTTGGGTGATTGCCCGTAAGTGTTTGTACTTTTGGTGGTTGTTTCTCCTTTTCTGTGGCATTTTATCCCAGATATGTTAATACTCACGAATTGTGTAGGAATTTGACTGACGCCTCTTTCAAGGTCATTGCTGAAGCATGTCCCGGGTTACTTTCCCTTGACATTGTGAACCTGATCAAATTATCGGATGCTGCAATTGGACATCTTGCAAATGGTTGTCGAGGAATTCATAAACTTATACTCCGGCGTAACACTTTCAGGTATCAGGACTAACCTTGTGCAGAGGGAAAGTTCTCTGTATGCAAGCCTGTGTGCTCAATTTTTTTTATATGAGTTTTAGGCATTTTTGTGGTGGGTAATGCATTTAATGACAAGTTACACGATGATATTGGAGATTGACGTTCTTCTAATTTGATGGATTGCAGGAGTTCTTGGGTTTTCCTTATATTTCAAGTAGACATTGGGATCTTAATGGACAAAATAGTATATTTTTATAGTAGATTTAATAATGATCATTAATGCTGCTGTCAAGCTCTTCAGGCATAAGAGGCCTGTTGTTAGCTTATGTTCTATCTGAGATTTTTTTTTTTTTTTTTTGATCTCTGGATTATGGAGGTACTAATCAACATATTGCTTTTTTTTTTTTTTTAATTGTGATGTATGGAAGCGATGAAGCTATTGCTGCTTTTCTGGAAACTTCTGGAGAACGGTTGGAAGAACTTTCGCTCAATAATGTTAAGAAGGTAGCTTGTTCTCTTTTGCTTTACAAGCATCTCAATAAATATTGCACACTCATGAGTTGAGGCCATGTTAATATGCAATACCATTTGTTTTTGACCTTGGTTGAAGGTTTTGCTTAGCTTATTTAATGCTTCAGTGTCTCAGTTTTCTATTGGATGTCTACACTTTTGTCAGGTTGGACACAACACAGCCATATCACTTGCCAAGCGAGCTAAGGGTTTGCAGATTTTGGATCTGTCCTGGTGCCGAAATTTGACAGACGAGGCCATGGGCTTGATAGTGGATAGCTGCTCATCGTTGAAGGAACTTAAAGTTTTTGGATGCAGTCAGGTGAGAATTTCTGTCGACCTTGAGTGAAAAGTTGAGTGAAAAGTTGGAAATTCCAGATCTCTGCCCTGTACATAATTTTTAGGTGTGAGAAAAGCAAATCCTAGAGTTGGATTTCTAGAGGTTTTAATTTATGGTATCACGGTTTCCTTGCAGATCACTGATGCATTTCTAGATGGCCATGCAAATCCTGATGTACATATCATTGGATCAAGACTGTCCCCAATCTTAGAGCACATCAATGTTCCTGAGACTGCAGGTCTATTGCGATATTCCTGAGTGGCTTCTTTCAGTAATTTTTTTCGTAGATTCGCCAAAACCTAGAACTAGGTTTTTGAACGAGGATACAAGCTCTTTTTGTTTCATTTGTATTCACTGACATGACCCCTCAGCAGTCTTCCTCTAACCGAAATGCTAATCAATGGCATTACTTTTTGGAAGCAGTAGAATTTTTGGAATCTATGCTTCTTGACCTATGAAGTAGAAGCCTTGGTTAAATACTGTGCAAGCACTCGAGTGCTTACTGTATGAATGTGAAGATTCTCATGATATAATAGTACCCCAATTGGGCATTCTCCCTTTTACTACGTCTTAAATTTCTACGTACAATGAGAAGAAACCCTGTTTTGCAATGGTGGTTTTATGAGTGCGAGCATGCTTAGTTCAGGACTTGCTTCCTAGATTTTGGAATCCGGCATTGCAAGAAGTGCGATTTCCTGGAGGCATATGAAATGTATACAGGAAGATTATGCTTAGGTGTTGACCTCAAATAATACCATGCTATCCTGTCAGAAGTCTTGACATTATGTCTGTGTGTGAAACCGTGAATGCAACAGGCTCATGATATGGAGGATTTTATTCAAACTCACATAAGGGGTTGTGGTAGGTAACGAATTTACTTCGGAACTTAGGGCACATCACTTGCAGATGTTGGACATTGTCTACCTCAGTCCTCATGAATCTGCTAAACGATGCGGCATAGTCTTTGCACTATAGCCCGGTGTCAGGTGATGTTATTTTTACTCCTGTTCACAAGTGCTGCCATCCCCTGGAACCGGAGAGTAGCCGATGAGCATTCAGATGATTCTAAACTTATCTGGGAAATGGTGACATGCACAAGGAGCAAACGTTGCGAGGAATGTGCTTCATAACGATATGTCTTCTTGAATTCAATGGAGTGGCCTACTTCCCATACAAAAATAACTCACTCCGGTGACAAGTACTGTTGCACCTGTTTGAAATTTGTCACATTGAATCGAATCAAACAAATATTTGTTGGAATTCCCTAAGTCTTTGATAGAACAAGACACCTAAGCACAGTGCGATGTGCTTCAGAGCAAGTTCTCTGCTCAAATTCAACGAGTTCAAATCTTATTAAGATTGAATGGACTCAAATGACCTCAGATGAGCTCGACTTTGCTTCTAGCCAAGTGTCATTTTCCCCTTAATTCAGCATTTTCAACCGAAATTAGGTTGTGCCCATACCATGGGCTATGCTCTTGATTCTTGAGGACGAACTGGCTTGTTGCCGCAAATGAATTTGATTAGGCGCCGGCTCCTGTCTTTCTATTCTCTTTTTCTGGGGTAGATTTATGACTAATAACTAGCATATGAGTGAGACAAATCTAAGCAAGGCAATAATTTTCGCTTCACGGCACTGGGCTACAACCTCTCTTTCCGGGTTCGGGACAGAAAAGAACCAAGTATTTCTGCCGGAGCACTGTTCAAATTTCCAGACAGAGCAAGTAAGTCCGCTCTTTAACCAATTGTGCAGATGCCTGTTCAACCATCTGATGGCAAATGCACAAAGTCAGATTGGTTCTTTCGTGTACGGATTCAAATCACATGCCAGCAAAACCTTCTAAGAAGCAATCGCAGTAGTACCTTGAATTCCATCTTCTTATACAGTTCTTGCGCAGGCCCGTTATCTCTATGCACGTGCACGTAAACTTGCTCCACTCCTGCTGCCACAAAAGAAGTATCTTATGGATGGTGGAAGACCGACCTACTGATCACGGTAATGTTCGAGAAGTTAAAGAATGTTACAGCTTATTCTACCAGTTCTTTTTGCTGATTCGAGCGCATAACTGATCATGCTGCTTGCAATGCCCCGGCGACGAGCTGATTTGGCCACGCACAGGTTTCCTATGTAGCCGTATCTGGCCGGTCCCGCTTCATTGATGCGACAGAACAGAGGAGCCCTCACCCTTTCCTGCAAGACCATGTGGGTTTTCATATTTGTTTGATTGGATTCTAGAGATCATAGAAGCTGAAAATGTTTGATTACTTAAGGAGTAATGTGTACCCCGGGAAAAGTCTCTCCATGTAGCAAGTACTGGATGCTCAAGTCGAGCGTTCCAACTATGCTTTTCAGGATCGTCTGCTTGACATTACTGGGTTCCTTCTTGACCTGTTAAATGTCATGTATCATATCAGGAAGTTGCATTTGCAGATGCACAGTCTGGCTCTAGCGAAGAAATTAGCTAAGTCTATGTCTCGACAAAAGAAGAATAGAATTGGATCAGTGAGGCGTGCCATACCGCGACAATGCACATGCATTTCTGCCCATTTTGTGCTCTGCATCGCCTCTTTATGGCATTGAATTCCTATGGAATGCGAACAATTCTGATGTTGACCTCTCTGTTTTAGAATCAAAGGAGCTTCAAGAACACGGCATTTAGATTTACCTGCTCGGCGAATTTCCTTTTGTAATTATTGGCATATCTGCGAGAACAAGCACGATCAGATGAAAGTCAATGTCAATTTCCATAGCGTTGGTATGCAGTACATACCGGTCGTTCGCTCGGTCTTCCCAATGACTCTCTGCCCGTAGCCATGCTGCTGTCTAGTGCAGAGATGTTGGCAGGACCGGTAAGCAACTCATAGACAACATAACCTTGAGAATTGAGAGTAACTGCATCTGCAATTAGGGGATTAGAAAAAAGTACCCAGTATTCTTCATCGAGCAAGGCCTCTCGCCCCACAAATTGTCCGAACTCTTGTATGTTCTCTCGAGACAACTCCCGATCCAATTGCTGCATCCTATCGAACTGGAGGTTTGACAGAGACTTTGTCGTATCAATTTGAGGGGCTGGTAATGCTGCCATGTTCTGCACTGAGAGTTCTTCCACTTTTCCCATATGGGAAGACTGAGAATCCATTTTCCTGATCATTTTATGGAAAAAAGAGGACATATGAAATTGTTAGAATTCATAGGATTAGCTAAGTACATGAACTGAGAAGAATTTACTCACATAGCCCTTGAAACAGCTAGACTCTGGACATGTCTGGGCGTTTGATGTCTCAAACCAGATTCAGGGGCTCTGAAGAATCTTGCTCTGTGAACGGACATGGTTGACATGAGAACTCCTAAACTGGCAGGATGGTGGTGCTATTGCTGTTGGCAATGGAAGACAAGTCTTCTATCTCCAGATCGGAGAAGCAAGTGTCAAAAGATTTGGAGACACTGGTTTGTGCTGGATATTGGAAGCAAAGGGGAAAATTTTAAGTTCTCAGAGAGATATGGTGGTGGATATAAATTACGGCTGCAATAAAACTTTTGCCTACCTGTCATTTGGCGCAAGAAAATTAAAAAAAGAAAATACAACGGGCATGAGAAAGACAATATGATTGATTGAACCAGGTAAGGCACCGGTCAGGACAAAATGATGGTTTTGGAAAAATAAAGAAAAGGGTGATGGTCTGGATCTGCCATGAGTTGTGGTTAGGAGGTCAATTCCAGAGCAGCAGATGCGTGAGCCACAGGAATTCCTTGTCATATCAGTATCAGCTCTGGAGATGCTTCTGAAGGACCCACAGTTTTTTCTGGTAATTATATCGTTCCTTATTTGCCGCCCAAACCCAACTGCAAGGTGCAAAAGGCAAGTCCTCTCCACATGTTTTTGATGACCATAATTAATTTTATCCATTGTAGCCATGTGAGAGACCATAGTTTTGATGAAAACCGGAAGGTGACGCTGCATTTGGAATAGAGAAAACACCAGAAACATGTGTCGGTTTTCATCTCGTGATCAAAGGCGTAGCAAGAAAGAAGCGTCGTCGGCGGCTGAACAGCAGCGGCGTCGAGCCAAGGAAACCGAGGTAGGACAACAGCAGGCGTTACGTGCGCCGCCTGCATCCTAGAATATATTACGCATGAAGATATCTTTTGCTTGTGCCTGTAGCCGCATGGGAACATATACATGCCCCCACCTGCAATACTTCCAATCTTTGTATGCCGATGTTGATTGATTCGGCCTTAGCACACTCCCCTTTTACTTTTCTAATCTTCATTTTCCATATATTGCATGAATATATATGAAAGATTCACCGTCATAACATTATTTCTTTTTATTTCTTAATTTTCCTTCTATGTTCTTGAACAAATATTAAAAGAATAATACGGATCTTTTCTCCAAATATACTAATTTTCCAACTAGTGATTCTTCATAAGTCAATTTTCAGCCATTAATGAACAACGGGCTTAGGCCAATTTCCTCTTACTGTGAGCTTGATCCAACTAGTTAAATTAAAATTCAAAACCATCAATTCAAATTCATTTGTTGCCAACCCAATGTAAATGCACTAATAAAAGATAAATGCTCTTAAAACTATATGTCTATATGTTATCCAATTTAATTCTAATATTTTTGTTTAAGGGCTAAAAATTAATCCTTAATTTTTATGCAATAAATAAATGATCGGATTGTCAAAATTTAGGTGTCAATAATTACATACCTCAAGCACACATAAATAACCTAATGACCCTTCCTTACGTAAAGGATCCAAAAGTTCTAAACTTGTACCTCCCACTCATCAAGACTCTGAACCTTGCTTCGAGAAGAGAGAGATTGGTTGAGAGGTGCAGACTTGGCGGGGATGACGGCGAGCTATGAGAGCAACCGTGAGTCTAGAGATGGCAACGACGGTGTGAGACGGCGGCAGCAAAGGTGGCTGGCGGAGGCGCATGAGTGTAGCATCGGTATTTTGAGTGTTTTGGGACTGTTTGTGTGAGTGAGGGAAACGCAAGGATAGTTTTAGAAAGAGAAATGACATTTTCGTGACCGAATTTGTAGTTTTGAAAATGCATGCATCTTTTTTGGTCAGTGAGTGCAAACTCAGTGATATTTATTGTTTCCTGATGAATATAAATATTTGTGACAATAAAAATAAAAATAAAATAAAATGAAGGATATGAATGTAAATAGCAGTGGGGCAAATGGGTGGGTAGGACATTTAATAGTAAGCCTTAAGGAGGGGGCTTGAGATATAAACTTCTCGGTCCATACCTTAGTTTAATTAATGGGCTTGTCATTGTAACGCTCAGGCCTATATTCCCATTAGCCCAGTACCACATTTTCTCTTCACATTTTTTAATTTAAAAAAAAAATGCTATCTTTGAGGAATAAATTGGTTGATAGATTGATAGCTCGAAGTGAAGGATGTTGAAGCTTGTTTACCGTGACTTTCAATGTTGGCTATTACTTGCTTGTTCTTATTAAGAGAAAAAGGGTGGCTTGGGATGGAAGATCTATATTCTTGGGTCTAGAGCTTAGAATACTTTTGGGGGCAATATGGGCATTTTGATTTAGCGTGGATAGTTGGTAGATAAGGAGATGGGTAGTCACCATTAGATTAAATAGAGATTTACGATTGTAATAGAGGGGTTTATTTATATCACCTGGAAATTTAAATACAAGATATAAGAGTTCACACATTCCCTTGTGAAGAATTCCCTCACTTACGACTAATGCACTAGCCACTAGGTACCCCTCAAGAAGGTTATGAAAAGTTTCTTGTTGTCAGGTGGCACGGCCTCGGCCTTCTCTTTGACGACGAATAGTATTACTCACGTTGCCATTGTTATGCTAAAAAAACATTTAAAACTCAAATCACACCACATATTGTCAAGGACCAGAGGTTTCAAGGTCCAATAGGCTGAGAACGTGGGCTAAAATGGCCGAGCAAGCATTGAAGCTTCTGAAGTGTCAAGAGTTTCATAACTGCTCTCCATTACCTTGAAGGCAGGACACTTGTACTTTAGCGCGTTCTCGTAATTAATGCAGATAGATGAGATATTCACCGTTAGATAAAAGGAAATTTATAATTGTAATTGAAGGGTTCATGTACAAATAGAGGCCTGATTAAATCTAAACATAAGATATAAGAGTTCAGAGCCTTCTCTAAACTTCTTGTGTGTGGCGTGAGTAAAGGCTAACTGGGAAATAGTTTCCTAAGGCCGCACGGTTTATTAAAATTTCCAAACTAAAACCATGCATTAAAAGATTATTCATTTGTAACAACAATGCAAATTTATTATCATCCTTCCACGAATTTGCACGCATTCATGAACAATTTCAATCTCGTAATAATGGAAAAGAAGGTGGCTATAATCCAAGGGAGTAGGTTGATGAACCGCTTTGTGGCCGTTCATGCATTTCGGCATGGCATTTAGAGACTAGTCAGGTTGAGTCTATTCGCGTCTCTCTCGAAAACTATGCTTTTCATATTCTTGATTTCCTGGTTTTGCATTGGTTGGTGCATAAATCAGTGAGAAAACAAGAAACTTAAGAGTAAAGAGGCAAACTCTCCACATAAAAGAAGACATCTCCATGCTAGCTAGTGCCGACTGCTGATCAACATTAGAAGGAAACAAACGGAAAAAAAAAAGAAAGAAAGAAGAAGAGAAAAGACCTTAGTTTTCTCAGGATGAGATCATGAAATATCTCAAGGAGTAATAGAGCCTTGGCTTTATGGAGGAGGCGGCATGCTTCACCTTTGCAAGCTCTCATCTGGGTTAAAGGCCGCAGAGCGATTTGATTAATGTCATTTGAATTGAGCCACGGGCGGAAGCATTATAGATCGTGTGAGTTAAAAATGAAAAAAAAAAAAGGTAAGGCATCGAAAATGGTAATGCTTAGGATCAGTTAGGCCACCCTCGTTTTCTCACACAGATTCCATAATTGGAATCACTTAAAAACTTTTCCTTTTCATATCACGTCAAAGATGGCTGTAAGAAAATCTCAAAGCGTCGAATGAGCGAGCGTAGTTGATGCGCAATACGTATGGCAAATGAGGGTTTCATGGCCAGTATGAGCGATGGTATCTGAAGCTGCGAACCCGAAATTTTATCCTATTTCTAATCAGCTTGAATTGTCTCATCCAGTTCAAACGGATACACCAATCAATTGGAGTAGAGGAACCTACTTGGATCGCTTCATAAGCTGGACCCCCTTTTTTGTTTTTTCCTTTTTTGGTTGGTGAATATGCATGATATCTTGTCGTTGTATGAGTTTGACATATGAAATGAAACTAACAAAAGTCTATTTTGAGATGGACTTGGGATTATCCGCATTAAATGAACATGGATGAAAAGTAAAGAATGTAAAATGTCCATCATAGAAAGACTTACAAAGTAATCCGGCAATTGTGAATAAAAGGAAAGTTTTTCAGTAATGTAACATTCTAACACTAATGACCTACCACCAAAAAAAAAAAAAGAAGAGAAAATTACCAAAAAAATCCTAAACCTATTGTAATTTTTCAAATTCAGTCATAAGCTTTTATTTTTTTTTTTTTATAGCAAATTCAATTCTAAACCTTTAGTAATTGTGTCAATTTAGTCAATTTGACCACATTTGACCGATCAACACCTATAGGGGATGTTTGAGGCGGCTGGCCAGTGGCTTGCTAGGTGAGGAGCAACTAGGTAAGGGCGAGCTTGCCAATCCACTGGCAAGCTTGTTGTCGCTGGGTGAGGCCAGCCCTCATCAACCTTGCCCATGTCCAATGAGGTAGGCCCGGTTGATCAACCGGCGAGCTCGCCCTTGCCTAGCTAGCCACTGGCTAGTCGTTCGGCCCTCCCCTTTGGCTAGTCATTGGAGCATGAGGAAGAAGGAGGGAGAAGGATCTAAAAAATAGAAAAAAAGGAAAAATAAAAATAAAATATTATTAGAAAATTGTTCATTGGCATATCGGTTGGCATCCACATTAGTGCTGGTTGGATGGATTGAATTTGTACAATTGCAAAATGCTTAGGACTGAATTCATAAAAAAAAAAAGATTTAGTACTGAATTGGAAAAATTATAACATGTTCAGAACTTTTTGATAATTTTTTCGAAAGAAAAAGAAAGCGACGCATTTATAGGAGGAATCGCCTGTTCAGTATGTAGGCTCGTTCCATTTTGCTCATCCTCTTGACTTGAATCAAATCTTAATGGAATCTTCGGAAAAGTAGTCATCAAGCTCCGTGGCTATGAAAAGGAGGAAGATGTCATTTTTAACCGTGCAGTATGAAGCTGCTAAAGCTGCCTTTGCTCCTAACCTCCTTATGTAACTGGACCAAGAAAAATTGCATATCCTTGTGTAGTTTTTTTTTTTAAATAAAAATTTAGGCTCCATTTTTTTTAATGAAAACCTTGATATTTCTAGAAATTAATTTTTTTGAGGAGTTCTTTTTGTTGTTGAGAAAATGAGAATATTTTTTGATATTTAATTGAAATCTGAAAATGAATTATAAATCATTTTTTGTCGTTTGAAAGGGAAACTTCTTTTCCTAAAAGGACATGCACTATTTGTATGACAGAAAAAGATACCTAGCGGCTAAGGTCCTGGTCACAAGAGCGAGGCTTCTTTGGCCCAGCCTCTCGGAACCCAAAACATAGGTGTCGGGAACTAACACCTGGCCTTGATGGATCTAGAACCATGCGCCAATTACTTGGGCGCGTGAGCCGAGCCTTCCGATATGACTGCTTAACCTTGGAATGTATAGTCTAGTCTTGGGCTCGGCCTCAAGAGACTCAAACTTGACCGTTGAGGACTTGGGACCTAGCATTGGTGACTTGAACTTAGGAGCCGAGTACTCAAGCATGACCACAAGGAATCGAGCTCTAACTTGGACATAGGAGTTGGGCATCTCACTTGGGAATCGGGCATAGGCACTGAGGTCCCAAGCATGGTAGGTGGGAACTTAGGCACGGCCACTAAGGTCTCGGCCTTAGCCTCAAGAGACTTGGGTTCAACCTTTGTGATAGTGGCCCAGTGTGGATGACTTGGGCATAGGAGCCAAGTACTTAGGCCCGACGCCAAGAACCTAGCACAAGCATCGAGGTCTTGAGTTTGGGCACCAGTAAGCTAGGCACAAAAGTTGAGTAATCAGGTAGGACTACCAAGGACCCCAGCACAAGCATTGGCGTCTCAGGCTCGGCCTTTGTGGACGTCGGTCTCGACTTGGATGCAAGAGTTGGGTACCTAGGCATGATTGCTAGGAACCCGAGCACAAGCACTGGAATTTGGGGAATAGGCACTGAGGTCTCGAGCCTAGCCTTAAGCGATTTGAGCTTGAGCTTCGGTGACTTGGGCATGGGAGCCGGCTACTTGTGTTTGGCTGCTAGGGACCAGGGTATGGACATTGGGGTCTTGGCATTGGTGTTAAGGGACTTGGGCTTGGCCATTGAAGAACGAGCCTAGCCTTGATGTACTTAGGCTCGGCTAAAAATTACTTGGGCATACGAGTCGGGTATCTAGGCATAGCTGTTGAGGACCCAAGTGTAGCCTTAGCAGAATGAGGTTAGGCGCTAGTGATTCAAGCATGCCAACATGGTTGTTGGGGACTTAGGTACAAGCACTAGGGTTTTAGGTACAAGCACTGGGGTTTTAGGTACAAGCATTAGGGTTTCGGACTTGAGCCTAGCCTTCATGGACCTGAGCTTTGGGCGTTGATGACTTGGCACAAGAGTTGAATATTTAGGCATGACCGTTGGGACTTGGGTACTAGGTTCTTGGGCTTGGTCTCAAGGGACCTCAACCTAGCCTTTGTGGGCCTAATCTTGGTTGATGAGAACTAGTCCCTGCCTCGATGGACCCAAGCCCCAAAGCTGAGAACTTGGGCATGGCTATCAGAAATCTAGGCATGCGCTTTAAGGTTCTTATGCCTAAGTGCCGAGGTCTTTGGTTCAGACGCCAATATTTAGTTGTATTTTGGAAAATGATTTTTGATTTCAAAAGAGGAGTAATTATCATGAATTTAGCATAGGTTTTCCTTGTTGAGTATAAAAAAAAAAATCTCTTTAATTTATTTTCATAAGCAAATCATATGGCAAAAATTGAATATGAGTTATTTTCTACGAAACAAATGAAATTTATATATGCTGTCATGCACGCCTATATCATATATTGCATGCAAGCAAATGGAGTCTAAAACGGTTTGAGGCAATCTAAGACTTGAAACATTATGATAACAAAATCATAGGTCCGGAAAATGCTTGCATGGACATAGGGTGCGTTTGGGAACCACTTCCCAAAGCCCCTTGGGCCAAGTAAAGGGTGTTTGGCAAAAAATTTTGAACCCCCATTCTCCAAATGCTAGCCTTGTGAAGGCTGAAAGCCCAAGGCAGGTCCTTTCCTGCCTTGGGCTTTCGGCTTTTTCGGCATGCCCACGCGGGCATTGTTCATATTTTTTTTTTCCAAAATTATCCTTACGAACTTTTTGTTTTGCCGTCTTTTGCCCTTGTGAGGACACTGTTCATCTTCACCACTTGTTCTTCCTGATTGCGAGGGACCAGTGACAGCTAGAGGGACGCCGGCGTGATCACGACAACCTAGGCAATCATTGTCGGAGAGTCGGGTGACCTCCGTGAGTCGTGGTGACTCAACGACCATGGCGAGGGGCCACCCCGACGAGTCGCAGAGGTCCAGATCTGGGTCCTCATGGCTTAGATTTGAGTCGACAACGGCTGATCGGGGTCGCGCGACCCTCGCTGAGGTCCCCCAACCTCAGGCTAGGGTTGCATAGCCTCGGCGACGGCTGATCGGGGTCGCGCTACCGCCGGAGGTCGAGGCAGCGCCGTAGTTGAGGTTGTGGTGGAGGTGGACAATGACGGGGTCGACAGCGCGGGCGGGGAAGGAGAGGAGGAGCTCGAGGAAGGCGAAGAAGGGAGGGTCGTCGAGGGTCCAGGGGCTGGTCTCGTTGGAGTACCAGTGGGCGACAGGGAGGGAGTGGGTCAGGGCGAGCCAGTGGCGGTGGACCTCGAAGTCGGTGCTTCGGTAGGAGGGGACCAGGAGGAGCTTGACACAGGCGGCGGCGACTGCATGCCACAGGAGCTTGGAGGCCGGCGATGGCGGCGGCGGCATGGGGGCGGTGAGGTTGGGGATCGCCGGTGAGGGTCTAGGTTGAAGAAGGAGCTGCGCATCGTGCGGCACCTAGGAAAATGACCAAAAGAAGACTTTGATTTTTACTAAAATTTTATTAAAAAAGAGTCTAAACTTGGATTTTATTTTAGGTTATAAGTTATAAACTATTTTGATGTGAATTTAACTAAAGTTTTAAGTACATAATGTCTGTATTTATGACCCACACTATTCAAATTTTTTTATTTTTCTTTTGGTAATTTTTTTTTTATCATAAAAGTCCTTTGTCCCCCAAACACCATTTTGTTCAAAGGTACTTCACAAATGGCTTTTAAATTACAATTTACCAAACACAGTTTGCATTTTGAAAAACACCTTTAACTCAAAGGTCTTTGTATTTTCCTAAAGACTTTCCCAAAAAGTCTTCCCAAACGCACCCATAAACTATAATCTAAGAATGATGCAAAAGTCATCACGGAATATGGATTTTTTCATAGATAGTTTGGTTCATCTGTCATCACAGCTGCAAACTAAAAATATTCCAGCATGTAAATCTCTTGCAGTACCTTTACAGAAATTACCAACGACGTAGGCAATAGAACATGCCTTTTGCCAAGCCTCGGTGACTGATTTGTGTTTGTTTCCTTCACCACAGGGACACGAATAAGTAGGATATCGGTCAACTTTTCAGAGGTGAAATGCTCGTGAGCAGGGAGTAGAGAGTTGACTAAAGTTCATTTAATATTGCGATAAGTTTCTAGCTTAATTAAATAAGAAGATGGCCACATGTAATTAAAGTCGATGAAACCAAAAGAGCCCTAAAGCAAAAGACGACAACATGGTTATAATCACCGGCATGGAAGAATCGTTGCCACCTGGCAAAAATGCATGAATTCATGCGAAGCAACTGGGACCCACTTTTAAAAAAAAAGAATCAATAATGAATTAGGAACAAGTCTTAAAGAAACTAGTAAAAGTAGCTTCTATAATCCGATTACACAATAATGACATTAATCCAAATCCGATTACTCATTAATTTAATGTCCTATCTTCTTTTTATTGTCTAGTCGGAAAACAAAACGGCATCCTTTCGACAATAAAAACATAGATGCATGGCTAAATAGTTTGGAAATATAAGACTATGGTTTTTGTCGCCGTCGCTTAATAAAACAGAATTATTAAGCGGAATTAAAATAATGAGGAAGCGATGCTAGATATCCTAATCCTTAATGAAACCTTTTCCTTAAATGACTTGAAGATTTCCTACTTGGGTGCTTAAACAAGATTCCATTTATTTCAGCACTCCATTGAAACTTATTATGTTACTTATTAAGTTTAAGTAAGATAATTAATATAAGCTAACACTTAAGTGAAAAAAGAAGAAGTGTTTTAATTGATGCTCAGAACATAAGGTCTACTTCTTCGTGAACTTTCACCAGTATTGCCATGCTAAATTACATTCAAAACTTAGATCACACAACAGATTCTATCAAACCCAAGTTTATTTAGGTTTCCAAACTAAAGTCATGCATTAAGTGATTATTCATTTATATGAACGGTGCAAAATTCTTATTATCTTTCCACGAATTGCAACTCATACACGAACCATCCCAGTCTCACGAGAATAGAAAATATGGTGACCAGTTGAAAGGCTGAGGAGGAGGTTGATGAACCGCTCGGTGACCGTTCGTGCGTTTCGGCACGAACTTTCGGGCCCAGACATGCTTGCCATTGATGATGAACTTGGCCTTCCCTGAGGCGTCGAGCACGTGCTCGATCGTCGAGGCCGACCGGAACACGACCCGCGCGAACAGCGGCTGTTCGCCTGCCTGCACTTCCTGCATGTGCAGCTCCTCCACACAGTCCCCGTACCCCATCGTCAAGAACTCCCGCACCTCCCACTCGTGCACTGGGTACCCCTTCGAGAACGTCACGAACAATGTCCGGTCGTCGGGCGGCACGGCCGTGGCCTCATCTCTCTCTTCGAACCAGTATTTTCGGTTCTGGTGGCCAGTGGGGACGCGTCGGTTGATCATGACGTGGTCGTTTGTGTTCTCATTCCTGCGCCGCCGCATCCCTGGAAACGAAGGGCTATCGGGGAGGCAGACCGGGGGCGTCGATGGGGACGGGTCGTGACGAGCGCTCCTCATTGCAATGGCGTTCTGCATTATGTCGGTCAGGGCCCTAACGCACACGGTGTCGATAATCTTGGAGATCACTCGGCGGGCATCATCCCGGTTCTCGTGGAGGAACTGCGGGGAGATGCGCCGGCCTATCACGCCTCGCATGAGAGGGACGTCGGCGCCGTCGTTCGAAAAGCTGCTGTGGTTGAAGATGAAGTTGAGGCAGGCCATGGCCTCGTCAGCGAGGTCGCTAACGAGCATCTTGGGAAGCGAGAGGACGGTCTTGACAGCGTGGGGGAAGCCGGAGCGCTCGAGCCAGAGGAGGAGGGCGACGACGTGGAGGGACTCGGCCGGGTCGCGGCAGAGGTGAATGGCGAGGATCGTGTAGAGGGCGCGGTCGATGGAGTGGAAGAGCGCGTAGTGCTGCGGCGGGATGGGATGAGGCGCGGCGTTTTCCCCTTCGGGCCAGTCCATTTCTTCCTAGTGGGTGCGTACGTACGTATAGGTGGGGAAGGACTCGGTTAAGGCGCTGAAATCCTGCACGAAAATCATCCATCGTTGTAATGGGGAGACTGTTTTCTTCTTTCTTTCAAAAAGGTTAGACGAAATTACGACGCTGAGTATACTGAAATCCAGTGAACTCGAAGCGAAGGGAAGAAAGCGAAACTAGTCAAGCGTGCCTATCCGGGTTATCTCTCGAAAACGATGCCCACATCGGTTTAAACGAAGAGGGACGAAGGCCATGTTCTTGATCTTCTGGTTTTCGCATCGGTTGGTGCGCAGATCAGTCCGAGAAAAACGAGACATTTAAAGAGCAGAGAGGAAAGACTCTTCACATACCACGCTCGAAGAGAAGACATCTCCATGCTTAGCTAGTGCTGAACGCTGATATTACAGAGAACAAAAGCAGAAACAAAAGCCCAAAATAAGAAAAAAAAAACATGAGTTTTTCTCAGAAGGAGATCATGATGAACCGTCTTTTAAGGAGGTTATGGCGATTTTAAAGAGAAACCAAAGCCTTGAGACTTTATAGGGGAACCGGCATGCTTCGCATATGGAGTGATGTGATTAATGTCATTTGAATTTGAGCCATGAACGGACACCATTTCGAGCGAGGAAAAAACCAAAAGAGAGAGGAGCGATAAAGGAACCGAATGTGGTAACGCTTAGGATCGGTGAGGCCACCCTCGTTTTCTCGCACAGGGACTCCTTAGTTGGAGTTACTTCAAAACTTTTCCTTTTCAGACCGTGTCAAGGATGGTAGCGAGAAAATCTCACAGGGTGTAGAACAAGCAAGGGGGGTAATTAATGCGCAATTCGTTTAGAGTGACGGTATCCGAGGCCATGAACCGAAATCTTATCCTATCCTGCTCAGACCTATTCAGATTTCTTCATAAACCGCACCCCTTTATTGTGTTTTCGGTCAATGAATATGTAAGATCTCTTGTATAAACTGGTTGTGGTTTGAGCTCTGCCAGTCTACTTCACGTTTCATCCATGCCGAAATCCCTCAGTTTCTTGGGCAAATTCACCCTCCAGTTCATTTAATATCCTTGAGAGGTTCTTAAAGGTTGTCCTGCCAGTAAGTTGACAGGTCCTAGAATATAGTCAGTACAGACTGAGTAGCGAGGAGGCCATTTCTGCAAACTTGACGAGTGAAACCAATGGCAAGTCTATTTTCACATGGACTTGGGCTTATTCACGTGAGATGAACACAGATGAAAAGTAAAGAACACGAAATGCCGGTCACACAAACAATTACAAAGTAATTCGGCAAATGTGAACGAATCAGTGATGTTACATCCTAGTATTCATAAATTACCTTAAAAAAATGCAACAATTTTATAGGAGGAATCACCACTTCAGGCGTGGAGGCTCATGTCATCTTGCTCATCCTCTCAATGTGAATCAAATTCTAACAGAATCTTCCAAAAAGGCGGCCCCAACCTCAAATTGAGAATCCACATATGACAGATACCATCCCAGCAGCCGATTAGTTCAATAGCACTCGTTACTCTGAAATAGGCGCGCTGCTCTCGGGGTTCAGCTCCCATCACCAAACTATAATATCGGTCATCGAGCTCCGCAGCTATGAAAAGGAGGAGCATGGCATTATTAACTTTTCAGTATGAAGCTGCTAGCTGCCCTTGCTCCTGACCGCCTTATGTAACTGGACCAAGAATAATCATCTATCCTTGGGCAGGACCGCAAAGAAATACTTCTTGGTATGCAAGTCGTGCATTCCTATATCATATATTGTATCAAAGCAATGAAGTCCAAAATTGTTTGAGGAAATCGATGAACTTTACACAGGTTCATTCAAAAGAATCATAACCTCAGACATTATAATAACAAAATCATTGGTGCTAAAAATACCCGCATGACATCTCCTACAAACTAAGCATGATGCAGAAACCATAACGGTCTAGTCAATTTTCTGTGAGACCCTCTGTAAAGTCAATATGACCTTTTCATACATTAGTTTGGTCCGTCATGTCATCACAGCGGTAAACTAAAGCTATACATGATTCCAACCTTTTGATGCACGGTAAGCATGCCAAGCCAGCTTTGACCCCTGTTACATTTCTGGTCCTTGCTTGCCGGTGCAAAAACAAAAAAAAAAAATTTCCACCAGAACGTTAGAAGTTTTGGCAGTAATGCCACATCTGCTCTGTCAGCGAAAGAGAGTTTTCAATAGTCCCATGCATCATTCTTGTGATTGACAGGTGAACAAAGAAGGAAACCAAGATATCAAACTGGACTGATATTCACACTCTCCAAAATGTTGCCAGTAAACTTCATATTTACGTTCCTTGCTGGCCCTGCAAAATATCCCATGATGTCAGTACAGCCTCTACCGCCATTATCAGTCCCAAAAATTTAAGCACTGTGGTTTTCACCATCAAGATCTCTCTCTGGCCCCTGCAATATCTAAGAAAATTTTCAGAGAAAACCTAACAGCCTTAGCCAACCTTTGAATAGAAACATAACTTTGATCACTATCAGGATTTCCTTTGGATCCCTCACATAGGCACAACCAGAAATTTCTGGCTGTTCTAGGCCTCTAATAAAGGAACTAGACAGGGTGTCTCCTTGGCTTGGCTTGATCATTTCTGTAGGTCATAAAAATGATTTTATGAGTTACTGCCAAAATATAGGAAATATATCAAGACAAGGATATAATAGATGGGGAACTACATTAGAGCATACAAGTACTTGAAATGTCATCTCATTGACCGCGATCTCTCCTCCAACTTTCACACGATTTTCTTTGAATCTCAACATCTGCAATACTTCAAGTTCTTCTTGTCAGGCTTTCACACTATATCATCATTTGTTCTAACATATGCTAGCATTAACCAACTTAAAAGAAGTCTTACATGTCCTTGTATCATGCATGTAACCTTACCATAGAACAGTCAATTTGATGTCCTCTCCAGCATCGGCATCCATAAATTCCTTTCATTCCATATTGAATTTCTACGGCATGTAGCTTTTCTATTCACATGTACGTAGCATTGTCTCAAGATGACTTTTGCCTTACATGAGTGTACGTACAGTAATAGCTTAATACGTGACTTTAATAATTTCCATGTTTAAGCACCAATAGGTTACAGAATGTCAACATTCAAAATGCAGAAAGAAATGTAATGCAGAACCTGAGCTTCCACAGAAGACATCCGAGCCAAATAACTCATACAGCCTTACTGCAGAAGGAGAATCTGTGGAGATATCAAGATGAAGTTCAACTCCATAGTTGAGTTGGTGCTAATATGTCAGGGAATGTATCCTATTCATCAAACGTTGCTAGGGCATGGAGCTACTGCAAAAGGTCCCCTGTCAGTGAGCAATTTCACTGGTCAAGTTGAAACATGGCATGAGATTAAAAGTAGTATGAAGGTGGAGCGTCTGAAGCATGCTAAATGGCTGTTGTCCATAGAGTTTTGGCATGACTATGCCCATTTGCTTGATAAACCAGGAGCATGGGCATCTCCTTTTGTCAATCATTGGTTGAGTATCATGCCTTCGTCTCTAGCTTATCGTTAATAGTTAAAGTTGGACTTCCACTTGCACATGCTGCCATCCTGCAAATACTGAAAGAACAATAAAAAAAGATCACAGATAGGAAAGGAAATGGATTATTAACAGCATTCAAAATGGGAACAAGAGATAACAAAAGTTCACTTTTGTCGGCATTGAGTTATACGAGCTTGGCCGTTAACAATAAAACGCTTTCTTTGGCTGATGCAACATTTGAGCTGTTCTTGGTAATAAAGGCAACAGTTAACAACATAAGAAAGATACTCGATATGATCTTTTGTCGGCATTCGGAATCTCGCTATTGTAGGAAACGGCAAAAGTATCTCTTCCAGATTAAAAAGAAAAAAAAGAAACTTAACTACATCAAGAGGTACGAGGAACCCTATGAGGTATAATAACAAGTTGATCAATTTGAAAAGAAATTCCCCCTATCATCTGCCATTTGCCAAACCGATACCAGTACATGATTCAAAGAAATTAACAACTTTTGGCCAAATAAAGGAAAGAAGAAATTAACAACTACCACTCTGTAAACTAAAAGAAGAAAAGAGGAAACAGTCAGAGAGGAAGTATCTTCTATTGAAATGGGTAACCCAAAATTTTCATAGCAAACAGAATAGGAAAATGCTAATGTTCCAATGTGTCACTAATTCATTCATATATGCATACTAAATAGCATCGGCGGATCTAAAGATAGGAGGAAACTATTAATGAAGTAGAAGATTGCTGTTCCTAAAAAAGAAATGTATGAAACCCCTCGAAAGGCTCAAGTACACATCTTTTGATAATGACATTAATAGAACGGAGTTCAACAAGAATCGCATACATTTCCTTCTCGCATTCCATTTCAAACGACATGTCTATCTATTCTTTTGCAAACTTTCTATACTCTTCCTGCAGAAATGTACACCACGAAGGAAAGTAGCGCATGGTTTCTCCACTTCTAATGGAAATTTACAACAACGTAGGTGACAGAAGAGTCAGAAACGAGAGGTGCCTGAGCGGAACATGGAAACCGCGAGGCAACGAACGATTCAAGCTGGTGGATCATATACAGATCGACCCTCGAACGACTTCCACGGCATTTCAATCTTAAAACCATATATAGTCGGAAACAGAACACACCACCATACCATATCATATCATCAGGGTCACTACTTGTTCTACACGAAAATCAACATGGAAAGAGAAATCACTTCACTCGGGACACGTAGCACGAATTCGCTCCCAGCCCGTCGCTAATTAGCGAGGATTGGACGCTTTCGTTTTCCCCAACGTTCAACGGGCAAAGCAGAAGCAAGAAGCAAGCGAGCTCCTTTACAGACACCCACAAAGAGGTCGCAACGAAGTTGCCAGTACGTAAGAACGGCTGATATCTTCACAAGCTCGCGATCATGCACGGCGACCCATCACGAGAAACTAGCGATGCTCACCCCGCGTTCTTCTTCTTCCGGCGACATGGGACGCGTCGGCGACGGACGTCGTCCAGTATGTCGCCGTCGGGCTGACTAAGGCGGCCGGAGAATCTGGAAATCCGTACGGTCCGGGCGTGCTCGTGGAGATTCTAACGAGCAACGAGAGAGCAAACTACTTCGCCGGAGGCGAGAGCGCCGCCGTGCCCGGGAAGCGTCGGGCGTGGGGGTAATACTGTAATTTCATGGTTCTCGATTTTCTGGTTAATCCTCGGACGGTACTGATTTTTCACGTTTTTACGTCGTGTGAGTTGTTTGTCGGTCGCGGCTTATCACAAAGTAAACTACTTTTTTTTTCCTTGTCAAAATCTAAATAATTACTCATATAAGTTCAAAACCAATTAAAAAGATTTATATATAGTTTAGTTTTTTTGAAAGTTTCATTAATTTAAGATTACAAGGAACTCAAAGTCCATTTGCCGTGATATTTGAAAAATTAGAAAATTTCAAGTAAAAGTCGATCCGAATGAAGCATATGTAGCATGTTTTCATCTTAGATTGATAAGGAACATCTAGACCTTTCGCATTTGCATTGGCTTACACATAAATTCACATCCCGAAACTTAGATGATGTTTTCAATATTAAAGAGAAAATAAAAGATTACTATTTGTCAATGTCATGTATCAAGAGATTTGTCAAAATAGGCTCAAATTTTATATGTTAGGTTGTTATATAAATTAGTTATATTTAGTAAATGAGTCATAAATAAATTTAGAATAATAAGACTTAAGATAATATGTGTATTAAATGGGTTTACAATTGACACAGGCCTATTTTATCTCTATGACTCTCTCTCGCCTTATTCGATTTTGTGTTTGTTCACTTTGCGCTTTTATTTCAATTTTGGTATGAGTTTTCATAAATTGGGTTACATATGCAAGTGCTTTAAAAATATGAGTCGAGCTAGTTGTTGATTAGATATGAGTATTAGATATGAGTCACTAGATTTATATTTTATGAAAATAAGTAGAAATGGGTAAATGAGTCAATTTGGGTCGGATTATTTTGGATCCGATCCGATCTATCCAACCCATCTGTTTGACAGGTCCACGTACCAAAACCTATCGATCTTCCTGGGCCGAGGCCCGACTGGAAACTGGGTCCATACCGTCGGCCCGTCGTGCTCTGTTTCCTCTGTAATCTCACAGCTCGGTGACGTACCTTCTACAGAAACCTCACAAAACCCTAACCAGCGAGACGAACGGGGCCACAGTCCCCTCCTCGGGATTCTCCGACAGATGCCCCCAATAGCCGACGATTCCTCCGACGATAGACGACCACCCGATCCCCGCGCCGTCCCCGGCTCGTCCCGACAGATCTCCGATCCTTGTTTCCTCAATGCGAAGTGCTGTCCGGGCTCCCGATTCGGCTTGCTGATGCCACCGGAACTGTCTTCCGCCACTTCCCCATGAAGGGCAGAGATTCCCAGCAAAAACCCATCTCGGAATCCGATCGAACTACTGTGAAGTTCCGATTTTTAATCGAAAGGGGCAGTAGCAGCGCTGGAGCTGTTGGGGGCGGAGCTGGAGCTGGAGCTGGAGCTGGAGCTGGGTCGGGTGATGGCAATGGGCTGGTGATGACCCTCCTATCCCTCGTCGCTCGCCGTCCTAGGGTTCGAGCCGCCGGTGTCGCCGCAAGCTGCTTCCACGCTCAAGCTCAGGGAGGATCTCGCGGAGAGGTAATCGATGGACCCGAGGCTTGGTTCGTCAAAGTCGCGTGCTCCGTGTTCGTGTATTCGCGCGGCGTGGATGCTTGCTTGGGTTACTTGCGGCGGCACCTGACGCCCTCGATTGCGTTCGAGGTCACTCGGCGGCTGGGGGATCCGAAGTTGGGCTTCGGGTTCTTTGAGTTCAGTAGGGTCAACGTGGGCGTTGTCCATTGGCCGGTGACTTATGATATGCTCATGAGAATGTTGTGTCGAGCTGGTCTTCATGATTCGGCAATGGCGGTTTTTGATTGCATGAGGAGTGACGGGCATTCAATCGATAGTGCAAGTTACGGGTTTTTGTTATTGTCATTTGTGGAAGCGGGTAAAATTGAAAGTGTGAAGCATATAATTGGGAAGGTTCATAGCAGTGAGATACAGATGAGTTCCCACATCTGTAATACAATATTGAACTTGTTGGTCAATAGGGATCAGGTGCACCAGGCTATTTCCTTGTTTAAGGAGCATTTGCTATTGCACGCCAGTCCTGATACTTGGACTTTGAATATTTTAATCAGAGGTTTATGCAGAGTAAGAGAAATCGATAAGGCATTTCAACTTTTCAATGATATGGGGAGTTTTGGTTGTTCTCCAGATATTGTTACTTTTAACACACTTATAAATGGATTATGTAGGGTCAAGGAGATAGATAGGGGGCACCATTTATTGAAGGAAGTCCAATCAAGGTGTGACGTCTCACCGGATGTTGTGACATACACGTCAGTTATATCTGGTTGTTGCAAGTTGGGTAGAATGGAGGAAGCATCCCTTCTGTTTGAAGAGATGAACAGTTCTGGCATTAGACCTAGTACGGTTACTTTTAATGTCCTAATTGATGGCTTTGGTAAGGCTGGAAACATGAGCTCTGCCCTTTCCATGTATGACAAGATGCTCTCTGTTGGTTGCTACCCTGATGTTGTTACCTTTACTTCCTTAATTGATGGGCATTGTCGAGTGGGGCAGGTGAATGAGGGCTTGAAGCTTTGGCGGCTGATGTCTGCTAGGAACATATCACCCAATGCTTATACCTTTTCAGTACTTATCAACACATTATGTAAGGATAATAGGTTGCACGATGCTCGTGAATGTTTAAGACAGTTGAGGTGGACGGATATTGTCCCTAAACCATTTATTTACAATCCAGTAATGGATGGGTTCTGCAAAGCGGGTAACGTAGATGAGGCAAACATAATATTGGCGGAGATGGAAGAGAAGGGATGCAGACCTGATAAATTGACATTTACAATTCTCATCATTGGGCATTGTATGAAGGGGAGAATGATGGAAGCAATGAGAATTTACAATAGGATGCTGTCGGTTGGTTGTGCTCCCGACAGCATCACAGTCAATTCTTTTGTCTCTTGCCTTTTAAAGGCTGGGATGGCTAATGAAGCCTTTCACATAAGGCAAACTGCCTTGGAGGGCCTGAATTTGGGTCTATCCTCTTTGAATAGGGCTGTTCCTGCTACAATGAATGCAGACATTCTTGTGGCTGTTTGATGGAAAACTGCCACACGCTGGGCTTCAATTTTTTGCGGCTCGAGTGATTGAGTGATGTCCTTCCACCATCATACATCCTCGCAGGTGTATAGCTTCTTGCACGAATCAGTTATGAAGCTGTAAGTAATCTGGCTGACTCGTTATTTGAAATTAGTAATATAATAATTCTTGTTGTGCTATTTGTGAAAGATACCAAATGTTCATCATTGTTGTTGTCGTCGTTATGATTATTCTGCTTTGCTGGTGCTACAGTTAGAGAATATTGCGGTTTGTTATTTGCATTAATGGATGAATGACAATGGATCCTACTATCTGTCCTGCTTGCCTCCAATCATGTGCTGTCCTGATTAAAGATTTGGACATGTGTTTAGTTTCACTTTCCATGCTCTTAAAACCATGGTGCACAAGATCTCATTCCTTGCTTGGTTGAACCCACCTCATTGCAATCTTACTATGTTTTCTCTTTTACTTGGCATTCAACGGTCAGTTGCTCCATCGCATCATTGATCTTGCCAAAGTCTTCACATAAATTGGCAATAAGCAACTGTTGCCACCACCTCCTGATTTGTTTCTGCTGGATTAATGATCCTTGTGATTTTGATAGTGTGGATGATTCAATTAGCGAACTGCTGACTAAGCTTGGAGAGTAGTTTTTTCTCTTTTTATTTTTGGGGATGTTTATAAGTATTAAGGCGCTGATGTTGTTTTTATGAAGAATGAAATGCACAGTAGGATTTGCGGAATAATGTCCATCAGTTTTTTAGAGTGGACTTGTTTACCAACTTTGTTTTCATGTTTGTTGGTTCTCAGGCCGGGACGTAGCTCAATCTATCATGGGGCATGAGAAGTCTTTTGATGTTGTGCAGAGCTTATGCATATCCAGTACGGCAACATCAGGACGTGGGAGGTTATACCTGGCATCACAGCTCAGCTCAATTATGCAGAGAGCTGGAGACAGTTGTTTCGTGTATGGTAGAGAGATTTTGATAGCTATCTAGATGTCCCCATGGATCAGAAGTCCACAATGGAGACTTCTAGCATCCAAGTCGAAAGTCTCTGGCTTATGCATCACTAAAGAGTGAGATGATCAGGATTGAACAATGCCCTCAGGAAAAATGAAACGCAGCTGCTATTGCAAGGCCTTAATGGGTCATTAGCTTTCCAGATCCCTCCATCCTCTGCTCATTTTAAATGTAAATATCCGCTGTTTTTGATCATCCGAAATAATTTGTCGGCCTCCCATTAATATGCAAAGGAGGAGAAATTTTAGCAAGGTCGAGAGAAGGGATCGATTTTTGGGTTATGTTTCATCGTAAGCTAAAAGGGAAAGGATCCAACGATTTATATTCTTTTGTTGACTACATTTTATATCACTCTAGGAAGATATTAAATTAGCAAAGGTTTGGTACAATTCTTCTTCCTGGGGTAAAAGAATGAGGCATATTTCACCAGTTTCTCTCTCTACTCCTGAGCTGTAATTTATTTTGATCGATCGGTCGAGTGGAATATGATATAACAGATGAAAAGAGAACTATGGAGATAGCGATTTGAGAGGTTTGCACGCACCAACAGGACCATTACACCCTTACCTATTGTTGAATGGGAGAAGATATCACGGAGAATATTCATTTACGGACTTTAATCCGATATTTTGCTGGAGGTAGCAAAATGAGTCTTAGACTCATATATGGCCCATTTAAATCATAAATGGGTCATATATGGGTCACTTGTTTGTTTGAAGAAACTTGTTAAATGGGTTTAACAATTAAAAATTTAAGATAGGTGAATCTTAATTGGGTCTTAAATGGGTTAGATTTAGAATCCATTTTCAACCAAAACTTCACAATTTCTTTCTTCCCTCTCTTTAACTTTACATATATATATATTTTATAAAAATCAAAATTATAATTAATTTAAATTTAAATTTAATTTAATTTTCCTTTCTTCAACTGGTGGCGGGTACGGTGATGGTCGGCGACCGGCCAAAGAAGAAGAATAAAAAAGAAAAAAAAAGAAAAAGAAAAATAAAATTTAAAATTATATTCTTAAACAATAAAAATAAAAAATAATTTAAAATTTATTTTATTAAAAATAAAAATAATTAAAAATTTAATTTTTTAAAATAAAAAGAATTAAAATTCGATTTTAAAAAATAATTATTTTAAAAATTATAAAAAGTGTCCATTAAATTTGTGTTGTATAAAATTATTTTAGCAATACCATTTTATAAATATATATATAATAAACTTTCTTAAGTTTAGTTAAATAAGTTGGATATGAGTCAAGTATATGTCGCCTCAGTGCGGGTAAATTTTTTTTGCTACTACTGATAAATGGGTTATAAACGGGTTAAATGGGTCGATTTGGGTCGAATTATTTATAACCCGATCAAGACCCGACCCACATGTTTAATGGGTCTAGCCATAAGTCAATTTCTATAAGGATATGAATATTAGCTAATCTCCGTTAGTAGTTGGGGTTCGGGAATGGCTGGTGAAGGTGGCTAGCCACATGCGAAGGTTGTGATGCCCTTGTTGGCCCTCGTTGGAGGGCCACACCATTGCTGGTTGCCAATCTTCCTTTTCACGTAAAGACACAAGAAAAGACCTTTCGCCGCGAGCCAAGTGGAGGGCTTTTTTGTTTTGTCCTGCACAAGAAAAGATCTTCGAGGGAAACCAGGGCTTATCGAGTAACGGTTGCCGGTTTCTGAAGGAAGGAACGAGGCTTACTCCAGGTTGTGAAATGCCGATCTCCATGGGTCTAATTTTGGAGAAAATATTCGTCTCTTGGGTATGAGAAAAGTATAAAAAAAGTTCTAAACCTATTACATTAATATCGGTTCATTTTAATTTTTTTTTTAATTGGAGCAAAGTCCAAAACATTTTCACATTTATATCTATTGAATTAATCATAAAAGTATGAAAAAAGTTCTAAACCTATTGCATTAATATTAATTCATTTTAATTTTTTTTAATTAGACCAAAATTTTAAACATTTTCACATTGATATCAATTAAGTTCATTCGATTAATTTAGGTAAGAAATTATTGATGTGAACACCGCCATTCGATGTGACACGAATAACACTAATGTAGAAATTTTTAAATTATTTTTGAGAAAAAAAGAAAGGAAAAAGAAATAAATAAATGCAAAAAATTATTAAAAAATTATAAAAAAATCCACTTGGTGTCATTTGTGCAACATAGGATGGGTGTCCACGTGAGCAATTTTTGATTTAAATTGGCAAGGTAGACTCAATTGGTATTAATATGAAGATATTTACGACTAAATTAGTCTAATTGAAATGTTTATAATTATATTGATAACAATTTAATAAGTTTATGATTTTTTTGGTACTTTTTTAACCTTCACCGTGTCCGACAAAGGCTTGGGAGGGTTGACAAGGGCATTCCAGCCCTTGCCTGTGGCCACGATCTTTGTCAACCATCGCCTAGGCTAGGATCGACAAAGGAAAATAGAAAAAAAAAGGAAAAAAAAAAAAGACAAAAAGGGAAAAAAATAGAAGAAAAAAAGTTGAAAAATTTATAAAATTTGTCTATGTTAGCGCCAACTATCTTAACAGTTGTATTATGTAGGAAGGTTGGCATTTACTTCGGAGATTACCGGTTTAAATTGGTTAAAATGACTATATTAGCAAATCATCAAAATATTTGAGACTAAATTGATCAAATTGAAAGTTTAGAATTGAATTGAATCCTGTACAATAGGTTTGAGACTTTTTAAATAATTATCCCCCACATTTGCATGCCTTGTTATTAATCACTCTATGAACATATTAAATTGGAAAATCTTTGGTACTATTCTTGTTTCTTTGGGGGAAAGAATGAGGCGTATATCATGAGCTTCTCTCTCCGGAGCTGTAACTCCAGTCGATCGAGCTCATGGGAAATGACAGATGCAAGAAAAAGAGAACCGTGACGATTGCAATTTGAGAGCCTTATAGTGTCTCAGGCACCAATAGGACAAGCAATTACTGTAACGGACGAGCAAAAAGAAAAGGAAAAAGAATTACTGTTGTGCAACATTTGCAAATACGATGTAATTCGAATTAGCATGTTAAGGAATGAGGATATGAATGGCGGCTAATCGAACTATGAACTTTTGCTTATCTTTGCATGTGTAATTTGCCCTGCGAATAAAAGAGTTGGCTACTGTCTCTTCTGGTGCAATCAAAGCTAGTATCACCTCTCCTAGGCTATCTAAACATCGCATGGTCAGTGTTAGCATGTGTGTAAGACCGTGCATTCAATCTCTACCAAGTAAATAAGCGAGAGCGTTTGGCTTGAGTGAAATTTTGCCCCTTCAATCCCATGCCGTTTTAATGGCGGAAGAATCATATTTTCCTTTGCAGCAATGCGTTATTCTTGCAACGATAGGGTTTCATGCCATGCAAACATAGATTGGCCTTTATAAGGTCTTCGTTGACATAACAGTAACCATATGAAATTACAATTGTCCCGAATATTATTTTTGTACGCTAAAGCATAAACCCTTCTATGCTACATTACAGTACTCAACCTTGAGGTGAAGCAAATATGTCTCGAATCACTTGGCGCACGAGTCCATAGGTTCTCTAAAAACAATCTAGGCCACAATAGGGTATGATGCACAAGTAGCGATACCTGCAATTTAAGTTCATAGATAGACGAGGACGGAGTAACTTAGTAGAAAGCCAAGCATAGAAGGAATGGACATGGAGTAAAACGACTGCGAGAATTTCAAAAGCATAGTTATCCTAGCACCGTTTTGTTCTAGTAGTTCTACCAAAACCAAAAGAGGGAACTTACCACACATGTTCTTCCCCATCTCCACCTTGCCGTATCCTTTGTCGCCCCAGCTCTCTCCCCAGGAATTCTTGATAAGCCAGTATGGAACACCGTTTTCAACTCCATAACCGACAGCGAGAACAGCATGGTTCACATCCTGATATAATACATTCAATTTTCATTAGGTACGAGCATGAGTATTGCCTTCCATGCAAAACTTCATTAGCAGTAAGGAATCAAATTATATGGATCTTGACAAGATAGATGCTCAAAATTAAATGTCACGGTTGAGATTTATCGATGTAACTAAGAATAATAATGCGAAAAATAGAAATGTGGAATTTGTGTGTATTTCTATATATATTAATGAAGTGTGAAACAAATTATTTATAGGCTTTATTAGATAACTATTCTAAAATAATATCTCAATCAAAATATGTACAATCAAAGGGAGATATACATTACGTGCCATTTTCCTGCGGTATTCGCGCAATATCATGAGAGATATAAATAATTAACAAAATTATTAAAATTTCTCTAACGATGGAAATTATCCCGGAGAAATCTCTACTTATCTCCAATAGATGTTTGGTGTCCATGTCGTGTCGGCGAAGCCATGCAAGATGACTAGCGGATTTTCGGACGAGATAAATCACTGATGGCATTTAAGTACTTAATTTTTCAAATTTGTGGCATTCAAGTGAGCACCGAACCAAGGTTATGGTAGTTGTGCTATTCTTAACCCATATTTCAATGTATATATCAATGAAGAATATAACAACTTATTTTTAGGTTTGATCTTAATCAAAATATATACAATCAAATGGAGATATAAGTGCAAATTATGTGTTATTTGCCTGCGATATTCGTGTAATATATGTGCTATCTCGAGAGATATGGACAGAATTATTAAAATATTTCTAACAATGGAAATTATCCTAGATAAATCCCTAATTAATTCCAACAGATGTTTAGAAAGCCTCATGAATCTTGCGCATTGGCATCCTTTGAACATGATTGAGATGGAGATAGTGTTCCTTTCATTTTATTTGGAAATGCTCACCATGGAAGTGCTACCACATGTATTGTTGGTGAAGACACCCGACTCGTAGAGCCGGAAGCCATCCGTGGCCTGGAATGCCACACTGACTGGCCGGACCATGGCAACTGCGTGCTTCAGTTCATCCTCAGCACCCTGAATCCACCATGCATTGCAAATATAAACATATAGGCAATTTGAAGCTATCTTTATGAAATTTCCGGAGCCTTTTTTTTTGCTCCTTTTCTTTGGCTAACTCTACAGATTGCCCATGAAACTTACCATAGAGATGTTGACAGAGTCAACAACTCGGACAGCGACCCTGCGAGCCGAGAATTTGCAGGTACCAGTTACTGCAGTATAAGGATAAGCTTGCTCGGTCTCAAGGCCACCGTTGTACTTGATGTACTCGAAGGCTTGCGACGGCAACCCACCTTTGCATCCATGGTTATTGAAATCTGTAGCGCAGTCCACGAGCTGCTGCTCAGACAGAGTAATTCCTTTCCCGTGTGCTTGGTGATAAGCAGCCTCGAGAGCTCCAGTGGCGCTACAAAAGTGCAAATTAGAGGTCACTAGCACTCCAGCATCATGGCATCTCAATGAGTTGCCAAGTTAATAAGTTTGTCACGTACTAGGGAGAGTAACAAATATAAATCGAAGAGGAGAGAAGGAGAAGAAGAAGAAAAAAAAACCTGAAACTCCAGCAAGATCCACAGTCGCCTTGATTTTTAACTAGGCTTACAATGCCCTTTTCTCTCCAGTCTTTCTGTAAATATGAAGAATTGGAAGAAAATAAAGATCTAATATTGACATAGGTCTCGCACTTCAATGATCAGCTAGTAGATTCTACAGTAATAAGCAATCTAGTCCTAGATCTCATGAAAAGTGCCAAAACCTTGAGATGGAAGAGAGAGAATAAGTTGTTTCAGCAAGCACTTTCAATAAGTAAAAGCGAGGACAAGAAAGTTCAGTCATCATGGATGGAGCTAATGGATTTTTGTCGTTATAACTCAATTATACATGAATGTTTCAAAGAAAACGAAGAGTGTGTTTGTTTCCCGAACTCCATTTTCTGGCATTTGGTTCACTTAGGAAAATGAATTAATAGAAAAATATTTTTCTAATCAACGAAAAATATTTTCTTACTAACATTAAATTCAAGAAAACGATTTTTCCTTTGAAAGAATTGGAAAACATTTTCCAAATTTTTTTCCTAATCTTAGACCCCTTGGTTAATGAAAATTTTATTTTTATAAAAATAATTTTTTGAAAAAAATCAAATTTATAATAATTTCTAAAAAATTGATTTTTTATTATTAATTTTATTTTTTTCTTATTTTCTTCCTCCTTCTTCCCCCTTCTTCCTCCATTGTCAGCAACCAGCCAAGACACGAGCTGGGGAGCTTGAGGCTCGGTTGATCTAGGTGAGCCCGAGCTTGGCCAAGACTGGTAAGCTCGCGACTTGGTTGAACCAAGTGAACCCGAGCTCAGCTAAGGTCGATGAGCTCAAGGCTCGGCTAATCTAGGCAAGCTTGAGCTTTGTCGAGGTTGGCGAGCTCACAGCTTGGCCAATCCAGGCAAGCCTAAGCTCGCCAACCTAAGCTTTGTTGAGGTTGGTGTGCTCGTAGCTTAGTTGAACTAGACGAGCCCGAGCTCGCCTAGGTCGGGTGAGCCGTGCTTTGTCGTGACCGACAAACTCGCGGCTTGCCTAGTCTCGGCGAGGCAAAGCTATGGCCGTCGTCACCCGGTAGGGGCGGAGGAAGGTAAAAAAAGAGAAGCAAAGAAAAGAAAAATAAATGATAAAAAAGGAAATTAAAAATTCCAATTTTTAAAAAGAAAAATAAAAAACAGAGAGAAATAAAATAATTAAAAATTCGAATTAAAAAAATTTATAAGTTTGAATTTCTTTGGCATGAAATAAAGTCGTGAGATTAAAATCATTTTCCAATAATATCCAAACAACAAAAAACATTCTTGATTATATATCACTAAATAAAGAAAAATTAACCGTATTCCTAGAACTATTTTACCGGAAAGCAATTTTTTATATTATTGAGTTTTTTGTAAAACACATGCACCCAAAAATATGATGCGGATGCAAGGCAGCTAGTGGTAGCTGAGTAACTATTTTGCTGTAATTTAGCAGAGAAAATTGCCAGTCGATACAGAAGACACCACACAGCTAAAAGCAGTACAGCTGCTAGTCTAAATCAAGTAGTTTTATCTCATTGACCGAAGGATGATACGAGCGGAAAGCTTCCGATTGAGGCATCGCCGTGAAAAATACCGTTTCGGGAAGAACATCGTCGGGAAGAACATCGTCGGTGAGCTTGTGGCTGCCCTTGGTGGCGGCAGAGCAGTTTTGAGCAGCTCCCAGTCTGTGCGTCTTGAACTCCTCCCAGCTCCAGTCAGCATACTCTGTCAACCCATCAAGCAGAAATCAAACTCAACGACGACAGCAACGACGACAGCAGCCACAGCTAAAATATACCATCTCTTCGGCTTCGGGTTACGAAACAAGTCGAAACGACTATGACAGAATTGATCTTCAGGTCTAAAACAAGAAATAGAAAAGGAGAAAACGTCAAGAACTGCCACGTACGATTAACAGCGAGAGTGTAAGGCAAGCCCTTCTGGTTGGTGGATTGAATGAGCTTGAGATTCTCCCCGTAATTATGGAACCTCAACTTGATCTCCTCCGCTGTCTCGTACGTCTTCCCGTGCCTAAACCAAACACCAACAACGCGGATAAACGACAACAATCGAAAGGTCAACAATCTTTTATAGATAACAAAGGCGAATTTACAAATCAAGAACACACCCAGATGAGTGTTAGAGACAACAAGAATACTTCTTGATTTTCAATAAGGTCATGCATGTAATTAGGATCATGTATTTTTTATTGTTTAACATCAAAATAGGCTTTTTCTTGATAGCACTCTCCTATTGTGACAACAGTCTTCTATCGGATAGCTTGCATAGTCACCCTGACGTCAGCTAATTCTCTTTTTATCAACTCTCGCATTTTTTGGATCTCTTGTCTAAACTAAAATTGATGTCATTTTTTGTACATATCCGATATTTCAACTTAGACGATCATCTAATAAAATTTATAGGTTCATGTACTCTTCATTGCCTAACATCCACAACTCTATTTTTCGCATTATTCTTTTCTAAGTGGGGTTTTGATATCTAACCTTTGGGCAAAGTCTACGAAGGAGCGGGCGGGATGGGCCTCGCCAACGGCTTGGAGGATAGAGGACTCGAGGTCGGCGCCCTTGAAGCCAGCTGCTGCGGCGGAGCAAGCGGTCGCGAGGAGGAGGAAGGAACACAGAAATCTAGCACCAGCCATTCTCTCTCTCTCTCTCTCTCCCCCAGTGGTTTCCACAAACTGTGTGGGCGTTCGGAGATGGAACTGAGTGAACCGAGCGGAGATGGACGGGGATCTTTATACTTACGGAGAAGCGACAGTAAGTCAAGAAAGACACCGAGCAGGCAATGGCCCGATTAGGGCTCATCACGCGTGTAAACCCGACTGGGTCCGTGTCTCACAGTCCAAACGAAAGGAAAAGAACAGGCGACTTGTTCTCTTTTGTGCTTGTATTTTCCAAAGCGTTTGGAGGGCCATGACGCGGAGTCAATCTCCTTCTGACAGATTGTATTGTCCAACGTGTCACGACATATAAGAATGAAGTCCAAGATCGTCCATTGGGAAATATCTTGAAGGCCATATGCATACATGCAATATACTTTATGCAAGGATTACTACAAGATACACGTCTTCATGAGATGATTTTTACGAGTTTTGACAGAAAAATAATCCAAAGCCTAATCTCACATAAGTTTGGAATTCACTATCACATGATTGAGTGGAGCTACATATAAGAAAAGAAAATGCCATATCGAATCGAGCTCGAGTTATTGTGCCGTGAATATTACGTTGGAAATCAAGTTGGAGCAGTGGACGTTGCCCGATTCTTTGATCCCATAATATCGAAGTGGATTACGACAAGAGGAGGTCAACTCATGTCGTCGTGAAGTCCGAGTCTTCGCAAGAGGAGACCAACTCATGTCGTGAAGTCCAAGTCTTCGCAAAAGGATCATTTTCTCTTTCGTTTTCTTGGCCCAGGGAATCTAAGAATCGGTCAAAAATCTAGAGTAGCATACGGAATTGAGCTCTCTTTCTTGAGATGGTCCTACAAGAAAAGTCATGGAGACAGGGAATCTTTATATTTTCCCATTTTTGGACTTTGAACGGGTCTGACACATTCATTTAGAAGACGCGAAATAAATAGAAGGAATCCGGTTAAAGATAACAATAAATTTAAACCTTACTGTTGACACCTAAATTTTGACTAAATACTTAAAATTAATTTGCATAGAAAATTATGGATCAATTTGACCCCAACAAAAATATTTTCTTGCATCACCTAGGTCTTAATTTCCATTAGGTTTTATATTCTATTTTTATTTTTTATGTTGGATTAATTAAAAAATAATAATAGTAATAAATAAAAAATATTAAAAAAACAAAAAAAAGAAAATGGTTTATGGGGACGGGCGTGAAAGCCCAACCCCTTCTTTTTGTTCTTCCCGTGCGGGCCCCCAGGGCCCAGCCTTTTCCTTCCTGGCCCGGCCCCCTGCTCCCTTGTCTTCTTCCTCCCCAGTCTCTGCAACGCACGCGCAGAGGAGTTCCGCCGACGCGCACGAGGCCTGGTGGAGGAGGAGACGGCGATGTACGGCGCAGCAGATGGGGACACGCCTTCAATGCAAAGCAGAGCACGCAGGTGGGCGGCTGAGGCGACGCCGGTCCGGCCGCACCAAGGCCGGTCGGCGAGTGGAGAGAGATCGAAGGCAGCTAGCTTCAAGGACCTCTCCCGAGAGACATCAGGGGAGGACCGAGAGCGAGCAAGCTGGAAATCAAAGGAGGATAGGTCGGCCGTAGAGGGAGGGTCAGATCTGAGCGAGGGGGTTCCGGACCTTAGAGAGATCTGGGAGATCGGAGTCGAGAGAGGGCGGAGAAGTTCGGTCCCAGATCTGAGAGAAAGAGGGTCGGGAGTGGGAGCCCCTCTTCGCCGCGTGCAGCACCGGTCGCTTGGCCCAATGCCTCCGCCACCAACGACGCCATCTGCTCACAACGTCGCCGCCGGCATCTGGATCCGGTGAGCAGGGCCCTATCCCTGCCCCTTTTCGCACATACCACGCCGAAGCTTGTGACCGTCCACTCTCCAGCTCCGACCGTTCGTCGTAGGTTGCCATGGTTTTTCCGTCGTCTACGCCATGAGACCCGTCGCGATCTTGGGTCTCCCTGAGGGCGTCCTTCTCTCCTCCCTGTCGGCGTACCCCGGGTGTTCGGAGAATTGTCCGAGAGAGTCCATGCTTAGACCCTCGAGCTCGGTACCTGCGACGGTGATGGGCGATGTGGTCGGCAATCGTGGCTGGCCGGGCGGAGGCTGACTTGTCGGTTTTGAGGCTGGTTGAGGCGGTGCCAGCGGAGGCCCGAGCTCAGACCGAGACGAGCTCAGCCGCCTCCGCCGCCTCCGCCGCAGATCGTCGGAAACAAGGGCACGAGGGAGCCGGGTCTGCAAAGGGGATACCGGGTCGCCAACCGGGTCGGGGTGGGTCGTCGTTCGGGTAGGGTTTGGTCAGAACCGGGTCGCTAACCGGATCGAGCGCATGGGTTTTTGTCGGGTAGGGTTTTGGACAATTCGGGCCGGATGCGCTTGGGCCGGGTCTAGTTTAGTTCAAGCTTAGGCCGGGCATTTTTTTTGGAATTATAAGTGAGTTCCGAACTGGGGCCGTGTTTCAGGCCCATCCGGGCCAACCGTTGGCGATCTGGGTCGGTCCCAACTCGGGGATCTGACCCGGGCCCTTTAAAAAATAAAATAATATTACATTATTATAATAAAAAGTAATGTTTTAATAAAAAATAATAAAAATAATTTATTTTTCAGAAATAAAAAAAATCAAAATATGCTATGTTTTTCCAAAAAAACAGAAAAAAATAGTTTCTATTTTCAAAAAAGAGCAAAAAATCCAAAAATATTTTTTATGTTCAAAAAATAGAAAAAGACCAAAAAAATATATTTTTCCTCTATACATGCATGGAAAATCCGAAAAAGCCTTAGGGTTTAAATAAGATTAGGTACCGGAAGGGTATTAGTAATTAACTAGTGTAATTAAGTCACTGATTCTAGTTTCTCTAGTTACGTAGGAATGAAATATTTCTCTAAGTATTTCGCTTGGGTTTCTAATCAACCCACCCCAAATCAATTAGTAAAATTAATTCACATATTAAAAACTTAGATCATAAGTCGTAAATTAGTGGGCTTGGGAGAGCCTGAGCTAAGCTTAATAGACTTAGCGAGTCATTAGCCTCCACCGTCGCCTGCGCGCTAGGGCGCCGATAAGGAGGTCGCGACACCTTGACGACTTCACTGGGGATAATTTTTTTGTGGACTTAGGCATTTTTTTTATCTTTGTTTGAACGCTTTATTAACTTGGGTTTTTTTTTTTTTTGTGCAGATTAGTATCTTAGAAATCATTTTTAATTTTTATATAAAATTTCTTGTGATTATAAACTGCTATGCATGTTTTAATGTTTTAGCACCACACATGGCACGCACAACCCGGCCACCGGACCTGGGCCGTCATAGGATATTTCGGATAGTGTTAAGAAAGATATAGCCTTGAACGTGAGACTACGATGTAGAGGTTGCCTTTCTTTTCTTCGAATTTCTTTAGGTGGAACCGAGGTTAAGAGGATATGATGTCAACGTGAGACTGCAATGAGCATACACCTTCTTAATTTCTCAAAACCTTCTCAGTTAGATATCGAGTCACGCGTATCATATGCATGTTTATGTGCTTGTCATTTTCTTTAAAAACAAAGTGATTTCTTTATCTTTTTTTACTCAGTCTTTTTTTTTATTGGCCTATGGCAATTTGGGTCAATTTTTCGGGTCCCAATTTATATGCAATGGGAGGAGACGATATCCAATTTATTTTTGCTTCCAAAGCAGAGTTCTTCAGATGGTGGGGCCAATTGGACCAATTTGACCAAGAGTGCGTGAAAGCCAAAGTCGGTTATTTTCTATCGTTGTTCTAAATCCCTGTTCATCCTGAAGTCCTACAGGCGATAGCACATTTTTGGTGCCCTAAGACGTCTACTTTTATATTTGGTGGGTTCGAGCTAACCCCAACTTTGGAGGAATACAACATCATTATTGGAATGCTTCTCGAGAATAAGCTTGTTAGGCCACCAACAAGTATTGACTTGTTGCATGGTTTGGCGCGACTTTTAAGAACTAAAGTTGATGTTATGAGGCAAATCCTTGAAACCAACTATAATACCTACTCATTAGCGTTTTTGACTACTTGTTTTGAAAATAAGCTCATAACCCAAAAAAGTGAGATTTTCCTTATAACCTTTTCCGGGTTCATCATTTTCCCTCATCAAAAAAATGTCATAAGTCCCTTGATGGCATGAGTGGTTGATCAAGTCTTAAGGGGGCAAAATTATGTCAACATAATTTTAGTCGAAGCATTCTTGTCCTTTAATCGTTTTAAAGAAAACATGGAAAAAATCATGCGGGCCTCCCTAGAAATTTTACAAGTCTAGTTATTTTCTCACCTAAACGAATTTCGATGTCTTATGCAATTGTCTGAAATAAATTATTTCAAAAATCCACTACAGAGATTTGTGGTTCTAGGACCATACATTCTCAACTAAAGCTGTTTCAATTGGATAAATTTCCTAAGGGACCCTGCTCCTGACGCATTCCTATGGTGTGCTGGTTGGTTCCATGAAAAGAGAGATCACTTTGCTTACAAACGTTGCAATCCAATCCTGTTGTTCGGCCTCACCGGCGCCACTCCTTATTACCTATATAGGGTGGCACGGTAGTACGAAGCCCTTTAGGAGATCCCGTCGCCTTTCAAGACGAAAATTTCTCCACTCTTTTTCACCCATCAAAGCCGTGACTACGCATTTGAGATTTCCATTAATGAGGAAACATGGAGTAAGTGCCATCGCTAAAGGATCGTGTTACCTGAAGGGCTTGAGGGGCAGGAAAATGCCCATCACGCCTCTGAGTCTTACATCCACAATCATCGTATCCCGACAAAATTACGGCTATTGGTCCCTAACCTGACCAGCAAAATTAGTCAACACAAGCAAGTAAAGCATTTGCAAAGGGATTTGGGAATAAGCTGGGTACACGTCTCAAAGCCAGTTCAAGAAAGCAAACATCTTCGCAAGAATAAGGCTCCCCATCGCATATAAAATAGCAGTCATATGCCCCATAATGTTGATATTATGAAAGTTTTAGTCCCATTTTTAGGGACTTATGTTTAATACCTAGTATTTTGTTCTGTCATTTTAATTTCAAGTTTAGATGTCTAAAGTATGTTATCTATGAAGTCCTCTTTTGATAAATAAAAACAGTTGGACTGTTGCCATGGGTCAATATTGATTTACTCTCATGCTCATTCATTGTTTTTGTGATGTCCAGTAGTCATGAATTGCCAACCATCGATCGCCCACGAATGGCCTTAAGCAATAGCGGCCGATCGAAGCAATGAACAAAATCACCTTGCTAATATTGAAGACAGTGTAGGAAAAATGTCCTTTGACAACTCTCGAGGCAAATGGAGTCCACTCAGGCCAAGCCCAACCCCGTAGTTGCTTTAAATGCACTTGTGACACTTGCGAATTTGCCAGAGGATAACCAACAGGATAGACAGTTTGTAAAGATCATGAAGAAGTCAAGCTAGCTGCAGGGGCAAGATCACATTGATTTGTCTAATTATGCCAGTGTTAAGATCCCGGAAGAACTCAAAATGCCTAAATGTGAGGGGTATGCCAATACATCTCGCCTAGAAGCTTATTTGCAGGCCTACCTGGTCTGAAGGATGATTTGATCGTACCAATCAAATTTGACCGGCCCCGCCTTGCGATGATACATTGTAAGGAGATTTGGGGGGAACTGACTGATGCTTTCCGCGAAGAATATGGCGTTGACATCGACACCGACATCGTCCCACCTCATGAAGAGCTGATAGTCGCGGAGAGGAAGGATAATATGTTTTTAAGAACAATTGCCGTGTCAAGGAGGAGCCCAATTGCCTAGTTTGACCTGCAGCCCACAGAAGCAGATATCGATGTAGCCTTGTATGATAAATAGACGATCAAGCAGTATCCTATTACTGAGAAGCTTCCCACTGGGAAAGGCAAGGAGCTCATAGATGAAGTCAACACCATAAAACCTATCCATAATCGAAGCACGGTAAGGCAGCTTCCCAGGCTCACTGCAAGAACTAGGGTTCAAAGAATGTTGACCCCCATTAACCTAGAAAGCGAAGCTATGCCATCTCCTAGTCCCCTTGACAAACTCAAGCTAGCAAAACGAAAAGCTTTACTCAAAAGATTAGGACCAAGAGTCAAGAAAAGAAAGCCTAAGCAATTCGAGTCGACACCTGCCGCTGAACATAGGCAAAATCAGACAGCCAATGAGTTGTTACACCTAGATTTCGAGCATCCCCTAAGGTATAATCCCGAGAGCTACCAGTATTATATAAATGAAGTTAGCCATTCATCGAATGACTGCCTCCCACCTACGCACGGGGTCCAAAGTCTGTTAGAAGGAGGAACATTTGTCTTTCATAGCTTATCTCCCAATGAGCTGCTAAACTTGTCACCCAACCATGAGGATGACGTAAACACCTCATCCTTGGTTGGAAATTTCGACCTAGAAGAAGGCAATGAGATGATATTGGTAGAGTCCATCTTTCCTAAAGTAGCAGAATTCACCATCGCAATGGATATGCAATGGGAAAACTAGCTGCCTAACCAAGACACGGCGGGTCCATCTTGCCTCCATAGGATTACGATTCCCAAAGAAATGGGGGTACTTAATCTCTGCAAATATAACATCACGACTTGTCCCATGACCCACTTTCAATATTTCCATGCTAAAATGAGTCAGCACTGTAACCGGACGCCATTCATGACTCAGGCCTTCCAAGAAAGTCTCACAAGGCCATCATTGCAATGGTTCTTCATGGCAAGGATTTATCTCATGAGGGATTGTAATGAGCTGTCTTCCGCATTCTTGCATCAATAACAAAGCCAGATTGGAACTGAACTGCCTTGTGAATATTTGGTTTGTATCAGAAGAAGACCAATGGAGGATTTCTGAGCATATGCAGAAAGGTGGGAGGTCTTTGTGATGCAAACCAACCCTCAATTGGCTGAAGAAGAAATGATGAAGCTATTCATAAAGGCTTTACCCCGCAAGCATCGTTTTTGGTTGCATGAATTGTACTTACGTAATTTCAATGAAGTGGTCTTCTCATGTGAATATTTCGAGTCTACTGGAGATGAAGAACTCAAAGACGAAGAACTCAAAGGTAGTGGTATACACATTTTGACACTTTCATGGCTAGTCAAGACTATTCAAAAAGTTAGAAGGATAGCTGTGTCTACTTTAGGAGATTGGAGAATGATACTTTGATTTATCTACTCTTATATGTTGATGATATGTTGATAGCAGTTAAGAATATGTTTGATATTGATGTGCTGAAGATGCGGTTAAATGCTGAATTTGAGATGAAAGATTTAGGTGCTGCAAAGAAAATATTAGGTATGGAGATTTTGCATGATATGGCTAGAGGAGTTTTGAGTCTATCTCAGAAGAAATATATTGAAAAGATCGTGGCACGTTTTAATATGCAGTCAACAAAATTTGTAAGTACACATTTAGTGAAGTACTTTAAACTTTTAGATAAATTATCACCATAGACTAAGGAGGAGGAGGAGGAGGAGGAGGAGGAGGAGGAGGAGGGGCATATGTCTAGTGTTCCTTATTCTAGTACCGTAGTGTTGATACCTAAATTTTGACAATCAAGTCATTTATTTATTGTATAAAAAATTAGGGATCAACCGTGACCCCTAAGCAAAAATATAAGTTAATAACATATAGTTTTAGGAGCATTTATCATCATTGCATTGGACCGGCGACGGATAGACTCAAGTCAATGGTCTCGAACTTAATGGAGGCCACAAAATCACAAGCACAAAATTCAATCAAGCCCATCAAGTCTGCATAGCTGAAAATCAGTGATCAAAATTGGAAAGAATTTTGAAATCAAGAGAGCATATTATTTATAATTCCAGGCCTTGAGAGGAAGGGTGCGGCAAATATAAGCTGAATATATGATGGGTTTAAGCAAAAATCCAAGCGTTGGACCAATATCTTTTGTTGACGGAAGAGAAGAATTAAAATCTTGAAAAATTGAGCATGTATGCTCTTCATATGTAACCATGGCATTATATGTACAAGTATGGGCAAATAAAACAAGGAAAAAAGGGGACTCGGCTGAGCTGGTAAATACAATCGTGCGGACAAAGCAACTCAAAAAAGGAGGAAAGAAGATTTTGACGTTATTCACAAATGAGATTTCTTTCCTCGAACAATTCATCCACCGCTTGGGAAAGAGTTCTTTTGCTGATATCAACGCACACAATAGAATCAAATATTCGCATGGAATCAGTCAACCAAGGAAAGATTGAGGACAAGAATATATGAGGAGGTCAGCAGTATAAATAAGACCATCACATAGCTAAAGAAGGAGGCCACACATATTGATACATATGGCCATACAAAGGGGCTTCTATTTTATTGCTTCGTAAGGGGCTTCTCTCGGCTTCTAGGTCAACAAAAATTCAACGCAAGAAAAAGAAGAAAAGCTTTGGGCTTCTCCGTTCATTCCTTCAAAAAAAGAAGAGAAAAGCTTTTTGGGGAAGAGGGGAAAAGTCAACAGAAGCTTTTGCTTCTGCAGAGAGGGTACAGAGAGAGACGTGAAGAGAGAGTGTCGCGACCTAAATTTCGAGTGCACCACCTAAGTTTAAGCTAATGGACTACTAAGTTTTTAAACTTAGCTTGGGCTCTTGCAAGCCCATATCAATTCGCGACTTAAGGTTCAAATATTTAAAATGCAAATGATTATTATTTAAGAGTCGCCACTAATCGGTTTATGGTAGGTAGATTAGACACCTAAGTAAAATAATGAGAGAATTATTTTACTCCTACAAACCAGAGATTAAGGGTACGGGGACTTGGTTACATTAGATTTTTCTAATGTCCTTTCGGTACTATTTCTTTTTAATTTCAAAAATGTTTTTGCAGGCAACTTAGATTTATTTTAACCTAAATTACTATCATACAATAGGGTGATCACACGGGTGCTCAACCATTAGTAAACACTCAATGAATTAAGTAAATTGCTTTAAAAGAATTAAACACAAAGCAAACAATTTTTTTTTATTTTTTTTATCTCGAAATTAAAACATGCACTCTAACTAAATGACCTAATTTTATTAACAAGCTATTTCTAATTAGATGAACCTAACATGCAAACTAATTGACATACACCTAATATGTTTGTGTTTTTTTTATTGAAATTCGGAATTAATAAAACCCTAATTAAACTATCTAAAATGAATAATTTCCTATTTTATTTTAGGGATTAATTTGACTTAAACCTTATCCTATCTTAGAAAACTATTTTTTTTAAAGAAAAATGAATTATTAAAATATGCAAACTTGATCTAAGACCCTATTTTAAAAGGTTATTTTGATTCGATCCTAATTCATTTCAAATATCATCTAAACATGCAAATTTAAAATGCAACCCTAATTTACTAAACCTACACATTTCGATACAAGATTTAATTTAATTTTAATTTTTAATTTTTATGTTTTTTAGTATTTTTCCAAGACGAGCAATTACATCTAAACAATCAAGATACTCATCAAATAAGAATTAAAATAACTAAAAATAATCCGTTGTGTCACGGGTTAAATTAACGATTATTTTAATCCTAAGCATCACAACATATAAGAAAGTTCAAAATAATTAAAAATTTGATCCGAAATCTTACGGATCAAATTAATAATTATAATGATTTAACAATTAAAATACTATCAAAATGTCCTAAAAATTAATATAATTAAAAAAATGATCCTACGTCTTACGGATCAAATTAATAATCATAATAATTTAGGGTAAAACCTTAAGGATAATGCCTAAACTATTCAAATGATTAACGTTGACATACCATGTTCCAACTTAAATAATAACAAAACTTGAAAAATAAAGGAATAAATAAAATAAAGCAAAATGATAATAACTAAAAAAACAAACTACCTAAATGGGGAATGCAGGAAGGATAGCGACGCGTGACGCAGGGATCAGATGTGGTCTGGGCTGCTGGTCGCACAGTGGTGCGGACACGGCATCGGCTGAGGGAGGGGCTTTGGCGCGGTGGCGAGCGGCGACGAGGGTGTTGGCGGCTGCAGCGAGGCGACGGAGGCGGAGATGATGGTGCGGTGGCGTCGGTCTCAGGTTGGTAGTGCACGGCAATCAGCGGCGAACGGTGAGCGGAGTGGCGAGGAGCGCGGGCGTCGGCAAGCAGCGAGGGAGCAACTGCGGGCGTTGGCGGCGGTGCTGCGCGGCGGAGGTGCAAGCACGGGCGTCTGGTCGAGCAGCGAGGGGGCTTGCGGGCGCTGCAGGTCGCAGGTTGCTGCGCGGCGGTGCTTGCAGGTGCTGGTGCGTGGAGCAGTGACGCAGCAGCAGCGGCGAACAGGCAGAGGTGGTGCGGCGCTGGAGTCGGCAGAGGCGCGTTCGGAGCGGGGCTCAGGCGGAGGCGTGTGAGAAGATGAACAGAATAGAAGAAAGATGAAGAACAAACCAGAAGCTTTTGGATTCAATTCTCTCTCTCTGTATATTCAAGGTATGAAATTATTCATCTCAATCAGTTACAATAACTTGCTATGTTTTTCTATTTATATACAAGACCTTGATGATGAAGAAGCAAAACCGACTAAAGAAAGGAAGGAACTAACTAATAAAACTGAAAAGAGAGAATATTGTTTAATCTGTTGAGTAAACTAAAATAGAATAATAGTTTTTGTTCAGCAAGGAGACTTCTCGAGACTTCTCGTCATAGTTGAACACACGTGGGCACCTTCATTCTTCTTCCTTTGTTGAAGTCACAACACTTTGTGCTTGCTGTGCTCTGTTCTTAATAGCGTGGCCGCGGCAATGGTGTCGGGCGCGGCGGCGATGCTCCTTGCACGTTCACTCTCTGCACTCACGTCTCTTTCACTCTCTCTTTTTTGACTTTTCCCTCTTCCCCAACGAAAGAAAGGAGAAAGAAAAGAAGCTCTCCTTTTTTTTTTTTTTTTGGTGACCCAGGGAACCTCCGTGCGCCGCTTCGCGGCGGAGTAAACCCTGGAGTGAACTGGGCCCCCACCACTGACCCAGCCACAGGTGAATCGCGCAGTTTGCATTGAAGCATCGGCCCACGCAGAGTTTCGAACCCTTCCCCCTTTGCGTATGGGGTACTAAGCCTTAACCAGCGCGGCCACCGTAGGCGGTGGTACAAGCTCTCCTTTTTGTATTTAAATTTTCGAACGAGAAAAAGCCCCTTCTTGCACGAATTTCTCTCCAATTTGTTTTTTCAAAACAACCCCCTCGGGTCACGAAAATTATGACTCTCTTTTATAGTGATTCAGACAGTTGCTTTCCGTGGCAATTTTCAAGTTTCCATCTTTTGTTGCATTAATTCATGGCTGCAAATTGGAGTGTGATTTCGCAATCAATTCGATTTGCTTCGATTCCTTCCATTTATCAAAATCCTTGCTCTTTATTTACCTAATTTTCTAATTGCTTCCGCATTTATCAAAATCTAACTATTCATCAGAATTTTTGATTTTCATGCATAATCAATTAGACTGATTTTCCCCATTTTTTCCTTTTATTTGTTCTGATGCGATTTTTATTATTTTTTTATTATTAGGGTTGCCAAAATTATGTGTCAATAGAGAGAGTGTTAAAAAAAAGAAGAGGAAAAAAGTTGTTGCTCATCTTCCTGTCGTTGCCCTTTGCCTCGCAACTGCTTGAAGCTTCTACTACGCCCGCCGCCACGGGCACCACTGCCTGTGCCCTGTCTCGGGATGCCAGCTGCGACCCAGCGTTGATGCCCGTGCCTCTGCCAATCCCTTTCGTTGTTGTTTGCTAAAGCTGCGCCGATCCCTGCTGCCTGCGCCAGTCGCAGCACCAGCAACCCGACGAAGCTGCCGCCGTGCCAATCCACGTCGACCCAACGCCTGCACAACGCTGCTCTGTCTCGGTCACAATTCTGCTCTGCCCCTAGTCGCGACGCCTGCCGGTCCTACCCACTGCACCAGCAACGACGTCCCTGCTCCGCCATTGCCCGAACTGCTGTACTGGAGAGGCAACCCTCCAAGCAGGCGCCCACTCCACGGCCAGACCTGTGGCCGTGCCTCTATCGCCATCACTGCTTCATCGTGTTGCTGCCCTATTGAGGTGTCGACGACGGCCAAGCCACTCCCTGGACACGTGCCACCTGAGAAGTCAACCGAGTCCGAGCTGTTGCACCCAACCGCGTTGCTAATTTGGTTTCGTTATTGCTGTGCATTGGCGCCGTTGCTTCCTGACCACAGTCGATCCTCCATCGTTGAACGCTACCACACCGAGTTGGCGGTCTTTGGTGCTTTTATTTTCAGGTTTCCGTGAGTCCCAGTGTCACTTGCGTACACCTGAGTTACATTGGTGACCGGCCCTGGACGTTCTAATCTTCACGCCAACAACCCTCTTTTTGGCTGTTCAAGTCTTTTGGTGGACGTCCCCTTGCTGTGTTGGTGAACTTTGTGATCTGGTCAGGCCAAATCAGTGAAGTATTAGCCACCATTCAAAATTCACTATTACTTATTGAGCGAGGTATCGTTATTGAGTAGCACGTCACCTTGAACCGCCACCCGAGAGTCATCTCGCTATCCGTCGTTCGACCGAACTTGACAACGTGGTCCACGTGACCCCAAATATTAGGTAAGAATCTCTTTTAATTTGATTTTCATATATCCTAATTTATGGGATTATCTCGTATGAATACCATAATATCCACAAAATATCGATTAGCTTTTTAAATTGGGAAATCTTCCTAATTTTGCAATGTACATATGATTGATGGTCCAATTTCACGCTCGAAATATGATCGGCAATCGTACGGAAAAATCATCAATCCGATCTCATGCTCGAGATACAATTCATGATTTTATTTAAAAATTGGCCAATCCGATCTCATGCGCAAGATACGATTCATCAATTTATTTCCCAAAATTAAATGGACATGGATGATATCTTGCTTGATTTGGTGCCGTGCTGTTCTTGATGCCTTTATTTGATTACTCTCGTAAAAGAAAAACCCAAAAAAATATATATTTGAGTTAGACTAGGTTCATGTTAGAATATTACTTGTTTTAGGGTTATTTTGCATGTTTAGAATAGGAAATTTATTTATTTCGAATTCCTTAAATAAAAATCCAAAAAAGGTGCATTCATTTAGGATGTTAGTTTTTTAAATTTAAATTGCACATTTAATTATTTGGCAATTTTAATTTCGAATTTTATTAAAAAAACACAAAAATCATTTTGCATATGTCATGTGGAATTAGGGCATTCTTTGCATGTCATTGCATATTAGAATAAGATTGCGTGTTTTTTTTTTAATATTAATTATAGGTTTAGATTAATTTATTAGATAGATTGCATCTTAGATTAGAGATTGCTAAATTAAAATAATATCTTAGTTTAAATTAGGATTTGGCCTAACCCAATTCTTAATATATGTTGGATTGATATCTTAATCTAGCTAGATAATTTTGCATTTTTCTTAATTTCGAATTTCATGGAAAATACCAATAAATTGCCTTAGAATAAATCAATTTCATTCGTTAGGATAAACTGCATTTTATTTATGTCATATAGGTAGGTCATATTGCCATATCATATCATTTCATGTTAGATTAGTAGCATGCATTGCATGATTCTCATTAAATAAGTGAAAAACAAAAAATAAATTGTGTGTTAATTAGAAATCATATTGAGGACTGTCGATGCGAATTTTGATCTAACATTGTAGATGTTTTCGTTGTTCTGAGGTAAGTCTTGCAATTTATTCATTGTTTACTTGGTGTTAAATTGATGGTTTGCGCACCCGCATGAACATCTCACATGTTTTTTTTTTTTTGTCAGTCCTACTCTACACTCCCTCTCAGACTTTTGCCTTGCCTCTTGCAGGGCGTGAGAGTCGAAACCCACTCTTGAAACTTACGCATTCCCACCCCATTCCCCTGAAAAGATGGGGATTTGAACCTCTCACCTCCCCCTTTCATGTTGGAAGGATGGCACTCACATGTTAGGGAGGTAAATTAAAATCAATTCAAGCTGCTTGCCAAATAATTTTTTTTTTCAAAATAAAAGAGAAAGGTACCGAAAGGGCGTTAGAGAAATCTAGCGTAACTAAGTCCCCGAATTCACAATCTTCGGTTTGTAGGAGTAAAGTAAATCTCTTGTTACTTTATTTGGGTTTCTAATCAACTCATCAAAAATAGATTAGTGGCAACTCCTAATTGAAAAATCAATTTCATGTTAAGAACTTGAACCTAAGTTGTGAATTGGTATGGGCTTGAGAGAGTCCGAGCTAAGTTTAGGCTTAGTAATTCATTAACCAAACCTAGGCGGTTCACTCGAAAATTTGGTTGCGACACGTGGGCAGTATTATTATCACCGCAGGAGCATATGTCTCGCGTTCCTTATTTTAGTGCTGTGGGTAGTATTATGTATGCTACGGTGTGCACTAGGCTTAATATTTCACAAGCTAAATTAGTCGCTAAATGAAGTGTCTTGGTAAAGCTCATTGGGAAGCTGTGAAGTAGATCCTCAGATATTTGAATGAAACAACAGACGTGGGTATAATGTACCGGAGGGACAACAATGATAGTAAGACCATTGGTTTTGTGGATTCAGATCAGGCTGGTGACTTGGATGATCGCATATCTTTAGCAAGGTACGTATTTACGCTAGCAGGTGATGTAGTTAGTTGGAAAGCGTCCTTACAGGATCACATTGCCTTATCTTCGACTGAGGCAGAGTACATGTCACTAACATTTATAGCAAAAGAGACGATATGGTTACAAAGTTTACTCTCAGACTTTGGGTTAGAACATAAAAGTGTGGATATACACATATTTGGCATATAATACAGTTTATCACGAGCGAACGAAGCATATCAACATCAAGTACCACTTCATCCGAGATGTCTTAACTAGGGGTAATGTTATTGTTAAAAATATTGTTATAGCAGATAACTTGGCAAACATGATAGCTAAGTCTGTTCCTTTGGTGAAGCTCAAGCTCTGCTTGAGCTCTATTGGCGTCTGTGGAGAGTGAGCGCCCGTTGGAGCGTTGGGAGAGCGGCATACATGATGAGCACTATAACCTGATTTCAAACATCGAGCCAAGGTGGAGAAATGTTAAATTATGTCTCGAGTTTGAGTGTTTGCAAAACGCGATCCGCTTGAATAAAATTTTTACATGGTTGTTCATGAAGATATTTTTTTGATAATATTCAAGATTATGCACAAGAAAAGAAATTCGAAATTCTTTTTAGGTCTTAGATGTCTTCGGTTAACAAAAGGAGATTCGTTGGACTCCATGGAGGTTTACAAAAGAGGAAATAAAATAGAATAAATAAAAAAGGAGCAAATGTTTCTTCTTTATCTGCAGGAGCTAAATAGGAATTTTGAAGAAAGGATCCCAAGTGAGGCCCAAAGTCAAAGTTTTGACTCTAGGCACATAATATAAAAAGGCTAGGATTTCTTTTATGTAGAAAAGTGAACGCCGCACGGTCTGAGGAGTCATGCGTCCAGAAGAGCATCGCACAATAAAGACAAACGTCAAGCCGCCGCACGTACGCAGGGCAGAGACAAACATTGGCGTTCTTGGTTTTAGTGTATGTAGAGCGTTTTACTTTGGGTTTAAACACGTGGTAATTTTGTGCAGTGAGTTTATGTTTAAGTGAGTTATTTATTTATAAACACTTTGGGTTTGAGGTTAAATTTAGGTGTGGGAAACATTCGAGCGTGTGAGTAATTGTAAACTTTGATTCTCCAATTATAGTGGATTATTTACTACTGACTCTCCCCGTGGACGTAAGTACCAATACTAAGACCGAACTACGTAAATTTCTAGTATCCTTATTATTTCTCGTTTATTTCTTTGGTGATTTTGCGTTGAAATAAATTACAAAATCCTATCGTTTCCGCGTATTATATTCCAACATCAGGCACCAATAGGACAAGCAATTACTGTAACGGACAACCAAAATGAAAAGGAAAAAGAATTACTGTTGTGCAACATGTGCACAATACGATGTAATTCTAATTAGCATGTTAAGGAATGAGGATATGAATGGCGGCTAATCGAACTACGAACTTTTGCTTATCTTTGCATGTGTAATTTGCCCTGCGAATAAAAGATGTTGGCTACTGTCTCTTTTGGTGCAATCAAAGCTAGTATTACCTCTCCAAGGCTATCTAAACATCGCATGGCGAGTGTTAGCATGTGTGTAAGACCGTGCATTCAATCTCTACTAAGTAAATAAGCAAAAGCGTTCAGTTCGAGTGAAATTTTGCCCCTTCAATCCCATGCCATTTTAATGGTGGAAGAATCATATTTTCCTTTGCAACAATGTGTTATTCTTGCAATAATAGGGTTTCATGCCTTGCAAACATAGATTGGAATTTATAAGTTCTTCGTTGACATAATAGTAACCATATGGAATTACAATTGTCCCGAAGATTATTTTTGTTGACATAATAGTAACCATATGGAATTACAATTGTCCCGAAGATTATTTTTGTATGCTAAAGCATAAACCCTTCTATGCTACATTACAGTACTCAACCTTGAGGTCCAGCAAATATGTCTCGAATCACTTGGCGCACGAGACCATTAGGTTCTCTAAAAACAATCTAGGCCACAACAGGGTATGATGCACAAGTAGCGACACCTGCAATTTAAGATCGATAGATAGACGAGGACGGAGTAACTTAGTAGAAAGTCAAGCATAAAAGGAATGGACATGGACTAAAGCAACAGCGAGAATTTCAAAAGCATAGTTATCCTAGCACCGTTTTGTTCTAGTAGTTCTACGAAAACCAAAAGGGGGAACTTACCACACATGTTCTTCCCCATCTCCATCTTGAAGTATCCTTTGTCACCCCAGCTCTCTCCCCAGGAATTCTTGATAAGCCAATATGGAACACCATTTTCAACTCCATAACCAACAGCGACAACAGCATGGTTCACATCCTGATACAATACATTCAGTTTTCATTAGGCATGAGCATGAGTATCGCCGCCTTTCATGAAAAACTTCATTAGCAGTAAGGAATCAAACTATATGGATCTTGACGAGATAGATGCTCAAATTAAATGTCACGGTAGAGATTTATCGATGTAATTAAGAATAATAACGTGGAAAATAGAAATGTGGAGTTTGCGTGTATTTTGATATATATTAATGAAGAGTGAAACAAATTATTTATAGGCTTTATAGATAACTTTTGTAAAATAATATCTCAAACAAAATATGCACAATCAAAGGGAGATAAATGTGCAAGGTACGTGCCATTTGGCTGCAGTATTCGCGCGATATCTTGAGAGATATAAATAATGAACAAAATTATTAAAATTTCTCCAACAACGGAAATTATACCGGAGAAATCTCTAATTATCTCTAGCAGATGTTTAGTGTCCATATCAATATGGCGAAGTCATGCAAGATGACTAGTGGATTTTCCGAAGAGGTAAATCGCTGATAATTCAAGTACTCAATTTTTCAAATTTGTGGCGCTCGAGTGAGCGCCATACCAAAGTTATGGTAGTTTTGCTATTCTTAACCCATATTTCGATGTATGTATTAATGAAGAATACAACAACCTATTTTTAGGCTTTATCTTAATCAAAATATACGCAATCAAATGGAGTTATATGTGCAATATATGTGTCATTTGCCCGCGATATTCGTGCAATAAATGTGCCATCTTAAGAGATATGGACAGAATTATTAAATTATTTCTAACAATGGAAATTATCCTAGAGGAATCCCTAATTAATTCCAACATATGTTTAGAAAGCTTCATGAATCCTACGCACCGGCATCCTTCAAACATGATTGAGATGGAGATAGTGTTCCTTTCATTTTATTTGGAAATGCTCACCATGGAAGTGCTACCACATGCATCGCTGGTGAAGACACCCGACTCGTAGAGCTGGAAGCCATCCGTGACCTGGAATGCCACGCTGACTGGCCGGACCATGCCAACTGCATGCTTAAGTTCATCCTCAGCACCCTGAATCCACCATGCATTGCAAATATAAACATATAGGCAATTTGAAGCTATCTTTATGAAATTTCCGCAGCTTTTTTTTACCTTTCTTCTCCTTCTTTTTGGCTAACTCTACAGACTGCCCATGAACTTACCATAGAGATGTTGACGGAGTCGACGACTTTGACAGCGACCTTGCCAGCCGAGAATTTGCAGGTACCGTCCCGTCCAGTATAAGGATAAGCTTCCTCGGTCTCAAGGCCACCGTTGTACTTGATATACTCGAAGGCTTGCGACGGCAACCCGCCACCGCATCCAAAGTTGTTGAAAGCCGTAGCGCAGTCCACGAGCTGCTGCTCAGACAGAGAGATTCCTTTCCCGTGTGCTTGGTGATAAGCAGCCTCGAGAACTCCAGTGGCGCTACAAAAGTGCAAATTAGAGGTCACTAGCACTCCAGCATCATGGCATCTCAATGAGTTGCCAAGTTAGTAAGTTTGTCACGTACTAGGGAGAGTAACAAATATAAATCGAAGAGGAGAGAAGGAGAAGAAGAAGACAAAAAAACCTGAAACTCCAGCAAGATCCACAGCCGCCTTGATCTTTAACTGGGCTTACAATGCCCTTTTCTCTCCAGTCTTTCTGTAAATATGAAGGATTGGAAGAAAATAAAGATCTAATATTGACATAGGTCTCACACTTCAATGATCAGCTAGTAGATTCTACAGTAATCAGCAATCTAGTTCTAGATCTCATGAAAAGTGCCAAAACCTTGAGATGGGGAGAGAAAGAATAAGTTGTTTCAGCAAGCACTTTCGATTTGTAAAAGCGAGGACAAGAAAGTTCAGTCGTCATGGATGGAGCTAATGGATTTTTGTCGTCATAACTCAATTATATACGAATGTTTCGAAGAAAACGAAGAGTGTGTTTATTTTATGGAACCCCATTTTTTGGCGTTTGGTTCGCTTAGAAATATGAACCAACGAAAAATATTTTCTTAGTCAATGAAAGATGTTTTCCTACCAAAATTTAAATTCAAGAAAACGATTTCTAAAATGTTTTCCTAATCTTAGAGCCCTTGGTTTATTAAAAATAGTTTTAAAAAATATATTTTTAAAATCTAATTTATAATTATTTATAAAAATATCTGATTTTTATTACCATTTATTTTTCTTTTTCTTTTTCTTTCTCCGTCGTCGGCAACTAGCCAAGACATAGGTTGGCGAGCTCGAGGCTCAACCGATCCAAGTGAGCCCAAGCTCGGCCAAGATTGGCAAGCTCACGGCTCGGTCAAACCAAGTGAGCTCGAGCTTGGCTAAGGTTGGTGAGCTCGAGGCTCGGCCGATCTAGGTGAGCTTGAGCTTCGTCAAGGCTGGTGAACTTGCAGCTTGGCCAATCCAGATGAGCCTAAGCTCGCCAACCTAAGCTCTGTGCAAGTCGACATGCTTGCAGCTTAGTCAAACTAGGTGAGCCCGAGTTCACCAAGGTCGGGCAAGTTGCACTTTGTCGAGATCGACAAACTCGCGGCTCACAAGCTCCTGGCGAGGCGGAGCTATGGCCGTCGTCAGTCGGTAGTGGCGGAGGAAGGGAGAGAGAGAGAAGGAAAGAAAAGAAAAACAAATGAGAAAAAAGAATATTAAAAATTCCAATTTTAAAAATAAAAATAAAAAAAGAGAGAAATAAAATAATTAAAAATTCGAATTTTAAAAATTTATAATTTCAATTTTTTTGGCATGAAATAAAGTTGTGAGATTGAAATCATTTTCCAGTAATATCCAAACAACAGAAAACATTCTTGATTATATATCACTAAATAAAGAAAAATTAACCATATTCCTAGAAAATATTTTACCGGAAAGCAATTTTTTATATTATTGAGTTTTTCGTAAAACACATGCACCCGAAAATATGATGCCGACGCAAGGCAGCTAGTGGCAGCTGAGTAACTATTTTGCTGTAATTTGGCAGAGAAAATTGCCAGTCGATACGTAAGACACCACACAGCTAAAAGCAGTACAGCTGCTAGTCTAAGTCAAGTAGTTTTATCTCATTGAACGAAGGATGATACGAGCGGAAAGCTTCCGATTGAGGCATCGCCGTGAAAAATACCGTTTCGGGAAGAACATCGTCGGTGAGCTTGTGGCTGCCCTTGGTGGTGGCAGAGCAGTCTTGAGAAGCTCCCAGTCTGTGCGTCTTGAACTCCTCCCAGCTCCAGTCAGCATACTCTGTTTACCATCAAGCACAAATCAAACTCAACGACGACAGCAGCAACAGCTAAAATATACCAGCTCTTCAGCTTCGGGTTACGAAGCAAGTCGAAACGACTATGACCGAATTGATCTTCAGGTCTAAAACAAGAAATAGAGAAGGAGAAAATGTCAAGAACTGCCACGTACGATTAACAGCGAGAGTGTAAGGCAAGCCCTTCTGGTTGGTGGATCGAATGAGCTTGAGATTCTTCCTGTAGTTATCGAACCTCAACTTGATCTCCTCCGCTGTCTTGTACGTCTTCCCGTGCCTAAACCAAACACCAACAACGCGGATAAACGACAACAATCGAAAAGGTCAACAATCTTTTATAGATAACAAAGGCGAATTTACAAATCAAGAACACACCCAGATGAGTGTTAGAGACAACAAGAATACTTCTTGATTTTCAATATGGTCATGCATGTAATTAGGATCATGTATTTTTTATTGTTTAACATCAAAATAGGCTTTTTCTTGATAGCACTCTCCTATTGTGACAACAGTCTTCTATCGGATAGCTTGCATAGTCACCCTGCTGTCAGCTAATTCTCTCTTTATCAACTCTCGCATTTTTTGGATCTCTTGTCTAAACTAAAATTGATGTCATTTTTTTGTACATATCCGATATTTCAACTTAGACGATCATCTAATAAAATTTATAGGTTCTTGTACTCTTCATTGCCTAACATCCACAACTCTATTTTTCGCATTATTCTTTTCTAAGTGGGGTTTTGATATCTAACCTTTGGGCAAAGTCTACGAAGGAGCGGGCGGGATGGGCCTCGCCAACGGCTTGGAGGATAGAGGACTCGAGGTCGGCGCCCTTGAAGCCAGCTGCTGCGGCGGAGCAAGCGGTCACGAGGAGGAGGAAGGAACACAGAAATCTAGCACCAGCCATTCTCTCTCTCTCTCTCCCCCAGTGGTTTCCACAAACTGTGTGGGCGTTCGGAGATGGAACTGAGTGAACTGAGCGGAGATGGACGGGGATCTTTATACTTACGTAGAAGCGACAGTAAGTCAAGAAAGACACCGAGCAGGCAATGGCCCGATTAGGGCTCATCACGTGTGTAGACCTGATTGGGTCTGTGTCTCACAGTCCGAACGAAAGGAAAAGAACGAGCGATTTTTTCTCTTTTGTGCTTGTATTTTCCAAAGCGTTTGGAGGGCGATGACACGGAGTCAATCTCCTTCTGACAGATTGTATTGTCCGACGTGTCACGAGATATAAAAATTGAAGTCCAAGATCGTCCATGGGGAAAAATCTTGAAGGCCATACGCATGCATGCAAGATACTTTATGCAAGGATTATGACAAGATACACGTTTTCACGAGATGGTTTCTACAAGTTCGACAGGAAAGTAATCCAAACCTAGTCTCACATTAGCTTAGAATTCACTCTTACATGAATGAGTGGAGCTACACGCAAGAAAAGAATATGCCATATCATATCGAGCTTGAGCTCATTATTATGCCGAGAATATTATGTTGGAAATCAAGTTCGAGCAGTCGACCTCACCCGATTCTTCGATTCCATCATATTGAACTTGATTACAACAAGAGGAGGTCAGCTCATGTTGTGAATTCCAAGTCTTTGCAAAAGGATCATTTTCTCTTTCATTTTCTTGGCCCAGGGAATCTAAGAATCGCTCAAAAAAAAAATAGTTTTGCAGATGGAATTGAGCTCTCTTGAGATGGTCCTATTTCAGATCGAATTAGATTTAACTGCTCTTTTTCTAAAATCGTTGTGGTCACTCACTGGGGAGTATAGGTGCGCATGTTGGTCCAACGAAGTGGCCGAGTCATCGTCAACCAAGACTGAGCTGTCTCTTTACCCTTGTCATGTCACATATTCAGTGCCCACGACCGAATCACGCCGCTTCGTGCGTGCAGCAGTATTCCACTACTTGCATTATTAACGACGAGTGAGGATAACATTCAATGAATGAGATGATGTTGTCCCCATCAGTGAGGTTTCCTGGAAGTTTAACGTTGGTGTGGGTCTGAGCGAAACCTACTTTTGGCTGGCCAAAGAGGGAGACACCTTGTCTTTATCATCGGAAATAATGCCCCCCTACGTGAAGAATCTTTACATAAACAAAAGCATTATCACTTCGCGAGCCCCCGATGTGTGTTCCTCTATTGAATACCATATGCAGGCTATCTTCGTAGTCCACGTCATCAAATATTCCATGTTATCAAATACAAATAATGTCGCGTTTGGATCGTTCATTTGGATCTTGATGGCATCTTACCATATTCATGAGATAAATTGAGCGTTATCCTAGATTTTAAGTAGGCTTCTCCATAACATAAATAGAAAACGAAAATTAATTTATTAGGCGAAGGAAAATGACATGTGCGGGCTAAGATAAACCCCAAAAATTCCTAACACCACAGTTCATGAGCACAGAGTTAAACAAGAGGAAAAACCTACCTTTTAGGTGAAACAAGTAAGGTCCCGTTAAGTCTCACAAGACACAGTATCAAATAATTTCGAAAGATAAATAAAACATAAGCCTATTGCACTCATACTAATTGAGTCATAAATCTCATGATTTGATCAATTTAGTCCTAAAATTTTTGATAATTTACCAATATAGTTTATCAGTTAATTTTAACTAGAAATCGTTGAAGCAAAAAACGGCTATCCCATGTAGCATCGCCAGCTCAAACTTAGACAATTTTTACAATTTTTTTTTGAATTTATTTTTCCTAGTCTTTTTCTCATTATTACGGCCACTGAGGGCCTAGTGACCCTCACCTAGATTTGATAAAGGTCGGCCTCGCATTTGGCTAGTGAGGGTGGCCTCGTGAGGGCTGGGCGAGGGCGATTGTAACATTCAGAATTTTCCATCTTTGTTGGTAAAATTTAGGATATAAAGTTAAGTATTATTTAGTCTGGAATTTCGGATATGGATGAATTCCATCAATTTTGTGGGGTGTGGAAGGTACTAGGGCGATTTTTTTGAGACCGTAATTGCTCGGAGGTTGATTTATTAAAAGTAAATAGATATATGTCGACATGTACTTGATAATATAAAATGATGGTAATTTATTCACCACCAAATTATTGTAAACGGGAATTGATATGCTCCAAGTAACATATTTGGTGATTTTTCAAGTATTAAATTTATTGAATTGAAATTTTCTTAGCATTCGTATTGGTCACTAATAATATTAGTGGATTCAAAATATTTTCTGGTTTATTAATGTTTTGACTAAACACTGGTTTCCCTGTTTATGCACTCATTTAATAAACATTTCGGTAACTTGTCTAGTTTAGAAGCCCATAGTTGAACCGTTAGCCATTCTCTAAATTGCACACATCTCTCCTCATTTTCTACTAATGATATTAACCCACACGTTCCTAAAGACATTGAACCTAGCTTAGTATTCATATCATTTAGTACATCATCCTTTTTTACCTTAACCAATTAATGCTCTTGATAAGCCTAACTCTTATCTATTCATTTTTAATTGGCCAAGAAGTAGTTCTCCTTCTCTCTCCATTTTTCCACCAATCATCTTTAGCCACATTCTCTTAGTGACATTGAGCCTAATTTAGCTTTGAGGTCATACCTTACATCACCTCTTTTAACCTTAGTCATTTAATGCCCTTGTGACTCAATCTTTTACCCGACCGAGAAGGATCTCTCTAGGGATATTTTTTTGTAGCCAATCTTATTAGGCCATTTGCACCCTAACTACTTATTGAGGGTCACTTGAAGCATTTCTATTGGAACATACAAACCCTCCTACTTGTAGGTCTGATGATTTTAAAATACGATCATTATTCATCTTTCTTAATAAGTTTTGATCATGCGTATGCGTACATTCGTAAGTTGTCTCATTAGTTGTAATCATGCATCATAAAATATTATTCCATTTGCTTACATTTGAGTGGTTACTATTATGTAATATTGGTCTCGAGTAAAGAATAGATCTTCGATGTGTATAGTGGTGAGACATTAGTGATACCGGTGCATCATAAAATAATATGCCATTTACTTGCTTTTGAATGATTGATCTTATGCCATGTTATTTTTTTGTTTCCATCATCATATCATTTATAGAAAGATAATGCATTATTTCCACACTCGTCATACATGTTTATTTTGTATTGCTTGAATTCATGTTGTTGGTTGGTACCGGGTTTAGTGGTAAGTTGATCTCCTACCTTAAACTAAGAGCTTTTGTTTGCTGTACTTTGGCTCTCCCCTTATTATTATTATTATATATTTTCAGATTTGTATCGTGGTTCCCTAAACATGTCGATGGAAAGGACGATATGATGCTTGAGGCCATCAATTCTTGAGTTAGATTGTGGCTTGGTTAATGTTTAGAGTCGCTTTTGGTTTAGTATAAGAGTAGTGGTGTTAGGTCACCCGACATTTCCCAAGACTATGCATTTTGTTGTGATTAAACTACCGGTATTTGTATAAAGTTGAAGACATGTATATTACTGAACTTGTTTGATTTTCTAGTAAGGGATGTTGTGAAAAAAAGTTTTGTTCGTCCACATGCGTAATTATAATCATAAATACAAATGGAAATGATATGTGTCGCATGTGACATTCTAAGACGTGACAACGGCCTTGTGAGGGCTTGGTTAGGGTGGCCCTCCCTGAGTAAGGTCATCCCTTGCCGACCCTTGCCCAACCCTTGTTGCCATTGCTTGAAATCGGAAACCAATAGAAAGTAAAGAAAAAAATAGACAAAAAAAAAAAAAAAACATGACCTAGAAATTTTTTAAATTTTTTTTAGTGTTAGCACTCACAGACCACATAGAACAGCCACATAGAACAACTAATATTGATTGGATCGCCACGTTAGTGTTTTCCAATCAATATTGACTGAAAGGATGTACTAGCGAATCCTTAGAATGTTTAAAATTGAATTGATGCAAGTGCAATAGGATAACTTTTTTTGGTAATTTTCCCACAAAATTAGAAACTTCAAGGGCTTACATGGTTTGGTAAAGTGATCCATGATCATTCCTACCCGTGAACGTTTTCTATCAGTTAGAATTCCACTCGAGTGTCTCTCTTAGGATTTCCCCTAAGGGACCTCTCTCTCTCTCTCTCTCTCTCTCTCTCTGATTTCTTTGTTGATTTCATGGACGATGCAATCGACATCCTCCATGGAAGTTAGCTCTGAAGATCGAAGTGCGAGTGCCTCAGAAGAATGTGCTTTATCTGGATTTGCTTGCTCACTCCGACTTCGAGTGCTTGCTTCCAAATAGTTGAGTACTCCACAAGTCTCCAAGGCTCATTTGTTGCTGCCTTCGGCAATTGGCTTATTTTTAAGTTTTCAGCGGTCTTTCTACCTTTTGGTATTGTTGTGGTTTTTATATGGTGATGGTGCTAGGGACGCTAAACCTAGGCGCATACCGCCTTTTAGCAAAGTCGTAGCTACTATAAAGAGATTTCTTGGTATGTGCTCATCACTGATAATAATGTGAGATTCGGTAATCGGCCACTGGTTGTGCTTTGATGCTATAATAGATCCCTTTTTGCGGAATGAGCTAGTTGCACTAAGTTGATTTGCTTTTCAGATTTACTTGCTTTGCGAGATTGCATCTTTGTCTTGAAATTATGTACCTCTTTGATATGAAATGAAAATTTTCTTCCTGACCATTAAAAAAAAAAAAAAAAAGAAAACTTCGCTATCAATCCCGACAAAGTAGTTCCTCCCAAATTATAAAGAGAAAGATCAATATCATCATCGACTTTTGTCCATGATTCAAACAGGCCCTAAGATGATAAAATCAACGTAGTTAGAGACATGAGCCCGCTAGAAATCTAGCTCGTTCCGGTGGATAATGGGCCGAACAATCGCGCAAGAGAAAGCAAAAAGGCGAAATTTTCGTCAAGGACACATTTGATGGGGGAGGAAGACGGAAAAATGAAGAAGAAGCTTAATGTTTCGAGATCAACACTAGTGTGACATCCTAAATTTTCCTTCTATTTATTACGTTGGCCATTATAGTGCAATGTAGAAGTATGATTTCATGTTAATTACTTAAAAGCTAAACATCAGTAACAAGTCAAAGATAGGCTTTACGTGTATATGGTTGGGTACCATTCCAATATTTAGAGGAGAATTTTTTTTTTGGATAATATGTTTTTTTTGTCTATCTTTATTGTTATTAATTTGTTTGAGAATACCTTCGCATCATACCTCTAAAGCATCCGTTTTTATTCTTTTAAATGCAGATGGGTCTGCCAGATGATGACATGGAGTCTTTTTGATGTGTTCTTTGAACTGTTTAATAATATTTGCGTTAATAGATTACCATTTGGGTTTTTTTTTTTTTTGTAATCACTGATATAAAAGTTTACAATTGACGTTAATATTTGAGAAGAAATCCAGGACATAATCGAGACTTCACAACAATTTTTGTAGTTGGGTTTTGTCCTTTGATTTCATTTGGAATCCGTGAATATTATAGATATTTCGATTAGAATAATAATTCATTGGCAAGAAATCTGATTTTTAGGGGAAACCACCAATCCATTCTTTCTAACTATTTTTATGAAAATAGATACGTGTTTGAAATGTTGATCAATACTTGAAGAATAAATAAGAACATCATCAATATAGACCATGAATTGAGAATATGGATTGAAAATATAATTTATAATCCTCTTAAATTCTGCAAGAGCATTTTTGAAGTCCAAATGACATGACATTCCATTAATTTATATCAAGATTTGAGAAAATTTTGGGATCGTGAAATCTACTGAGTAGATCTTTTCTGTTTAGTATCGGATATATAAATCCATTTAAGGGCTTTAATCAATGGCTTGTCTTTGATGATTTGACGACGAGTCGAGGGACTTTTCCGTCGAGTTTAGCAGTCGTATACACGTTGAATGCAAAACAACTCAGGGAGACACGAGTTTTTTTATCTAGGAGAATCCTTTTGAAATATTGCAGAACTAGTTCATTCACTCGGGAAGGTGTAGCTTTGCCGAGAATTTGATTTACCGAAAGTCGGGTTCATAATGAATGTAAGCAATACGTTTTTTCCTTTCCCAGAAACAGAGCGTTGGTGGGAATTTGATGCGTTATTCTTGCAAAGAGAGCGTTCCATGCCACACAAAGATAGAAAGGTATTTACAAGGTAATATAACAATAACCATAGGGAGTTGCAGCTGTCCTGAAGATTATTTTTTGCACTAAGCTAAACCCTTTTGTGCTAACATTATAGCACTCCAACTCAGGGCGGAGCAATTCTTCATGCGAAATATATATATCTCGAATTACCTGGCACACGAACCCATTGATCCTCTGGAAACAATCTAGGCCAAAACAGGGTGTATATTTTGGTTAATACTACTAAAATCAAAGAATTTTATAGAGGAGGGGACTTACCACACATGTTCTTCCCCATCTCCATCTTGAAGTATCCGCAGTCGCCCCAGTCTGCTCCCCAGGAATTCTTGATGAGCCAGAGTGGAACACCATCTTCAACTCCATAACCAACAGCGAGAACAGCATGGTCACATCCTAATATAGGACATTCGGTTTACATTAGACAAGAGCATGAACACTGCCTTGCATGCAAAACTTATTAACAGTGTGCAATCGAATTATATGATTCTCGACAAGATAGGTACTCAAGTAAATGTCATGGTTGAGATTTATCGACATATAGAAGGCTCTCTAATTCCTGCACACTAGCATCCTTCAAACATGATCGAGATGGAGATAGTGCTAATTTCATTATATTAGCAAATGCTCACCATGGAAGTGCTACCACATGTATCGCTTGTGTAGACACCCGACTTGTAGAATCTGAACTCTCTCACGACCTGGAATGCTACACTCACTGGCCGGACCACGGCAGCTGCATGCTTTAGTTCATCCTCAGCACCCTGAATCCACCATGTATGCAAATTTAAACAGATCAGCAATTTGAATCTATCTTTATGCAATTTCTTTTCTTTTTCCTTTTCTTTTCGCTAACTCTACAGATAGTCCACAAAACTTACCAAGGTGATGTTAACAGAGTCAAGCACTTGGACACCAACATTATCAGCGGAGAATTTGCAGGTACCATCCTCTGCGGTATAAGGATATGCTTCCTCGGTATCAAGGCCACCATTGTACTTGATGTACTCGAAGGCTTGGGATGGCAGTCCACCACTACATCCAAAGTTGTTGAAAGCCCCAGCGCAGTGCACGAGCTGCTGCTCAGACAGAGAGATTTGTTTCCCGAATGCTTGGTGATAAGCAGCCTCAAGAGCTCCAGTGGTACTGCAAAAGTTCAAATTAGAGGTCACCAGCATTCTAGCATAATGACATTTCAATGAGTTCCAGAGCTATAACTGTGTCATATACTACGGAGAGACAAATACAAATCTAAAAAGGAAATAAAGAAAAACCTGAAAGTCCAGCAAGATCCACAGTGCCCCTGATCTTTAATTGGGCTTACAATGCCCTTTTCTCTCCAGTCTTTCTGCACATATGAAGGGGAGAATGATGGAAGCAATGAGAATTTACAATAAGATGCTGTCGGTTGGTTGTGCTCCTAACAGCATCAGTCAATTCTTTTGTCTCTTGCCTTTTAAAGGCTGGGATAACTAATGAAGCCTTTCACATAAGGCAAACTGCCTTGGAGGGCCTGAATTTGGGTCTATCCTCTTTGAATAGGGCTGTTCCTGCTACAGTGAATGCATACATTCTTGTGGCTGTTTGATGGAAGGTTGCCATGTGCTGGGCTTCAATTTTTTGCGGCTTGAGTGAATGAGTGATGTCTTTCCACCATCATACATCCTCGCAGGCGTATAGCTTCTTGCACGAACCAGTTATGAAGCTGTAAGTAATCTGGCTGACTCGTTATTTGAAATTAGTAATATAATAATTCTTGTTGTGCTATTTGCGAAAGCTACCGAATGTTCATCATTGTCGCTGTCGTTATTATGATTATTCTGCTTTGCTGGTGCTACAGTTAGAGGATATTGCGGTTTCTTATTTGCATTAATGGATGCATGACAATGGATGCTACTATCTGTCCTGCTTGTCTCCAATCATGTGCTGTCCTGATTAAAGATTTGGACACGTGTTTAGTTTCACTTTCCATGCTTTTAAAACCATGGTGCACACGATCTCATTCCTTGCTTGGTTGAACCCACCTCATTGCAATCTTACTATTTTTTTCTCTTTTACTTAGCATTCAACGGTCAGTTGCTCCATCACATCATGATCTTGCCAAAGTCTTCACATAAATTGGCAATAAGCAACTAATGCCATCACCTCCTGCTGGATTAATGATCCTTATGATTTTGATAGTGTGGATGATTCAATTAGCGAACTGCTGACTAAGCTTGGAGAGTCGTTTTTTTATTTTTATTTTTGGGGATGTTTATCAGTATTAAGGTGCTGATGTTTTTCTTTTGTCTGGAAAATAATGTCTATACTTATTGTGTCGATGATTGCACACTTGTTTTTATGAAGAATGAAATGCACATTAGGATTTGCAGAATAATGTCCATCAGTTTTTTAGAGTGGACGTGCTTACCAACTCTGTTTTCGTCTTTGTCGGTTCTCAGGCTGGGAGGTAGCTCAATCTGTCCTGGGGCATGAAAAATGTTTTGATGTTGTGAAGAGCTTATGCACATCCAGTACAGCAACATCAGGACTCGGGAGGTAATACCTAGCATCACAGCTCAATTATGCAGAGAGCTGGATGTTGGTAAATATGGCTTCGAAATGGGTTGAACAATGAAATCGGATCAAGTAAAACAACTCGGACTTTGAGGCGTGGTATCGCTTTCTTTAAGGATTTATTTGCCCCACAACGTTGCTAATGGTCACCGGCAAAAATCCTCCAGGATACAACAAAGTCTCGGATGAGAATACTAAATAGCAATTCTAGTATTTCTCCAGGGTCTCTCTAAGAAACAATCGAAAAATTGGCTGCTGTTTTTTTTTTTTCAGAAAGAAGACTCGAAAATGACCACACATTTCTTTCCGAAAAATGACAAGTATATATATGAAACAGTCTTGCAACTCTTCGTGAAAATTGCGAACAAACACGTCTTTAGAAAATTGTTCGGATAAACAAATGCAACTCTTCGGAAGAAGTCGAAAAACAAACAATTGCAATCCTTCGGAAAAGTTAAAAACCGAATAAGTAATTTTCCAAAGGTTGTCTTGAAAAGACAAAACAAAATTCGGAATAAATTTTGTTTTTTTTTTTTAAAATAGAATTTCGAATTTTCATTTATATTTCATTTCCAGAATTCTCAAATTAAAAGGCAACCTTTGAACTAAAAATAAAAAATAAAAAAAATAAATAGCAAGGGATTAATGCTAATTAAACCGCGGGCAAAAAGCTAAGCGCCAAATAATCGCGCAAAAATCGCGCAATTATTTGCGCACCCAAGCGGGTATTGTGGGGTCCACCCCCACCTAATCACTATTTTAACTACAAAAGGAAATCCCACATATTTAAACTGACCCACTTGCTCCCACCTTTTCTATGTGGGAAAAAAGAAAAAAAAAACACCCATTTTGTTTTAACAAACAAAATTCCAACAATCCCCCACTTTGTTTGTAAAACAAAGATTTCAAAATAAAATTTTAAAAACCATACAGCCAAAGCTTCAGTAAGATTAATATACATACATAAAGGTCTCTTTCGAGTTAAACCTTTACTTAGTGCAAATATCTCAAAGCTCTATCAAAGTGACAAGTAGCTCGGCTTTAAACTTGTACTTTTATGTAATAGAACCGGACATACCACACATACACTAATCTCTTGTTTCAGTGAGAATTTCTATATTACTCCGCACTATTATGGCCTTGTGCTTGATCCTGTTTCATGAGCTCTCTAGAAAGCAACCCTAACTTTCGTAAGAAGCGGCACCACTTCTAAGCTCGTATAGGTGAAGTATCTACCATGTGTTTCTGTTACTATCAACACACTACAAACTTGTATCATACTTCATTAAGAATTCAATTCAGCCTTCAAAACGTAACAGACGATACTGACTTCTCATATCAGGGCTATGTCAGTATCAAACAATCACATTCAATAACTTGTTCTTACCCATTAAACCTTGTAACTAGTGATGTTCTAGAAAAATGTCGGGTTACCATTATTGGTGATTTCAATTAAAGGGTTTCAGCCCCATTTCTTGTGAGGTCGTTATTACCATATGTCTTGGTAAAGCCTTCGTCAAAGGATCGGCAAGATTTTTACTTGACCTCACATAGACAATTGTTATGGTACCATCTTTAATCAATTGTCTCACATATTCATGTCTTAGACTAATGTGTCTAGACTTACCATTATAGGTGCTACTATAGGCTCTTGCTAAAGTAGCCTGACTATCACAGTGGATAGAAATTTGATATCCAACAACAAATTTCTAATCCATTCAGCCTCTTTTCTAGCTGCCGCCAAAGCAATAAATTCAGATTCCATTGTTGAGTGAGTTATACATGTTTGTTTCTTGCTTGCCCAAGATACAATACCTCCAACTAGTGTGAAGATCCATCCAGAAGTGGAACACTCATCTCCCACACTTATAATCCAACTAGCATTAGTGTATCATTCTAATACAGCTAGATAATTATTGTAGAACAATCCTAAATTTTTAGTTCTCTTAAGATAACCAAAAATTCTAGTAATAACTCTCTAATGTTCTGTACTTGGATTACTAGTATACCTACTCAACTTGCATACAAAATAAGCAATATCGGGTCTAGTACAATGCATCGCATACATTAAAGACCCTATAGCACTTGCATACTCTAGTTGTGCCACCGCTCTACCAGTATTATAATTTAATTTAATACTTGAATCAAATGGAGTACTTATTTCTTTAAAACCAAGATGTTGAAATTTATTTAATAATTTTTCAACATAATTACATTGGCTTAAAGAATAAGCCCCACTATTTTTCTTAACTTTAATACCTAAGATAGTATCTACTTCACCCAAATCCTTCATTTTAAACATGGAAGTTAGATACTTCTTAGTTTCATTAACTCCAGTCATATTCATTCCAAAGATAAGCATATCATCAACATACAAGCACACTAAGACACCATAGTCTTTAGTGAATTTAGAGTATATACACCTATCGGCACTATTATTGATGAAACCATTTGACAATATGACCGAATTAAACTTTTCATGCCACTGCTTAGGAGCTTGCTTAAGTCCATAAAGAGACTTAATCAATTTACATACTTTTCTTTCATTTCCAGGAAGAACAAAACCCTCCGGTTGTTCCATGTAAATCTCCTCATTTAAGTCTCCATTTAAGAAAGCAGTTTTAACATCCATTTGATGAACAAAAAGATCATAAATGGAAGCTAGAGCAAAAAGAACTCGAATAGAAGTTATACGTGCAACAGGAGCATATGTATCAAAATAATCTATTCCTTCTTTTTGTCTATATCCCTTAACTACAAGCCTAGCTTTAAAAGCTTGAATGGAACCATCGAATGATATTTTCTTCTAAAAACCCATTTGCACCCAATAGGTTTTGATCCTTTTGGTAAATCTACTAATACCCAAGTATTATTGGACATAATTGAGTCCATTTCATCATTCACAGCTTCTTTCCAAAAGGAAGCATCTCTAGAAGACATAGCATCATCAAAGCTTTTAGGATCATCTTCTAAATTTAATACTAAAGGGTATTTATTTACCACATTATTATCTCCATCTCCTTCAACAAGAAAAACATGAGTAATAAAATCAGGACCTAAGTCTTTTATTTTCCTAGCTCTAGTACTTCTCCTTGGTTCAATCATGTCTTTAGAATCATTCGTTTCTTTCTCTTGAGAATCACTTTGAGCTTCCATATGTCTTGAATTATTTTCAATAATTTCAGAACTTGTAAAACATTTATTCTCAAAGAATTCAACGTCTCTCGATTCTATTATGACATTGGACTCTAAATCAAGAAGCCTATAAGCTTTACTATTTTCAGCATACCCTACGAAAACACTTTTAATAGCTCTAGGACCAAGCTTTGTTCTCTTAGGATCTGGAGCTCGGTAGTATGCCAAACACCCCCACACTTTAAGATATGACAAATTTGGCTTTCTACCTTTCCATATTTCATAAGGGGTTATGTCATTTTTCTTGGAAGGTATTCTATTATGAATATAGCATGCAGTAAGTAATGCTTCTCCCCAAAGATTAATTGGTAGCTTTGAATTTGAAAGCATACAATTAACCATTTCTCCAAGAGATCGATTTTTCCTTTCAGCTAAACCATTTTGTTGTGGAGTATATGGTGCTGAAGCTTGATGAATAATACCATGTTCTTCACAAAATGAAGAGAATTCATTTAAGAAATATTCTCCACCTCTATCTGATCGTAGAACCTTAATTTTCCTTTCTAATTGATTCTCTACTTTAGCCTTATATTTCTTAAACATGGTAAATGCTTCATCTTTTGATCTCATGAGATAAACATATAAGAACCTACTACAATCATCCACAAAGGTAATAAAATACCTTTTACCTCCACGTGTTAGCATACCATTAAATTCACATATATCACTATGAACCAAATCCAGTAAATTCGAATTTCTTTTAACACTAGGAAATGGCTTCTTAGTAAGTTTTGACTTAGCACATATTTCACATTTATCAAATCCGCCATTAAAATTTATCAAGTCTAATTTTCTCATATTCTTCAAATAACGAATATTTATATGTGCCAACCTACTATGCCATAAAATTGAAGACTCGACAATATAAGCAGAATTATAAATATTATTATTGATACTCAGTTGATACATGCCATCATTGGCATAACCCTTCCCAACAAACAGCCAATTTTTCGACAGGATAACCTTGTCGGATTCAAACAAAACCCGAAACCCTCTCTTACAAAGTAAATCAATAGAAACTAGGTTCTTCCTAATTTCAGGTATAAATAACACATTAAGAAGAGTTATCTTCTTTCCAGAAGTGAACCCTATCTCCACCGTGCCTTTTCCAGCAACCTTTGCAAGAGCATTATTCGCCATCAGGACCTCTTGAACATTTGAGTCAACAATTTCTTCAAATTGCTTGAACATATACTTGTCCTTGCACACATGGACTGTTGCTCCAGAATCTATCCACCAACCGGATTGAACAGTGGTAGAATTAATTTCAGAAACCATAGCCATCGCATCATTGATTTCAGAAATTTCCATGTTCGAAAACATGTTTGAAATCATGGCTACATAATTTTCTTCAACCAGATTTGCATCTGCTTTCACCACCGGAATGTTCTTGTCCTTTGAAATGCTCTTGCGGTGAATGCAATCCTTGGCGTAGTGTCCTATTTGCCACAAACAAAACAGAAACTCTTTTGCTTCTTTTGTGTTCTCTTGAATTTATGTCCCCCGCTTTTTACTTTGAAGTTCTGGTCGACTTTCCGTTTTTTATCCACAAAATTCACCTTGGAATTGTACAAACCAGAATTATAACGTAAACGTGACTCTTCCTCAATGCGAAGATGTTTCTGTATTTGCTCCAAAGTAAAGTCCTCCGACTTGTGAATCAGCCTTTTTCCATAGTCTTTCCAACTTGGAGGCAATTTCGCAATAATTGCTCCAACTTGAAAAGCTTCTGGAATATCAATCTTGAGAGCACGAATCTTATTCACAATCACTTGCAATTCATGGACTTGTTCCAGCAAGGGTTTAGTATCAATAAACTTGAAATCAAAATACTTTGCAATTAGATATTTGTTGGTACCTTGCTCCTCCGCTTTGTACTTGAATTCCAGTGCATTCCAAATTTCTCTGGCCGACTTCATTTCAGTGAATAAGTCGTACAGACGATCGGAGAGTGTGTTCAGAATGTGTCCTCGACAAAGTAATTCATCCTCCGCACGTTTCTTCTTTTCCTTATTAACCCTCTCAATGGCTTCCGCACTTGGCTGTCCTCCATCGAAAGTAGGCTTAGGATCTTCTATAGGCGCCAAGTTAGGATCCAGTATGTAGGAAATCTTCAAAGCAGTGAGTAAGAACATCATCTTGTCCCTCCAGCGAGCAAAATTGTTCCCATCGAACCGGTCCAGTTTGACCATATCTTGATTCATAACTTTGATTGTCTCCGACTCCATTGTAGCAAAATAAATCCTTAAAATTGTTGGAAAATATGGCTTCGAAATGGGTTGAACAATGAAATCGGATCGAGTAAAACAACTCGGACTTTGAGGCGTGATATCACTTTCTTTAAGGATTTATTTGCCCCACAACGTTGCTAATGGTCACCGGCAAAAATCCTCCAGGATACAACAAAGTCTCGGATGAGAATACTAAATAGCAATTCTAGTATTTCTCCAGGGTCTCTCTAAAAAACAATCGAAAATTGGCTGCTATTTTTCAGAAAGAAGACTCGAAAATGACCACACATTTCTTTCCGAAAAATGACAAGTATATATATGAAACAATCTTGCAACTCTTCGTGAAAATTGCGAACAAACACGTCTTTAGAAAATTGTTCGGATAAACAAATGCAACTCTTCGGAAGAAGTCGAAAAACAAACAATTGCAATCCTTCGGGAAAGTTAAAAAACGAATAGGTAATTTTCCAAAGGTTGTCTTGAAAAGACACAAACAAAATTCGGAATAATTTTGTTTTTTTTTTTAAAATAGAATTTCGAATTTTCATTTATATTTCATTTCCAGAATTCTCAAATTAAAAGGCAACCTTTGAACTAAAAATAAAAAATAAAAAATAAATAGCAAGGGATTAATGCTAATTAAATCGCGGGCGCGCAGGTGTGCAAAGTGCTAAGTGCGCCAAATAATCGCGCCAAAATCGCGCAATTATTCGCGCACCCGCACGCGGGTATGGTGGGGTCCATCCCCACCTAATCACTCCTTTAACTACAAAAGGAAATCCCACATATTTAAACTGACCCACTTGCTCCCACCTTTTCTATGTGGGACAAAGAAAAAAAAAAACACCCATTTTGTTTTAACAAACAAAATTCCAACAATGGCATCCAAGAAATCGAAATCAACACTTCTAGGGTTTATCACCCCTAGTTTCAGCGGTCTGAAGAACAGATTCTCTTGTTCCTTCGATTTAAACAACTCCATTCTTTTTCCCTTCACCTTCGCAGCAATACCCATTCTAGGTTGAAAATCACCGAACATTTTATCATCATCGTTCCTGTCAGTCGAATTTGGTCCCGACATATGAGGGTCACTTGGAATGTTCGCAAGTGCTTCCTCAGCCTTTCCCTTGGGAGCAATTCCCAAATCCTCCATTCGTCGCAGAAAGATATACTCATTCCCATAATTCTTATCTTTAAGAAAATCATCCACGTAGTTCAATGGAGTCCCAGTGCTTTTCAACGCACAGTAAAGCTTGTAAATAAAAGAGGGTTTTTGGACTCTTACAGGGTCTGCGTCCTCGATTATTTCTTCCTCTGGTTGTTGACCCGCACCTTGTGGGGTAGATGGCGTTGAGTGACGTGGTGGAGAGTGAATCGGGCTCTGTTGCTGACTCGATAATTCTTCCTCTTCAGTGAGATCAAAATGGGTAGGTCCCTCCTTCATTCTCTATGGTCCCCTGTTCGTGATTCTTGAAGACTTCCTCGAAGAAGACATCCTTCCTTGTCGTTGAAAGATTCCTTTACTTGCTTTCCCAAGAAAAGATGACAACTTTCTCGAAGATGAACACGAAGTAGAAACAGGATTGGGAGGAGAGTGCCTTTTAGGGTTTTGAAGATTGGGTGAAAAAGAAAACTGTATATATATAAAACTCATTTTTGAAAAGGAAAGTTCAATCGACACAAGGAAAGTGTACGAACACCTCTTTTTAAAATCATTAACTGCCAAAATTAATCCTTTTGAAAAGACAAGATTCCGTTTTTTACGGAAATTATAAATTAACTGAACGAAAGATCGTACCTTTTCGAGTTTAGATATAATATCAACTTACAGTCTATAGCCATGAATGTCTGAGTCTGACGGTTTAGAGTCTGAGGGTTGGAGAGTCTCTAGACTTTAACTTCCTCGAGCTTCAAAATGTTGAGTCTGGAATGGATAAAATCGAATTGATTTTTCTCCAAAGGCTTTGTGAATATATCCGCTAATTGACTTTTTGAATCAACAAATTGAATCGAGATTTCTCCATTTTGAAAATGATCTCTAATGAAGTGATGTCGAATCTCTATATGCTTTGCTCTTGAATGAATGATTGGATTCTTAGTGAGATTGATTGCGTTGGTGTTGTCACATCTGATTTCTATGCATGAGTCTTCAATCCCAAAGTCTTGTAGTTGTTGTTTTATCCATAGAATTTGCGAACAGCAGCTTCCAAGAGCTACATACTCTGCTTCTGTTGTTGAGAGAGCCACAGTGCTTTGTTTCCTTGAAAACCAAGACACTATCCTGCTTCCAAGCAACTGGCAAGTTCCTGAAGTACTATTTCTATCGACTCTGCAACCGGCCAGATCTGCGTCTGAATATCCCAGAAGATTAAAATCTCCCTTCTTAGGATACCAAATATCGATGCTTGAAGATGAAGCAACGTATTTAATAATACGTTTTGCAGCACTGAGATGGGATTCTCTAGGATCTGATTGAAACCTAGCACAGATGTAAACACTCAACAAAATGTCAGGTCTAGAAGCAGTAAGATAAAGAAGTGAACCAATGATGCTCCTGTACAGCTTTTGATTAACTTTCTTCCCTTCTTCATCTTTGTCTATCTTCAAAGAACTTGACATTGGTATATCAGTCTTTTTGCAATTTTCCAATCCAAACCTTTTGACAAGATCATTAGCATATTTTTCTTGGTAAATGAAAGTTCCTTCCTTCAATTGCTTTACTTGAAGACCAAGAAAGAATGTTAATTCTCCCATCATACTCATTTCAAACTCATCCTGCATAGACTTAGAAAATTTATTGCATAGACTTTCATTAGAGGATAATATCATCCACATATATTTGAACAAGTAAAAAGCTTTTGTTTTCCTTTTTGATAAATAAAGTAGTATCTACTTTACCTTTGACAAAACCATTATGTAATAAGAACTTATTTAGTCTGTCGTACCAAGCTCGAGGTGCTTGCTTTAAACCATACAAGGCCTTTTTCAGTCTGAAGACTGAGTCTGGCTTTTTTGGGTCTTCAAACCCAGGTGGTTGTTCCACATAAACTTCATCATGGATAAATCCATTTAGGAACGCACTTTTGACGTCCATTTGGAATAACCTGAAATTTTTATAACAAGCAAACGCAAGTAATAGTCGAATAACTTCTAACCTTGCTACAAGAGCGTAAGTCTCATCATAGTCTATTCCTTCTTCTTGCGTATATCCTTTGGCCACGAGTCTTGCTTTGTTTCGTACGACTTTTCCTTTTTCATTCATCTTGTTTCTGAACACCCATTTGGCTCCAATAATAGTTTTACCTTTTGGTTTAGATGTCAATTCCCAAACATCATTAATGTTGAATTGTCTGAGTTCTTCTTGCATAGCTTCAATCCAGCTTTCATCTGATAAAGTTTCTTCTATGCTTTTTGGTTCAATTTCAGAAATAAGGGCTACAGCACTAGACTCTTCACGCCTTTTAGATCTGGTGCGGATTCCTTCATTAATTTCGCCGATAATGAGATCTTTGGGACGATTGGATTTATGCTTCCAGTTACTGGTTGATTTGTCTAGATGATGATCTCTTTCTTTATTTGAATCTTCATGAACATCTTGATGCTTGGTCTTCCGTCGAGATACTTCTTGAGTTGTAAGCTTTGGAAGGTGCGGAGCGGTTCGGACTCTTCATGCGAGTCGATTTGGATTCATCTTGCGTAGAGTCTTGAAATTTGACATTCATTGACTCCTCCACAGACTGGCTCTTTTTGTTATAGACTCTGTAGGCTTTGCTTGATGTAGAATATCCAAGGAAGATGCCTTCATTTGATCTTTCTTCAATTCAATATAAAGCATTTGCAACCGAACACATGAAAGTATGAAACAATGGGCTTCTTACCTTTGAATAACTCATAAGGGGTTTTCTCTAGAATAGGTTTTAGGAAGACTCTATTGATGATATAGCATGCTGTTGAAACAGCTTTAACCCAAAATCGTGAAGAAATTTTACTTTCAATTAAAAGAGTTCTAGTCATTTCTTGAAGAGATCTATTCTTTCTTTCCACAACTCCATTTTGCTGAGGAGTATATGGAGAGGAGAACACATGCTTAAATCCAGATTCATCACACAATTTTGTAAAATCTTGATTTTCAAATTCACCTCCATGATCTGTTCTTATACTTGAAATAACACATCCTTTTTCATTTTGAACATTTTTAGCAAATTTTTCAAAATACGAGAAGGTTTCTGACTTACTTGCAAGGAAATATACCCAAGTAAAGCGAGAGTAATCGTCCACAATTACTAGGCAATATTTCTTATCTCCAATACTCTGGGTTCTGGTTGGTCCGAAGAGATCCATATGCAGCAACTATAGTACATGATTAGTAGAGACATGATTTATTGGCTTAAATGAATTTCTTACCTGCTTTCCCAGAATACATGGTGTGCATGGATCGGACTTTTGGTATGGTAATTTGGGTAGACCTCGAACAAGCTGCTTTGATGAGATTTTGGCTAATTGCTTCATGTTGACATGACCAAGCTTTCTGTGCCATAAGCTTGCTTCATCTTGAATTGAGATTAGGCATTGCGATTCATTTAGTTTCATGTCTAAGAGGTAGACATTTCCATGTCTTCGACCCATGAAAGACGAGTAGAGTCTTTGCGATTCGAGCATATTCCTTCTTGAAATGAGATCTTGAAACCGGTATCACACAATTGGCTAATCTTTGAGAAGGTTATAGTTGAGTCCTTCCACTAGAGAAACATTGCTTATTGTGAGATTTCCAATTTTCACAGTTCCAAATCCCACCATACTTCATTTGCCGTTTCCTCCAAATGAAACTTTTCCACCATTTACTTGAACAAGCTTTATGAAACAATTTGAGTCTCCTGTCATGTGTCTTGAACATCCGCTGTCAAGATACCACTTTACTTTTTTCTTGATGGAGACCTGCATTTCAAAGAGAGTCTCAAGCTTTCTTTGGTACACAAATTTTTTTGGGTCCTTTGGTGTTAGTAAGATAAACAGTATTAGCCCATAATTTCTTAACTGGTTTCCAAACCATAGGACACTCTTTTTCAAAGTGATCCGGACTGTTGCACTTTGAACACCCGAGGGCATTTCGACCTACAGACTTTACAAAAACTTTCTTGAAATGATTTTTGTAAACCTCTCTCGACGGTCTTTTCTTAATTCTTTCTTTTACTTTAGGAAAATCAATCAAGGGAATTGTTTATGCTATCATACCTAGACCGGACTTATTGAAATAGGGTTTTTGAGCAGAAAGAACTTTTTCAAGTCTTTCGGACCCTATCGAAAATTTCTTTGAAATATTTGATAAGTCGGTTTTTAAAAAAACATTTTCTTTCAAAAGATTATCTTCTTTTTCTTTAAGAGTAGAAACATTCAAGTCTAAACTTTTAACTCTTTCTTCTAAAATGTTTTCCTTTTGTTTTAGAGCTGAGTTTTCCATTTTAAGTTCGGAAATTCTTTTGAGAGAAGTCTTAAGACTAAAACACAGTTCATCAATGTATTTAGAGACTTTGACAGGAATTTTAAAATCACATACCTCAAATTCACTGTCTGAGTCTGAATGTGCCATCAGACATATGTTGGCATATTCATTATCACTTTCTTGACACTCTGTATCACTCCAGGTTTTGGCTTTAAGAGCTTTTCGAAACTTTTCAGCTTTTCCTCTTTTCTTCTTCAGAAGAGGACAGTTGGATCTGATGTGTCCCTTTTTCTTACATTCGAAGCAAACTACATCTTTGTTTGGTTCCTCATCATCAACAGACTTGGTCTGCTGTCTTTGGAAACTTTGTTTCTTTGAGTTGAACCTTCTTCCTTTTCTATTCAGTTTTCTGAATCTTCTTATCATGAGAGCAAGCTCCTCATCGTCCGATCATCTCCAGAATTTGTATCATCGAATCATCATTTGATTTTAATGCAATGGATTTCTTACCTCTTGGATCTTCGTCTTGATTAATTCGTTCCACTTCATAAGGCGAAGAGTTCCAATCGAGCTCGTCGACAGATAGTGGCATAATTCTTTGCGTCTCTCTTATTGAAGTCTTTATATGATTCCAATCCTTGGAGAGTCCACGCAGTAGCTTGTTTACCTTCATGGGATTAGAAATATTTTGTCCTTGGTTCTCAAGACCATTGACAATATCTGTAAAACGACTAAACATGTCAGTTATAAATTCTCTTGGTTTCATTTTGAAGGCTTCATATTGACCGAGGAGAATGTTAATTCTGGTCTCCTTCACTCAATCTGTTCCTTCATATGTGATATGTAATATGTCCCATACTTCTTTTGCTGTAACACAAGAAGATATTATGTTATATTCAGTTGGTGACAAAGCACAATATAAAGAGTAAATTGCTTTTGCATCGAGTGCTTGTCTCTTGTTTATCTCTTCCTGAGTCATTCCGTTGGTCTCAACAATTTCTTTCCCTCTTTCAAAGACTGATGCAGCTATAGGAGTAATTCCTTTTTCTACAACGTCCCATTCCAAAGGATCTTTTGATCGTAGGAAAGCTTTCATCTTATTCTTCCAGATGTTGTAATCATTTCCATCAAAGTAGGGTGGTTTGGTATTGCTTTGCCCTTCCACCAGCCCTGGTGCTAGCATACTAGCCATGGATCTTTTACTCTGAAGTAAAACACTTCAAATAAAGTAAGAACACGAGCTCTGAAACCAATTGATATAGCTAGTACGAGTACCTAGAGGGGGGTGAATAGGTATATAAAAGATTTTTCTTGATAATTGCACAATACTTAGACAGTTGAAGGATTTGCGACAAATAATAATCAACGTAAGACTGAGTAAAGGAAAGAGAGAATTGAACACGCGGTTTATAGTGGTTCGGCTTGATTCAAGCCTACGTCCACTCTTATGCACTAACAGCCAATTGACTGGATTCCACTATGAACAAAGAGATGTTACAGCGTTAATCTTCCTTGATTTCTCGGTGTAGATGATCTACCACGCTCGCTCAAGGTATCACCAAGTATAGACACTCTCTGTGTATACAATTTCGCTCAAAATGTATCGACTAATAATCAAGGTGCTTCAGACTCTAGAATTTCTCTATCAATCACACACTAAAACAACTAGAACGTCTTCCTTTTATACTCCTTTATGCCATCATACCTGTTGGCACTTACCAAAGGAATTCCTCCAATTTACCCGTTGGACGGAATCAATTAAGAAGATCATTCGAGCTATTAAATGAACCTGACGATAGCCCATCAATCATGTTCGTCCATACAATCAGGATATTGGTTTCCAAGAATAGAACCTTCCAAGAATATTTCGTCGACTACCGGATCTTCAATCAATCTAGATAAGAATAAAAGAATCCGTTATATTTATCCAACCAAGAGATCTTCTCCAGAGGAAAGGATTAAATCCTCAACCATATACTTCGGCTCTGGATTTCCTTCGTCATTGGATCAGAAAGACTGTCAATGAGAATAGTCTTGAGTCTTAAGTCTTGAGTCTTGAGTTCGAGTCGGTGATCGAAAAGTCTTCAGACTTTAAACAGACGGTCTGCAAATATCCAGACTAGACTGATAGAAACGTTTTGTCAGCTTCAAAATATTCTGGAAAGATTTCTCCAACATTCTCCTCCTGGAAGGCGGTGGAATTTCTTGAAGGGCTCCAAATTGTCGTGCCACCCGATATGGGTAATAAGGAACAGCGCCGGTGCAGCCGAGCAACGGAATTGGGTAGGTGCGTTTGTAAGCAAAGCGTGCCCTCTTTTCATGGAACCAACTAGCACACCATTGGAATGCCTCAGGAGTTGGGTTTCTTAAGAAGTCAACCCAATTTAAACAGCTTTGATTGGGAATATATGGTCCTAAAACCATAAATTTTTGTAATGGATTTTCGAAAGCATTTGTTTCACACGATCGCATGAAGTCTCGGAATTCGCTTAGGTGAGAAAAGAACCAGACTTGTAAAATTTCAGGAGAGACCCGCATGATTTTCTTCGTGTTGTCTTTAAAACGATTAAAGGACAAGAATGTTTCAGTTAAAATCATATTGACATAATTTCCCCCTCAAGATCGATCAACTATCCATGCCATCTTAGGACTTATGGCATTTCTTTGATGAGGGAAAATGATGAGTCCGAAAAAGGCTAGGAGGAAAATCTCGCTTTTTTGGGTCATAGGCTGATTTTGAAAACAAGTATTCATAAATTCAAATGGGCAGGTATTATGGTTGTTTTCAAGAATTTGTGTCATAATATGGACTTCAGTTCTTAAAAGTCGCGCCAACCCACGCAATGGGATGATGCCTGTTGATGGCCTGACAAGCTTTTTCTCAAGAGGCATTCTAGTGATGATGCTGTATTCCTCCAGGGTTGGGGTTAGCTCAAACCTACCAAACATAAAAGTAAGTGTCCTCGGGCACCAGAAATGTGCCATGGCTTGTATGACTTCGGGATGAACAATGATTTGGATCAGCGATAGGAGATGACCGAGTTTGGCCTTCACGCGCTCTTGGGCAAACTGATCCAATTGACCCCACCATCTAAAGAGCTCCACCTTGGGAGCAGGAATGAACTGGATATCATCTTTCCCCATCGCATATAAACTGGGACTTGAAAAGCTCATCCTAAATTGCCATGGGCCAAATAAAAAGACTGAGTAAAAGTAAAGAAATCACTTTGCTTTTAAATGAAATGACAAGCAAAAAGACATGCACATGAGATGTGTGGCTCGATTTCTAACTCAGAAGGCTTGATGAAATTAAAAGGGTATCCGCCCATCGCAGTCTCGCGTTAGCAGCATACCCCCTTAACCTCGGCTAAGAAATTCGGGGAAAAGAAAGGCAACCTCTACATCGCAGTCTCGCGTTCGAGGTCGTATCTTTCTCAACACCATCCTATAAATCCTACGGCGGCCCAGGTTCGGCGGCCGGGTTATGTGTGCCATGTGTAGTGTTTAAAACAATAAAGCATGCACAACAGTTTATAATCACAAAACATTTTATTTTGACAGAATAAAAAAAAAAACTTTAAGCTATTACCCTGCACAAAAGAAAAAAACCCAAGTCAGCAAAGCATTTAAACAAAGATAAAATGGCCTAAGTCCTCAAAGTCCCCAGCGGAGTCGCCAAGCTGTCACGACCTCTTTTTTTCGGCGCCCGCAATTGGCTACGCCTAAGGAGGCTAATGGCTCGGCTGAATTTATTAAGCCCGGACTCTCCCAAGTCCACCAATACACGACTTAATGGTTCAAGTTTTTAACCTGTAAATCAATTTTTAAAATGGAGTCGCCACTAATCGATTTGGGGTGGGTTGATTAGAAACCTAAGCTAAGTATAGGGATAAATACTCACTCTTGCGCAACAAGAGGAATTAGGATCGGGGACTTGATTACACTAGTTAATCACTAATGCTCTTTCGGTACCTAATCTTGTTTAAACCCTAAGACTCTTGGATGTTCGGGGATTTTCCATGCATTTTTGGGAGGAAAAGCATTTTTTTTAGTCGTTTTCTCATTTTTGGACATAAAAGGGATTTTTTGGATTTTTTTAAAAAATATTTTTTGGAAAAAACAAGTCTTTTTGGCTTTTTCTTAATTTTTGGCATTTTTTTTGGAAAATATGAAATATTTTTGATTTTTTTGATTTTTTTGGAAAATAAACTGTTTTTTAAAATATTTTTTGATTTTTTTTGGAAAATAAATTACTTTTTTATTTTTCTCGATTTTTTTAAAATAAAACATTTTTAGCGCATTTTTTTTTTTTAAATAATTTTTTTTATTTTTAAAAAATAAAGTATTTATTATTTATTTATTTATTTAAAATATCATTTTATATCAAAATAATATAAAATTGACCCGGGTCGGATCCGCGGGTTGGGTCCGACCCGAGCCAGCCTGAAACGCAGATTTTTCTCCCTTTTTTCTTTTTCCAAGCCCATGAACTAACCCTGGCCCATTTATGCACAAAAACAGCCCACACGGTTAGGCCTAGAGGACCCGATCAGGGAGAAACCCTACCTGGATGGGGGTTTCGCCCGACTCGGTTGTGGCATCCCAAAATTCAAATCATCCTCTAGAGAAATTAAAGCCTATAATTAGGTAATGAAATTACCTATGGTCTATGTGTTAGTCATTAGTTTTCTTAAGGCTAGGTGTTATTGTGCTTGTGTTTATAAATTTTGAATTTAGGACTATAGGATAAATTAATAATCTATGCTTGGCCATAAGATTTATAAATTAAATTTCAATGAACAAAAATGCCCAAAGACTTTGGCCAAGATGAAAATTGGAATTTAAAAATATTTATAGAAGGAATTCAAAAAAAAAAAAAAAGAGAAAAAGAGGGTTATTTTTGGAATGGGCCTTGGACCCATTGGCCTAGAGCTTGGTGGGCCAAGCTTGTCGGCCCATTAGGGCCCAAGAGGGAGCTCGACCAGCCCAAGGGGGAATGGCCGGATGGGCCTAAGCCCAAGCCCAATCAATTCAAAAATAAAAATGCCAAGTGGCAAGGGACAAAAGCATGCATTGGCCTAGACTAGGATGCCATGCATTGGTCCATTTAGGAGGCAAGCAATGATGAGAAGATGGGGATATAAAAGGAGTTAGGAGAGAGAAATGGCCGGCTACTTGCTCCATTTCGTCCAAAGAGAGGGTGAGAAAGAGAGAGAGTTTGAGAGAAAGGGAGAGAAGCCGAGAGGGAAGGAGGCGGAGCCGGAGGGGTGTGCCGTTCGTTCGCCGTCCGATCGTCGCCGTTCTTCGTCGTTTGTTCACCTTTAAGGCAAGTGGAGTCCATAACTTCCCTTGCATGTTTGTTGTGGTGTTTGCATGTTAGATTTTAGGTGTGATTTGGGCGAAAAACCGAGGTAAGGGTTGGATGTGTTCAAGCTATGTGACTGTTTTCGTTCGGTTTGTGGTAGTCAGTATCTTAGTCGAGCTTGCATGTGTATTTGGAGTGCGATTTTGGCTTCGGTGTCTTCATTAAAGTTGAAGCTAATGTCTTCTAGTATGACATACTCAAATTTCATGGAAAACGATGGTTATATGTGGGGTCAAAAGCTCTTTTATACGGAGACCTCAGATCTGCGAAATCTTCACTGACCTTTTGTTGATTTCTTGGTTGCATGTTGATTTCTGTTGGAGATCTCACTTTGTTGTCTTCTTGAAAGTTTTAGGAAACACCTTAAGCTACAACATACCAAAATTTGAAGCAAAATTAACAAGTATAACTTGGTGAATCGGTTAGATCTTGGAGATGGTTGATTCTGGTGAGGTGTACCGAGACACCCGAGACTTCATGGACTAAAATGGTGACCGTAATCTGGTTATTTGACCTATATTCCTTCATGAAAATTGTAAAGGACACATTTTTACATAACATACTTAAATTTCAGAAGGAACTAAAGAGATTTGATGGGTGAAATCTAAGAAATACGGAGAAGAGTGTTCTGGACGTCGCGGTAGTGATTCCAGAAGCTTCGTAGGGCTATGGAAATTAATATAAAAAGAATTTGGCTTAAAGTCCTTAATGAAAAAGGTACGAAAATGTGTTGGCTATCACCCTGTAAAGTTTCCTAATTTTTGGAGACCGAATGGATATTTTAATATTCGGAAACTGTGCAGTGGGTTTAGATCCGAGAATTTTAGGATGTTGTTGGAGGAAATTGTGAAATTATAAGAAATTCGATTTGGCCACGAATTTTATATAAAATTGTGATCCTATTAGTGATTTTTGAATATTATGATTTTGGGAAAATCATAAATATTAAATATTTATTTATGAAAATAAATAAATATAATTAAATAATAATAAAATAATAAAATAATAAAATAATAAAAAAATAAAATAGATTTTTATTTGGCCATGGATTCAATTCCATTTGTGTGGCACTTGTGTGATGAGGTCTTTGTACATGCATTAAATTGAAATGCTTATGTGATTAAGCTATGACATGTGCATGACACGTGAATTGAAATGCTTATGTGATTAAGCTATGACATGTGCATGACTTGTGAATTGAGATGCAAGTGTGATATGTTTGATGCCATGCCAAATTGCCATGTTAAATTGAGATAAAAGATAAATGTGGATGAGAATGAGGTTGTGGTGGAGGATGATGTCTGGTGGCCGAGTGGCATAATTCCAGAGATTCCCTGGGAGTTTCAGGATGCCCGGAATGTGGGGGGCCGGAAGTCCGGTTGTATCTTGGATACATGCCCGGAGATTCCTCGCGACACCAGGATTGGGGTGCGGGATGCCCGGCTAGAAGGGTAAAGGCCGGAAGTCCGGTTGTATCTTGGATACATGCTCGGAGGTTCCTCGTGATGCTAGATGAGATGCGAGATGCCCGGAATGTGAGGGGCCGGATGCCCGGTTGTATCTTGGATACATGCCCGGAGGTTTTTCTCGCATGAGGTGCGAGTGTAAAATATGAGATGAAATTGATGAATCGAGGAAGGGTGATGTGGTGATCAAATTTAAAGATAAAGATGAAAATTAACTCATGGCATGATATGGTATGATATGCATGATGATATGCATGATGATGAAGATGATGATGTGATATGATATGATGATCACCCATGGTATGATATGCATGATGATATGCATGATGATGGTGATGATATGTGATGTGATATGATGATCACCCATGGTATGATATGCATGATGATATGCATGATGATGGTGATGATATGTGATGTGATATGATGATCACCCATGGTATGATATGCATGATGATATGCATGATGATATGCATGATGATGATGATGGCATGTGATGTGATATGATGATCGCCTATAATAATATATGCATGATGATGCATGAGGACGATGGCATGTGATGTGATATGATGATCACCTATGATAATATATGCCTGATGATGCATGATGATGATGTGTGATGTGACATGATGATCATCAATGGTATGATATGCATGATGATGATAATGATATATGATATGCCATGATGATGATGATGATGATATATATGATGTGATGATGCATGATACGCATGATTACAAGGTAAGTGATGCTTGCAACGTGTGATGATATGCATGATGCATTGGGATGTTATTGGATTTCCCTATCTGCTGAGTGGTTGTACTCACCCCTTTTGGGGACCAACATTTCAGATTAGTAGATGGTTTGAACGGTTGGATATGACCGCGGGGAGAAAGATAGCAAAGGAGGGAACCTTTGGATGCCGACACTGGTTGATGGACCTTAAGCATACGATTGTGGGAGGAGATGTCAGTTATCTTTTAAAGTATAGCCGAGTATAGAAACATTGGCATTTGATGTACCGATGAATGATGTCCATCTGCCTTATGTAAATAAACATGTACGGCTTTAACTTATATAAGATGTTTAGTAGGTGTGCATCGATTTCTGAATGTAGGGAAGGGGATTGTTAGATGTGCTTCCGCATATAAATTGCGCAAGGGACCTATCGATAAAAAAAAAAAAAAATGTAAACCCCCAAGTTGTATGGACCCGCTACAACTAAAAATGGTATCAGAGTGACTTGTTATTTGGGAAAGAAAAAGGAAAAGCGAATTGTGGTGACTCTAGCGGATCGGGGGCCGTCGAGGGGTGCCACACCGGTTCAGACCCAACGGGCGCCTCTCTCCGCGCTTGTGTCTTCGCGGCGCTGCTGAGGGAGGCTGAGAGGTCGCTGGGCAAACGACGGCAACGATGGGTTTGACGACGATGATGGCGGCGATGGCAACCACAAGCTACTTACGGGGACAGCGTCGCGATACAGCAGCAACGACTGGGGCTAGCGTCGAGGACCGAGGGTGAGATGGGTCTCGAGGCCGTCAGACCTGGCGAGATCCAAAGAGACGGTAGCGTTTGGTGGTGGCGCTGATGGAGGCGGGCGGCTGCAGGAACGGTGTGGACGGCTGAGCGGTGGTGGCGAGGCGAGCAGTAGCGACGCGGCCTCTCAGATCTGGCGTGGCGTTGGCGTCGGGCACGACTCGTGGCGGCGGCTTTCTCTGGTTTCTCTTCTCTTTGGCAACCCTTTTCGCGAATCTAGGGTTCCCTCGGACCCAGGCCGACCCCACTCGACCAGATCTGGATCTCCGGCTGGCCGGCTCTCGGACCTCCTCCGATGTCTCTCGGGGGAAGTGATCGGAGCTAGCCGCCTCGGATCCTCTCTTGGCTCCCTCAGATCTGGACTTGCGGGCGTTCGGGCCTCCCTCGAAGTCTCTCGAGGGAAGCTTCCGACGCTCGCAAGCTTTTGATCTCTCGTCCGTGTGTCTCTCTGGCGGAATCTCTCCCTCTCCGGTTGCGAGCCTTCGGATCTGGGTTTGCTCAGCCTCGGCTCCCCTTCTAAAGTCTCTCAGCAGGAAGCTCGAAGCTTTGCAACCTTTGATCGTTCTCGGCATCTGCCTCTCCCTCCGACGATGGAAATGGAGGCCTATTTATAGGCCGAGGGGCGGCCAGTCGATGGAGCTCGACCGGCGGCTGCCGTGGCCCTTACCGGCCGAAACGGTGTCCCATCCGAAGCCAGCTACCCCCCTACTCCATGTCCCATCGCCGTCCGGTGCCAGCTGCTCCATGTGCGTCGCTGTTCATTCCATTTGCTTCGGCATCGCGCTCTCCGGCGCATGTGCTGCAATGGCGCGAGGAAGAAGAAGACCTGGCTGGGCCGGGCTGAGGCAGAAATGGGCCGAGGAGGCCTAGAGGAGGGGCTTTTTTTCTGTTTTTTTTTTTTTTTCTTTTTCTGTTTTTCTTGTTTTTTTTTTTTTCTGTTCTTTTGTTCATTATTATTTTTTATCCGAAAAAGATAAAATAAAATAAAAAAAGTAAAACCTAATTAACTAAAAGGAAATTTTAGGCGTCAACACCATGCAAACATAGATTGGAATTTATATGGTCTTCGTTGACATAACAGTAATCATACAGAATTACAATTGTCCCGAAGATTATTTTTGTACGCTAAAGCATAAACCCTTCTATGCAACATTACAGTACTCAACCTTGAGGTGGAGCAAATATGTCTTGAATCACTTGGCGCACGAGTCCATAGGTTCTCTAAAAACAATCTAGGCCACAATAGGGTATGATGCACAAGTAGCGACACCTACAATTTAAGATCGATAGATAGACGAGGACGGAGTAACTTAGTAGAAATTCAAGCATAGAAGGAATGGACATTGACTAAAACAACTGCGAGAATTTCAAAAGCATAGTTATCCTAGCACCGTTTCGTTCTAGTAGTTCTACGAAAACCAAAAGGGGGAACTTACCACACATGTTCTTCCCCATCTCCATCTTGAAGTATCCTTTGTCGCCCCAGCTCTCTCCCCAGGAATTCTTGATAAGCCAATATGGAACACCGTTTTCAACTCCATAACCAACAGCGACAACAGCATGGTTCACATCCTGATACAATACATTCAGTTTTCATTAGGCATGAGAATGAGTATCGCCTTTCATGCAAAACTTCATTAGCAGTAAGGAATCAAATTATATGGATCCTGACAAGATAGATGCTCAAATTAAATGTCGCGGTAGAGATTTATCGATGTAATTAAGAATAATAACGTGGAAAATAGAAATGTGGAATTTGCGTGTATTACGATAAATATTAATGAAGAGTGAAACAAATTATTTGTAGGCTTTATTAGATAACTATTCTAAAATAATATCTCAAACAAAATATGCACAATCAAAGGGAGATAGACATGCAATATACGTGCCATTTGCCTATAGTATTCTCGCAATATCTTGAGAGATATAAATAATCGACAAAATTATTAAAATTTCTCTAATGATGGAAATTATCTTGGAGAAATCTCTAATTATCTCCAATAGATGTTTGGTGTCCATGTCAGTGTCGGTGAAGCCATGCAAGATGACTGGCGGATTTTCTGACGAGATAAATCACTGATGGCATTTAATTATTAAATTTTCAAGTTTGTGGCATTCAAGTGAGCACCGTACCAAGATTATGGTAGTTGTGCTATTCTTAACCCATATTTCGATGTATATATCAATGAAGAATATAATATATGTGTTATTTGCCTGCGATATTCGTGCAATATATGTGCTATCTTGAGAGATATAGACAGAATTATTAAAATATTTCTAACAATGGAAATTATCCTAGAGAAATCCCTAATTAATTCCAACAGATGTTTAGAAAGCTTCATGAATCCTGGGCACTGGCATCCTTTGAACATGATTGAGATGGAGATAGTGTTCCTTTCCTTTTTATTTGGAAATGCTCACCATGGAAGTGCTACCACATGCATCGCTGGTGAAGACACCCGACTTGTAGTGATGGAAGACATCCGTGGCCTGGAATGCCACACTGACTGGCCGGACCATGCCAACTGCATGCTTCAGTTCATCCTCAGCACCCTGAATCCACCATGCATTGCAAATATAAACATAAAGGCAATTTGAAACTATCTTTATGAAATTTGCGGAGCTTTTTTTTACCTTTTCTTCTCCTTTTCTTTTGGTTAACTCTACAGATTGCCCATGAAACTTACCATAGAGATGTTGACAGAGTCGACAACTTTGACAGCGACCCTGCCAGCGGAGAATTTGCAGTTACCATTTCGTGCAGTATAAGGATAAGTTTCCTCGGTCTCAAGGCCACCGTTGTACTTGATGTACTCGAAGGCTTGCGACGGCAACCCGCCATCGCATCCAAAGTTGTTGAAAGCCGTAGCGCAGTCCACGAGCTGCTGCTCAGACAGAGAGATTCCTTTCCCGTGTGCTTGGTGATAAGCAGCCTCGAGAGCTCCAGTGGCGCTACAAAAGTGCAAATTAGAGGTCACTAGCACTCCAGCATCATGGCATCTCAATGAGTTGCCAAGTTAGTAAGTTTGTCACGTACTAGGGAGAGTAACAAATATAAATCGAAGAGGAGAGAAGGAGAACAAAGAAAAACCTGAAACTCCAGCAAGATCCACAGGTGCCTTGATCTTTAACTGGGCTTACAATGCCCTCTTTTCTCCAGTCTTTCTGCAAATATGAAGGATTGGAATAAAAAAAAAGATCTAATATTGACACAGGTCTCGCACTTCAATGATCAGCTAGTAGATTCTAAAGTAACAAGCAATCTAGTCCTAGATCTCATGAAAAGTGCCAAAACCTTGAGATGGAAGAGAGAGGATAAGTTGTTTCAGCAAGCACTTTCAATTCGTAAAAGCGAGGACAAGAAAGTTCAGTCGTCATGGATGGAGCTAATGGATTTTTGTCGTTATAACTCAATTATACATGAATGTTTCAAAGAAAACGAAGAGTGTGTTTGTTTCCCAGAACCCCATTTTCTGGTACGCTTAGGAAAATGAATTAACAGAAAAATATTTTCCTCGTCAACACAAAATGTTTTCCTACCAAAATTTAAATTCAAGAAAACTAATTTTCCTTTGAAAGAACCGGAAAATATTTTCCAAAAATTTTTCCTAATCTTAGACCCCTTGGTTAATGAAAATTTTATTTTTAAAATAAAATATATTTAAAAAAAATCTAATTTATAATAATTTCTAAAAAATTAAATTTTTATTATTTATTTTCTTCCTCCTTCTTCCCCCTTCTTCCTCCACCGTCAACAACCAGCCAAGACATGAGCTGGCGAGTTTAACGTTCGGTCGATCTAGGTGAGCCTAAGCTTGGTCAAATCGGCAAGCTCGCGACTCGATCGAACCAAGTGAGCCCGAGCTCAGCTAAGGTCAGTGAGCTCAAGGCTCAGCTGATCTAGACAAGCCCGAGCTTCATCGAGGCAGACAAACTCACGGCTTGGCCAATCTAGGCAAGCCTAAGCTCTCTAACCTAAGATTTGTTGAGGTCAATGTGCTCGCAGCTTACCTAAACCAGGCGAGCCCGAGCTCGCCTGGGTTGGGCGAGCCATGCTCTATCGTGATCGACAAACTCGTGGCTTGCCCAATCTTGGTGAGGCAAAGCTATGGCCGTCATCAGCCGGTAGGGGCGGAGGAAGGGAAAAAAAGAGAAGGAAAGAAAAGAAAAATAAATAAGAAAAAAGAAAATTAAAAATTCTACTTTTAAAAAGAAAAATAAAAAAGAGAGAAATAAAATAATTAAAAATTCGAATTTAAAAAATTATAAGTTTGAATTTCTTTTGCATGAAATAAAGTTGTGAGATTAAAATCATTTTTCAATAATGTCCAAACAACAAAAAACAATCTTGATTATATATCACTAAATAAAAAAATTAACCATATTCCTAAAAAATATTTTACCGGAAAGAAATTTTTTATATCATTGAGTTTTTTGTAAAACACCCAAAAATATGATGTGGATGCAAGGCAGCTAGTGGTAGCTGAGTAACTATTTTGCTGTAATTTAGCAGAGAAAATTGCCGGTCGATACAGAAGACACCACACAGCTAAAAGCAGTACAGCTGCTAGTCTAAATCAAACTAGTTTTATTTCATTGACCGAAGGATGATACGAGCGGAAAGCTTCCGATTGAGGCATCGCCGTGAAAAATACCGTTTCGGGAAGAACATCGTCGGTGAGCTTGTGGCTGCCCTTGGTGGTGGCAGAGCAGCTTTGAGAAGCTCCCAGTCTGTGCGTCTTGAACTCCTCCCAGCTCCAGTCAGCATACTCTGTCCACCCATCAAGCACAAATCAAACTCAACGACGACAGCAGCAACAGCTAAAATATACCATCTCTTCGGCTTCGGGTTACGAAACAAGTCGAAACGACTATGACCGAATTGATCTTCAGGTCTAAAACAAGAAATAGAAAAGGAGAAAATGTCAAGGACTGCCACGTACGATTAACAGCGAGAGTGTAAGGCAAGCCCTTCTGGTTGGTGGATCGAATGAGCTTGAGATTCTTCCTGTAATTATCGAACCTCAACTTGATCTCCTCCGCTGTCTTGTACGTCTTCCCGTGCCTAAACCAAACACCAACAACGCGGATAAACAACAACAATCGAAAAGGTCAACAATCTTTTATAGATAACAAAGGCGAATTTACAAATCAAGAACACACCCAGATGAGTGTTTGAGACAACACGAATACTTCTTGATTTTCAATAAGGTCATGCATGTAATTAAGATCATGTATTTTTTATCGTTCAATATCAAAATAGGCTTTTTCTTAATAGTACTCTCCTATTGCGGCAACAGTCTCCTATCGGATAGCTTGCACAGTCACGCTGATGTCAGCTAATTCTCTCTCTATCGACTCTCGCATTTTTCGGATCTCTTGTCCAAACTAAAATTGATGTCATTATTTGTACATATCCGATATTTTAACTTAGGCAATCATCTAATAAAATTTATAGGTTCATGTACACTTCATTGTCTAACATCCACGACTCTATTTTTCGCATTATTCTTTTCTAAGTGGGGTGTTGATATCTAACCTGCGGGCAAAGTCTACGAAGGAGAGGGCAGGAGGGGCGTGGCCGACGGTTTGGAGGATGGAGGACTCGAGGTCAGCGCCCTCGAAGCCAGCTGCTGCGGCGGAGCAAGCGGTCACGACGAGGAGGAAGGAACACAGAAATCTAGCACCAGCCATTCTCTCTCTCTCTCTCTCTCTCTCCCCCAGTGGTTTCCACGAACTGTGTGGGCGTTCGGAGATGGAACTGAGTGAACTGAGCGGAGATGGACGGGGATCTTTATACTTACGTAGAAGCGACAGTAAGTCAAGAAAGACACCGAGCAGGCAATGGCCCGATTAGGGCTCATCACGTGTGTAAACCCGATTGGGTCTGTGTCTCACAGTCCAAACGAAAGGAAAAGAACAGGCGATTTTTTCTCGGTTGTGCTTGTATTTTCCAAAGCGTTTGGAGGGCGATGACGCGGAGTCAATCCCCCTTTTTCGATATGAGTACGTCAATTATGGGAGATTGAGTTCTTTTTTTATCACGAAATTTGTTAAAAAGGGCTTTCAAGGCACTTAACAAACAACTAAATGAGGAAACAGTGCATAAATGCCGATTGTACTCATAATGCGCACAGCCGTTGCTTCAAAAATTGCATATTTCCTCCTTAGGCATAATTTAACAAATGCCTAGATATAGTCATTAGCAAGATCCCTCCTTTTTTGGGCTTGCTCCGAGTTGGAAGTCCAGCTTGGAAATGCGTGATTTGAATGGGTTGGCGAATCTAATATAATTAATTGGGTTCTCATAAAATTTTAGTTCTATTCATACATTCACTATAGTAAGAAACACGTTATTGATGTTTACTTTGATTTCTATGAATAGGATGGGATTTATGCAAAGTTCAAACTCGAATGAGCTTAGAATTTACTTTTGATATGTGATTAAGTTAGGTTACACGCGAAAAAAGAAATACTATATTAAATTAAAGTTAGGCATCGCATGTGATGAATATAATGAATATATTATGTGAGAAATCAAGCTCACACAATTGACTTCACCCCTTCTATTCAATTCGAGCATATTGAACTTAGTCACACCAAGACAAAGGCCGGATAATGTGGTGTGGTCCATAAACTTCGCTTAAGAAAGATTCTCTCTTTCTTGATTGGCCCAAGAATCTAGAATTGGAGATTTTTTTGGCCAAAAATCTAGATTTGGTGGTAAAATTGAGATCATACACGAAAAGTCGTAGAAAAGTCATGGAGATGGAAAGCTTCAACCTTTCCCCATTTTGATGATGAACGGCTTGGGATATGTTCATTAAGGAGATGAAACAAAAAGAATATGAGGAATCAATGAAATCAAGCATTTAGCATAATTCGAAATCCAGAGTTTATAGGTCTTGTCGACTATATCGAGAAATGTGCCGATGAGTTCGGAAAAAAGGACATCATAAATGTAGATGCAATAATTATTCAAATGATTGGTCTTGATTTTTTTTAGAGGATAAAACCAAAACAAACTTAAATTGGTATATTCATATCACATTTATGTCAAATTAATTTTTGCGTCATAAAAACTTTTGAATTGATAGATTTGTGCCGCATTTTTAAAATTGGTATATCCATACTATATTCATTTTAACTCAGTACACCTGTATTATAATTACCCCATAAAAATCTCAAATTTACCACAATTTTAGTGTAAAAGTAGCATAGGTATATACTAATTAGAGACAAATATAGTACAAGTTTATTGGTTGGAGATTTTTTGTGACATGGTCAATAAGATTAGAGCTAAATTGAAGTATTTAGCATGGATAATCTACTCAAAAAGTACATCTCGATCCCACTCAATTCCCCGATCGAATTAGATCTTCATTTTTTTTTTCTAAATTGCCATCGACGGTCATTCAAAATGATCACCAAAAGAGCGTTCAACCTGTACAATCCCTTTTGTCATATGTTAGTGGAGCGCACATGACCGGATTATTCTGCCTTGTATGTGTTGTATTATTCGACCACTTGAATTATTATTTAGAAAATAACAAGAAGCATGAGATCGATTGTAGAGATGAGATATTTCTTCAGCCCAAGAAAATTGACAGAGAGAGACGCCTTGTCTTGTCTTGATTGATGGCGATATTGCTCCTATGACAAGAATCTACGAATAAAAACACACGACCTTATCACTTTGTGAATCATTTGATGAATGTGAGATCAAGAGAGCTGATGGGCAATAGGATGCTCTTGCATTTATTCTAAGAGCTCTAGGTATAGATTCGATTTTCAACGTCATCGGATACGGCTGATGGCGTCGTGCTTGGCCTGAGCCTTTCATCGGGATTAGGCTTGCATTTGACCTTGTTCGTGAGGTAAGTTGAGGGTTTGATGGACTCAACACTTTATCGATAGGCTTTCTTCATAACAATTTGCTGGGCAAGTGGAAAATGACTTGTATGGTTTAGGATGAACCCACTGAAATTCAATGAGAGATCACTTGATCCCACAATTCATGTGAAAGGAGTTAAAACTCCATCCGATCCTATGTAATAGAACCTAACCTATCTCTTAGGCAAAAAAAGTACAGTCATGTAAGTCTCGCAAAGAGTAGCACATGATAGTTTCAAGAAAATCTTGTAATTTAAAACTTCAAAGGGCCTGAATGAGAATGGCGAAGTGATAGATGATGATTCCTACTCGTGATGCTTTAGGCGAAAAAAGTACGGTCACGATAAGTCTCACAAAGAGCATCACGCGATAGTTTCAAGAAAATCTCGGAATTCAAAACTTCAAAGGGCCTGAATGAGAATGGTGAAGTGATAGAAGATAATTTCTACTCGCGATGCTTTGCCATCAACTCACGACAAAAGCAATTCCTCCCAAAGTTACATAGAGCAAGACGAATTGTCACCATCGACTCTGTCCAAGATTCAGACGAGGCCTAAGATGACAAAACCAACGTATGAGCCAACTAGAAACCTAGCCCGTTCCGGTTGATAACGGGCCGTGAAATCGCACAACAATATATAAAATGTGGAATTTTCGTTCGAGAAGGACGCATCTCCTGAGGAGGGAAGATGGCAAAAAATAAAATAAAAGAAGGTTTATGTTGCTTGATCAACACTATACTTGTGGGGAAAAAAAGGCCAACTGCGTCTAGCTTTCAGTTTTTAAGCTTATCTAAAGTGGGTTTACATCGTAAAATACTGCAACGTCATTTAGCAAGAGATTCATGTATTTTGACAAATTTTTTCTTATCTCCGAACACAAGTTTTAATGAAAGTTAATATGATTGGAGCTTTTCGCTAGCGTGCATGTCCACATGCTGGATGCAGGTCGGCTATCTCCATTTATGTTTGCATTTCTTTGTCCCTCATCACGAGATCGTGTCGCCTGTCCATCACATTTTGAGCGTTCACCGCATCGGATTCAATCCCGCACGAATTCAAGCACAGCCTCTTTCCATCTCCTATGCACCTCAACCTGCAGCGGCCTTCCGTCGCCCACTAAACCACTCGAACGCCGCCACCGGTTTGTCATCGTGTCCATCATCGTTGTCCAGATATCCAATAGCCCATCTCTGCTCACCCTGTCGTGCTGCGCTGGGCTTGATGTCGACAATTCACTCGGCCTTTGATGAAGAAGAGAGATGAGAGAGAGAGAGAGAGAGAGAGAGAGAGAGAGAGAGAGAGAGACGACCAGAGAGAGAGGAGAGCGATATACGCACGCCCCCATCGTTGGCGCCGGCAAGGGTGGTGGTGGTCGCTGTCGCCGTGGTAATCAAGCAAGGCGAGGGACGTAGCTGTTCATGGGGTTGTGCCCAGAGATGGAGAGAAAGGGGCAGGGATGAATTGGGTTTGAGAAAAACAATAATATTGTCCGGTAAGGTTCGAAATAAGTTGGAAAGATGGCACGATCTCGTTAGGGTGATTATCGGGCGATTGATGACCCATGTCACAGGCACATGAATGAGTCAAGAATGAGTCATAATAACGTTCAATAATCCTCGAAATAGGTCTCGACCGATTGAAAAGCGTGTCTCTAGACAAAGACAAATGTATCGCGTGCCTCCCCACATGCAGGCATCATAGCCGAGTGCCTGGGTCGTTTTCGAGCCAAGCGGCCATAGAGGATGAATCGGTGACCGAGTTACTTGGGAATTGACGAATCTATGAGTCTCTTCGACAAGACGAGATCGTGCCTTGGGCATGAATAAACGAGCCACGTGCTATCGATCCACAACCCGAACAAGATATTAGTGTTCTCACGTCTAGCAGTGCGGATGCGATCTCGTTCGATGACTCCGTGTGTTCCTTGAGCTCTTATGCTTGAGGAGCTACGGATGAGTTGGATGAGTTGGCTTGGTTCATTTCTATTTTACGCGATGGCGTGTGAGAGATGATACAGAAACGGAAGATAGATACACGAATAGGGACAACTGATTTTGGTATCCGCACGAGCTTATACAATCCCCGTCTATGTTTCGATTGTTGGACACTTTTTGGGGATCAAAGTTGCCATAAAGCAAAAGGTAACATCATGTCATTTCAATGGCGGCCATAGTATAATTTCCTCACGCGTTTGAATTAATTGCGCGTGTGCGAGAGAGAACAACGTGCTCCATTGAAGCATGGCACGATGATCGCACATAGAAAAGGTTGTTACATAAAAATAATCTATACATTTAAACTTAACCGCCATATTTTTAATGTTAGATTGTTGCACAAGACGATTACGAAACTAAGCCTCCCATGCCCGCATGACGCTTGCTCTCCTACTAATGTTCTTCACCTTTGCACATCACCGCGTTCCGTATGTCATCCGTGATGACATCTCCTACGCAATTCTCTAGTTTCTACCACGGCCGCCACTAATCTATTGATCTTAGGAAGAAAATAAAAGGGCCAAAGTGCCGTGATGACTATCCTTAAAGAAAACGATAAAACGTGGTCAATGGGTGACATGGTTAGCATTGTTTTTGAATGAGAAAATTGACTATTAGGTGGTTCGGTGAAATTCCATAAGTCTAGGTGAGGCGGTTGCAAGGAACGTTCGTAGCATTTGGTCACCCTCTTTTGTGAGATAGCTAGTATAAGCACCTAGAGGGGGGGTGAATAGGTGTAAAAATATTTTCTTGAGATAAGAGAGCAATACTAAGCAGACGATAGAAAGGAAGTTCCCTTTTGTTAACAAAACGAATTATAATCAAAGTAAAGCAGAGAGTAGGGAAGAGAAAATGAACACATAAATTATAGTGGTTCGGCTTATTCCAAGCCTACGTCCACTCTTCCGCACTGACAGCCCACCGGCTGGATTTCACTATGAACAAAAGAGTTGTTACAGCAAAGCTCTCCCTTGATTCCACAGTATAGATACTCTACTACATTTCCTCAAGGTTTCTCGAAAATATAGACTCTCTTTTGCGTACAAGATTTCGCTCAGTAAATGGATTGACTAAGAACAAAGAGTTTCAGACTTTGGAATTCTTCTATTGTGCACACACTCGAACAATTGGAACGTCTTCCTTATATACTTCTTTATGCCATCATACCCGTTGGCACTTACCAAAAGAATTCTTCCAATCTTCACGTTGGACATAATCAATTAGGAAGATTATTCGAACTATTTAAGGAACATGTCGATAGCCCATCAATCATGCTTGCCCATACAATTAGGATCTCGGTTTCCATAAGTAGAACATTTCAAGTATACTTCGTCAATCATCGGATCCTCAATCTCTAAATCAATAAAGGATTCCATTATGTCATATCCAACCAAGAGATCTTCTCCAGTCGATAAGGTCAAATCCTTAACGAAACATCAAGTCCTAGATAGGCCTTCTTCGACGGATTAGAAACTGTGAATGAGAATAGACTTTGAGTCTTGAGTCTGGTAGTCCGGAGGTCTTTAGACTTTAAATAGTAGAGTTTGCAAATCTTCAAACTAGACTGATGGAAACGTTTTGTCAGCTTCAAAATACTCAAGGAAGATTTCTTCAACAATTTCTCCCTTTTTGATTATGATAAAACTTTCCTACAGATTTAGATAACTTTGACCTGCAAAACATTACTCAAGCAAATATGGATATCTCATAAAGATAAATAGCTTAATGATAACACTAGAATCTGCAACCACAGAAAATATGTTAGTCTTGCATATGAGTAAAGCCATCCATAAGATATCAATAGTACTTAATATAAACAGTCAAACCCAAATCCCAAATTCAATCCATAGCCAGACACAAAAGTCAAGTCAAACATCAAAACAAATCAAAAGTTCAAGTTCAAAAAGTTCAGGTTCAAAGTTCAAATCACATATCTCCCCCTTTTTGTCATCATAAAAAAAGGTTGAGATGGAAAGAGAATGGAATTAAGAATGCTTGGGAACACGAACAAGCTGGAAATCTCCCATTGACTGGACAATGCCTTCCAGCTTTTTCAATTCTTCATTCAGTTGAGCCATCTCTTCACTCTTAGCATTTGCTTGAATCTGAAGAGCAAGGGCTTAGATCTGATCACTCAAAGAAACTGAAGAAGTTTGACCTGTAGTTTGCAAATTCTGAACTTTGCATCCCAAAGCATATATCTGACCCCGCATTTCTAAGAGAACATCAAGAATTATGCGAAAATCTGCTGAATTATCAGTATGCGTACTAGCTTTTGCACGATCAGATAGAGTAAAGGCAGATGATGACAAATCAGCATAGTCACGTAGATTGGGTGATGAAACATCATGTCCCTCCTTAGGAAATTAAGAGACATAGATGTCCTCTGGATTTGCTGGAGATCAGCTGACTCCTTCAGTGGTGGCAAGATATGAGGACATTCCTCTTTTCTCACAATCTCCCCTTGTTTCCATGCCTTCAGGTGGAGAAGAGTGTTCCTCATGCTCCCCTTCCTCTTGATCTCCTCTTTCCTCTTCTTCTTCTTCAATTCTTTCCTCCTCTGCATCTCTTTCTTCAGCTTCTCTCTCCTCTGTTTCTTTCTCCTCTGCTTCCAAATCTTCTCTTTCTCCAGTCCTCTGCTCTGTGTCTTTCTCTTGTCGTTTCGTTGATTCTGGAACATAACAACTCAGGTTTTTCAATGCCATTGTAGAAATGGTGATGTCATCCTCATCTTCTTCATCCTCAACGATGAGATCTCTTCTTTTCTTGGATGGAGCAACCATGGGCTCCTTCCCTTTTCTTTTTGCTGTCAAAGAGATTTGATGAGTTTTGACCGGGATTTTCTCCTTGAATTTCTCCAACGCCTTGTTGAGTTTCTTTAGACGCATTTTAGACACTATTTTCAGTCCCACTACTATATGATCACAAGATCGAACACAGAGAATTCGGGGAGGCTGAACATTCAAATGTCTGAATAACTTTGTCACAAGAGCTAGATAAGGAAGTTGACCCTTGTCCATCACCACTGCTCTATACATGTAGAACATAATAGTGTAAGGAAGAAAGAACTTTTTCCCAGCATTGATGGCATACATCAATTTTGCCTCTAAGTTTGAAACATCAGTCTTTGAAGTAGATTTTGGTTTGAGACAATTAATCACAATCTTGTGAAGCAGAATGTTGAACGCACTCATCCTCAAGTAGGAAACCTTTCCCTCTATCCTTCTATCCTTAACAAGTTCCAACGTAGCACGAGCAATAGAGACATTGATAGGTTGATATCTCCCTCTCTCAACCCCAATGACATCAGCCAACATATCTACATCCTTCACATAGTCCTGATCACGGACACTAAAGAGAATCTATTCGCATCCAAGAAATTGAGATTTGAATAGAAATATGCAGAGAGTTCAGCATAGGCTTCGGTAGAGTTAGAACAGAACTGTTCAAGTTGAAAAAGACTGAATTTTTCCCTCAAATTAACGTTCACGGCATCAAGGAAATCAAAATCCACACTTCTAGGGTTTATGACCCCACGCTTCAACAACTTAGAGTATAGATGCTTGTGTTCTTCTGATCGAAACAAGTCTGTCCTTATGCTTCGAATTTTTGCCGCAACACCCATTCTCAGTTGAAACTGACTGTACAACTTGTCATCATCATTCCCATCTGTTTGATTCAGTCCTCCAACACGAGGATCGATTGGAATATTTTCCATTGCTTCTTTTGCCGACCCAACAGGGACAATTCCCAACCGTTCCATTGTGCGTAAAAAGAAGGTTTCATTTTTGTACCCTTTGTCTTTCAGAAATTCGTCAATGTAGTTCAAAGGAGTTCCACCCCTTTTCAAAGCACGATAAAGCTTGTAGGTAAAAGAGGGCTTAAAAGTTCTTACAAGTTCTGCATCTTCGATTATTTCTTCCTCTTCTTGACAAGCAACATCCTGTGGTCTAGATGGAGAAGATGGATGCTGCTGAGAATGTTGTGGGCTCTGCTGCTGACTAGGAGACTCTTCTTCCTCGGTGAGATTAAAATGCGTAGGCCCCTCACGCATTTGCTGCGGTCCCCTGTTGGCGATCCTCAAAGACTTTCTTTGAGACGACATCTTTCACAGTCTTTGAAAGATTCCAAAATTGACTTTCCCAAGAAAGATGACAACTTTTCGAAGATTAAACAAGAAAAGAAAACAGAAGTGGAAGATCGATGCTTTTTAGGGTTTTTGGAGTTAAACGAAGAAGAACCGACAGTATATAGGTTAGTTGAAGAGAGACATACAAAATGTCGTAATGAAAAGTAAAAAGATGCCTTTTTAAAAAAAATAACTGCCTTTTAAAAAAAAATTGATAACTATCATTTAAAATTAACTCCATTTTCGAAAAAGAAAGATTACACTAATCACGGAAATTGAAAGTAGCAAAAATCAATTATGGACAGATGATCGTACCTTTTCGAGATTTAATCTAAGAGAGAATAAAATAACTTACAATAAAAAATCTTAATTGTCTGAGTCTGAGAGTCTCTAGACTTTTACTTCTTCAAACCTCAAGATGTTGAGTTTGGAACGAATGATTTCAAATTGATTTTTCTCCAAAGGCTTTGTAAATATATCCGCCAGTCGGTTCTTTGAATCAACAAACTGAATCGAAACTTCTCCATTTTGAACATGATCTCTAATGAAGTGATATCGAATCTCTATATGCTTTGCTCTTGAATGAAGAATTGGATTTTTGATGAGATTGATTGCGCTGGTGTTATCACAGTTAATCTCCGTGCATGAATCTTCAATTCCAAAGTCTCTTAGCTGTTGTTTTATCCACAGTATTTGTGAACAACAACTTCCAAGAGCTACATACTCTACTTCTACTGTAGAAAGAGCTACTGTATTTTGCTTCCTTGAAAACCAAGACACTGTCCTGCTTCCAAGTAGTTGACAAGTACTCGAGGTACTTTTTCTATTAACTCTGCAACCAGCTAGATCTGCGTCTGAGTATCCAAGAAGAGTAAAGTCTCTCTTTTTAAGATACCAAAGACCAAGACTTGAAGTTGATGCAATGTATTTGATAATACGCTTTGCAACACTTAGATGAAATTCTTTAGGGTCTGCTTGAAATCTAGCATAAATGCAAACACTAAACAAAATGTCAGGTCTAGAAGCAGTAACATAAAGAAGTGAACCAATGATACTCCTGTATAGCTTCTGATCAACTTTCTTTCCTCCTTCATCTTTATTTATCTTCAAAGAATTTGACATTGGTATATCAGTCTTTTTGTAATTTTCCAGTCCAAACTTTTTGACAAGATCATTAGTATATTTTTCTTGATGAATAAAAGTTCATTCCTTCAATTGTTTCACTTGAAGCCCAAGAAAAAATGTTAGTTCACCCATCATACTCATTTCAAATTCATCCTGCATAGACTTAGAGAATTTCTTGTATAGACTTTCATTAGAAGATCCAAAAATAATATCATCAACATATATTTGAACAAGTAGAAAACTTTTGCTTTCTCTTTTGATAAACAGAGTAGTGTCTACTTTACCTTTGACAAAGCCATTTTGAAATAAAAACTTACTCAGCATGTCGTACCAAGCTCAAGGTGCTTGCTTTAAACTATATAAGGCATTTTCAGTCTAAATACTGAGTCTGATTTCCTTGGGTTTTCAAACCCAAGTGGTTGTTCCACATAAACTTCCTCATGAATAAATCCATTTAGGAAAGCACGTTTGACGTCCATTTGGAATAACCTGAAATTCTTATAACAAGCAAAAGCAAGTAATAATCTAATTGCTTCTAACATCGCTACTGGTGCGTAAGTCTCATCATAGTCTATCCATTCTTTTTGCGTATATCCCTTGGCCACAAGTCTTGCTTTGTTTCTTATGACCTTTCCTTTCTCGTCCATCTTGTTCTCGAAAACCCATTTAGCTCCAATAATAGATTTACCTTTCGGTGTAGGAGTCAACTCCCAAACATCATTAATACTGAATTGCCTGAGTTCTTCTTGCATGGCTTTAATCTAGCTTTCCTCAGATAAAGCTTCTTCTATGCTTTTGGGTTCTATTTCAGAAATAAGAGCCACAGCACTAGATTCTTCGTGCCTTTTGGATCTTGTGCAAATTCCCTTATTAATGTCGCCAATAATGAGATCTTTGGGATGACTGGACTTATGCTTCCAGTTACTGGTTGATATGACATGTTGTTGATCACTTCCTTCATTTGAATATTCAACAATCATTTGTTGCTGGTCTTTCGAAGTCTGAGCTGTTTCTTGAGATATAGACTTTGAAGAGTCTAGAGCAGGTTCAGATTCTTCAAGATGAGTCTGAATAGATTCATTTTGCGTAGAATCTTGGAATTTGACATTCATTGATTCCTCCACAGATTGAGTCTTCTTGTTGTAGACTCCGTAGGCTTTGCTTGAGGTAGAATATCCAATGAAAATGCATTCGTCGATTTTTTTTCAAACTTGCCAACTCGATCATTTGTATTTTTCAATATAAAGCATTTACATCCAAATACATGAAAATATGAAACAATAGGCTTCTTTTATTTGAATAACTAAAATGGGGTTTTTTTTTTTTCCAGAATAGGCCTTAGAAAAACTCTATTAATAATATAACATGTTGTAGAAACTGCTTCAACCCAAAAACGTGAAGAGATGTTACTTTCAATTAAAAGAGTTCTAGCCATTTCTTGAAGCGACTTATTCTTTCTTTCCACAACTCTATTTTGCTCGGAGTATATGAAGATGAGAACACGTGCTGAAAACCAGATTCATCACAAAATTTTGTAAAATCTTGATTTTCAAATTCACCTCCATGGTCTGTTCTTATACTTGAAATAGCATACCCTTTTTCATTTTGGACCTTTTTAGCAAACTTTTCAAAATAAGAAAATGTTTTAGACTTACTTGCCAGGAAATATACCAAAGTAAATCGTGAGTAGTCATCTACAATTACTAGACAATATTTCTTACCTCCAATGCTCTGAGTTCTAGTTGGTCCAAAGAGATCCATATGCAGAAGTTGCAGTACACGATTAGTGGAAACTTGATTTATTGGTTTAAAGGAATTTATTACCTGCTTTCCCAATACGCATGATCTACATAGATAAGACTTTTGGTATGACAGATTGGGTAGACCACGAACAAGCTTCTTTAATGAAATTTTGGCTATTTGCTTCATATTGGTGTGCCCAAGTTTTCCGTGCCATAAGTTCGCTTTATCTTGAATTGAGATTAGACATTGCGATTCATCTAGTTTCACATCTAAGAGATAGATATTTTCATGTCTTCGTCCCATGAATGACTGAGTAGAATCTTTACTGGTTCATGAACATATTCCCTCTTGAAAGTTGATTTTGAAATCGGTATCACACAGCTGACTAATACTGAGCAGATTGTAGTTGAGTCCTTCCACTAAGGAAATATTGCTGATTGTGAGGTTTCCAATATTTACAGTTCCGAATCCCACAATTTTTCCTTTATTGTTTCCTCCAAATGAGACTTTTCCACAATTTACTTAAACGAGCTTTATGAAGCAATTTGAATCTCCTGGCATATGTCTTGAGAATCTACTATCCAGATACCATTTTACCTTCTTCTTGATAGTGACTTGCATTTAAAAAAGAGACTCAAACTTTCTTTGGTACCCATATTTTCTTGGGTCCATTGGTGATAGTATAATATGCGATTTTTGCTCATACTTTCTTAACAGGTTTCCAAACCATAAGACATTCTTTCTCAAAATGATCTGAACTATTGCACTTAGAACATTTGAGAGTATTACGACCTACTGGTTTTATAAAGATCTTTTTAAAATAATTTTTGTAAGCATCTCTTGTGGGTCTTTGCTTAATTCTTTCATTCACTTTAGGAAAATCAATTAAAGGAATGGTTTCCACAGTCATTCCCAAACTAGATTTATTGTAATAAGGTCTTTATACTGAAAGAATTTTCTCAAGTTTCTTAGATCCTATTGAAAATCTTTTGGAGATATTTGATATGTCATTTTTTAAAAATACATTTTCTTTCGAAAGATTGTCTTCACTTTCTTTAAAAGTAGAAACATTCATGTCTAAACATTTCACATTTTCTTTCAAAATATTTTCCTGTTGTTTTAGTGCAAAATTTTCCTTTTTAAGTTCGGAAATCCTTTTAAGAGAAGTCTTAAGACTAAAACACAACTTATTAATGTATTTAGAAACTTTAATAGGGATTTTAAAGTTACTCACATCAAATTCATTGCCTGAATCTGAGTCTGTCTCGGAGTTTGAATTTGAATCCGATTGTGCCATCAAACATATATTGGCATAATTATCATCACTTTCTTCACATTCTGTATCACTCCAGGTTTCTACTTTAAGAGCCTTTCGATACTTTTCAGCTTTTCCTTTATTCTTCCTCAGAAGATGACAGTTGGGTTTGATGTGTCCATTTTTCTTACATTCAAAGCAGACTACATCTCTATTTGATTCATCATCCTCAACAGACTTAGTCTGTTGCTTTTGAAAACTCTGTTTCTTTGAATTGAATCTTCTTCCTTTTCTGTTCAGCTTTCTGAATCTTCTTATCATGAGAGCAAGCTCCTCATCATCCATATTGTCTTTAGAATCTGTAACATCAGAATCATCATTGGATTTTAATGCAATGGATTTATTACCTTTAGGATTTTCATCTTCATAAGATTGAAGAGTCCCAACCAACTCATCAACAAATAGTGGCATAATTCTTTGTGTCTCCCTTATTGAGGTCTTTATGTGATTCCAATCCTTGGAGAGTCCACGCAGTAGCTTGTTTACTTTCATGAGATCAGAAATTGGTTGACCTTGACTTTCAAGACCATTCACGATTTCTGTAAAACGATTAAACATGTCAGTTATAGATTCTCCTGATTTCTTTTTGAAAGCTTTGTATTGACCGATGAGAATGTTGATTCTGGTTTCTTTCACTCGATCGGTTCCTCCATAGGTAATATGTAATATATCCTAAACTTCTTTCGCTGTTATATTCAGTAGATGACAAAGCACAATATAAAGAATAAATTGCTTTTGTATCAAGAGCTTGTCTCTTGGTTATCTCTTCCTAAGTCATTTCACTAAACTCAATAGCTTCTTTTCCTCTCTCTGAAACAGGTGCAGCTTTAGGAATGATTCATTTGTCTACAACGTTCCATTCCAGAGGATCCTTTGATCTTAGGAACGCCTTCATCTTGTTTTTCCATATGTTGTATTCATTTCCATCAAAGTAAGGCGGTCTGGTATTACTTTGCCCTTCTACCATCCCTAGAGCCAACATACTAGCCATGGATCTTTAACTCTGAAGTAAAACACTTCAAACAAAGTGAGTACACGAGCTCTGATACTAATTGAGATAGCTAGTATAAGCACCTAGAGGGGGGGTGAATAGGTGTAAAATATTTTCTCGAGATAAGAGAGCAATACTAAGCAGACAATAGAAATGAAGTTCACTTTTGTTAACAAAACAAATTATGATCAAAGTAAAGTAGAGAGTAGGGAAAATAAAATGAACACAGAAATTATAGTGGTTCGGCTTATTCCTGTTCGAGAAATCTTCTTGAAGTGTTTTGAAGCTGACAAAACGTTTCCATCAGTCTAGTCTGAAGGCTTGCAGACTCTGCTATTTAAAGTCTGAAGACCTTCGGACAGCCAGACTCAAGACTCAAAGTCTATCCTCATTGACAGTCTCTAATCCGTTGAAGAAAGGTTATCCAGAACTGGATGTTTCATTAAGGATATGCCCTTATCAACTGGAGAAGATCTCTTGGCTGGAAAAGACATAACAGAATTCTTTGATTGATCAAGATTGACTCGAAGATTAAGGATCCGATGATTGCCTAAATATTCTTGGAATGTTCTACTTATGGAAACCGAGATCCTGATTGTATGGGCAAACAAGATTGATGGGCTATCGACACATTCCTTTAATAGCTCAAATAATCTTCTTAATTAATTCCGTCCAACGGGTAGATTGGAGGAATTCCTTTGGTAAGTGCCAACGGGTATGATGGCGTAAAGGAGTATATAAGGAAGATGTTCTAAGTTGTTCGAGAAGTGCACGATAGAAGAATTCCAAAGTCTGAAGCTCCCTATTGTTTAGACAATTCCTTTGAGCAAAACTTTGTATACAAAAGAGAGTCTATATTTGTGAGAAACCTTGAGGAGGTGTGGTAGAACATCTACACTGTGGAATCAAGGAAAAGCTGTGCTGTAACTTCTCTTTTGTTCATATTGAAATCCAGCCGGTGGGCTGTCAGTGCGGAAGAGTGGACGTAGGCTTGAAATAAGCCGAACCACTATAAACCTTGTGTTCAATTTTCTCTTCCTTACTCTCTTTACTTTGATCGTACTTCATTTTGTTAATCAATAGAGAACTTCCTTTCTATCGGTTGCCTAGAATCGCTTCCGTATCTCGATAAATTGTTTGTGCACCTATTCACCCCTCTCTATGTGGTTATACTAGCTATATCAATTGGTATCAGAGCTCGTGTACTCACTTTGTTTGAAGTGTTTTACTTCAGAGTTAAAGATCCATGGTTAGTATGTTGGCTCCAGGGCTGATAGAAGGGCAAAGCAATACCAGACCGCCATACTTTGATGGAAAGGACTACAACATATGGAAAAACAAGATGAAGGCGTTCCTAAGATCAAAAGATCCTCTAGAATGGGATGTTGTAGAAAAATGAATCATTCCTAAAGTTGCACCTATCTCAGAAAGAGGAAAAGACACTGTTGAGTCTAGCGAAATGACTCAGGAAGAGATAATCAAGAGACAAGCTCTTGATGCAAAAGCAATATATTCTTTATATTGTGCTTTATCACCTACTGAATATAACAAAATATCTTCTTGTGATACAACCAAAGAAGTCTGGGATATATTACACATTACTTACGAAGGAACCGATCGAGTGAAAGAAACCAGAATCAACATTCTCATCGATCAATACGAAGCCTTCAGAATGAAATCGGGAGAATCTATAACTGACATGTTTAGTCGTTTTACAGATATAGTGAATGGTCTTGAAAATCAAGGTCAACCAATTTCTGATCCCATGAAGGTAAACAAGCTACTGTGTGGACTCTCCAAGGATTGAAATCACATAAAGACCTCAATCAGAGAGATCTAAAGAATCATGCCACTATCTGTTGATGAATTGGTTGGAACTCTTTAATCTTATGAAGTGGAACGAATCAATGAAGACGAAGACCTTAAAGGTAAGAAATCCATTGCATTAAAATCCAATGATGATTCTGATGCTGCAGATTCTGAACATGATATGGATGATGAGGAGCTTGCTCTCATGATAAGAAGATTTAGAAAGCTGAACAGAAAAGGGAGAAGATTCAATCCAAGGAAACAAAGTTTTCAAAAGCAACAGACTAAGTCTGTTGAAGATGATGAATCAAATAAAGATGTAGTCTACTTTGAATGTAAGAAAAAATGGACACATTAGACCCAACTATCCTCTTCTGAGGAAGAAGAAAGGAAAAGCCGAAAGGTATCGAAAGGCTCTTAAAGCAGAAACCTGGAGTGATACAGAATGTGAAGAAAGTGATGATGATTATGCCAACATATGTCTGATGGCACAATCGGATTCAGATTCAAACTCCGAGACAGACTTAGATTTAGACACTGAATTTGAGGTAAGTAACTTCAAAATCCCTATTAAAGTTTCTAAATACATTGATGAGTTGTGTTTTAGTCTTAAGACTTCTCTTAAAAGGATTTCTGAACTTAAAAAGGAAAATTCTGCCTTAAAACAACAAGAAAATATTTTGAAAGAAAAGGTGAAATGTTTAGATGTGAATGTTTCTTCTCTTAGAGAAAGTGAAGATAATCTTTCAAAAGAAAATGCATTCTTGAAAAATGATATCTCAAACATTTCCAAAAGATTTTCGATAGGATTTGAGAAACTAGAAAAAAAACTTTCTGTTCAAAGACCTTATTTCAATAAATCTAGTTTGGGAATGACTGCTGAAACCATTCCTTTAATTGATTTTCCTAAAGTGAAAGAAAGAATCAAACAAAGACCCACAAGAAATGCTTACAAAAATCATTTTGAAAAGACATTTGTAAAACCAGTAGGTCGCAATGCTCTTAGATGTTCAAAATGCAATAGTGCAGATCATTTTGAGAAAGAATGTCCTATGGTTTGGAGACCTGTCAATAAAGTTTGGGCAAAAACCGCATATCAAACTAACTCAAAATGACCCAAGAAAATATGAGTACCAAAGAAAGCTTGAGTCTCTTTTTAAATGTAGGTCACTATCAAGAAAAATGTGAAATGGTACCTGGATAGTGGATGCTCGAAACACATGACAGGGGATTCAAATTGCTTCATAAAGCTTGTTCAAGTGAATGGTGGAAAAGTCTCATTTGGAGGAAACAACAAAGGAAAAATTGTGGGATTTGGAACTGTGAAAATTGGAAACCTCACAATAAGCAATGTTTCTTTAGTTGAAGGACTCAACTACAATCTGTTCAATGTCAGTCAATTATATGATACCGGTTTCAAAATCTACTTTCAAGAGGGTATATGTTCAGGAACCAGTAAAGACTCTACTCAGTCATTTATGGGACGAAGACATGGAAATATCTACCTCTTGGATGTGAAACTAGATGAATCGTAATGTTTAATTTCAATCCAAGACGAAGCAAGTTTATGGCACAGAAAGCTTGGGCACATCAATATGAAGCAGATAGCCAAAATTTCATCAAAGAAGCTTGTTCGTGGTCTACCCAATTTATCATATCAAAAGTCTGACCTATGTACACCATGCATATTGGGAAAACAGGTAAGAAATTCTTTTAAACCAATAAATCAAGTTTCCATTAACCGTGTACTGCAGCTTCTACATATGGATCTCTTTGGACCAACCAAAACACAGAGCATTGGAGGTAAGAAATATTGCCTAGTAATCGTGGATGACTACTCACGATTCACTTGGGTGTATTTCCTGGCAAGTAAGTCTGAAACTTTCTCTTACTTTGAAAAATTTGCTAAAAAGGTTCAAAACGAAAAAGGATATGTTATTTCAAGTATAAGAACAGATCATGGAGGTGAATTTGAAAATCAAGATTTTACAAGGTTTTGTGATGAATCTGGTTTTCAGCATTTGTTCTCCTCTTCGTATACTCCAGAACAAAATGGAGTTGTGGAAAGAAAGAATAGATCGCTTCAAGAAATGGCTAGAACTCTTCTAATTGAAAGTAACATCTCCTCACGTTTTTGGGCTGAAGCAGTTTTTACAGCATGTTATATTATTAACAGAGTTTTTCTAAGGCCTATTCTAGAAAAAAAAAAACCCCTATGAATTATTCAAAGAAAAGAAGCCTATTGTTTCATATTTTCATGTGTTTGGATGCAAATGTTTTATAATGAAAAATGCAAATGATCGAGTTGGTAAGTTTGAAGAAAAGTCAGATGAAGGCATCTTCCTTGGATATTCAACCACAAGCAAAGCGTACAAAGTCTACAACAAAAAGACTCAAACTGTGGAAGAATCAATGAATGTCAAATTCTAGGATTCGATACAAAATGAATCTATTCAGACTCATCTTGAAGATCCAGAACCTGCTCCAGACTCTACAAAGTCTAAAGAAACAGCTCAAACTTTGAAGGACCAGCAGCAAGTAAATATTGAAGACTCAAGTGAAGGAAGTGATCATCACTCTGACAAATCAACCAGCAACTGGAAGCATAAGTCCAGTCATCCCAAAGATCTTATCATTGGCAACATTAATAAGGGAATTCGCATTAGATCCAAAAGGCGCGAAGAGTCTAGTGCTATGGCTCTTATTTCTGAAATAGAACCCAAAAGCATAGATGAAGCTTTATCTGATGAAAGCTGGATTGAAGCCATGCAAGAAGAGCTCAGGCAATTCAGTATCAATGATGTCTGGGAATTGACTCCAAAACCAAAAGGTAAATCAGTTATTGGAGCTAAATGGGTTTTCAGAAACAAGATGGACGAGAAAGGAAAGGTCGTAAGAAACAAAGCAAGACTCGTGGCCAAAGGATACACGCAAGAAGAAGGGATAGACTATGACGAGACTTACGCACCAGTAGCAAGGTTAGAAGCAATTCGTTTATTACTTGCATTTGCTTGTCATAAAAATTTCAGGTTATTCCAAATGGATGTCAAAAGTGCCTTCCTTAATGGATTCATCCATGAGGAAGTCTATGTGGAACAACCACCTGGGTTTGAAGACCCAAGGAAACCGGACTCAGTATTCAGACTCAAAAAGGCCTTATATGGCTTAAAACAAGCACCTCGAGCTTGGTAAAGGTAAAGTAGACACATACCACCGCCCGCGGTGGAAGCGTTGAGTAAGTTTTTAATCCAAAACGGTTTTGTGAAAGGTAAAGTAGACACTACTTTATTTATTAAAAGAGAAAGCAAAAGTTTTGTGCTAGTTCAAATATATGTCGATGATATTATATTCGGATCTCCTAATGAAAGTCTGTGCAAGAAATTCTCTAAGACTATGCAGGATGAATTTGAAATGAGCATGATGGGTGAGTTAACCTTCTTTCTCGGGCTTCAAGTGAAACAACTGAAGGAAGGAACTTTTATTCATCAAGAAAAATATGCTAATGATCTTGTCAAAAAGTTTGGTTTGAACAATTGCAAGAAGGCTGAAATACCAATGTCAAGTTCCTTGAAGATAGACAAAGATGAAGAAGGAAAGAAAGTCGACCAGAAGCTATACAGGAGTATCATTGGCTCACTTCTTTATCTTACTACTTCTAGACCTGACATTTTGTTTAGTGTTTGCATTTGTGCCAGATTTCAAGCAGATCCTAAAGAATCTCATTTAAATGCTACAAAGCGTATTATTAAATACATTGCTTCTACTTCAAGCATCGGTCTATGGTATCCTAAAAGATAAGACTTTACTCTTCTTGGATACTCAGACGCAAATCTAGCCGGTTGCAGAGTTGATAGAAAGAGCACATCGGGTACCTATCAACTACTTGGAGGCAGGACAATATCTTGGTTTTCAAGAAAGCAAAGTACAGTAGCTCTCTCTACAACAGAAGCAGAGTATGTAGCTCTTGGGAGTTGCTGTTCACAAATTCTCTGGATAAAACAACAGCTAAGAGACTTTGGAATTGAAGATTCATGCACGGAGATTAATTGCGACAACACCAGCGCTATCATTCTCACTAAAAATCCAATTGTTCACTCAAGAGCAAAGCATATAGAGATTCGACATCACTTCATTAGAGATCATGTTCAAAATGGAGAAGTTTCGATTCAATATGTTGATTCAAAGAACCAATTGGCGGATATATTCACAAAGCCTTTGGAGAAAAATCAATTTGAAACCATCCATTCCAAACTCAACATTTTAAGGTATGAGGAAATCAAAGTCTAGAGACTCTCAGACTCAGACATACAAGACCTTGACTATAAGTTATTCTCTCTCGAATCTTATCTTGAAAATGTACGATCGTCAAACTGTGGTTAATTATTGCCATATTTAATCGACGTAATTGTTACATCGTTTCCTCTTCGAAAAAGAAATTATTTTTTGAAATGACTATTTTCACGGAAAAATGACAGTTATTTTGAAAAGGCATCTTTTTATTTTCCTTTGTGACGGTTCGTACTCCTCTCTTTTTAACCGATCGTGCACTGTTGATTTCCCTTCACTTTACTCTCAAAAACCCTAGAAAGCATCGATCTTCCATTCCCGTTTTCTTCCCTTGTTTAATCTTCGAAAAAGTAGTCATCTTTCTTGGGAAAGTCAAGCAAGGAATCTTCCAAAAACTGAGAAAGATGTCATCTTCAAGAAAGTCTTCGAGAATCGCAAGCAGGGGACCACGGCGAATGAGTGAGGGGCCTACGCACTTCGATCTCACCGAAGAAGAAGTTTCTCTAGATCGAGGACTCTCCTCCATCTAGTCCTCAAGGCGTTGATCATTAACAAGAGGAAGAAATCATCGAGGATGTAGATCCTGTAAGAGTTCAAAAGCCCGCTTTTATTTATAAGTTGTATCGTGCTTTAAAAGGGACTCATACTCCTTTGAAGTATGTCGATGATTTTCTTAAAGACAAAGGGTATGGAAATGAATATATCTTTTTGCGAAAAATGGAAAGTTTGGGAATTGCTCATAGAGGGGTGGTTGAAGAAACCCTTGCGAATATCCCAAGTGATCATCGTGATTGGGGAGTTAATCCTGTAGATGGGAATGATGATGACAAATTGTACAGCCAATTTCAACCGAGAATGGGTGTTGCGGTTGAAAATCGAGGAAAAATGGGAGACTTGTTCAGATCGAAGGAACAAAAGGATTTGTACTCAAAATTGCTGAAGCGTGGGGTGATAAACCCTAGGAGTGTGGATTTTGATTTTCTGGATGCTGTGAATATGAACTTAAGGGAAAAGTTCGGTTATCTTCAACTTGAAAAGTTCTGCTCCGACTCTACAGAGGCCTATGCTGAACTAACCGCATATTTCTATTCAAATCTTAGCTTCTTGGATGCGAATAGATTCTCTTTCAGCATCAAAGATCAAGACTTTGTTGTGGATATGGATATGCTGGCAGATGTGTTAGGAGTTGAGAGAGGAAGATATCAACCGATCAAAGTTTCTATTGCTCGTGCTACATTGGAACTTGTTAAAGACAAGAGAACAGAGGAAAAGATTTCCTACTTAAGGATGAGTGCATTCAACATCTTACTTCACAAGATTGTGATCAATTGCCTCCGACCGAAATCAACTTCCAAGACTGATGTTTCAAGTTCATAGGCAAAGTTGATGTATGCCATCCTCACTGGCAAAATGTTTTATTTTCCTCACACTGTTATGTTCCACATGTATAGAGCCATGATGAAGGACATAGGTCAACTTCCTTACCCAAGTCTTATAACGAAGTTATTCAGACATCTGAATATTCAGCTTCCGCAAATCTTTTGTGTTCGATCATGCGATCATATGGTGGTAGGACTGAAAATGGTGACCAAAATGCGTTTGAAAGAATTGAACAAGGCGTTGGAGAAATTCAAGGAGAAGACTCCAGTCAAAGCTCATCAACCCTCTTCTTCATCAAAACGGAAAGGAAATGAGCCCTTGGTTGCTTCAAGAATGAAAAGAAGAGCTCTTATTGTTGAAGATGAAGATGATGATGAAAACCTCACCATTTCTGCAATGGCTTTGAAGAATTTAAGTCATTCTATTCCAGAGAAAGAATCGGAACAAATGACAAAAGCAACAGAGGAGAAGGGAGAAGAAGAAAGAGAAGCTAAAAAGGAAAGAGCTAAGAAAGAAGAAGAAGAGAAAAGAGAAGAAGGAGAACCTGAGGAACACTCTTCTCCACTTGAAGGCATGGAAACAAGGGGAGATCAAGAGAAAAGAGGGAAGTCCTCATATCCTGATGCAAGTGAGGGCGTCAGTCGCTCTCCTGCAGACCCAGAGGACATTTATGCCTCTCAATTTCTAGAGGAAGGTCATGAAGTTTCATCGCCAAACCTGCGAGATTATGCTGATCTACCATCATCTGCATTTACTCCATCAGATCGGGCCGAAGCAAGTACTCGGGCGATAATGCAGAGATTTTCGCGAGAATCATGGATATTCTCTTGGAGATGCGAGGACAAATCTATGCTCTGGGATGCGAGGTTCAAAACTTGCAAAATGCGGGTCAAGTTTCTTCATGTTCATTGAATGATCAAATCCAAGCCCTCTCTGTTTAGATTCAGGCCAATGCCAAGGGTGAGGAGATTGCACATCTGAAAGAAGACTTGAAAAGGCTGGAAGGCATCGTTCAATCTATGGGAGATTTCCAGCTTGTCCGCATTCCCAAGCAATCTTGACTTTATTCCATTTTCATCTCAACTTTTTTATTGCTGACAAAAAGGGGGAGAGATGCAAGAGATTTGAACTTTGACTTTTAATCGTGTGGATTGTTGGATTGTTTTGATGTTTAACTTTGTTTGACTTTGTTTTTGTGTCTGGATGAAAACTGAACTAGACTTGGACTTGACTGCTTCTATTGATATCTTATGGATGGCTTTATCGTATACTAGACTAACCTATTTTCTGTGATTGCAGATTCTAGATTCTAGTGTTATTCATTTAGCCATTTATCTCTATAAGATATGCGTATGTGTTTGAGAAATGTTTTGCAGGTCAAGATTGTCCAAATTTGCAGGAAAGTTTTGTCACCATAAAAAATGGGGAGATTGTTGGAGAAATCTTCTTGAAGTGTTTTGAAACTGACAAAACGTTTCCATCAGTCTAGTCTGAAGGCTTGCAGACTCTGCTATTTAAAGTCTGAAGACCTCCGGACAGCCAGACTCAAGACTCAAAGTCTATCCTCATTGACAGTCTCTAATCCGTTGAAGAAAGGTTATCCAGAACTGGATGTTTCATTAAGGATATGACCTTATCGACTGGAGAAGATCTCTTGGCTGGAAAAGACATAACGGAATTCTTTGATTGATCGAGATTGACTCGAAGATTAAGGATCCGATGATTGCCTAAATATTCTTGGAAGGTTCTACTTATGGAAATCGAGATCCTGATTGTATGAGCGAACAGGATTGATGGGCTATTGACACGTTCCTTTAATAGCTCGAATAATCTTCTTAATTGATTCCGTCCAATGGATAGATTGGAGGAATTCCTTTGGTAAGTGCCAACGGGTATGATGGCGTAAATGAGTATATAAGGAAGATGTTCTAAGTTGTTCGAGAAGTGCGCGATAGAAGAATTCCAAAGTCTGAAGCTCCCTATTGTTTAGACAATTCCTTTGAGCAAAACTTTGTATACAAAAGAGAGTCTATATTTGTGAGAAACCTTGAGGAGGTGTGGTAGAACATCTACACTGTGGAATCAAGGAAAAGCTGTGCTGTAACTTCTCTTTTGTTCATAGTGAAATCCAGCCGATGGGCTGTCAGTGCGGAAGAGTGGACGTAGGCTTGAAATAAGCCAAACCACTATAAACCTTGTGTTCAATTTTCTCTTCCTTACTCTCTTTACTTTGATCGTACTTCATTTTGTTAATCAATAGAGAACTTCCTTTCTATCGGTTGCCTAGAATCGCTTCCGTATCTCGATAAATTGTTTGTGCACCTATTCACCCCCCTCTAGGTGGTTATACTAGCTATATCAATTCCAAGCCTACGTCCACTACTTATCATTTTTATTTATTTATTTAACTAATTGTCAAAATTAAGATTCCATCTTACAAATTACTAGTGCATCTCGAGCAAGCAATCAAATTTCATCTTACGTGTTGTCCAGAATCTTAAGACAGAAAATAAAAAGATGAAAAATCTGTACTTCAACATATATCATATACACTAGGGACTAATCGAAGCATTACATAAGAACCTCGGGAAGTGCATAAACCAAGACAATGCTATCACCTCTTGAGCGATTCCTTTAGAAAATAATATTATGGTGTAAAGCAGAGTTATGAAATGACAATACCTTATTAATGCACCACGCATAAGCAAATCAACATAGTACCGCAATTGCAAGTCTTTCGTTACTATACACAGGCGTAGAAAATTAAATTACCCACGCAAATGTCCCACGTGTAAAATCAATCCATCAAGAAACCAGAGCACTTGTGGAGTTTGAGCACTCGCAGAATGCATCCCCGCGATCTCGCAAGTAGTGCCAAGTCTGAATCTCCCACTATCATGCGCCAAAGGTGAAGCGACTTCAAGCAATCAAAAGACCGCACAATCAATCTTGGTCACCCATGGAGTCACGTACCCGCCCTAATTCTCAGGTGTCAGATTGAACTACCATTTTCACCTCGCGCTTGATCTCGTGGATCAGAGTCTCGACATCATCAATGTCGGGCACGAAGGTGAGAGATGGTTGATCCTCTAGAAAAATTTGCTAGCCATCCCCAATGAGCCGCACTAGCGCAAGCACTCAACATGCTTTGCATGGTGTACCCATCCAGCGCAACATGTATGTAAGGCATTGCCTGTATAAATCTCGGCAAATTCGAGGAGGCCTTTAAGTTGCTTTTGCTGCAACCGGCCTTCGATTTAGGGAACTGCATTGAGATAGATCCTAAACCGCCACAGGCCCCACATCTTTAGAAGCGGGATTTTCATCCTCGTCTTTGCCGCCGAACTCACACAAAGACCGAGACGAACCGAGGTAATTAGTGCCGACATCATTGCGAGTTTAATACAGAGACGATAATTTTCAATGGTGATTGTGTGTATGGCGAAGCGTCGTGGTAATTCGCTGGGGAGATCGTCTCTAACCGGTGCGTGCCGTTGCGGGTGTGATCTTATTCTGCTTTGGCGTTTTTTTTTTCTCCACTTCTCCTGCGTAAACTTTGAAGTCCAGGCCACGTCTGCCCACATTGGATGGAGAGGTCTACACGCATATAATGATTCTGGATTTGTCTTTAACTTCAAGGTGACAGAGGCGATGGAGAAGATCAAGCAAATAATAATAATCTGCAGTCCATCCATCCCATTTCCAATTTCTAAGAGGCATGTTGCGATGGGCAAAAGAAGACGAAGATTCAGGATTCATGGACGACATCCTGAGGACCGCTGATGGTGAGCCACCACGGGTTGGTACTTCCTCCAACTCTAACTTCATTGTTACACAAATAAATCTTTAAAATTGTTGGGAAAATATGCTTTGAATTGGGTTGAACAATGAAGTCGGATCGAGTAATCAAGTCGGACTTTGAGGCGTGATATCACTTTCTTTAAGGATTTATTTGCCCCACTACATGCTAATGGTCACCGGCAAATTTCCTCCAGGATAAAACAAAGTCTCAAGTGATAATACTAAATAGCAATTCTAGTATTTCTCCAGAATCTCTCATGGGAAACAATTGGAAACAATGGCTGTAGTTTCTCTCGAAAGAAAACGAAAATATGGAAGAAGATATATGTTTGATCTCAAAACATACATATTTATCTTTGTCTTTCGAATAGAGGCAACCCTTCAAAAGATTGCAAAATAATAAAGACAACATTTCGAGAAATGTTGTAAAATGAACAAGTACATCTCAAAGGTTACGTTGAAAAAACATAAAAATTCGGAATTAAATAAATAATAAATAATAAATAATCGTAACTTTTCATGAACAGTCCCTACTTGTTTCAATAAGACTTTATAATTAATTTTTTTATAGAAATAAATCCGAATTTTTAATAAATAAAAATAATGATCATTGGTTAGTGCCAAATCTCATCCGCGTACTCACTCACATCTTTTTGATGTGGGACAAGGCACCTCTTCATTTGTTTTATAAACAAATTACCAACAGTGGTTGGGGCTTGGGAATGGCTGGCGAAGGTGGCTGGCCACAGGCGAAGGCTGTGATGCCCTTGCCAGCCCTCGTCGGAGGGCCACACAATCCATTGCTGGTTGCTAATCTTCCTTTTCACGTAGAGACACTAGAAAAAACCTTTCTCCGCGAGCCAAGAAGAGGGCTTTTTTTGTTCTGTCCTGCACAAGAAAAGATCTTCAAGGGTCCCCACTTCACAGGCTTATCGAGTAACGGTCGCCGGTTTCTGAAGGAAGGAACGAGGCGTACTCCAGGTTGTTAAATGCCGATCTCTTTCGGGTCTAATTTTGGAGAAAATATACGTCTCTTGGGTATGAGAAAAGTATCAATTTTTTTTAAACCTATTACATTAATATTAGTTCATTTAATTTTTTTAATTAGACCAAAGTCTTAAATATTTTCACATTGATGTCAATTGAATTAATCAAAAAAGTATGACAAAAATTTCTAAACATATTCTATTAATATTAATTCATTTTTAAAAAATTTACTTGGACCAAAATTCTAACATTTTCACATTGATCTCAATTGAGTTCATTCGATTAATTTAGGTAAGAAATTGTTGACGTAAATGCCAACAGTTCAATGTGACACAAATGACACTACCATAGACATTTAAAAAAAAAAGAGAAAAAAAAGAAATAAATAAAGAAATTTGAAAAATTATTAAAAAATAAAAAAAAAAAGTCTACTCAGTGTCATCCATGCAACATAGGACAAGTGTCCATGTGAGCAATTTCCGATGTAAATTGGTAGGATAAACTCAATTGATACTAATGTGAAGATGTTTCGAACTAAATTAGTCCAATTGAAATATTTAAAATTATATTGATATCGATGCAATGAGTTTAAGACTGTTTTTGATACTTTTTCTTGCCTTCATTATGTCTAGCAAAGGCCTGGGAGGGTTGATGAGAGCATCCCAGCCCTCGCTTGTGGCCAATGATCTTTGTCAACCATCGCCTTGGCCAGATCGACAAGGGGAAATTGAAAAAAAAAAGGAATAAAAAAACACAAAAAGGGAATAAGATAGAAAAAATGTAGAAAAATTTATAAAATTTGTCCACATTAGTGCCGACTATCTTAATAGTTGTATCATGTAGGAAGATTGGCATCTATGTCGGCAATTGCTAGTCTAAATTGGTTAGAGTAACTATATTGGTAAATCATCAAAATGTTTGAGATGTTAGAATTGAATTGAGTTTCGTACAATAGATTTAAGATGTTTTAAACAATTATCCCCCACATTTGCATGCTCTGTTATTAATCACACTATGAACATATTAAATTGGAAAATCTTTGGAACTATTCTTGTTTCTCTGGAGAAAGAATGAGGCATATATCATGAGCTTCTCTCTCTGAGCCGTAACTCCAATCGATCGAGCTCATGGGAAATGACAAATGCAAGAAAAACAGGACCGTGACGATTGCAATTTGAGAGCCTACAATGTTTCCAGGCACCAATAGGACAAGTCAATTATTGTAACGGACGACCAAAAAAGAAAAGGAAAAAGAATTACTGTTGTGCAACATGTGCACAATGCGATGTAATTTGAATTAGCATGTTAAGGAATGAGGATATGAATTGCGGCTAATCGAACTATGAACTTTTGCTTATCTTTTTGCATGTGTAATTTGCCCTGCGAATAAAAGATGTTGGCTACTGTCTCTTCTGGTGCAATCAAGGTAGTATCACATTTCCTAGGCTATCTAAACATCGCATGGTGAGTGTTAGCATGTGTGTAAGACCGTGCATTCAATTTCTACTGAGCAAATAAGCGAAAGCATTTAGTTCGAGTGAAATTTTGCCCCTTCAATACCATGCCGTTTTAATGGCGGAAGAATCATATTTTCCTTTGCAGTAATGCGTTATTCTTGCAATGATAGGGTTTCATGCCACGCAAACATAGATTGGAATTTATAAGGTCTTCGTTGACATAGCAGCAACCATATGGAATTACAATTGTCCCAAAGATTATTTTTGTAAGCTAAAGCATAAACCCTTCTATTCTACATTACAGTACTCAACCTTGAGGTGAAGCAAATATGTCTCGAATCACTTGGCGCACGAGACCATTAGGTTCTCTAAAAACAATCTAGGCCACAACAGGGTATGATGCACAAGTAGCGACACCTGCAATTTAAGATCAATTGACGAGGACGGAGTAACTTAGTAGAAAGTCAAGCATAAAAGGAATGGACACGGACTAAAACAACAGCGAGAATTTCAAAAGCATAGTTTTCCTAGAACCTTTTTGTTCTAGTAGTTCTACCAAAACCAAAAGGGGGAACTTACCACACATGTTCTTCCCCATCTCCATCTTGAAGTATCCTTTGTCGCCCCAGCTCCCTCCCCAGGAATTCTTGATAAGCCAGTATGGAACACCGTTTTCAACTCCATAACCGACAGCGACAACAGCATGGTTCACATCCTAATAAAATACATTCAGTTTTCATTAGGCACGAGCATGAGTATCGCCTTTCATGCAAAACTTCATTAGCAGTGAGGAATCAAATTATATGGATCCTGACAAGATAGATGCTCAAATTAAATGTCACGGTAGAGATTTATCGATGTAATTAAGAATAATAATGTGGAAAATAGAAATATGGAATTTGCATGTATTTCGATAAATATTAATGAAGAGTGAAACAAATTATTTGTAGCCTTTATTAGATAACTATTCTAAAATAATATCTCAATCAAAATATGCACAATCAAAGGGAGAAAGACGTGCAATATATGTGACATTTGCCTACAATATTCATGCAATATCTTAAGAGATATAAATAATTAACAAAATTATTAAAGTTTCTCTAACAATGGAAATTATACTGGAGAAATCTCTAATTATCTCCAGCAGATGTTTAATGTCCGTGTCAGTGTCGGCGAAATCATGCAAGATGACTAGCGGATTTTCCGACGAGGTAAATCGCCAATAGCATTCAAGTACTTAAATTTTCAAATTTGTAGCACTTAAGTGAGCATCGTACCAAGGTTATGGTAGTTGTGCTATTCTTAACCCATATTTCAATGTATATATTAAAGAAGAATACAACAACTATTTTTAGGATTTATCTTAATCAAAATATGCACAATCAAATGGAGATATACGTGCAATATATGTGTCATTTGCCTGTGATATTCGTACAATATATGTGCTATCTTAAGAGATATGGACAGAATTATTAAACTATTTCTAACGATGAAAATTATCCTAGAGGAATCCCTAATTAATTCCAACAGATGTTTAGAAAGCTTCATGAATCCTACGCACTGGCATCCTTTGAACATGATTGAGATGGAGATAGTGTTCCTTTCCTTTTTATTTGGAAATGCTCACCGTGGAAGTGCTACCACATGCATCGCTGGTGAAGACACCCGACTTGTAGTGCTGGAAAACATCCGTGGCCTGGAATGCCACACTGACTGGCCGGACCATGGCAACTGCATGCTTCAGTTCATCCTCAGCACCCTGAATCCACCATGCATTGCAAATATAAACATAAAGGCAATTTGAAACTATCTTTATGAAATTCCCGGAGCTTTTTTTTTTTTTTTCTCCCTGTTCTTTTGGCTAAGTCTACAGATTGCCCATGAAACTTACCATAGAGATGTTGACAGAGTCGACAACTTTGACAGCGACCCTGCCAGCCGAGAACTTGCAGGTACCATTTCGTGCAGTATAAGGATAAGCTTCCGCGGTCTCAAGGCCACCGTTGTACTTGATATACTCGAAGGCTTGCGACGGCAACCCGCCATCGCATCCAAAGTTGTTGAAAGCCGTAGCGCAGTCCACGAGCTGCTGCTCAGACAGAGAGATTCCTTTCCCGTGTGCTTGGTGATAAGCAGCCTCGAGAGCTCCTGTGGCGCTGCAAAAGTGCAAATTAGAGGTCACTAGCAGTCTAGCATAATGACATCCCAATGAGTTGCCAAGTTAATAAGTGTGTTACGTACTAATGTGAGTAACAAGTATAAATCTAAGGGAAGAGAAGGAGAACAAAGAAAAACCTGAAACTCCAGCAAGATCCACAGCTGCGTTGATTTTTAACTGGGCTTACAATGCCCTCTTTTCTCCAGTCTTTCTGCAAATATGAAGGATTGGAAGAAAAAAAAGATCTATATTGACACAGGTCTCGAGGTCTCGCACTTCAATGATCAGCTAGTAGATTCTACAGTAATAAGCAATCTAGTCTTGGATCTCATGAAAAGTGCCGTAACCTTGAGATGGAAGAGAGAGAATAAGTTGTTTCAGCAAGCACTTTCAATCAGTAAAAGCGAGGACAAGAAAGTTCAGTCGTCATGGATGGAGCAAATGGATTTTTGTCGTTATAACTCAATTATATATGAATGTTTCAAAGAAAACGAAGAATGTGTTTGTTTTCAAGAACCCATTTTCTGGCGTTTGATTCGCTTAGAAAAATGAATTAAGGAAAAATATTTTCCTAATCAACAAAAATGTTGTCCTACCAAAATTCAAATTCAAGAAATGATTTTTCCTTTAAAAGAACTGGAAAATATTTTCCAAAATGTTTTCCTAACCTTAGACCCCTTGGTTAATGAAAATTTTATTTTTTATAATAATAATTTTTAAAAAAAATCTAATTTCTAATAATTTCTAAAAAAAATTGATTTTATTTTTTTCTTTATCATTTTCTTTTCTTTTTTTTTCCTCCTTCTTCCCCCTTCTTCCTCCACTGTTAGCAACTAGCCAAGACATGGGCTGGTGAGCTCGAGGCTTGGTCGATCCAGGTGAGTTTGAGCTTGGCCAAGACCGGCAAGCTCGCGACTCGGTCGAACCAAGTGAGCCTAAGCTTAGCTAAGATCGGTGAACTCGAGGCTCGGCTGATCTAGGCGAGCCCGAGCTTCATCGAGCTAGCGAGCTCAAGGCTTGGCCAATCCAGGTGAGCCTAAGCTCGACAACCTAAGCTTCGTTGAGGTAAGTGTGCTCATAGCTTAGCCGAACCAGGCGAGCCCGAGCTTGCCACGGTCGGGCGAGCCGTGCTCCATTGAGACTAACAAACTCGCGGCTCGCCCAGCCTCGGCGAGGCAAAGCTATGGCCGTCATCGGTTAGTAGGGCGGAGGAAGGGAAAAAAAGAGAATGAAAGAAAAGAAAAATAAATGAGAAAAAAATTAAAAATTCTAATTTTTAAAAAGAAAAATAAAAAGAGAAATAAGATAATTAAAAATTCGAATTTTAAAAATTTATAAGTTTGAATTTATTTGGCATGAAATAAAGTTGTGAGATTGAAATTATTTCCAATAATATCCAAACAACAAAAAACATTCTTGATTAAATATCACTAAATAAAGAAAAATTAACCGTACTCCAAGAAAATATTTTACTTGGGAAAGCAATTTTTTATATTATTGAGTTTTTCGTAAAACAGACGAACCCAAAATATGATGCTGACTCGAGGCAACTAGTGGTAGCTGAGTAACTATTTTGCTTTAATTTAGCAGAGAAAATTGCCAGTCGATATAGAAGACACCACACAGCTAAAAGCAGTTCAGCTGCTAGTCTAAATCAAAGTAGTTTTATATCATTGACCGAAGGATGATACGAGCGGAAAGCTTCCGATTGAGGCATCGCCGTGAAAAATACCGTTTCGGGAAGAGCATCGTCGGTGAGCTTGTGGCTGCCCTTGGTGGTGGCAGAGCAGTCTTGAGAAGCTCCCAGTCTGTGCGTCTTGAACTCCTCCCAGCTCCAGTCAGCATACTCTGTCAACCCATTAAGCACAAATCAACTCAGCGATGACAGCATCAACAGCTAAAGGAAAAATTATCCAAAAATTCCTAAAACTTATTATACTTTTTGCTAATTTAGTCCATCCGGTCAATTTTAATTGTAATTTGCTGACGTGGACAATTTCTTTTTAATTTTTTAATATTTTTTTCGAATTTTAAAATTATTTTTATGTATTTAATTTATTTTTTTCTTTTTTTTTCTCTGGTCAATCGCCTAGCCTCTAGCAAGGGTCGGCCTCATTGAGATTTGGCTAGGGGCGACCTCGCTGGCCTCGAGCGAGGCTCGCCCTCACCAAATCCGGCAAGGTCGAGCCTCGCCAGGGGCCCACGAGGTTGACCCTTGCTGGCCTCTAGCAAGGGTGAGCCCCACTCGAGGACAACGAGGTCGCCCCTCGCCAGATCCCAGCGAGGGTGACCTTGCTCAAGGCCGAGGAGGCCAACTCTCGTCGATCGTGGCCTCTGGTCGGTCGCCGGAGACTAGGCAACCGGCTAGAGAAAGAAAAGAAAAAAAAAAAAGAGAAAAAAGAAATTAAAAATAATTAAAAATAATAAATTTTGTCAACGTCAGCGCCGGCAATGCCATGTAGGATGGTCGGTGTCTACATCAGTAAATTCCAATCAAAATTGACTGAATGGACTCAATTAGCCAAATGTATAAAAGTTTATGACTCAATTGGTAAAGTTGAAAGGTTTATGACTGAATTGGTAAAAATACAATAAGTTTAGAACTTTTTGGACAATTTTCCCACAGCTTAAATATACCATCTCTTCGGCTTCAGGTTATAAAACAAGTCAAAACGACTATGACCAATAGAAAAGGAGAAAATGTCAAGAACTGCCACGTACGATTAACAGCGAGAGTGTAGGGCAAACCCTTCTGGTTGGTGGATCGAATGAGCTTGAGATTCTCCCTGTAATTATCGAACCTCAACTTGATCTCCTCCGCTGTCTCGTACCTCTTCTCGTACCTAAACCAAACACCAACAACGCGGATAAACGACAACAATCGAAAAGGTCAACAATCTTTTATAGATAACAAAGGGGAATTTACAAGCCAAGAACACACCCAGATGAGTGTTAGAGACAACAAGAATATTTCTTGATTTTCAATAAGGTCGCGCATGTAATTAGGATCATGTATTTTTTACTGTTTAACATCAAAATAGGCCTTATCTTGACGGTACTCTCCTATCGCAATGACAGCCTCCTATCGGGTAAGCTTGCACAGTAGCCTTGACATAGTCACGCTAATGTTAACTAATTCTCTCTTTATCCACTCTCGCATTTTTTGGATCACTTGTCCAAGCTAAAATTAAATTGATGTCATTGATTTTATATATCCGATATTTTAACTTAGACAACCATCTAATAAAATTCATAGGTTCATGTACTCTTCATTGTCTAACATCCACAACTCTATATTTTGCATTATTCTTTTATAAGTGGGGTGTTGATATCTAACCTGCTGGCAAAGTCTACGAAGGAGAGGGCGGGACGGCCGTGGCCAACGGTTTGGAGGATGGAGGACTCAAGGTCGGCGCCCTGGAAGCCAGCTGCTGTGGCGGAGCAAGCGGTCACGAGGAGGAGGAAAGAACACAGAAATCTAGCACCAGCCATTCTCTCTCTCTCTCTCTCTCTCTCTCTCTCTCTCTCTCTCTCTCTCTCTGTGGTTTCCACAAACTGTGTGGGCGTTCGGAGATGGAACTGAGTGAACTGAGCGGAGATGGACGGGGATCTTTATACTTACGTAGAAGCGACAGTAAGTCAAGAAAGACACCGAGCAGGCAATGGCCCAATTAGCGCTCATCTCGAGTGTGAACTCGATTTGGTCTGTGTCTCACGTGTGCAAGCGAAAGGATAAGAACGGGGCGATTTTTTTCTCTTTTGTTGCTTGTTTTTGCCAATGCGTATGGAGGGCGATGATATGGAATCAATCACCTTCTGACAGATTGTATTGTCCAACGTGTCACGACATAAAGAAATTGAAGTCCAAGATCGTCCATGGGCAAAAATTTTGAAGGCGATACACATGCAAGCAAGATACTTTATGCAAGGATTACGACAAGGTACACGTCTTCACGTGATGGTTTTTACGAGTTCGATAGGAAAGTAATCCAAAGCCTAGTCTCACATTAGCTTGAATTCGCTGTTACTTGGTTGAGTGGAGCTACACGCAAGAAAAGAAAATGCCACATCGAATCAAGCTTGAGTTCAGTATTGTTCCGAGAATTTTACTTTGGAAATCAAGTTTGAGCAGTCGACCTCGCCCGATTCTTTGATCCCATAATATCGAACTTGATTACAGCAACAGGAGGTCAACTCAGAAGTCCAAGTCTTCGCAAAAGGATCATTTTCTCTTTCGTTTTCTTGGCCCAGGGAATCTAAGCATCGGTCAAAAATCTAGAGTTGCAGATGGAATTGAGCTCTCTTGAGATGGTCCTACCAGAAAAGTCATGGAGACAGGGAATCTTTATATTTTCCCATTTTTTGACTTTGAAAGGCTCCGACACATTTATCTAGAAGCCGCGAAATAAATAGAAGGAATCCGGTTAAAGAAAATGATAAATCTGAACGCTACTTTATTTCAGATCGAAGTAGATTTAACTGCTCTTGTTCTAAAATCGTTGTGGTCACTCACTGGGAAGTGTAGGTGCGCATGTTGGTCGAGTCATCGTCAACCACCACTTATCTGTCTCTTTACCCCTGTCATGTCACATATTCAGTGCCCACGACCGAATCACGCCGCCTCGTGCGTGCGGCAGTATTCCACTACTTGCATTATTAACGATGAGTGAGGATCACATTCAACGCATGAGATGATGTTGTCCCCATCAGTGAGGTTTCCTGGAAGTTTAACGTGGGGATGGGTCGACGAAACCTACCTTTGGCTGGCTAAAGAGGGAGACACCTTGTCTTTATCATCGGAAATAATGCCCCCCTACGCGAAGAATCTTTAGATAAACACTAGCATTATCACGTCGTGAGCCCCCGATGTGTGTCCCTCTATTGAATACCATATGAAGGCTATCTTCGTAGTCCACGTTATCAAATATTCCATGTTATCAAATACAAATAACGTCGTGTTTGGATTGTTTGGATCTTGATGGCATCTTACCATATTCATGAGATAAATTGAGCGTTATCCTAGATTTTAAATAGGCTTCTCCATAACAGGGAAAAAAAAAACGACAATTCATTAGGCGAAGGAAAATGACATGTGCGGGCTAAGATAAACCCAAAAATTCCTAACACCACAGTTCATGAGCACAGAGTTAAACAAGAGGAAAAGGTAACAAGTAAGGTCCCGTTAAGCCTCACACGACATAGTATCAAATAATTTCGAAAGATAAATAAAACATAAGCCTATTGTACTCATACTAGTTTAGTCCTAAATCTCATGATTTGGTTAAATTAGTCATAAAACTTTTGATAATTTATCAATATAGTTTATTAGTTAATTTTAACTAGAAATCGCTGAATCAAATATCGGCTATCCCATGTAGCACCGCCAGCTCAAACTTAGACAATTTTTATGATTTTTTATTTTTTATTTATTTTTTCTAGGTTTTTTTTCATTATTACGGCCACCGAGGGCCTAGTGACCCTCGGCCAGATTTGGTAAAAGTCAGCCTCGCATTTGGCCTCATGTTTGGCTAGCGAGGACGACCCTTGCTTGAGTGAGGCCGTCCTTCGCTTTTGGCCAATGAGGGTGGCCTTGTGAGGGCTGGGCAAGGGCGATTGTGACATTCATAATTTTTCATCTTTGTTGATAAAATTTAGGATATAAAGTTAAGTATTATTTAGTTTAGAATTTCGGATATGGATGAAGGCCATCAATTTTGTGGGGTGTGGAAGGTACTAGGACGATTTTTTTCGAGACCGTAATTGCTCGGAGGTTGATTTGTTAAAAGTAAATTGATAGATGTCGACATGTACTTGATAACATAAAATGACGGTAATCTATTCACCACCATATTATAGTAAATGGGGATTGATATGCTCTGAGTAACATATTTGGTCATTTTTCAAGTTTTAAATTTATTGAATCGAAATTTTCTTAGCATTCGTATTGTTCACTAATAATATTAGTGGATTCAAAATATTTTCCGGTTTATTAATGTTTTGAATAAACACCGGTTTTCTGTTTATGCACTCATTTAATAAACATTTCGGTAACTTGTCTAGGTTTTTTTTTTTTTTTTTGGTCATAGTAACTTGTCTAGTTTAGAAGCCCATAGTTGAGCTGTTAGCCATTCTCTAAATTGCACATATCTCTCCTCATTTTCTACTAATGATATTAACCCATATGTTCCTAAAGACATTGAACCTAGCTTAGTATTTATATTATTTAGTACATCATCTTTTTTAACCTTAACCAATTAATGCTCTTGATAAGCCTAACTCTTATCTATTCATTTTTAATTGGCCAAGAAGTAGTTCTCCTTCTCTCTCCATTTTTCCACCAATCATCTTTAGCCACATTCTCTTAGTGAAATTGAGCCTAATTTAGCTTTGAGGTCATACCTTACATCGCCTTCTAAGCTTAGTCATTTAATGCCCTCGTGACTCAATCTTTTACCCGGCCAAGAAGGAGCTCTATAAAGATATTTTCTTGTAGCCAATCTTATTAGGCCATTTACACCCTAACTACTTATTGAGGGTCACTTTGAAGCATTTCTATTGGAACATACAAACCCTCCTACTTGTAGGTCTAATGATTTTAAAACAACGATCATTATTCATCTTTCTTAATAAGTCTTGATCATGCATATGCCTACATTCGTATGTTGTCTCATTAGTGGTAACCATGCATCATAAAATATTATTCCATTTGCTTGCATTTGAATGGTTACTGTCATGTAATATTGGTCTCGAGTAAAGAATAAATCTTCGATGTGTATAGTGGTGAGATATTGGTGATACCAGTGCATCATAAAATAATATGCCATTTACTTGCTTTTGAATGATTGATCTTATGCTATGTTATTTTTTTGTTTCCATTAGCATATCATTTATAGAAAGATAATGCATTATTTCCACACTTGTCATACATGTTTATCTTGTATTGCTTGAACTCATGTTGTTGGTTGGTGCCGGGTTTAGTGGTAGGTTGATCTCCTATCTTAAACTAAGAGATTTTGTTTGCTGGACTTCGGCTCTCCCCTTATTATTATTTTTTTTTCAGATTTGTATCGTGGTCCCCTAAACATGTTGATGGAGAGGACGATATGATGCTTGAGGCCATCGATTCTTGAGTTAGATGGTGGCTTGGTTAATGTTTAGACTCGCTTTTGGTTTAGTATAAGAGTAGTGGTGTTAGGTCACTTGACATTTCCCAAGATTATGCATTTTGTTGTGATTAAACTACCGGTATTTGTATAAAGTTGAAGACATGTATATTACTGAACTTGTTTGATCTTCTAGTAAGGGATGTTGTGAAAAAAAAAGTTTTGTGCTTCCACATGCGTCATTATAATTATAAGTATAAATGAAAAGGGTACGTGTCGTATGTGACATTCTAAGACATGACAATGGCCTTGTGAGGGCTTGGTTAGGGTGGCCCTCCTTGGGTAAGGTCATCCCCTACCGACCCTTGCCCAACCCCTGTTGCCATTGCTTGAAACCTCAAACAAGCAGAAAGTAGAGAAAAAAAATAAACAAAGGAAAAAAAAAGGACTTAGAAATTTTTTAAAAATTGTTAATGTTAGCACTCATACACCACATAGAACAACCACATAGAACATCTAATATTGATTGGATTTCCACATTAGTGTTTTCCAGTCAATATTGACTGAAAGGATGTACTAGAGTCTAGCGAATCGTTATAATGTTTAAAATTGAATTGATGCAAGTGCTGTCGCGACCTACCCCTCGAGAGAGAAAATAGGTCTAGGGGTATTGCTTAAAAGATGAACCTAAGGCCCATGATTAGACACGGGCTTTCCCAAACCCATACCTTGTGTGACATTTGGGAATTTTTAAGGATTTTGTAAAAAGGAGTCGCCACTAGCTTATTGGAATCAGCTAGAAACCAAGTGAGGCATGTGAGTGTACCTCACTTCTTACATAACCAGAAAATCTAGGGTCGGGAACTTGATTACACTAATTAATCAATTAGTGTTATTTCGGTACCTAATCTTGTTCATTTTAAAAAGGTTTTTGTCGGGTAGTTTGGATTGATTTTATACTTATCCACTAACATGTGAGGTGATCATGCGGGTACACAATCATTAAAGTGACTATTAGCAATCAAACTCCTAACTGCAGTGAAATTAGCACAAGTAGCTAAACAATCACAAACATAATTTAATATGTAAATTAAAGCTGCGACATAATCGATATGCGAGCAAATAAAGACCTAATTACACTGAGAAGGCAAGACATAGAAATTCCTAACCAAACCCTATATTTTTTTAATTTTCGAAAAAAAATATTTCGAAAAAAAACATTATATATATTTTTTATTTTTTTTGGCAAACTAGGTCGGGTCCGGTCTAACCCGACCTGGGTTCGATTGGGGGAGGGCTAGTCACCCGCCGGGTCTGACCTAGCTTGTCAGGCCTTAGCAAGACTGGGCCTAAACTATGGGCCCAGTCCAGCTAAAAAAAAAAATCTAATAGTAAATTGGCCCAAAGGCCTTGCTTTAGCCCAAACACAGCTTGCTTGAAGAACAAACAAGCCCAAATCGACCAAAACCCTACTCGATTAATTGCACTCGGCCTGACTCTTTTGACACGATTCGTGCCTTCTTCTTTAGGGCTTCTTTGTGCCTTCTTCTTCAAGGCTTCTTTGCGGCACCAAGGGGGATGGTTGGGACGCCGTCAGGCGGCGACTCAATAACGATGGGGACGCGACGGGGATGGTACAATGGTGGCGGCTTGGTGCAGCAATGGCGTTAGGATCCCACGGTGGCTCAGAGTTGGTGCTGTGACGGGGTTGGCTCGGCATGATGAGGGACACAGACACGGCGACATTCATCGGGGATGGCAGAATGGCAACGGCACAGCAAGGGGACAGGTAGCAGCTACGTCGGTAGTGATATCGACGGTGTCGAGCTGCAACAAGGATGGTTGCATCAAGGATAGAGTCGAGATGGAGGCGGCAGCAATGGCGCTCGTGGCTTCAAATTGGGTGACAGTAGCATCGGTGGCACGGAGGTGCGGCGATAGGCAGCTGCGGCAACGTAGGTTGCAGGTGTTTGGCAGAGGCATAGCAACAGGCGAACGGAGGCACAACAGCAATGGCGCTCACAGTTTCAAGCTGGGCGACCGCAACAATGGTGGCGTGTTGACAAGCGTGGTGATGGTCAGGGCGTTGGCTTGGCTGAGGGATGCAACAGCAACGACGTTCGGAGCTTCGGTGATTGCGAAAAAGCAGCTGCGGTGGTGCGATGAGGGGGCTCAAGCTGCTGGCATGGCGGTGCTCGTGGCTACAGGTGCTATACCGGCGTTGAGTTGAGGCGTGGCGGAGCTCTGGTTGCTGGCATAGGCAACAATGGCAACGAGTGCGGGGGTTCGCATTTGGGGCTCCCCTAGAAGGAAGAGGGCAGCGAGTGCGGGGTCCGCATTTGGAGCTCCCCCTGAAAGGAAGAGGGCAGCGAGCGGGTCCACCCCTCAAAAGAAGCCCCTATTCTTCTTCTTTTATTTTTTTTTAATTTCTTCTCTCTTATTTTTTCTCTCTCACATGTTCCCTCTCTCTGCACCCCCTTGCTCTTCCCCTTCTACCGTTGCTCCCCTGTCTTTTCTCCTTGCTCTCTCTTTTTTTTTTGTAGGTCTTTGGGCGCGAAGATGGCTAGAGGAATGGAGAAGGCTGGGGCCGAGCCACGCGTGGAAGGAAAGAAAAAGGTGGGCTAGGCTAGGCCAAGGCTGGATCCGGCCTAACCTGGCCCCTTCCACATTTTTTTTAATATTAATTAATTAGTTAATTAAAAAAATTAATTTTTTATGTACTTGAAAACACAAATTAGGTGTCAAGAGCTGCCCTTCTTTGAATGTAGTTTCGTAGAAGTTGCTTTCAAAGACAAAAGACGCCTAAATTATTTCGGCAGTAGAGAGACCCTAACTACATAGGCTTGCATCAGCTCAAGCTATGGAAGCGTGTTGTGTCAATAAAAGGATGAATGACCCCAGGTTACAGAAACACGCCGTGTCATAGGAAGAAAGAGAGACCCCGGGCTACAGAAGCATGCCGTGTTATAAGAAGAAAGAGAGACCTCAGGTTACGGAAGCACGTCGTGTTATAGGAAGAAAGAGAGACTTCGGGCTACAAAAACATGCCGTCACATAAAAAGAAGGAAGACCCCAGGCTACAAAAGTACGCTGTGTCATAAAAGAGAGAGAGAGAGAGACTTTAGGCTATAAAAGCATGCCGTGTCATAAGAAGAATGAAGACCATGGGTTACAGAAGCACACCATGTCATACGAAGAAATAAAGACGTCGGGTTATAGAAGCACACCGTGTCATAAGAAGAAGGAAAGATCCCGAGTTACAAAAGCACATTATGTATCGGAAGAAAGAGAGACCCTAGGTTACAGAAGCACGCTGTGTCATAGAAAAAAAAAAGAGACCCCAAATTACAGAAGCACGTCATGTCATAGGAAGAAAGAAAGACTCCGGGTTACAAAAGCACCTTGTGTCATAAAAAGAAGGAAGACCTCGGGCTACAGAAGCACGCTATGTCATAAGAAGAAAGAGAGACTCCAGGCTACAAAAGCATGCCGTGTCATAAGAAGAATGAACACCCTGGGCTATAGAAGCACGTCGTGTCATAAGAAGAAAGAGAGACTCCGGGCTACAAAAGCATGCCGTGTCATAAGAAGAAGGAAGACCTCAGGCTATAGAAGCACACCGTGCCATAAGAAGAAAGAGAGACCCCATGCTACAAAAGCATGCCGTGTCATAAGAAGAAGGAAAGACCCTAGGCTATAGAAGCATGCCATGTCATAGGATAAAAGAGAAACCCTAGGCTACAGAAGCATGCCATGTTATAGGAAGAAATAGAAACTTCGGGCTACAAAAGCACGTTGTGTCATAAAAAGAAGAAAAACCCAGGGCTACAGAAGCATGTCGTGTCATAAGAAGAAAGAAAGACTCCAGGGTACAAAAGTATGCCGTGTCATAAGAAAAATGAAGACCCCGGGCTATAAAAGCACGCTATGTCATAGGAAGAAAGAGAGACCCTAAGCTATAGAAGCACGCGATGTCATAGGAAGAAAGAGAGACTCCAGACTATAAAAGCATGCCATGTCATAAGAAGAATGAAGACCCTGGACTACAGAAGCACGCTGTGTTATAAGAAGAAAGAGAACCTTTGGACTACAAAAGCATGCCGTGTTATAGGAAAAAGGAAATACCCCCAGCTACAGAAGCATGCCGTGTCGTAAGAAAAAAGAAAAACCCTAGGTTACATAAGCACGCCGTGTTATAAGAAAAATGAAAGAAATGAGTCTCATCATGTAACAACGGGTTTTGGCCAGGTTGGAAATGCATGATTTGAGGAAAACTAATGAACCTTTGTAGATGTCAATTGGCATCATGTGGCGCAGAACTATCATTTTGCTCGAGGATGTATCATTAATCATCAAATTCTCTAGAAGTCAAGTTCTTATCAGAATAGCTAAAACTCATGACAAAGGCTTATTAAGCATGCCAAACTAGTGCTTCTTAGTCAGAAAGGGTTTCTCATATACTCTTGATAAAGTGGTTGCTTGATCCCATCTATTCATGTGGGAGATAATTGGTTGCTGAGGGTATTTTACATAACTTATGTCGAAGGCTTCCAGAAGCATTCACGATGAGCACAATATGATCGATCAAAAAAATCTTTTGAAAGGACCACAATATAGGCTCGGTTAGGGCTTACACAAAGAGATTATTGCTTTGAGGCCAATAAAGGAACATTTGTCGCTATCTTCGTCAAGTTTACAAGTCGAGAACTTAGAAGATAAGACAAGATAGAATTGCTTCCACTCCTTCAAGTCATAACTTCTTTGTGGCATTCTCATTTTCACTTGAACCATCCCAATTAGAAGAGACTTTGGCAGAGGGTTGTAATGTTGGCTCAGGAGAGGCTTGAAAGGCTTACAATTTTCAAGGAGGCTTTTAAGAGTCGGTGATCATCATGGCATCATGACCAGGTCACTCGATCTTTTGAAATCATTTGGCTTTTGAAACATAGCACATCTCGAAAGTCCCTTGACTAATCATTTTTGTATGAGAGCTTTGCTCCTTTCTCTAATTTCTTTTGCATTTACAATGATTTTTTTTTTTTATGCAGGCACTTGGACTTTGATAATTTTTCTTTCACATAAGATGCAGCCTTTTGCCCCCCCCCCTTTTTTTTTACAAACATTGGCCTTACTTTTACTAGGCACACTACTTTTTCATGCCTCCCTAACTTGTCGAACTTTTTGCTCTTTGAACTTTTGAAGCTCTTATGACTTTCGAGATACTTTTCACATTTTCTCGTAACTATCAATTGTATTTGGTAAATTCTTATGCCTTGTCCTGGTGAAGGGGGATGATCACCGCTCGGGATTCAAAAATGAACAATCAAGCCAAAATTGGTTAAAGCAACGGGTATTAGTGTTTGGCTAGAGAAGGAAACGATCTTCTTCACATTGGGATGAGTCAAGCTCTTATGAGAATTTCTCTGAAGCTATCACCAGAAGATTGATGCAAGTGAAAATAATAGAATTTTTCTCAATCATTCGCTCTACAACACGGTCGTAACCTCCTATGTTGCCCCAATATAGGGTCGTTCTCGACAGGGGTACTTTGAAAGATCATCTTTATTCGGCCCAAAGGGATAGCAAGAGATTAGTGCGATGCTTGGGATTGATGAATGAAATGCCTTCATCATTTTGATCTTTGCACTCAATGCGAATGAATCATTCGTCCTAAGATAAGGTTGCTTTTTACTCAACTTTCAAAAGTGTTTGAAGGATGTGTTTGGAAATAGCTTACCTTTCTTCATCCTAAGCACTTCTTATTTGGCATAGTTAACGTTTCACCTTTCACTCTATTGAGATCCTCTGAGTAGATCAATCTTCATAGGGAAATTTGATTTAAAATGAATAACTCACAAAACGGAAAACAATTTTGAGATAAAAAGGATGTTTAAAAAGTTTGTAGAAAGTTTTTTTTTCTTTTCTCAATTATTCATTTTTGTTCTTGTTTCTAGGAAAGTGCCAAAGGTTATTTTTGGTAATGGAAATTCTCCATTTAAAAAAAAAAAAAAAATTGAGAAGAAGGGTGTTTACCTGAGGCATGGTGACTCGGTAACTTTGTAAAGAATGTGAAAGAATATGTTAGTGCAAAAATCTTTAGGGATTGAGATGTTGGAAACAATACATTATTACTCTTCACTCACTTTTATCTTTTAGGTGCTAACATTTCTTAGTTTCACCCTCGTGGATAATTGGTAATTCGACATTACCCTTCACTTGTATTTGCCTTTAAGTGTTTGATGTCTTCCCATTTATTGCCTGCAAAGAAAAGATTGGACATATTATTTCCTCACTCGATTGGGAATCATTTGGAACTACACACATCCCTTTACGCCAAAATGGACAATCAGGTCTTAGCATGATTCTTTGATGGAAGGTGCTGCTTCTACGGTTAAGGTGCAACATTTTTCCCCATTTATCACCTTCATTGGTGGGGAAAAGGAGATATTTTTCTCTAAATCAAATGTTGCTCTCCTACTCTTTATTTGACAAACCTTTCTTCTGTTCAAGTCTGTCTTGTACCAAATAAAAGGATATGTCATTTTTTATGTTAAAGAGAATCAAGTTTAGGAATGAAATATATCATTTTCCAAAGTTGGGCGATCAACATCCCAAGGTATCTCTTATGGAGGAAGGGATAATATTGCCCCTCTGTTTCATTTGAATATTTCTTTCTTTAAGAAAAACACGACTTAATAATGCTTTATCGCGTTTGTTGGAACGTTACGAAGCTTGGTACTCTTGATATCCTCTTACAATGGAAAAAAAAAAAAGTCATGGCAGAAATGGTATTATAAATGGATAATTGGAATCGATACAATTTACTCTTACTTCAAATTTACCTTTTGGATATTTGGCAACTCCCCTCATTTGTCTCATCATGCAAAATGAACGAGATTGATGGGCTATTTTGGCACCTAAGGCATCTCCAAATAAAGAAACTTCCCAGAACGGAATTCAACTTCGTTCTACCTCTATGGAAGATTGCGCCAACGAAACCTCGACACATGCTTGCTCATCGAGTTCCATAAGCCTACACTTTTATCTTTTAGAAGGGACAGATGCCGATCTTAAATAAACTCCTCATTCTACTTGAGAAAGCGACCACATGAAGAGAGGGCCTTAAGCAAAGCTTTCTTGACATTCATTTTCAAAACATTTTGAAGGTAAACGTAAAGGTTTGTTTGAAACACTTCTAAGTTTGTTTTTAAAATGATGATTTTCCTGAAATTGAATTCCATCATTAAAAAAAATGTGAGTCGCATGATTTACAAAAGCATCAATTGGATTCACAATCAAAACCCAAAATGGAAAATATGATTATTAACAAGAATAAAAATAATGATAAAATACAAGAAACTCTTGCATAGATAAGAGTAAAAATCAACTCTTGTCCTAGCTCTAGAATTCACTTCTCTATGTGGTCAACAAGAATGTCAAGGAGCATCATGCATAACCTGCAAAAAGATGACAATTTTAGTATGTGAATGAGAAAATGATCTCTCGGTGAGGTCACTTCTTACAACAAAATCAAGGCGACGGTACATGCCCCATAGTCCCTATTATGGGATTTTGGTATTTCACCAAGATTAGTCATAAGAGAAGGGGCATCATTAAAAAATCGATCGACGGCTATCGTCCACTCTACTCCAAAAGTTTTATATGCAAAAGTGGCATGGATTTTTTGAAAGATTGATTTGTGATTTTACTCCTAGAAAAATGAAGTGACTTATATCTTAAGAAATTTGTATACAATGTGATTTGCATTTCAATCCCAAAATGTGAGAATGAGAGAATTTGATTAAAAGTGCAATTTTAATTTTTGTGCCCCAATATGTAATCACAACTTGATTTTTTTTTTCGAAATGTGATTTTAAGCCCATAACTAGAAATGTAAACAAAACCATGTGTTTAACAGGGCCAAATCAAAATGTTTAGAACTTGCATTCAATGTTCACTTATCAAGAAATTATAAGCCCACATAACTGAGGACATTCGATTGGTCTCCGCAAATTTCTAAATGAAAATTCAATTAAAAAAAAAAAAAAAAAAGAAGAAGAATGATACTTACAATGAGGGGCGACTTTTCTCTTCTTTATATATTTTAAATTACATAGACATGCACATGAGATGTGGTTTGATTTCTACTCTATACGACTCAAAATGGAGTCATGGGATCACTGGACCGAACCAACAAGATCGCAGCTAGGTCGTGTTACCCATGACTCCAGCTTCGTCAAAAAACCAACCCGTGTTGCATGGTTGTAGATCGGAGTGGGCACCTTTGATATCAAGAAAGAAATTTCGGGGTTGAGATGGGCGACTCATACTACATGGTTGTAGTCGAAATGGTATCCACCTTAACACTATCTTAAGTGATCCTATGCGGCCTAGGTCCAACGGCAGGTAGTGTGTCATGGTGTAATGCAATGCAGGGAATACATACACAATAGTCTATAAACAAACACTACTTCAAAAATTCAACACATAAACATTTATTTACAACTCCACACCTACAAGACAAGGGATTAATAGTCATTCCTCCCCTTATAACTCCCAACTGCAAAAACATTCTCATGTTAAGGATATACCTGGTATTCTCGCTGCCAAACAAAAATTATTTTTGAACAAGATAGATTTAGGCATAAGTCCTCTAAGATTTCAACGAAATCCCTAGTGAAGTCACCAAGTTGTCGCGATCTACCCCTCAGGGGAGGGAATATGTTTAGAGGTATTGCTTAAAAGATGAACCTAAGGCTCAAGATTAGACGCGGGCTCTCCCAAACCCATACCTCGCGTGACATTCAAGAATTTTTAAGGATTTTGCAAAAAGGAGTCGCCACTAACTTAATAGGGTCGGCTAGAAATCAAGTGAGACATGTGAATGTACCTCACTTCCTACGTAACCAGGGAATCTAGGGTCAAGAACTTGATTACACTAATTAATCAATTAGTGCCCTTTCAATACCTCATCTTGCCCATTTTAAAAAGTTTTTATCGAGCAATTTGGATTGATTTTATATTTATTCACTAATATGTGAGGTTATCATATGGGTATGCAATTATTAAAGTGACTATTAGTAATCAAATTCCTAATTTTAGTGAAATTAGCACATGTAGCTAAACAATCACAAACATAATTAAATATGTAAATTAAACCTGCGATAATCGATATACGAGCAAATAAAGGCCTAATTATACTAAGAAGGCAAGACATAGCAATTCCTAACCAAACACTGCATTTTTTAATTTTCGAAATATTTTTTAAAAAAAATTATGGAAACAAAAAAATTAGGCAAACCGGGTCGGGTTTGGTCTAACCCGACACAAGTTCGACCCAATCGGCATGGGTCGGATCCAGTCAAGAGACTGAACCCGGGTTCGATTGGGGGAGGGCTAGTCAACCGCCGAGTCTAACCCAACTTATCAGACCCTAGTAAGATTGGGCCTGAACTACGAGCCCGATTCAGCTAAAAAAAGAGTCCATTTGAAAAAAAGTAAACCTAAATAAATTAAACCTGGCCAAAAAAAAAAATCTAATACTAAACCAGCCCAAAGGCCTTGCTTCAACCCAGACGAAGCCTACCCGAAGAACAAACAAGCCCAGATCGGCCAAAACCCTACCCAATTGATAGCACTCGACATGGCTCTTTTGACTCGATTTGTGCCTTCTTCTCCAAGGCTTCTTTGCATCGCCGAAGGGGAGTGGTTGGGGCGCCGTTGGGTGGCGACTTAGCAACAATGGGGACGCGGTGGGTGACGGCACGGTGGCAGTGGCTTGGTGCAGCGATGGCATTAGGATCCCACGGTGGCTTAGGGCTAGTGCTGCGATGAGGTTGCCTTAGCACAGCGGGGGACTCAGACACGGCGACAGTCATCGGGGATGGCGAAATAGCAGTGGCACAGCAAGGATGGGCAACGGCTGCATCAGAGGCGATCTTGATGAAATTGGGCCGTAACAGGGATAGCTATGTGTTGCGACCAATTTTTTCGGGGTTTGAACCACCTAAGGTTTGGCTAATGGATTGTTAAGCCTAGACTTAACTCGGGCTCTCCCAAGCCCATACCAATTCGAGACTTAGGTTTGAATTATTAACATGCAATTGAATTTTAACTAGGAGTCGCCACTAATCTAGTTTTTGGTAGGTCGATTAGAAACCCTAGTAAAGTAACGGGAGTTTTACTTTACTTCTACGAACTAGAGATTTTGATACGGGGACTTGATTACGCTAGAATTCTCTAACGCCCTTTCGGTACCATTTCTTTTATTTAAAAAAAGGTTTTGCAGGTAGCTTGAATTGATTTTAAACTAATTCCCTAACATGTGAGGTGTTCATGCAGGTGCGCAAACCACCAATTTAACACTCAAGTAAAGCAGAAAATAAATTGCAGGAATCCTAGATATGGTTTCTAATTAACACGCAATTTTTGTTTTGTTTTCACTTAATTAATGAAAATCATGCAATATGCAATGCATGCCACTAATTTAACATGAAATGATATGACATGGCAAAGTGACTTAGCTATATGACCTAAGCAATATGACATAACTAAGCATGTAGTCTATCCTAAGCATGAGATGATTTATTCTAAATAATTTTTTTTTGTATTTTATATGAGATTCGAAATTAAAGAAATGCAACATTTAAATATACAATCTAAATTAATCTAATGACTAACAATTTCTAATTAAATGAACCTAACAAAAATCATTAAATGACGTGCATTGTATGAGCATAATTCTATATGACGTGCACATGGTTTTTATTCTAAATAAGCATGCAATTTATTCTAATATGCAATGACGTGCAAAAGATGCATTAATTTTACATGACATATGCATAATGACTTTTTTGTGTTTTTCCTTTTTTCCCTTTTTAAAAAAAAATCAAAATTAATAATTGCCAAATAATTAAACATGCAATCCAAATTTAAAAAAATTAACATCCTAAATGAATGCACTTTTTTTGGATTTTTCATTTTTTCAAAAATTCGAAATAAATAAATTTCATATTCTAAACATGCAAGATAACCCTAAAATGATGAATATTCTAAGACGAACCTAATCTAACCCAGATTTTTTTCGAATTTTTCCTTTCTTTTACGGGAGCAGTCAAAATAAGACATCAAGAACAACACGACAACAAATCAAAAGCAAGATATCATCCATGTCCATTTTGGAAATAAATTGACGAATCGTATCTCATGCGTGAGATCAGATTGGCCAATTTCAAATAAAATCGCGAATCGTATCTCGAGCGTGAGATCGGATTGGCGATTTTTCCGTGCGATTGCGAGTCATATTTCGAGCATGAAATCGGACTATTAATCATACGCACGTTGTGAAATTAGGAAAATTTCCTAATTCATGAGGGATCAAGAGATCTTTTGGATATGGCAATATCGATCAATCATTCAAAGAAAGATTGTGATATTACGAATTAGGCGGCGAGATATATGAAAATCAAATTGATCGAGAGTCTTACCTAATTCACGATGTCACACAGGTGACGTCTCCAAATTCGGATGGATGATGGGTCATGGAAATCACGGTGGGTGCCTGAAGTTCCAGGAGATGGGCCCGGCTAACGAAGGCTCTCTTGGGCTTCAAACTGACATGGTCCTTTTGACCGGGTTCACATGTCCCCCTGATCCAAGTAACCTGCATGCACGCAAATTCCACATTGCAAGCAGCGGAAAAGAAATCTTCAAATTTAAATCCAGACTTTTGCCGAGAATCCTTCGGTTTGTTGCCATAATTATGTGAATTTTGAGGCTCGCCAGGAAGCTGCTGAGGTTGCTGGTTGCGGTGAGCGACGTCACCGGACGAAGGAGCGACTACTCCGGTGCGTCAGCGAAGGTGCTTCACTGGAATTGTAGGTTTAACGATGAGGGTTCGCTAGTGCAGCTCACAGTGGCCGGTTGGAGCAAGACGGCGTTCAAGGTGACAACGAGGAAGATCAGCACCGTCGGGGATAACCTGCAGAATCCTTTGTTCGGTGGTCAAAAATTAAAGACAATGATCATGAATTTCAGAACATGAACAGCCTCTTTCGTCTTTTTCCTATTGTTTCTTCTTCGTGTCTTTTCTTTGCTGCTCCCCCTCAAGTTCTTTTTATTTTTTCTCTCCTTTTGGGTCAAAAGCTCCCTGCGGATGATGACAAATTATCTCTTCCTCTCACACTCTCTAGTTACTTTGCTCTCTCAATGGCCGTATATGTATTCTATGAAGCCCCCAAAACTTCGTGGTTATTGATCACGGCTTGACAGGAAGTGAACGATGTTGCTCTATCATCGGGGAGGATCACTGGAAAGCTGGTCGTTGTGAATGCATGCAACGGACGATCGGCAGCAAGGTCGGTGTCAAGGTGTGGCCACGAACTCAGCAAAGTCACGGTCGTGAAGAGCTTTTGGCAGAGCTCCCTCTCCTCTCTTGATTCTCAACGTGTTTTCTGTAACATCCCGGGTCCCACTATGTAATATTGTCCGCTTTGGGTCACCCGCCCTGGCGCGGACGAACCGCCATCCCAGCCACGGTCTCTTCCCTCACGGCTTTAAAACGCGTTACACAGGTAAGAGGGACCTAAGCCTTTTAAGCTAACCAAGATCTCCCTCCCTAGGCGATGTGGGACAAGAGAGGAGGTTGTTACACTCTCCACCTCTTAACAGAATAGCGTCCTCGTTATGACCCCACGGGCATCAGAACAACATTCGAGCTGTGGTCCCACACGCGGTCGGGAGTCGGCTCTGATACCACTTGTAACATCCCGGGCCCCACTGTGTAATATTGTCCGCTTTGGGTCACCCGCCCTGGCACGGACGAACCGCCATCCCAGCCACGGTCTCTTCCCTCACGGCTTTAAAACGCGTTACACAGGTAAGAGGGACCTAAGCCTTATAAGCTAACCAAGATCTCCCTCCCTAGGCGATGTGGGACAAGAGAGGAGGTTGTTACATTTTCTCTCGATATGCTTCGAGATTTCTGATTTGCTGACCCTCACCGTGGAGAACGTGAGTTCTCCTCTCTTTTTTTTGTGGCCATATGTGTCGATTGTGTGGCCTCCTCCAACCCTAGGTATTTTTTACATATTTATAGGGCACGGATTAGGGTTTTAAAATTTTCCAAATTCATCTCCACTTAGATTTCTTTTCGAAACGCAATATTTGTTTTTTCCAAACGGAATATTTGTTTTTTCAATTGAAATCTTACAAAGATAAATCTGTAAAATATCTCCGAGGATACGGGCTTGGACTGATTTGCTTTTCTTGTGGACTTAGCCCGACTCATCAACTTAAAGTTTCTGAACCATCAATTCTAATCCATCCGTCACCGGCCCAATGTAAATGCAAATAAAGAATAAATGCACATAAAACTATATGCTATGCAATTAACTATTTTTTAGGGGTAAAATTAACTCATAATTTTTCAATACGATAAATGACTAAACGGGTCGCCAAAATTTAGGTGTCAACACTATGTTAGGGATGGAGTTGAGACGGAGGCGTGGTAGCGGTGGTGCTCGCGGCTTCGAGCTGGCCAACATTACAATGGTGGCACGGAGGTGCGGCGACAGCGCTTGTGTCGACGCAGGTTGTAGGTGTCGGGCAGAGGCGCGGCGACTGGCGGGCGGAGGTGTGGCAGCAATGGCGCTCATGGCTTTGAGCTGGGTGATAGCAACAATGGTGGCGCAATGATGAGCGCGGCGTCAGCTTGGCTGAGGGTTGCAACGGTGATGGCATTCAGAGCTCCGGTGATCGCGAAATAGCAACTGCAATGGTGCGGTGATGGGGCTCAGGTTGTTGGCATGGCGGTGCTCACGGCTGCAAATGATGTACTGGCATCGAGTTGAGGTGGGGCGGAGCTCCGGCTGCGCGTCGTCAACAGCAGCGATGACAAGTGCAGGGGTCTGCGTTCGGAGCTCCCCTAGAAGGAATAGGGCGGCGAGCAGGACCTCCCCGCCCCCCCTCCTCCCCAAGAAGAAGCCTATGTTCTTCTTCTTTTATTATTTTTCTTTCTTCTCTCTTATTTTTTTCTCTACACGTCCCCTCTCTCTGTACCCCCTGCTCTCCCCCTTCTGCCCATGCTCCCCTGTCTTTTCTCCTTGCTCCCTCTTCTTTTCCGCAAGTCTTTGGGTGTGACATCCTGAAATTTTGGAAAAAGAAATTATCGGATGAAAAATTGGAGATTGGAAGAAAAAGAAAACAATAACAATATTACTATTATTATTTTTCTGCCTTCTCTCTCTTCTTTCTCCTCTACTTTACGCTCCCTCCTCCTTCGGCTGAAAGCCTTATTCCTCCCTTTTCTTTTCTCTTTTTTTTTCTCCCTCTCTCTCCCACTTTTCCACCCCCTCACTTACGGTAACTTCTTCTTCTCTCTTTCTTCTTTTTCTCCCTCTCTTTCCCACTTTTACACCCCCTCACGTACGCCAACTTCTTCTGCTGCAATTTCCCCTCAACTTCCTCCCATTACTTTATTGTTTCTCTCTCCTCTTCCCTCCTTCCTCCTCACAACAACCCCTTCCCTTCTTCCTCTTATCTTCCTTTCTTTAGTTTCTTTTCTGTTTTGCTCCCAAAAACAGCACCGTGTGCTGTTGTCCTGTCCCAAACCAACCACTATCTTGCGCCATGGCCGTGGGCCATCACTGTTCGCAAACCGCCATCCACCACCAAAGAGCCGCACCACCCATTCGCAAGCCATCTACTCGCCATTCATGCCAAATCATAAACCACCGCCGAGACCCATTTTTGCTGAGCACTTCCATGACAATTTGGACATAACCGTGAGTAGCCCTCACCACCGTCGTCGCGCTCATGTCTTCGGAATTGTCGTTGGGTGAGTTTAGCTCACAATCCTTTGATTAGTGTCTAAACTTGCTTAGGATGTTGATTTAGACTTAAGAATGGTTTAGGTTAGCTTAAATAGGGATTAGTGATAGTATATAATAGTTAGATTAGTATTAAAATGGGTTAATATTAGTCTAATTAGGGAGATTTGCTCCGTTGAGAATCATTTGGTTGAAAACAGTGGCTGTTCTTCAAAACTGGTTCTTGGACACTTGCGGTTTGTAATTTTTGTAGATTGAAATCGGTCGTGAATCTGAAGCTGACGTCTTCCAAAAAAAAAATTTAGATATCCTAAACTACAACATATATTTTTCCCAATATTTTTAGGAACTCAAAAGTAGGAGATATTAGCTCCACCATTTTCAAATAGAACTGCAATTTTCGCTGGAACCGATGACCTTTTAGAATTCTAGGGGTTTTTATCGACTCTTGGAGTTCGAATTTTAAAACGGTTTCTTCGTAAAAGTTGTTTGTCATATTTTCCAGTTTAACATACACAAATTTTAGATTAAAACGGACATGTTTCGGGTCTTGAACCAAATTGATTTCGAAAAACTGATTTTCTGGAAATGGAACCAGTTTTTTATGCTGGATTGAGTGAGTTACTTGGCCGAATCTAGAAGGATCTGAATTTAGGTGTCTTCATGAAAAAAAAAATTATGTGTCATTTACAACATATTAAAATTTGAGAATTTTCTGAGCTCGATTGGTTAGGTTTTTGGATTTAAATTTGGAGACGCACGAAGGCTCAGTTTCTGCCAATTAAGACCGATTTTAGTTGGGAGATGGTTCTCGATGCTTTGCTTACTTTAATTAGTGTTTTTAATGACTTGTGGATTTAATTTATTAGTTATTTAATTCTGAAATTTCATTGTTCATGATGCATTGTTTACAAGTTACTGTTCACAAAACACTATTCACATGCACTATCACCCGAGAATGAAAAATGGTCTAATTTCATGTGTATTGATTTTATGAAATGAATGGATGTGTCAATGCATGGGCATTCGCATGAATTGGATGATGTTTTGTGCAATTGTATGGTGATTGAAAACTATTGGTATTTAATTAGAAAATACTAGGTGTCAGGTTTTGGATGCCGAAAGTGTTTTTAAATACTATATCAAACTATGGGATTTTAAAGGAGATAACACAAATTTTCTGGTTCAATCTGACTATATCCCCACACACGATTATTTTATCATGCATTTCTAATATGAAGAAAATAGGCCGAGATCACCATTTTTAATTGAAGTATTTGAGTGCAATGTACGGTGTCTTGGGTTGAAATTGAATGAATGCGTGAATGATATGAAATGCCTTCACGAGCCTTTTGGGCCGGACGATACTCCTTTGGGAATGCCCCAAATCAACGGATGCTAGTCGCAATGGAGGCTAGGCCGATGCTCTTATATGGAATGCCGTTTAGATGTAGACATTGCCGTGCTCGATGGTGCGAGACGATGCCCGGCTACGCTAGAAGACCGCTAACTGTTGAGTCGGCCGTGGCCGGTGGTTTGAAATGAATTGCAACGCATGAGAATTGAGATGGTCGGGCCTTATTATGGGATAAAATTGTGTGACATGGAATGAGACGTGTTACATCGATTTTACCTTATAATTGGGACTCGTGTGATTGATCAATATGTACTGTGTCGCGCACTAATATGCAAGAACGCATGAGAATCATGGCATCTTTGGTTCTAATCATGCATGAGTTGAGCATATTGTTTATGGCATGCACGCATGAACTGATAACGCATTTCACACATGCTTTCGTTGTGCTAGAACAAAGCCTTAGTGGGTGGCTCGACTGGGATAGCGGTTCATCCGTGCCAATGCGAGGCCCAAAGAGACAATATTGGGCTGGGATGAGGGATGGCGATGCGTGCGTGCCTCTACCTCAGACAACGTGTTTGTATGGAAATGGTTAGGTGAGATCGCTTGCAACGCGATTTGTGTGTGATTAATAAACTGCATCATCTAATGGCTAAATGCATTGCGTGTATCGTGCAGGGTATGGCATATTAGGTAAGGATGTATGCGAATTAACTATTGGTTGTTAGTTGTTAATCTTTGATTTGTTTGTGAGATGGTTCTAAAAAGATACCCTGAGTTAAGTTGGTGTACTAATCGGGGGACTAGGAGAAGAACTCGCTGAGATTTACATCTCACTGGTTATTGAATAACCATTTTCAAGTCTCCAATATGAAGAACCCAGAGCTTGAAGCGAAAGGGTCAGGAGCATAGGTGGCTCAGTAGTCATTTATGAGATAGATCTTCTGTATAAGCTTAAGGTGTTTATGAAAGTGTATTTGATTTGAAACCGATTGTCCTACTTTTCTATCACATGTTTGTTGTTGCCAAGGGATTAGTTAATTTGCTTCTGCATGTGCAATAAAATGAAAAGGGTTTTTATCGACCACCAAAGGATGTGCACGCGCTCGAGGTTTGAGGCATAACATTGGGCACGAAGATGGCTGGAGGAGCGGAGAAGGCTGGGGCCGGGCTGCATGGGGAAGGAAAGAAAAAGGCCCCCTTCCACCTTTTTTTAATATTAATTAATTAGTTAATTTAAAAAAAATTATGTACTTGAAAACACAAATTAGGGTTCAACAAGTGCAATAGGATGACTTTTTTTTTTGGTAATTTTCCAACAAAATTAGAAACTTTGAGGGCTTACATGGGTTGGTAAAGTGATCGATGATCATTCCTTTTCTATCAGTTAGAATTCCACTCAAGTGTTTCTCTTAGGATTTTCCTTAAGGGACCTCTCTCTCTCTCTCTCTCTCATAGATTTCTTTGTTGATTTCATGGACGATGTAGTCAACATCCTCCATGGAACTTAGCTTTGAAAATCCAAGTGCGAGTGCCTCAGAAGAATGTGCTCTATTTGGATTTGCTTGCTCACTCCAACTTTGCGTGCTTGCTTCTAGATAGTCGAGTACTCCACAAGTCTCCAAGGCTCCTCTGTTGCTGCCTTCAGCAATTGGAAAAATCTTCAGCGGTCTTTCTACCTTTTGTTATTGTTGCGGTCTTTATATGGTGATGGTGCTAGGGACGCTAAACCTAGGTGCATACCGTCTTTTAGCAAAACCGTAACTACTATAAAGGGATTTCTTGGTATGTGATCATCACTGATAATAATGTAAGATTCGGTAATCGGCCACTGATTGTGCTTAGATGCTATAATAGATTCCTTTTTGTGGAATGAGCTAGTCTCTACAAGTTGTACTAAGTTGATTTGCTTTTCAGATTTACTTGCTCTATGAGACTGCATCTTTGTCTTGAAATTATGTACCTCTTTGATATGAAATAAAAAATTTCTTCCATATTATAAAAAAAGGAAAAAAAAAAAACTTCGCTATCAATCCCGACAAAGTAGTTCCTCCCAAATTATAAAGAGTAAGATCAATGTCATCATCGGCTTTTGTCCATAATTCAAACAGGCCCTAAGATGATAAAATCAATGTAGTTAGAGACATGAGCCCACTACAAATCTAGCCCGTTCCGCTGGATAACGGGCCGAACAATCGCATAAGAGCAAATAAAAATGCGAAATTTTCGTCAAGGACACATTTGATGGGGGAGGAAGACGGAAAAATGAACAAGAAGCTTAATGTTTCAAGATCAACACTAGCGTGACATCCTAAATTTTCCTTCTATTTATTACGTTGGCCATTATAGTGCAATGTAGAAGTATGATTTCATGTTAAATACTTAAGCTAAACATCAGTGACAAGCCAAAGATAGGCTCTACGTGTATATGGTTGGGTACCATTCCAATATTTAGAGGAGATTTTTTTTTTTTTTTGGATAATATGTTTTTTTTTTGTCTGTCTTTATTGTTTTTAATTTGTTTGAGAATACCTTCGCATCATACCTCTAAAGCATCCCTTTTTATTCTTTTAAATGCAGATGGGTCTGCCAGATGAATACATGGAGTCTTTTTGATGTGTTCTTTGAACTATTTAATAATATTTGTGTGAATAGATTACCATTTGGGGGGTTTTTTTTATTGGTAATGTTTACAGGTGACGTTAATATTTGAGAAGAAATCTAGGACATAATCGAGACTTCACAACAATTTTTGTAGTTGGGTTTTGTCTTTGATTTCATTTGGAATCCGTTAATATTATAGATATTTCAATTAGAATAAAAATTAATTGGCAAGAAATCTGATTTTCATTTGAAAAAGTGATTTTGTCTTTGATGTCATTTGGAATCCGTTAATATTATAGATATTTCAATTAGAATAAAAATTAATTGGCAAGAAATCTGATTTTCATTTGAAAAAGTGATACTTAGGTAGGGGAAACCACCAATTCATTCTTTCTAACTATTTTTATGAAAATAGATATGTGTTTGAAATGGTGATCAATACTTGAAGAATAAATAAGAACATCGTCAATATAGACCATGAAATCATCAATATAGACCATGAATTGAGAATATGGATTGAAAATATAATTTATAATCCTCTTAAATTCTGCAATGCACTTTTGAAGTCCAAATGACATGACATTCCATTAATTTATATCAAGATTTGAGAAAATTTTGGGATCGTGAAATCTACTGAATAGATCTTCTGTTTAGTATCGGATATATAAATCCATTTAAGGGCTTTAAACAATGGTTTGTCTTTGATGATTTGACGACGAGTCGAGGGCCTTTTCCGTCGAGTTTAGCAAGTCTTATACACGTTAAATGCAAAACAACTCTGGAAGAGTTGACTTTTGTTACCGAGTTTTTTATCTAGGAGAATCCTTTTGACAAAATTGCAGAACTAGTTCATTCACTCGGGTCGGGAAGGCGTGGCTTTGCCGAGAATTTGATTTGCCAAAAGTCGGGTTTATAATGAATGTAAGCAATACGTTTCTTCCTTTCCCAGAAACACAGCGTTGGTGGGAATTTGATGCGTTATTCTTGCAAAGAGAGCGTTCCATGCCACACAAACATAGAAAGGTATTTACAAGGTCTTTGTTCATATAACAATAATCATACGGAGTCGCAGCTGTCCTGAAGATTATTTTTTGCACTAAGCTAAACCCTTTTGTGCTAACATTATGGCACTCCAACTCAGGGCGGAGCAATTCTTCATGCGAAATATATATATCTCGAATTACCTGGCACACGAACCCATTGATCCTCTGGAAACAATCTAGGCCACAACAGGGTATGATGCACAAGTAGCGACTCCTGCAATTTAAGAACATTAGATGACCACGGAGTAGCTTACTAGGAAATTAATCAAAGAATGAATGGACATGAACTGAAAGACTGCGAGAATTTCAAAAGCGTAGTCATTCCAGCGCTGTATATTTTGGTTAATACTAGTAAAATCAAAGAATTTTATAGAGGAGGGGACTTACCACACATGTTCTTTCCCATCTCCATCTTGAAGTATCCGTGATCGCCCCAGTCTGCTCCCCAGGAATTCTTGATGAGCCAGAAGGGAACACCATCTTCAACTCCATAACCAACAGCGAGAACAGCATGGTTCACATCCTAATATAGGGCATTCAGTTTACATTAGACAAGAGCATGAACATCGCCTTGCATGCAAAACTTATTCTCGACAAGATAGGTACTCAAGTAAATGTCATGGTTGAGATTTATCGACATATAGAAGGCTCTCTAATTCCTACACACTAGCATCCTTCAAACATGATCGAGATGACAATAGTGCTCCTTTCATTATATTAGCAAATGCTCACCATGGAAGTGCTACCGCATGTATCGCTCGTGTAGACACCCGACTTGTACAATCTGAAGTCTTTCACGACCTGGAATGCCACACTCACTGGCCGGACAAAGGCAACTGCATGCTTTAGTTCATCCTCAGCACCCTGAATCCACCATGTATGCAAATATAAACAGATCAGCAATTTGAATCTATCTTTATGCAATTTCTTTTCTTTTTCCTTTAATTTTCGCTAACTCTACAGATAGTCCACAAAACTTACCAAGGTGATGTTTACAGAGTCGAGCACTTGGACACCAACATTATCAGCCGAGAATTTGCAGCTACCATCCACTGCGGTATAAGGATATGCTTCCTCGGTATCAAGGCCACCGTTGTACTTGACGTACTCAAAGGCTTGGGATGGCAGTCCACCACTACATCCAAAGTTGTTGAAAGCCCCAGCGCAGTCCACGAGCTGCTGCTCAGACAGAGAGATTTGTTTCCCGAATGCTTGGTGATAAGCAGCCTCAAGAGCTCCAGTGGTACTGCAAAAGTTCAAATTAGAAGTCACCAGCAGTCTAGCATAATGACATTTCAATGAGCTCCAAAGCTATAACTGTGTCTGTTATAGCTATACTACGGAGAGACAAATACGAATCTAAAAAGGAAATAAAGAAAAACCTGAAAGTCCAGCAAGATCCACAGTGCCCCTGATCTTTAATTGGGCTTACAATGCCCTTTTCTCTCCAGTCTTTCTGCATATATGAAGGATTGGAAGAAAATGAACATCTGATACTGACATAGGTCTTAATCTTCAATGATTAGCTAATAGATTCTAAAGCAATCAGCAATCTATTCCTAGGTCTCATGGGAAGCGTTGAAACCTTGAGCTGGGGAATGATCGTTTCAGCAAGCATTTTCATTTGGCAAACAGGAGAACGAAAAAGTTCATGGATGGAGCTAATGGATTTTTGGTGCTATAACTGAATCGTGTATTAAATTATTGGAAGGAAACGAAAATATGATGCCAAGGCAAGGCCGTGAGTAGCAGCTGAATAATTGTTCTAATGTAATTTAGCAGAGAAAACGCCAGTCGGAAGACACCACACAGCAAAAATGTAGCACAGCTGCTAGTCTAATTTAAGTTGTTCTATCCCATTGAACGAATGATGATATAAGTGGAAAGCTTCTTCGAGTCATCGCTGCAAAAAATACCATCTCGGGAAGAGCTTCGTCAGTGAGCTTGTGGTTGCCCTTGGTGGTGGCAGAGCAGTTTTGAGCAGCTCCCAGTCTGTGCCTCCTGAACTCCTCCCAGCTCCAATCAGCAAACTCTGTCAAACCCATCAAGCACAAATCAAAGTCAACGAAACAGCAGCAACAACAGCTAAAACACCATCTCTAATCTAACGACTATGATCAAATTGATCGTCAGTTCTAAAAGCAAGAAATCGAAACGGAGAAATTTCCACACATACTATTGACACCGAGGGTGTAGGGCAAGCCCTTCTTGTTGGTGGATCGGATCAACTTGAGATTCTCCCTGAAGATCTCGAACCGCAGCTTGATCTCCTCCGCGGTCTCGTACCTCTTCCCATACCTAAACCACAAAACACCAACCAGTCAACCACCACCACCACCACCACCACCACCACCAAGAACCGAAAAAAAAAAAAAAAAAAATCGGAAAAAAGGTCAAGGCTTTAGCAGAGAAACAGGCGAATCGACAGGCGGAGAGCACACCCAGATGAGCGATCGTCGAGCGGGTCGTCGTTATCTCACCTGTTGGCGAAGCGGGCGAAGGAGAAGGCGTGGCGGGTGCGGCCGACGATCTGGACGATGGAGGACTCGAGGTCGCGGAGGCCGCCGTCGGGGAAGAGCCGGATGGGGTTGGACTCCTCGAAGCTCGACGCCGCGGCGGAGACGGCGACGGCGACGAGGAGGAGGACGGCGGAGCACAGGAGCCTGGCGCGAGCCATTTCTCTCTCTCTCTCTCTCTGGATTCCAAGAAATGTGGGTCGGAGATCGGACAAGTGAACGAGGAAAATGCAGGCAGGATGGAATCTCTTTTAACCACGAAGTCTGAAGGGAAGCCGAGAAGATACCGACCGGTCAGAGCCCAACCGCGGATCGCCACGTGGAGGACCTCGATTGGGTCTTGTCTTACGTACCGAGAATGAAGGGGAGGGGCAGGTGACTGTTATTAATTCGTTTTTGGTTTCTTCCCTTCTTTATTTTTCTACGGGCCAGACGTGTGTGATGACGTGGAGTCACTATTGCTCACTTAAAATAAGTGGCTAATAAAAATATTTTTATTATTGATAACGACTTATATTTAAATATTTTCATAAATAATAAAAAAAATTTCGCTCTTTCAAATTTGCAAATAGTATAAGCGAAAAGTATTTTTAAACCATCTAGTCTTCACGAAATAAACAAAACTTGAATAGAATATTAAGACACATATAAAATAATTTGTATGATTACCGTAAGATATACATCCCCACAACAATTTTCAATTATGTGATTTGTCTCTCAAGAAATTATAGATTCTTTGCTTGAAATGGTGCTCTCGAGAGTGAAATGAGTAGATTAAATAGTTCTCTAAGGCTAAAGAGCAAACAATCAAGTTACATGTTAGCTATTCGAACTCAATTTACTAAAATTCGATCTTAAATTGAATCTTTTTCAATATGAGTACGTCAATTATGGGAGATTGAGTTCTTTTTTTTATTATGCATTTTGTTGAAAAGGGCTTTCGAGGCACTTATCAAACAACTAAATGAGGAAACAGTGCATAAATGCCGATTGTACTCATAACGCGCACAACCATTGCTTAAAAAATTTGCATATTTCCTCGTTAGGCATAATTTAACAAATGCCCAGATATAGTCATTAGCAAGACCCCTTCCTTTTTAGGCTTGCTCCGAGTTGGAATTCCAGCTTAGAAATGCATGATTTGAATGGGTTGGCAAATCTAATATAATTAATTGGGTTCTCAAAAAATCTTAGTTCCATTCATACAATCACTATAGTAAGAAACATGTTATTGATGTTTGCTTTGATTTCTACGAATAGGATGGGATTTATGCAAAGTTTAAATTCAAATGAGCTTAGAGTTTTCTTTTGATACGTGATTAAGTTAGGTTACACGCGGAAAGAAATATTACACTAAATTAAAGTCAGGCATCACACGTGATGAATATATTATGTGAGAAATCAAGCTCCCAAAATTGACTTCACCCCTTCTATTCAATTCGAGTATATTGAGCTTAGTCACACCAAGACAAAGGCCAGCTCACGTCGTGTGGTCCATAAAACTTCGCTTAAGAAAGATTCTCTCTTTCTTGATTGGCCCAAGAATCTGGAATTGAAGATTTTTTTTTGGCCAAAAAAATCTAGATTTGGTGATAAAATTGAGATCCAACACGAAGAGTCGTAGAAAAGTCATGGAGATGGAAAGCTTCAATCTTTCCCCATTTTGATGATGAACGGCTTGGAATATGTTCATTAAGGAGATGCAAAAAAAGGAATATGAGGAATCAATGAAATCGAGCATTTAGCGTAATTCGAAATCCTAAGTTTATTTTCTGTTGACCGTAGAGTACGCGTTCCCCACCGGTGGGTTGGTCTTGATTTTTTTTTTTTTGTGAAAGGATAAAACCACAAAATACTTAAATTAGTACATTCATATCACATTTAGGTCAAATTAATTTTTGCATCATAAAAAATTTTGAATTGGTAGACTTGTACCACATTTTTTAAACTGGTATACCTGTACTACATTCATTTTAAATAGGTACGCCTGTATCATAATTACCCTATAAAAATCTCAAATTTATCATAATTTTGGTGTAAAAGTAGCATAGGTATATACTAATTAGAGACAAATATAGTACAAATTTATCAGTTAGAGACTTTTTGTGACATGGTCAATAAGATTGGAGCTAAATTGAAGTGTTTAGCATGGATAATCTGCTCAAAAAGTACATCTCAATCCCACTCAATTCCCCGATCGAATTAGATCTTCATTTTTTTTTCTCTAAATTGCCATCCATGGTCATTGAAAATGATCACCAAAAGAGTCTGTTCAACCTGTACAACCCCTTTTTGTCATATGTTAGTGGAGCGCACATGACCAGATTATTCTGCCTTGTACGTGTCGTATTATTCGACCACTTGAATTATTATTTAGAAAACAACAAGAAGCATGAGATCGATTGTCGAGATGAGATATTTTTTCAGCCCAAGAAAATTGACAGAGAGAGACGCCTTGTCTTGTCTTGATTGATGGCAATATTGCTCCTATAACAAGAATCTACGAATAAAAACACACGACCTTATCACTTTGTGAACCATTTGATGAATGTGAGATCAAGAGAGCTGATGGGGAATAGGATGCTCTTGCGTTTTTTTCTAAGAGCTCTAGGTATAGATTCGATTTCCAATGTCATCGGATACGACTGATGGTGTCGTGCTTGGCATGAGCCTTTCATTGGGATTAGGCTTGCATTTGATCTTGTTCGTGAGGTAAGTTGAGGGTTTGATGGACTCAAGACTTTATCAATAGACTTTATCAATAGGCAAGTGGAAAATGACTTGTATGGTTTAGGATGAACCCACTAAAATCCAATGAAAGATAACTTGATTCCGCAGTTCATATGAAAGGAGTTAAGACTCAATTCAATTCTATGTAATAGAATCCGACCCGTCTCTTAGGCGAAAAAAGTGTGGTCACAATAAGTCTCGCAAAAAGTAGCATGTGATAGTTTTGAGAAAACCTCAAAATTTAAGAGTGCGAATGGTAACGTTTCTGCTTTTTTTTGTTGCGAACAGTAAACAAAAAAAAAAAAAGTGTTTCGTTCGGAGAACAATTTTTGAACAAAAGAATGCGTTTGGTAACGTTTGTTCCGAAAATAAAAAATGAATAAAACACGTTTGGTAAATTTTATTATTTTATTATTTCTTTTAATTTTTTAAACATTTTTATTTTATTTTTCATTTTTTCCTTTCTTTTTTCTTTTTTCTTTTTTCGGCGGTCATCGGCCTCCGTGATCGGCCGACGGGGCCGACAACCTCGCCGCGCTGCGACGCCGGTGAGGTTGCCGACCCTCGAGGGCATCGCCACCCCTCGACGGCCGGTCGCCGCCATGGCCGAGCCGGCGACCGGCCAAAGAAAAAAAAAAAAAAAAAAAAAGAAGAAAAGAGAAGAGAAGAGAAGCGTTTCTGAAGAAGTGTTTTTTTTATCCGTAAACAACTATTTTGTGTTTCTTTTTTTTGCTCCATTTTGTTCTAACAAAAAACAAAAAAGAATCGTAAACGCAACCAAACGCATTTATGTTCTTTTTTTGTTCTCGGGAACAAAATCCGTACAGAAATGTTCCAGAAACGTTTCTTTGGAACGTTTCCATGCACGCCCTAAAACTTCAAAGGCCTGAATGAGAATGGTGAAGTGATAGATGATGATTCCTACTCGCGATGCTTTGCCACGGACTCACGACAAAAGAAATTCCTCCCAAAATTACAAAGAACAAGACGAGTTGTCACCATCGACTCGGTCCAGGATTCAGACGGGGCCTAAGATGACAAAACCAACGTATGAGCCCATTAGAAACCTAGCCCGTTCCGGTTGATAACGGGCCTCACGATCGCACGACAACATATAAAATGTGGAATTTTCCTTCGAGAAGGACGCATTTGCTGAGGAGGGAAGATGGTAAAAAATAAAAGAAAAGAAGGTTTATGTTGCTTGATCAGCACTATACTTGGGGGCCAAAAAAAAAGCCAACTGCGTCTACCTTTCAGTTTTCAAGCTCATCTAAAGTGGGTTTACATCGTAAAACACTGCAAAGTCATTTAGCAACAGATTCATGTATTTTGACAAAATTTTTCTTATCTCGAAACACAAGTTTCAACGAAAGTTAATATGATTGGAGCTTTTCGCTAGCGTGCATGTCCACATGCTGGATTTTGCAGGTCCGCTGTCTCTCCTTGTGTATGCATTTCTCTGTCCCTCATCATCACGATATCGTGTTGTCTGTCCATCTCATTTTGAGCGTTCACATCGGATTCAATCCCGCACGAATTCAAGCACAGCCTCTTTCCATCTCCTATGCACCTCCACCTGCAGCCGCCTTCCGTCGCCCACTAAACCACTCGAGCGCTGCCACCGGTTTGTCATCGTGTCCATCATCGTTGTCCAGATGTCCAATAGCCCATCTCCGCTCATCCTGTCGTCATGCTGCGCCGGGCTTGACGTCGACAATTCACGCTGCTGAGCTCGGCCTTTGACGAAGAAGAGAGATGAAAGGGTGACGTGAGTGGGAGAGAGAGAGAGATGCGCACGCCCCCGTCATTGGCGCCAGCAATGGTGGTGGTGGTCGCTGTCGCCGTGGTAATCAAGCAAGGCGAGGGACGTGGCTGTTCATGGGGTTGTGCCAAGAGAGAGAGAGAGAGGGGCAGGGATGAATTGGGTTTGAGAAAAACAATAATATGGTCCGGTAAGGTTCGAAATACGTCGGAAAGATGGCACGATCTCGTTTGGGCAATCATCAGGCGATGCATGACCTATGTCACAGGCATACGAATGGGTTAAGAATGAGTCATAATAATGCTTAATAATCCCCAAAATAGGTCTCGGCCAATCGAAAAAAACACCTCTAAACAAAGATGTATGCATCGCATGGCTCCTCTCACGTAGGCATCATGGCTGAGCACATAGGTCGTTTTCGAGCGAAGCAAGCTTAGAGAATGAATCGGTGACCAAGTTACTTGGGAATTGATGAATCTATGAGTCTATTCGGTAAGATGAGACCGTGCCTTGGGCATGAATGAACGAGCCACAAGATATCAATCTACGACCTAAACAAGATATTATCGTTCTCGCGTCTAGCAATGCGAATGTGACCTCGTTCGATGACTCCGTGTGTTCCTCGAGTTCTCATGCTTGAGGAGCTATGGATGAGTCGGCTTCGTTCATTTCCATTTTACGCGATGGCATGTGAGAGACGATACGGAAACGGAAGATAGATACACCAATAGGGACAGCTAATTTTGGTATCCGCACGAGCTTATACAATCCCCGTCTATGTTTCGATTGTTGGACACGTTTTGGGGATCAAAGTTGCCATAAAGCAAAAGGTAACATCATGCCATTTCAATGGCCGCCATAGTATAATTTCCTTACGCGTTTGAATTAATTGCGCGTGTGCGAGAGAGAACAACGTGCTCCATTGAAGCATGGCACGATGATCGCACATGGAAAATTTTGTTACATTAAAATAATTTAAACATTTAAACTTAACCGCCACATTTTTAATGATAGATTGTTGCATTTTTGTTGGCTTTCTGCGCAAGATTATACTTTTCAGCAAGACGATGACGAAACTAAGCCTCCCATGCCCGCATGAAGCTTGCTTTCCTACTAATGTTCTTCGCCTACGCACATCACCGCGTTCCGTATGTCATCCGTGATGACATCTCCTATGCAATTATCTAGTTTATACCACGGCGGCCACTAATCTATTGATCTTAGGAAGAAAAAAAAAGGGCCACAGTGCCGTGATGGCAATCCTTAAAGAAAACGAAAAAACGTGGTCAATGGGTGACATGGTTAGCATTGGTTTTGAATGAGAAAATTGACTATTAGGTGGGTCGGTGAAATTCCATAAGTTTAGGTGAGGTGGTTGCAAGGAACGTTCGTAGCATTTGGTCACCCTCTTTTGACCATTAGAACTAGATGATCGTGCGCAAATTCTAAAAGATCTAATTAGCAACATTTTTTGAGAATGAAAATCGGGAAATAAAACTAGATAGATGTACCAAATATTAGTTATCTTTTATGCAGTATATAATCTTCCTCTTCCATTTTTCAAATTGTAGTTTTTTCGTGATGTTCCGACTAAGTCAAAGTTTGCTTTTTAAGAGAGAGTTCAGTAAATAATGAAAACAATATTATAATTGGAATTATTAAGAAAAAGGTTAGTTATTGATATGATATAATAACCTCTAAATTCATTGGTGTCAAGGTAAAAGTTATGAATAGTCAACTCCTGGGAAAGGGTAGAAGAATGGGACCTATTCTAAGACATACAATGCTTTACAGAGTATTTTTGAATTTCAATTTGACAGCTTCGCTTTTATAATGTGCACAATACTTGCTTCGGTTTTAATTATTGATGGTAGGTTGAATTCCGAAAGAAGATGAATACTATGCAAAGTTTTAGAAGTCGTGTTTCAATAATTTATTCAGCTATATAGTATAAAGCTCTTTCTTTTACTTTTTTTTTTCCTTCTTAAGGAAATAACTTAATTGATAAATGCTTTGATTCTCCAGTCAAAATTTGTTAGGAACTTTTAGCAAATTGAGCTGTCCACTGAAACGCAAGTTGCAAATTGGGGTCTGCCTGGCAGAGGCAGACAAAACTCTCATCTTGGCCTTTTGCCTTAGCTGGCCTTGTCCCACAAGATAAACTTGGTCATGGCTACAAAATAAAGACATTAAATACATAGCCCTAATTTTATTTAATTTTCTGTGCTGATGAACAGCCATTGGGGGGAACTTTTTCATTCCAAGTATAAAAAAAAAATAAAAAAATTATCATTTTGTGATTGGAACAGACTGGAGCACACAAGTATCCTATTCTATTGAATGGAGCTTCTAGAATGTCTCTAAAATGGTGCTTTGTTGCGTTTCTTTATTTGTTATTTTATTTTAAACGCTTGCAGGGATTATCGAGGAAGAAGCCAAAGATTTATTCGGCGAAAGCAACATTGGCAAGCATAGGATCCCTGTCATGATCATAAACTAATTTTATTTTCATAATCTCAACTTAAAGTATTCGAGAACCTTCTTAAGGGGAAACACAAAAAGAAAACATCATATATTTCAAAATTCCAAATGATATAATTCAGATGAATAATCTATTCGATATGATATATGAACTTTTGATAAATATTTAATCTAGTCCCTAAATTATATGAAGATATCTAATGTTATCATTTCACTAATTTAATTTAAAAGGAATTTGTTGATTTGGCTTCCAATTAAGCAAGTTTGAACAATAGACCCAAAAAAAAAAAAAAAAATTACACAAGAATTTTCCATGTAAGATATTCAACTTAAATAATGATATAATAATCCACATCATCAAGTAAAATAGATAAATCATTTTTTTTTCAAGTTAAACAGATTAAAATGGTAATTATATTATAATTACGTGGAAAATTCATGCATAACATTATTTTTTTTTGTCCACCATTCAATAGTACTAGATCGGAAACCAAATAAGCAAATTCTATTTACTTAAATTAAAGGAAGGATAATATTGACGTTTTCATATAATTTATAGACTAAATTTAGCATTTACTAAAAGTTTAGGAATCATATTAAATAAATCAAAAGCTTATGGACTGTTTTGCATATCTAGTCAAATTTTAGGGACCATTTGTATATGTGCAATTTTGCTATTTTAGAGATGAATGTCTTCCTCCTTGAGAAGAACTAAGTAAAAGCTTCCAATCCTTTGACAATATTGCAAAAATCAAAACACTGATCTTTGACTTTTTGAAGGCTGACGTCACGGATTACGGTCTGCCACCAACTTTCGCCTTGACCAGATCACTCCCGATCAAAATTATTATTTTTTTAATCCTTTTCAATTTTTGGTTTTCTTCCAATTATTGATCAATCCACATTTGAGTGCACACCACTCCTTCGAGGCCAGCACCCAAGAAAACAATTTGATTAAACGAAAGAAGACAAGCCCAAGTTTCTGCAGCGGATGATCCGCTCATGTTCATTAATGTCTTCCTTGTGTTTTCCCATATCTTTATTGGTTTCCTGAAGAGCAAACAGGAACGGACCGAGCTTATCAGGAAATTGAGTGGATGATACCTCAACCGCTACCGAGTGCTCTGTTCTTTAATTTGCCGAGGTCAACTTCAACTTTTTAGCAACTGTCATCACCAATCAGACCTGCAGAGAGCAAAGACTCGGCACCCAACTTTCGGTTCGATTAGATTTCGGAAGACTGAGGATATAACAAAAGTCTTGGTTGTGTTCGACTTGTTCTGAACCTGAACGTGACTATTATCTATCCACGTCGCGGATAAGCTTCTAGAATTCAGGAACAGGAGAGAGACAATGTAAAGCAACCTAACCCAGACAGGAATTATACAGACAATACCAGAGAAAACAATATGTTTTGACAAGTGGGTTCTGACCATACCTCATGTTTACACGAAAATAAGCAAAGTACTTTATCGCAACTCTATTATTGTATGTGTATTAAATTAGGTGCAATATACTTCGTTTGGCCTTGCCGTTCGCGTGTGAAATAGCCGAATAAATCATTTTATCTTGGTCCTAACTTGTGGCTGGGACTTGTTGGATCTATTCACATAAGTGCACCAGTTGAAGAAGAAACCAGGAAATCAACTCTTCTTCTTTTCAGAGCTTCCTTTTGTTTACCGAATCAAGTAAAGCTGATCAATCATTAGTCAGAGGAGAAAGCAAGCTGCTTAATTGCATTGAGAAACACAGGTTTACCTATCCACTCAGCAGTCTTGAATTCCTCTTCTGCGGCTCCCATCACCTAGAGCTTTCATCAGTATGAAACCAGAATCACACGAGCCTAATCAATTTGAAAGCTATTTTCTTTTTTCAATCGAGGTTGTTACCAATTGTGCGAAAGTCAAAGAGGGGAATCCGTGTTATTGTGCCGCGTGTGGAACATTCATCGAGAGAGACTCGGGACTCATCGCTTTACAATATACGAAATGGTCAACGGAGGGGCTGTTTCCAAACACTCCTGTTATTGCCCGCGGTTTTAGCAAGATACAAGGAATATATTTAATGTGAAAAGAGAAAAAAAAAAAAGAATACTATAAAAGAAAGAAGATAGATTAAGAAAATTCAAACGGGTTGTGTGAGGAAATTGCAGGCCTATCTGAATTTGAGGGCGGTTGGGGACTTGAATAAATAGTCCCTAAATCATTTCCTTTAAAGGGCATCACCAGCCATTTTTCCATCTGCAACTTTCTGGCTTGATTGCAGCTGGAACATTTCCCTGATTTCCTAGTCGACAGCGAAAGAAACGGTCCTGTGATTTTAGAATCTCGGAAGCGAAGCGATTTTATCTGCATTTTTGATGGCGGTCAAGAAGAATTTGTGGAGCTACGTTGTGCCATGCTGTGGCGGGAAAGGAACCGAGCTTGGCAAGCCCAAGAAAGTGGTGTCCAAGCAGAGTTCCTTCCAAAGGATTTCTTTGTCGGATTTGAGCAACCCGAGCTTGACGCTCTCAGAAGACCTTTCCATATCTCTTGCAGGGTCGAACCTCCATGTGTTCACCCTGCAGGAGCTCAAGCTGATCACCCAGGGCTTCTCGTCAAGCAACTTTATCGGTGAAGGGGGGTTCGGGCCTGTTCACAAGGGCTTCATCGACGACAAGCTTAGGCCTGGCTTGAAGGTCCAGCCTGTGGCTGTCAAGCTCCTGGATTTGGATGGATTGCAGGGTCATAGAGAGTGGTTGGTAAGCTGAGCTTATTGTCTTGAATTCACAATCTGATTTCCTTCTCATCATGTGTTTGGATCAGAACCAATTTTTTGGAATTTCTCTTTGGCAGACAGAAGTGATATTTCTCGGACAATTAAGGCATCCTCATCTGGTGAAGCTGATCGGTTATTGCTGCGAAGACGAACACCGGCTCCTAGTATATGAATACATGCCTCGCGGCAGTTTAGAGAATCAACTCTTCAGAAGTATGCACTCTGTTCTAGCTTTCAATTATCTGTACACATTTGCTTCTGACGATCATATTGCCTATTACTTAGCTTCTCCCACAAGCAACATCCGATTATAACCCAGTAAACTTTGCTTTTGCTTGCAGGATATTCGGTTTCATTGCCGTGGTCAGCGAGAATGAAAATTGCTCTGGGAGCAGCTAAGGGCCTGGCCTTCCTGCATGAAGCAGAGAAACCGGTCATATACCGAGACTTCAAAGCCTCAAACATCTTACTAGACTCGGTGAGCATTTCTTTTGTGTATTAGCACAAGCAGTGATTATGCTTGCCCTGAAAACTGAAACTTCGATGATTAGGATCTGTAATGTCTTGGGCTAATGAATCCTCAATCTTTGGTCTGTTTACAGGATTATACTGCGAAGCTCTCAGACTTTGGACTAGCGAAAGATGGCCCCGAAGGAGACGACACTCACGTTTCAACCCGGGTCATGGGCACTCAGGGCTATGCAGCTCCAGAATACCTCATGACCGGTAAGAACAAGTGCTCGATTGAAAAGCAAACTCTAATAAGTCCTTTGAAATTAACGCGTCACTTACATCCTTGAGTTTCCTAAAATCATCTCTTCTCAATTTGACTTCAGGTCATCTGACCGCGATGAGCGACGTGTATAGTTTCGGAGTAGTCCTGCTGGAGCTCCTGACGGGGAGGAAATCCGTGGACAAAACCAGGCCTGCCCGGGAGCAGAAGCTGGCCGAGTGGGCCAGACCGATGCTGCGAGACCCCAGGAAGGTGGGCCGGATAATGGACCCGAGGCTCGAGGGGCAGTACTCAGAGGCCGGGGCGAGGAAGGCGGCCGAAGTGGCGTACCAGTGCCTCAGCCACAGGCCAAAGCAGAGGCCCACGATGGGGGCCGTGGTGGAGACGCTCGAGCCGCTCCAGGACTTCAACGACCTCCCGATGGGCACGTTCGTGTTCACATTTCCTCCTGATGATGGTCTGAGCAAAAAGAGAGAGGCGAGGGAGAGCGACAAGCCGAGGCAAGCGAAGAGAGACCGCGGTCGTCATCATCATCATACTCAAAGGCATCACAGAAGTCCATCTCCCAAGTCTGTGATTCAGTCAGACACTGCTTTGGGACACAGAAGCCCTAGACATGGGTTTGGTTCACCGTTGCACCAGAAAGGATGAGAAGAATATGATTGACGGATTGAAGATGCAGTGTAAATAATCACAAGGTTATGTTCAAGATGGTATTGGATGACATAGAGTTGATTGTAGGCTTGAATCGTAAGGTTCGTCGTCGTCGTCTTCTTTTTTTTTTTTTGGGCCTTTTAAGGGTTGCCCTATTTTCAGTGAGCAAGGCTTATTTTGTTCCCCATTTTTTGAATGAACAGACTGATCGGTTGATTCTTTAATTCAAGTGTAATGTACAGAGTCAAGTGAGTGAAAAGAACTTGTACATCGCTCCATACCAAAGTTGCTATTGAGGTCTTTAGGACTATAGAAGAAATTATAGAAAAGTCTAAAGTTTATTGTATTCTTATGCTAATTTAGTCTCAAGCCTTTTTAGTTTGGCCAATTTAATCCCAAACCTTTTGATAATTTATGAATTGAATCTTTTCAGTAAATTTTAGCTGGAAATCTTTGACATAAATATCAATCATCCTATGTAACTCAACTAGCTCTAATGTGGACACAGTTTTTACAACTATACAAGAATCGTTGGACCAAGCAGTTCAATTGCTTTCATAAATGCGTTGCCCCAATTTTTTTCGAAAATTAATAAAAAAAAAAGAAGCACGTAAATTTTTTCTTAAAATAGAAGAAAGTAGGGATACTCCATTTGCTTTCAAGGAATTGAATGACTTAGAAAATATTTTCCTATAAATAATCATTTCTGTCACTTTAGAAAATGAATGATTGAAAAATACTTTCATTTAATTCACAAAAAAATTAAAAATAAATTATTGTCCATAGATAAAACATTTTTCATTGACTAATATTCAAGTAATACAAGAAATCATTTTCAAAAAATATATTTCCCAAATAATTTATTTTCTTGTGAAACATGCACAATATGAATAAGTGGTCCAAATGCAAACTGTTCATTTACACATAGGCTCAATTCATTTCGTAAATAATAAATGATTTCGAAAATATTATCCTAAAAATGATCATTAATATTGCATACAAATATAGGGAAATGAAGAAAAGATATTTTTTCTACAAAAATATTGAGACATAATTTATTATTGATAATAAAATTGTTTTTTGTTAATCAATTATTTCAATCATTGTAAAGAGATTGTTTTTAGGAAAATGTTTTCCAAATGATCTATTTTTCACAAAAAAAAAAAAAAACCCATGTGTAATGAATAGTTTGAATTTGTGCCATATTTATATTAATAAATATTAATATAAGCCCGTGAAACCTATGGATAAATTAATATCGTTATTGAATATTCTTAATGAAAACACTTAATTTTAAAATAAAAATAGTATCAAATTGATATAACTAGGATTAATTTGTATAATTTTCCTTGCTTTTTACCAATAGCCGAAAGCCAAGTCTGATTTGCTTTTTCTTTTTAACATGCCATATAATTATTATGGCCATTTTTTTTTTGTCTTGTAAATAATATCATTAGCACAAATTTTCTTAATCACTCATGGATTGGGAGCACAATCCAATTTAAAGTCATAAATTAATGACTGAAAAAGGGAGAAAAACAAATTAAAAAAAGGTGGATCAAAAGGGAAAAACCTGAATAAATTTGCAAACTTCCATCAAGCTTCTAAAATCCCAAGCTTGTACATTAGTTATAATTCTAGGTAGGGAATCGCCCACTTTGAAGCCAATTACCCCTAGTTTGATGTGCCTTGTTAACATTGAGTTTGTCTAATGTGGTCTTCAAATTATTTCCAAACATTCGATTTAGTCTTCAAACATTTGATTTGTTTAATATAGTTTCTCTTTGACCCAAGCAAAAATCTAGTCCCTCAACTTTTCATAATTACACTATCATCCGAATTTTAGAACATTTTATCATTTTAATCTATTTTTTCTAAATCAACAATAATATGGTATCTTTCTATTACTTTTTCTTTCTTTTTTTTATTACTTTTTTGGTCTCTACATTTGTAGCGAGTTGATATTCCTACTATTTTAATTTCCTAATTTATAGCTTTGACTAAATTGAATTAAGAAAACGTGAGATACAAAAGACTTGGAAATTTTATTTTAAAAAAATCATGGACAATATTTATATTAATATGAGCATGACAAACCTATGCATAAATTAATATCATTGTTAAATATTCTTAATTAAAATACTTATTTTTAGAATAAATAGAATATCATATTGATATAACTCCAAACGACATTGCATGCCGAGCTAGAATCTAAGGATTAATCTATTCCATTTTCCCTTGTTTTTTACCACAAGCCATATAAACCTAAAAACCTAGGCATAAATTAATATCTTCGTTAAATATTCTTAATAAAAATACTTATTTTTAAAATAAAAAGAATATCAAATCAATATAACTTTGAACGACATTGCACCCTAAGTTAGAAGATAAGGATTTTCCATGCTTTTTACCACAAGCCATATTCAGAAAACCAAGTCCAAACTTGCTTTTTCTTTACCCAAAAAAATTAATTGCGTCTTGCCAATGATATCATTACCCACTAAAATTTTCTTAATGAGTGCACTTCCAATTTAATATAAACAAATTAACGACTGAAATAGGGAGAGAAAAAATTAAAAAGAAATGAGTGCCGTTTTAGAATCTCGAGAAAATATCGGCTGCTCCCAGACCGCCAAGTCAGCGTGGTCTCTGACCACTTAGCGACACGTGGAGGTGTGGGGGGGGGGGGGGTGGTGGGGGGGTCGGCTCGCAAGCCAACGAATTTATGCACAAAAATAATTTCATTTCTCTCTCACTAGCCTGCACACACTAGCCCCCTACGCTCGCTCGCTCGCTCTCCCCCTCTCTCTCCTCTCTCTCTCCCTCGTGCTCTTGCTCTGCACACAATTATTTCTCTCATATTCTCTTTCCTACGATGCCTCTCCGAGGAAGAGGTAAAGAAAACCTCTTTCCTCTCCAGCAAACACTTCCAAAATTTGAATCTCTTTCTTCCTCTCAAATTTAACTACTTCACGCTTTGTTGCTTCTTCGACGTTCGTCAAGCAGCCATTCCTCCGCCGTAGCCGACGAAGCACATTATCGCGCGCCCGAAAAGGAGTGAAGCAGAGGACGGTTCTCGAAGTTCTTCAAGAGCAAGTACGAGCTTGGGGACGAACTTGGAAAAGGGCCTTGAAGAAGAGAGAAGTTCGGAGTATTGGCAAGGCAACTCGTTTGGCTTCTTTCGCTGTTCATCGCCGATTGCCACAGCCAGTTCTTGTGCAATTTTACTGCTCAAGAATGGTTAGCTGACGTTTACGAACGGTGATAGTTAAGGGCCAAAATTTGAAATCCACTGTAGTCGAAGGCGGCGGCTCCCGAGGAGAAGGTTGTTAAGCAATTGTGAAGCCGAAAGCTGCGGCGGGTGTGAAGCCTAGAAGCCGAAGTTGAAGCCCGCGGCAAAAGCACTGAAGACTTCTGCAAAGGCGATGCCCAGGAAGAAAGCTATGAAGAAGGTTGCCGCCGCGAAGGTTAAGAAGAAACCGGTGAAGAAGCCGAAGAGCGTGAAGCTGCTGAAGAAGGCCGAGAATGGGGACGGGATTTTAGACGATGATTTGGTTGTGTATAGAAAATGGTTTGGCAACATTTGACATAGCCTTTTTCTTTTTTTCTTTTTCTCTTGATTTTTAAATCGTGCTAAATCTATTCTTGTTAGCGCAAGTTTCTATGTAAGCTTCTAGGGGAGGTTTTATTAGATGGTTGTGTTTGATAATGGGGAATCGAAAAGCTGTGAGTCGTGTGGTGCTCCAATGGTCTTCCTTTGGGTCTGGCCTTCTTATCCTTTCTCGCCACACGCTAACTATACTTTTATTCTTGGCGATGTCAAATGAATAGAGTCATTAGTTAATGTCACGTAAGAGATTCCAAGTGAAATGGTGTATTGGTGTCTTGTGTACCAAACGAAACTAGATCCACAGATTGTTCGTCTGTATCGATACTCTATCTCTCTTTTGTAGCAGTTTCTCCAACCATAGAAAAAAGAAAAAGAAAAAGAATTATGCTTTCGCATCTATTTTGACAGCAGAAGAGAAGGGGGAGGGGAAGAATAAGAAACTTTTTGCAGAACTTCTGAACTTATCTAGAGGCAGAATGCTTCTTGAATGTTCCATCTCCCTTTGAAGCTCTCGGGGATTTCATTTTCAAATATTTGAAACCTCCAGAAACTCTAAATGGGTCGGAGAAACTGCTGACTTATGGTGATTCTGCATTGTTTTCTTTCGGGTTCTCTTTGTCAGGAATTATATCAAGCTCATACTTGCTCTCGAAGAACTTTGAGAACCCGAAGCTCTGTTGAGAGCGGTCACCGGCCCCTCTGCCTCTGCCTCACTCCCTTTCGAGCGCGCGAGGGGCAGTCTTAATGTGCTTTGTCGGCGACGGCAGGAGAACAGCCGTTTGACAAACGTCGGAGCAATAACGAGTGCGAAATAGTCAAATCTAAGAGAGAAGAAAGGGATTCAATTTTTGAGTGCGTCCGGTAGACAGGAAAGAGGTTTGCTCTTCTTTCTTCTTCTTCAGACAACGAAAGCACCAAGAGGAAAGAGAATATCAGACAAAGAAATAAATGTTTGCAGAGCAGGAGAGAGAGCGAGCGTAGGGGGCTAGTGTGTGCGGGCTAGTGAGAGAGAAATGAAATATTTTTTTGTGTATAAATTCGTGTGCTTGCGAGCCGGCCCCACACCTCCACGGGTCGCTTCCTGAGTGGTCGGAGACCCCGCTGATCTGGTGGTCCGGGACCACCCAATATTTTCTCTCTAGAATCTCGACGGAAGTCCACCAACTTATTCGGGTTTTTTTTTTCTTCCAAAAAAAAAAAAGCAAAGCCCTCTCTCTCTTCGCTCCGGAGTTTCCGATCAGCGATGGCGACTCTCGATTCCGACGTCCCCATGGTCCCCGCCGGCGAGGGCTCGAGCAGCGGCGCCGCCGCCTCCTCGTCGTCGTCGAAGAAGCCGAAGCGGTTCGAGATCAAGAAATGGAACGCCGTCGCCCTCTGGGCCTGGGGTAAGTTTTCCGTGGAAAGAAAGCAAAAAGAAAACCCTAATCCGAGCCGATGATGATCCTGCCACGCGAAGCCTCGAGCGCTCCGAGCGCCCGCGGTTTTTCTTTGGACCGTCCTCTTGTGGTCGGATGGCGTCTGATGTGATGCGGCGTTTCTCCTTTGCAGATATCGTGGTGGACAACTGCGCGATTTGCCGGAACCACATCATGGATCTCTGTCAGTTGCTAACCTGCTCGTTTCTTTTTCTTTTTCTTTTAATTTTTTTTACCTCGATTTGTGGATGTTGGTTTTTCGTTTATTTCGTTTGTGGCGATTTGGATTTTGGATGGCCTGTACTGAAGATTTTTTGAGCAGGCATCGAGTGCCAAGCGAACCAGGCCAGCGCCACTAGCGAGGAGTGCACGGTTGCTTGGGGTAAGAATCCAGTGAAACTGTTGTTTTGTTCCTTGTTCTATGATTCCTGTACATCGATTATACATAGAAGGGCCCAATTGTGTCGATCGGATCGGCTTGTCGGAGTTTTTATATGTTTTGTCATGCTGTGTTGTTTTTCACCCGTAGCCATGTTGCGTGTGCTGATGGTGGAAGGAGGTTCTAATTGGGCTATCAAGTGTCCATTGAGTGCTTTTCCTCTCTCTTCCTAGAAGTTGATTTGTTTGACTCATAATGCGGACGTTTATCAAATTTCAGTGAGCAATTTATAGTAGAGACACATTCTCATTTTGAAAAATCTTGACTTGAAAAGAGTTCCTGTTTTAAATCGAGGGGTTAGAGAGGTCCTTTCTAGTAGAACAGATGGATGAACAAGTCTGCATGCGCTATACTCAGCATCAGCAAAATAGAGTACCCATAGGAGCAAGGTGAATTCTTATCGATTGCAGTCAAAGTAGTGTGCAAAATTAAGGATTTCATTTTGATGGTCAAAGCTGGTAAACTTTAGGGGACAATTCTGGGAATTTTTTTTTTTTTGAAAGTGCATTGAGACTGCACTTTCTATCATCTCCTCGAGGCTTTGATCATTATGAAGGGTCAATCTGTCAAATGTTCTCTTCCTCCCTCTTGTGATCCCTATCCCACACTATTAACCTGTCTCTCTTCTTTTCTAGTGTTCGGGTCTCTATCTGTCTTTCTATTGTAGGAGGCTTCTTGATGATGGAGTTTTCATGGCTTCTTCACAAATTATTGGTTTCTTTCAATTGATTGAAGTAGCCTGTTGGTTTCTTTGCATAATGAGTAATCTAAGTGTATAAATCTCCCTTTCGCATTATACAAATGTTCTTTTCACTTTATATGATGGAGGCTCCTTTATATGTTTTATCATCTTCATGAAGAACAGAAGGGTAGTTTTGTTTTCACATAGATTTATATGAGTGCCTTGTTTTCACATAGATTCATACCAAGTATAGAGAGACTTTTTCTATCCGAGACCAAAATTATGAGAGTCCTCAAAGGTTTCTGTATGCGCTCTGTTCTATGATCATGTGACTTCTCATCTTTAGTTCTCTGTCATTATTAAGTCTTAGTGCGTTCTGAATACCTGGCTCATTAATTTGTAGATTTTAGTGATGATAGTCAAGCCCATTTTTCACTTATAAGTGAGAATGTTGCTGGGGGAGTTTAGAGCACATCTCCTAATCATTTGACTTGCAAACATGTTAACCTGTCGAGTCTATTTTTATATGTGCATTCCAAGTAGCTTTGAAGTAGATCCTGGAACTATATTTCTAGTTAACTTGTGCGATGTTTTGTTCATCAGTCATATAAACTTCACCACTTAGCTACTTTAGGTTGGGGGTTAGGTCTGGGTGGCTATCCATGGAATGTGAGATGGAGATGAAGAATCACTTGTTTCCAGAAGAAATTGAGTTGGTTATTTGTCCCTGCGATTGTGTCTAACCTAAGGATTAACTTATCTTGGGAGTTCAAGCTACTGTTGTCTTCTTATCATGCATTTGTCTAGTTCAGAATCTGCAAAATGTTCAAAGTAGGACCACTTCTTTGATTTGTCTTATTCTTACAATCTTATTTGATAGTGATAAATCAATGAAAAATATCTCATTGATTGTCTTTTAATGATAGAGAACTTTGATTTTTTATACTTCTTTCCATGAACAACCTATTCAATGCCTTGACTTCAAGAGTAGAAGTCACTCAAGCTCATTGGTAGCTTAGTCCCAGTTTTGTGAGCACATTTTTAAGCTGTTCTTGTTAAATGTCAGTTGCTAACATTTTGTCAATATTGCTAGTCTTTTAATGGGTGAAATCATTTTTGCAATTTCACGGCTTAGTGTATGGTTTTTTGCTTTGTCCTTTTTCTTTTGCGTAATAGATGTAGTTGGTTGAGCTCTTGCTTTGTAAAGAAAGCCGGTCATCTTTCTGCAAGACAAAAATTTGCAAAGTCGTTGAATGGCCTCTGAAGTTTAGCCAGAAATGCTGTTGGTCTTTTACACACAAAGCATAGATTTCTTGGGTTTATGGCTCTGTTTCTTAGTTTATGTTCACATGTTATCTTGGTTGTGCCATGATGAAGCATGGGTTCATATTGTCACATTTTGTCTGCACCTATTATGCTTGGCTTTAAAAGTACAAAATAATGTGCTTTTGATCTTATAGGAGTGTGCAACCATGCATTTCACTTTCACTGCATCAGTCGTTGGCTGAAGACTCGTCAAGTATGTCCACTAGGTCAGACTCTAAGCCCAAGCCTCTCTTTTCATCTTTCATTTATCCACTCCTTATTGTAAAATCAATTGTTCTTGTTTGTGCTTCATGTTTACAGATAACAGTGAGTGGGAATTTCAGAAGTACGGCCACTGAATTTCTTCTAGTGCCTTTCAACTTAATGCTGCCACAGGCTTGTGCCTTGGAAGTTGGAAAAGCATTTGTTGTTCTCATTTGCTTTGTTATCTGTGAATCGAGTTAATTGAGCATTTGGTGCTGCAAACTGGTTATACCTGCTGTAAGATAATCTAGCGTGTTCATTTTGAAGTAATCCTTGCAATGCCAGATACGGACGTGCTACAGTAACATTCAAGGAGATTTGATCAAATCTCTGCTTTCTTTCTATTTCGCTCAGATTCAACGCTCTTTTAGCTCTAGGCTTATTTTATTTTAATTTTTTTTTCACTGAGATTCAGTCCTATCCCTGTGATCCTTTGGTGACGAGTCCCGGAGATGAAGTACATCTCATTATTCAGGCATTGCGCTTTGGGCCAGATCCCATATTCACCCCATTCAGATATTTCGTCCTTAAGGCTGCCGCCCTTTTGAGCCATTCAGCGGTGGGGTGTTACTCATTAATAAGATTTAGGAAAATTTTTAGTTTTGTGAAACGGGGAGTTGATCTGGTTAGGCAAATGACCCGCTTTAGCCAGTGTTTCGCGAGGGAAGCCTGAAGACAAAAGTATTGTTGATGATTGAATCAACTTCTCTTGGAAGGTTTGACCTTTAACCCTTATGTCTCGCTCTCCTCTTGTAGCGATGCATTTAGGTCGGCACTTGGGTTGAGAAGCCTTGATTCTGAGGTCAAGCCTTGATTCGGCGATACCGTCACAGGGGAGTAAATTTGAATCGTGTCCATGGTCCAAACGAGTCAACTTTTGGATTTGAAGCAAAGCGACTTGATTTTTTACTCTTCAATCTGGTCACTCTTGGATGAATTTTGGGGAAACTTTAGTCAATATCAGGTTTCCTTTGATTAAGTTTAAAGTGATTGTTGATATTGGGAGCCAAATAAATGGCTACGAACGGACGAATTGTTGGGCCGATTGGGCCGAGCTATGTCTATTGCGACTAACTGGACCACGAGAAACGAAGTCTCAGTACTTGCTTCTTGGCAAAAGGACATCCATTTTTCAGGCTCTTCGCTTACATCGCTTCGTTCTGACCTGGACTCGATAGCTCTTTTTGACATTGACTCATCCGAGAGAGAGAGAGAAGCTAAGTACTACCTGACGAAAACGTGGGGGAAAACAAAGATAAAAGAGTGAAAAATAAAAGCGTCGTCGCCTGAGAGATTCGAACTCTCGCGGGGAAACCCCATGTACTTAGCAGGCACACGCCTTAACCACTCGGCCAAAGCGACTCTGCTTGTCACTGCTATATTTCATTTATTATTTAACAATAAATATAAACCTTATTTACAACCCCGTACAGGATAACGCAAATTGCGCTTCCGATATTTCCCCTCAAGAACCAAGAAACGAGGGCACTTTTGCATGTAAATAATGTTGCATGGATATTAGGAATGTGAAAAAAATCAAAAACCATATGAACCACACAAAATTAGATTGAATTGACTATTTTAAGTATTTTTTTATTGGAATCGATCCGATTCTAAGTGTAAAACAATAATCCTGAATCACTTGGACTGAATCAGTACATAAATTTGAGCTCTTTCACGCCTTTTAGTAAAAGAAATCCTAACCCTCTCAATCAGTTCTTTTGCTCGTCGGTCCTTAGACTCCTCACCTCAATCCTCCACCTTCTCACGCACGATTGCTCTCAAGAAAGAAAGAAATCCCAGCTGTGTAAACTCTCTCACCTCTTGGTTTGTCGATCGCCTTGCCTCTTAGCGAGTCAACTAAGCTCTCAGTTTCACCTTCGGCCTTCCATTGCGGCATCGCATTCATGGCCTTGCCTCCGGCCCTCCCTTGCAATTAGCCTCGCCTCCCTCTCGCCATCTTGCTTTACAAGTTTCACGCCACTCACAAGTCTCTTGCCTCCGTCTTGTTGCTTGATGTATGCTATGCTTGCTCGTACTTCTCGTTGTTGCTTGTCTTTGTTTGCTCGACTGAGAGTTCCTTTGAATTTCGATTTAAGATCAGTTGTCGTTGCTGCTTTGTTGCTCGTTGTTTCATGTTGTCAATCATATTGAGCATATTCCGGAAACACAAGACAAAGCTGAGGTGGATTGTATTAAAGCTAATATTTCTGTATAGAAGATGGGTTAGTGGACTTTTTCGACATAAAACACTTTTAAAAGTCACTTAATCATCTTTGTTGTGAAGTAGACCGTTTCTATGGATCTGCCTAGGAATTGGGCCACCTGAGGGTGGTTTCCAATTCCCATTTTGTGAAACCGGCCCTTAATGAGCGGTTCCTGATTTCAAGATGAGAAGTGTTTACATTTGAACCAATCACTTCTAACAAATATCATATTTGTTCATGAATTGCTCGAAATATATGGGGAAATTCCATTTTCTCAATAAACATCACCTCAAAACATTATGATATTACAGATGTAGTTATAGTGATCCCTACATTGTGATTCGGTTTGATACACAGGAGCAGCGATTAACAACTCATAGATCATTATCCATATAGTTGTATAGCAAATAAGTCGGAATTCGTAAAGATATATAATGTCAACTAATGACATGGTATGTGACGCTCATACATTAAATGCACGTCCGCACTCAACCTCATCGACATCCCCCCTCATATGCTGGCATCTTCCCATACAAGACACGATCAATAATCAAATTCGAGCTCAGATTGCCTAACTTGAGATCGAAGAGCGTCCTCCTTTCGGTAGCCTACGAACGTACACGCGTGTTAATCGAATCATTGCTGTATGAAGTTACATCCACGGACGATGGAGATTGCTATTCCTAACTATTGAACCAAGAAATTCCGATTGTTAATCCATCAATCTCAGTGACCATGTTCACCAAGATGTCTACGCTACAATTATAGTATGACACCATCCATTGAGACAAAAGCATAGATGGGGCCGGGCAAAGCTTCTCTGCGATTTTCGGCCTGACCAGCCCAGCAAATGCCCTTCCATCAACCACCTCGACGTCGGAATACCGGCGCATGTCACATGCATGGAAGAGAAGTTAAGTGGCCTTCGTGATTACAGAATGTGAATAGAAGAACCTTATAACCAAAACGTGCCACACATGCATGCACCACAAATAGTAATTACCTGATAATGCGTTACATAGAAAGATGGCCACAAGATAATAACATGTTACATGCTACTTCCACGGAGGGGCAAAGATCAGTTCAATTCAAACTGAGATTGAGAACCTGAACAGCCTGTATGGCCCTTGTTCATTGCACCAGAAAGCTAAAACAGAAGTTAATCCGTATTTAGAATTTAGATTCACTTGCTCTAAATATACCAGATTCATTCCTGCACGGATCTGGACTAGATTTAGGAAACGCAAAATACAGAGGCCGGAGAACCAACCGATACAGACTAACAATAGCAACGCAAGAAGAATCTTCGACTATAAAGATCAGAATTTACAAGGTTGTGAGGAATCAATCCTCTTTCGGGTTTCCAAGCAACGGGAGGTCATCCAGCCATGGCTTCATCCGCTGCTTGGTTGCCGTTCTTAGCTCTTTCTCTTCTTGCCTTCCCTTGCGCAATGGCCAAGAAGACCTACATTGTTCAAATGACAGACCAAAGCGTCCCCGGGACATTCAACACCAGCCAGGATTGGTACAGCGCCAACCTCCAGTCTCTCGACTCTGGTGCCGCCGATATACTCTACGTCTACAGCGAGGCCTTCCATGGCTACGCTGCGTCCCTCGAGCCACATCAAGCAGAGGCCCTCCGGTCATCGGACGCGGTGCTCGGGGTCTATGAGGACGTCATGTACCATCTCCACACAACCCGGACGCCAAGCTTCTTGAAAGTGGAAGATGAATTCGGGCTGTGGCCCGGCACGGGGAATCCTGTCAAGCCGGCTGATGAACCATTTCCTGAAGTAATCATCGGTCTTCTTGATACAGGGGTTTTTCCCGAGTCGAAGAGCTTTGACGACTTGGGGTTCCCGGAGGTTCCGACCCGGTGGAAGGGAACATGCGTGAAGGGACCAGATTTCGATCCTTCGCTGTGCAACAAGAAGCTCATCGGCGCTTATTTTTTCGCCAAAGGCTATATCGAGGCTTTAGGTAACCTTGTGAACCGAAGGACCTTAAAAGAAATCGTAGGCAGAAATGCATCAAGTACTTGAGTTTATATGGATAGTAATATGGTAACGTTCATTGTGCAGAGGGTAACATGACAGAGGTACAAACCCCTCGGGACCACGATGGACACGGGACTCACACGTCGAGCACCGCCGCAGGCTCCCCAGTGGCCAATGCCAGCTTGCTCGGCAATGCAATAGGCGTCGCACGGGGCATGGCTCCCCATGCCCGGGTGGCCAGCTATAAAGTATGCTGGGAAGAAGGCTGCACAAACTCTGACATACTCGCCGCCATGGACCAGGCCATAAAGGACGGCGTCGACGTGATCTCTCTCTCCCTTGGTGGAGGTGACGGGGCATACTACGAGAACACCATTGGTGTCGGAGCGTTCACAGCAATGGAGAAGGGTATTTTCGTCTCTGCCTCCGCTGGAAACGAAGGTCCTCTGCTAGGCAGTCTCTCGAATGGAGCCCCGTGGATCATGACCGTAGGAGCGTCTACCCTGGACCGCAACTTCCCGGCCCATGCATTGCTTGGCAACAAGATGCGGTTCCCTGGAGAATCGTTGTATGGTGGACCAGGAATGGGGAACAAGCCGGTTGGCCTCGTTTACAACAAGGGAAACGAAAGCAGTTTGTGCTTGCCAGGCTCCCTTGACCTCAGGGTGGTGCGCGGGAAGGTGGTGCTCTGCGACAGAGGGATAGATTCCCGCGTCGAGAAGGGCGCGGTGGTGCGTGATGCCGGGGGAGTGGGAATGATACTGGTGAACACAGCCGAGGACGGTGAGGAGTTGCTGGCAGACTGCCACCTGATACCGACCGTTCACCTTGGTGCAAAGGCAGGGATAGTGATTAGGGAATATGCCAAGACCGATCGGAACCCCACTGCCCTGGTCATTACCAGCGCACAGGAGGTCAATGTCAGGCCGACGCCGGTGGTGGCCGCGTTCAGCTCAAGAGGACCATACTTCCAGTCCGCGCAGATCTTGAAACCTGACGTGATCGGCCCAGGTGTCAATATCCTGGCCTCTTGGCCGGCTTATGTGAGCCCCACGGAATTGCCTATTGACAAAAGGAGTGTCCAGTTCAACATCATCTCAGGTTCATTGACATTGCACACTTCTCTCGTCCTTCCTTTGCTGAGTAAACAATCAAGCACGTGGTGTGCGCACTCCGGAATCCATAATCTTTTCTAACGGCTCCATTTTCAGGCACATCCATGTCTTGCCCACACGTCAGTGGCGTCGCCGCGCTGTTCAAAGCCGCCCACCCAACCTGGAGCACAAGCGCAATCAAGTCGGCGCTCATGACCACCGCCTACGCCAACGACAACACCCGGAAGCCCATCACCGACGCAGCCGACGGAACCCCAACCTCCCCATGGGGCCTCGGAGCGGGCCACATCGACCCGAGGAAGGCCCTCTCGCCGGGCCTCGTCTACGACCTCACCGCCGACGACTACATGGCCTTCGTCTGCTCCCTCAACTACACGATCAAGCAAGTCCAGAGCATCGTGCGGCGGACGAACGTGACCTGCCCGACGAAACTCTCCGACCCGGGGCAGCTCAACTACCCGTCATTCTCGGTCCTATTCGGGCCCAACAGGAAGGTGGTCCGGTACTCGCGCGAGGTGACGAACGTGGGGGAGGCCGGGTCGGTGTACAGGGTGGCGGTGCAGGCGCCAAGCACGGTCGCGGTGAGGGTGAATCCGAGGAGGCTGGTGTTCGGGAAGGTGGGGGAGAAGCAGAGGTACACCGTGACGTTCGTGGCGCGGAACAAGACCGACCAGACCCACGGCGGGTCGATCACGTGGAAGAACCGGCAGCATCGCGTGAGGAGTCCGGTCGGGTTCTTGTGGGGAGAATCGTGAACTTTGTAGAAGGTTTTATGGGCGGGGAAGAAAAGCAGTTGTATGTAGATGCTGTAAATTGGGTTGAAACAGAGGAATGTGTACAATTGTGATGGTGATTCCACATTAGTGGAAAATGCAATTCTAGATTTCGAACTTAAGCGTGCATGCGTTGCCTCTCTCTCTCTCTCTCTCTCTCTCTCTCTCTCTCTCTATCTCTGAGGATGCAGAATGCAATTCTTGTCTTCCCAATCAGTGTCTGCATCACACAAAAGAAGATGATAACTTAAAACATAGCGCGATCATGCCTTCATGCCTCAAATTGACGGTAGCAAAAAAGAAAAATAACTTGGAAATCATACAGTCATATGAATACCATCAAATGCTATGCAGATCCATTTTACTTGAATCGGCCATTACATAGCAACATAGGGTATGGTGCAAGATGCTCGCTTTGAATCAGTGACCTTGACTTTAAGATATCAAAGTTAAGAGTGTAATAATGCAACTTTAAGATATCAAAGTTCTGTTACGCCCAAATGATCTGCTTTCAGTATTGACCGTGACATTCTTCTGTCCAGGATGTGAGGTACTGGCCGGAACAAAGAGGAAATATGCATGAAAGAATGGAAAAAGAGTGACCTTCATTCAATCGTGTGACATTCCTCATTCTTATCCTGTATGTAGCTTTCATAGCATTGTGCTGGTTAGTCGATTATGTATTGCCTTTGATGTGGAGTTAGTTTTGAGTCCTTCATCTGATGAGATATAACCAGGTCCTGAGGTCGAGTGGCAGAGGGCGACACTAACGTAATTATGCGTAAAACAAGATTACAAGATTGCCGTTTGAGCTAATTAAACCACCGGGGGGAGGGGCGGTGAGGAAGTGAATTATGCAGATGAAGTAGTCCTACTCATCCACTTAAAAATGTTCGTGGTTGATGATGTGCTTGCTCTGATCCAAGCTTCTCATGTTGGTCTATCACTACAGGCACATCCATGTCATCCCCACGCATTAGCAGCTTCACGGCTCTCCTCAAAGCTGCACACCTGAAATGGAGCCCAAGCGCGAGAAGGTCCGCGTTCATGACCACCACCTACACACACGATAATGCCGGTTCCCCTCTCCTCGATGCTGCCCCATTGGCGCACGGTGTGGGATAGGTCGACTTCCAGAAAGCCCTCTCCCTTGGCCTGGTTACGATATCTCAACAAATGACTATGTCGCCTTCCTCTGCTCATCGGACTACACCATCGATCAAGTTAGAGCTGTGGCCAAGCACCCCAACGTCATGTGCTCGCCTAAAGTCGCGGACCACAGCCAGCTCAACTATCCGTCCTTGGTCTTGTTTGGGAGCAAGAGGGTCGTGAGATACAGGCGCGAACTGACAAATGTCAGGGCTGCACAGTCAGTTTATGCGGTGACGGTGATGGGGCCATCAGCTGGGAAGGTGATGGTGAGGCCCGCGAAGTTAGCATTTGCTAATGTATGGGACAAGAGGAGGTACATGGAGACCTTCGTGTCCAAGAAAGGCACACGTCACGCATCTAGCTCGGACTTCGGCACCATTGCATGGAGCGACGCTCAACATGAAGTTCAGAGCCGGTCGCATAATGTATGGACCCAAATCGAATTAGGAGCTTAGTTGATGTTCAAGGCTGCTTTGGGCTTTGCTTCGGCACTTGCATCGGCGACAGCATTGTCGATGGGCAATGCAAAGGGTCGATTGGACGGCAGCAAACATGGTGGTGAAGTGGCAGCGACGTTGGCAAGCGGAAGGTAAGGGACGGAGAGATTTGTATTTGTGCGACTGTAAAAGCAGTGCAGCAGATCGAATTCGTAAGACATACGTGAAGAAATGAATTCTGGATGTGAGGCTCCTGGAACCATGCCTCTCCTCAAGAAGAGAAAATCAAGAGACAACAGTGTCAATTAACTGCAGCACTAACAAAGTTATTACAGTGTGAGACATGACAGACTTGGTTTTCCGGCCAGGCAAGCCCGGCAGATGCCCTTCCATTGACCACCTCTGCATCGGAATACCGGGTGCGTATTGCAGGCATGGAAGAGAAGCCATGTCGCGGTCGTAGCCGTCCTGATTACAGAATGCAAATCCAAGTCCCTTATGGGAAGAACCTGCCACCAATACATGATGCACCACACACATTGTAATTAGTACTACTCAGAATCCAGCATCAAAACTGATAATGCCACACAAAGGCCCCCATTTCTCTCATTTTATAAAAAAATTGATAAATATGAGTGTTCCATTAAAACCTGCGAAAGTGGAGTGATGCGACGTGGGTGGAATCGAAATGCAAGGAAGGATGGATGAATTAAAAAGGATGGAAGGCACTGAGAGCACCATGGGCAATATCGAAAAAGGTGCACATCACAAAGGCCGTGATCAGCGGTTAAATGTAGAGTTTGAACTTGTCACACCCCGAATCCTAGTAGGAACAGGTATATGATACGGCCGTTCTTTCACTTGAAGAATGCAGTCTCAAATTATACCCAAAAATCCACGTCCAAAAGGCCCCATTGTTAGCACTCTTGCACTATAGTTGTTAACCGAACAACCTAAAAAGGTTGGGAAAAAGAGGGTGAGTAATTACAGCTAAGTAGTATAAATCTTCTAAGCATATTAACCTCCACCTTACACATTTAAAACTCAAAAGCATGACGCATTTATGCTAAACCAAAATATAATAACTTACAAGAATAAAATGAGTTATATATTTTTTTCAACCTTACTACATTAATAGCAAATTTTCCTGTTCATCAATAATATCAAAACAAGTATTTCTAGTTTAGTTCAATGATCAAACTCGTCATTTCTCATGTCAATGTTTCTTTCCATTTTCCAAACTCATACCACATCACATCTTAGGGCTATAGAGGTGGCTCTTACGAGATCGCGTCATCGTGTAGTACTTAGTCCTTTATATATATATAATAGTATAAGAATCTAGAGGTGACTTTCACAAAATCATGTAACACTTAATTCTTAACTGACTCATATCAATAATACATGGCTCCAAAGGTGGGAGCCACGAAATTACATTATCGTGTAATACTTAATCCTTAACATATATCAATAATACAAGGCTAGCTCTCACGCAACTTAAGTCGCTATGAAGTACTTAACCCTTTACTACAAGGTCTTAAAAGTGGCTCCCACGAAGATATGTTATCGTGTAATACTCAGTCATCTACCAACTAATTTCACAATTGGCTTCACAAGCCAAAATATAACTTTTCACAAACCAATTTTCTCCCCAAAACGAATTCAGAATCCATGTCATTAATCAATAACATTTTGAAATGTCTTTCTCATTAAACGTTTCTCAAATCATCAAAGAACCCATTTCATATCTTAAATGTACGAAATAGTATGCACAATTCTTCAAGAAAGGTTTACCGAGCCATCCTACAATAATTCAAAATTACCAAATACTCCATTTAGTTTTATACAATAAATGTGTTCGCACTTCCATATATATATATGTCGAGTTACTCTTACCTCCATACATGGGTATTACAAAACCACGGAAAATATTAGTACCACTTACCTACAAATGCCCAAAAACCAAATAACGAACATTATTCGAACCGTTTATCTCGTGATCCTATCAAATAGGTAAGAAATAATATTAAAATTGAGTAACACGTTACCTCAACTACAAAATTGTTATATTATGCCTAAATATTAACAAAACGACTCATATGCATTAATAAATCGCATACTCAAAGTAATTATTTAAGCAGTTCGCAATGCGAAACTTGAGCGCAAAACTTGGTCACCTATAACTTTCTTCACCGAATCTCGTTTTAAACATACTAATAGTCAATAGAAGGCTCTTCAAACATACTTCAAGAATTCTGACTTGACCATCCCAAAATCAAGCTGAAAACTAACAAAATATGGTCTCGAATATGCTGGATGTGCACTGTTCATTTCACATGGAAAATTTTGAAATTTTGTTTCAGGCAAATTGTAAGCTTAAATCAAGATCCATAAAATCCTATGGCTCCTCAATATCCTAAACTATTATTTATAAAAACACGCAGCTCAATGACTTGAAAATCGTATTTCGCCGTTCGATTTTCCCAAAATTTTGAATTTGAGCCCCAAACTCAGAAAATACTTCGATTGGATGAACATGGGACTTGAGCACTTATTGGGTATTGCATTATGGAGTCGAGTCAACTTGGCGAGGCGTGTATGCACCAAACCCCTTTCCTCTCCTCCTCCTCCTCCTCTCTCTCTCTCTCTCTCTCTCTCTTCTTATTTAGCTGAGCCCCCCTCCTTCTGCTTTTATTTTGACTTTTCCAACCCTTTTTTTTTTTGTTTTAAAACAAAAGTGGGTTCCACCACTTAGTTAAGAAGTCAAATATTACATTATACCCTCCTTACAAGAAATTTCATCCTCGAAATTTGATCCTATCTTAATTATCAAACAAATAAGGATATTTGCATTTTGTCTCATCCTCAAGTTCCCAAGTGGCCTCTCTCTTGTTGTGATTTTGCCATTGTATCTTCACATAAGGAATAGTTCATCGCCGTAGCACTTGATCCTTCTTAACAATAATGCAAATAGGCTGCTCCCGATATGTGAAGTTTTTCTCTTAACTTCAATGGTGTAAAATCCAATATGTGATTAGGATTTGGCACATATTTCCATAACAAAGAGACATGAAACATATTATGAACACTTGATAGTCCTGATGGCAAAGCTAATTTGTAAGTGATTTCATCAATCTTCTCTAAAATCAAGAATGATCCTACGAATCTTGGACTCAACTTTTCACATGTTAAATTTCATTACATTCTTCGTGGGAGAAATTTTTAAGAATATGTGATCCCGCACACTAAATTTTAACTTGTGCCTTTTAAGATTTGTATAACTTTTCAAACGACTTTGAGCCATTTTGAGATGTTCTCGAATCAGCCTAACTTTTTCTTTTGATTGTTGTATAGCTAGGAGTTTCGACACTAAGCAATTTTCTAACAAAAGCACTTTTGGTGCCATTTTCCACATGTCAAGTGCCAAACATATTGTAATAACAACTGTCAAATCTTCTGGAATTCGAGCCTCAACCAAGGCAATTGTTGTCTTAAAGTAATCCGAGCACTTCTTGATAGAGAACTTGAAATTTTTAGGCCATCCACCAATGTATTCCCGCGTAAGAAGGAATTTCACATTAGTAAACCACACGAGTACATCGATCACTCCAATTGTCGATCTTAAAACCTCTCCAAACTAATTTAGCTGATTCTTTAAAGGGTATCCTCCTCAAGTGTGATGCTTCATGGATTTGTGAGTGCACCTTACTAATTTTCTTGTAATTATTGTTTGTGTAACCAAGCAAATTTAATTTTCATTCACAACATTTGTCCTAGTAAAACCATACACTTCATTTCCTGAATTTTGAATTCACCGGAACTACTTTAGTAGTCTTACTAATCGGCTCGCTCTCTCCGATAAACGATCCTTGATCAACCCCAAAGGTTGAGCTTATAACACTCGACACCCGCATATCGACAATATCTTTATCACCAACCCTGTACCGTCGCCTGACGCAAGTTCCTTTGCAAGCAAGTTTGATATCTTCCTTTCCACCTTGAATAATGGTTGCTTGCTTCAGTTTAAATCTCTTTCAATGCTTCTAGTGCTTTCTCTGCATTGTTCTCTTGACAAATTCCAACAATGGCATTCATATTCGAGATCAAGGAAATCACAAGGGGATCCATAGATGCAGTTGTTTGCATCTCTCATCCTTCCTCACCATCCAATCAAGCCAAAACAAAAGAAACAGTAGTAGCAACCATTAAAATCCTAACTAAGGTGTCACTAAATTGATCCAAAATCGGTTTAAAAAGATCAACACACCCTCATGCTTCTCCAACTCCTTATACCCGTAACTCTGTCGCCCTTTTTCTATTTCTTCATATGATAATCCTGACTATTCTTCAATGACACCTGGTCTTGGTTCATCCGTCAAGCTATATGAAGCTAGAGGAACATCGTTTAACAATGTCTCTTTTTCTCTCTATCTCCATCTTGTCGTTGCAATCCCCAGAATATCCATCAAATAAAAAAAAATATATATTACAACCCAATTTTTTATTTTTTTTACAAATCATAAATTTTCCTAGTAGTAATCTGCAAAATCACCACCCAAAATCAATCTAAACTCCAGGACCGCTGATTTTGTTGGCGTTCCATGATTGCTTACCATCTTTATCCTCGACAACTTCGAAACTTGTATTTAGAAGTATTGCCTACCAAAGGATGGCTAAGGGCGCGTTTGGTAGGGGTGTGCAACCGGACCGGGTAAACCCGGTTCCCGGACCGGCCCACCCGGAAAACAGGGTCGGGAACCGGTTCCCATTGAAACCAGTCCGGGAACCGGTTCCCAAAAGTCAGAACCGATTTGAACCGGTCCGGGAACCGGTTTCGAGGGATTACCCACCCGGGAACTGGATCGACCGGATCGGTTCGGGAACCGGTTTGAGAACCAGATTGTACGCCTTATTGTCGACCTTGCGGCTTCACTGGTTGCTGGTGTCGCGAGGAGCCAAGCAGCGGTGCTGGTGCAGTGGCGGCTTCACAGGGGCAAGCGCGACGGCGACGGAGCTTCGGGTGGTCAGAGGTGTCGGGTCGTCGCGGTCATAGCAGGGGCGACGAGTGGCGGTGCGAGCTCGCGGGTGAGGGGGCTCCGGCGGTGGCGCGGTGGTGCGGCCGCGGCGACGCAGGCGCAGCGGTCGGCGGCTATGGCGTGCGGAGGGAGCCCGTGAAGAAGATGAACAATACACTATTCTATTTCTTCTTTTTTCTTTTCTCCCTGCTGGCTTGTCACGTCTCCCTCACGTCCCTCTCTACGCTGCCGACGTCTCCTCTGCCTCCTAACATTGACCTTGACTTTCAAGCTTTTCCTCCCTTTTTTTTTTGTGTTTCTTTTTTCCAAGGACCGAAGAAGGCCCCCTGCCAAGTGATCCACAAAGAAAAACCCCGAGTAGAGTTGCTAAATTATCGCGATTTAATCTTGAGTGAACCACTTAGGATTTGATTAATATATACGAAATCCCCGAGGTATTCTCATGGACCGAAATTTATTTATTAATAAAATGAGGTAGAAATTTATTTAATTATAAATTTCAATATAAATTATGTTGTTTTTTCATGTATTAAAATAAAATTCGAAGTCGTATAGATGGGCGGTTGCAAAATAGGTTCCAATATAAACATGATCAACCCTGTTCCTGGACCGGAAAAACAGGATGGGTCGGGAACAAGGTCCAATGAAAATAGGATAAGGAACAGGGTCCAAAAAAGGAGAACCGGTTATAACAGGGTAGGGAATAGGGTTCAGGTCTAGACCCTACCCACCTTGGACCCGCTCACCCCTAGCGTTTGGTAACATTTCTGTTTAAAAATTATTCTAGGAAACAGAAATAGAAAACAGTGTTTATGTTCCGGGGAACAATTTTTGAACAAAAAAAACGCGTTTGGTAAACTTGTTTCGAGAATAAAAAATAAACAGAAACACGTTTGGTAAATTTGTATAATATTTTTTTATTTTTTAATATTTCTATTTTATTTTTATGTTCTTATTTATTTTTCTTTTTTCTTTTTTGGGCCGGTCGCCGGCCTCGGCCATGGCCGGCCTCGCCGACAAGAGCCGGTGGGCTTGCCCAGGCTCCCGACGAGGCCGAGCCTTGTCGTAGCTGGGCGAGGCCGAGCTTCGCCAGGGGTCGGTGATGCTCGGCCTCACCGGGGGCCGGTGACGCTTTGGCGAGGTCACCGGCCAAAGAAAAAAGAAAGAAAAAATAAGAAGAAAAGAAGAAGAAAAAAGAGAGAAGAAAATGGAAAGCGTTTCTGAATTTTGTTCTAGAAACAAGAAACAACTTTATTTTATTTTTGTTTCTGTTCCAGATGTGTTTATGGGAACAAAAAAATAATTTTGAAACAAAAAATGCAAACAAACGCTTATGTTCCTTTTTTGTTCGCAGGAACAAAAAAAAAAGTGTTTAGAAACAGAAAAAAGAATAAAAACAAACGAAGCCTAAAACTTCACATGTTTCTAATTTCCAGGTATCTTTACCCTTAACTCCCTTCATGTCAGTAGCTTTACTAATTAACCATATATTATCAACAATCATGTGGTTCATGGTCAATGTTCCAATCTTATTAGTGCATGTGCAACTAGCAGAACCACGTCTCGCAAGCTGAGAGGCGTCTCACGAGTGTCTAGTAATTCATTAGCTTCTTCATAGGCTCAGTGTCACTGCCAAAGGCAGTCCTTCTTGTACAAAATGCCTATTATAGTGACTACAATGACAAAATAATCAACAAAGTGTCAAAGCATCTGTAGAAGACTAGCTAGTGGATTCATGTTTTAATGCTTTATCCACTAAGGATCATATTGTTGCACCATGAAGGTGATCACCGCAAAACCCAAACTAGTCTTACCAGTTACTGTGGTGGCCCTGTTAGCTCTGCCTGTAGAGGTGTCTCATTATCTCCACCCTCACCCAATGTTTCCATCAACTTTCCCCACTCATTTCTTACATCAACGTCACTAGCATTTTCTCAACCCATCTTGCACTTTAGTTCCAAAAAGAAGAAAAGGCTTCTCCTCATAAACATTGATTTATTCACTCTTGCCTGACAAGCTCGACTCGTCAATTAGAAGGCTGTATCTTACTATAAAAAGAATATTTGCTAGAACTATGTCGCTAATGGATATATGAACATCATCCCCAACAATCGGGTTATAGATGGACACTTTTTCTCTTTTTACATCGCATGGTAATCTGAATAAATATTTTCTTTTTCTCCCGATCCAAATATTTGAATTTGCAAGAACTACTTATACTCACTAACGGGATAAGTACACTAATGTGCCATAAGTTGTTTATGGCGCTCACTTTGGTGCCAAAAGTTTCCATTGGATCACTTAAGTGCCAAAAAATTTGAATAATGCTCACTTTGGTGCCAACGCCGATCTGATCGGCCGGAAATCCGATATGGCATTTTTTTATTAATATTTTAGGTTGACGTGGCTTGCCGGAGAGCACAATTAGCATATAAACCACAAAAACGACATCGTTTGGCTTCTTTTCCCCAAATCGAAACCCTAAATCCCCAAATTGAAAGAGAGAGAGAGAGAGAGAGAGAGAGAGAGAGAGAGAGAGAGAGAGAGCACGTCGTCTTCTTCCTTGAAGAGCGACACCAAGGAACAACACCAGCAGCAACACCAGCAGCGCACTAGTTGCAGCACCAACAATGGCACTAGCGGCGGCGGCGGCGGCGGCGCACCAGTAGCGGCACCTTCAACCCTTCTTCTTCCTCCTCCTCCTCTGCCCTCACCTCCTATTCTTTCTACCACTTTTTGCTTGAGCAACAATCTCATTCTTTCCTTCGCTCACCTGGTCGAGCATCTACAATGGTGGTCGAGCGACGATGGCTGAGCGTTGGCGGGCGAACAACAATGGCCGAGCGGCGAGGAAGAAACCCTAACCCTAATTTCAACCCATGTACGAGCTAAACGACGTCATTTTTGCGAGGGTGTCCACGTATAAGAGCAAAACAACGTCGTTTCTCAAAGAGGATGGAAAACGACGTCATTTAAAAGTCGAGCAACTTTTTTTTAAAAATAAAAATGCCACGTAATCATTTTGGCCGGAATTTCTCACCGGTGGCACCAAAGTGATCGTTTTTTCTCCGATTTGGCACTTAAGTGATCCGGTGGAAAATTTTGGCACCAAAGTGAGCGCTGTACACAACTTATGGCACCATTAATGTACTTATCCCCTCATTAACTACTTTTATAATGACCACCAAGAAGGTTCAAACGCATTATACCATGCCCTCTACTATGGATGTGAGTTCTTTTTGTTCAGTATGAAACCTGCTTCCCTATTTTCATCAAAGAGCATTCAAGCAGGCTGCCAACATCAATGAACTATGAAGCTGCTTTCTAAAATAGAGTGCAACTCATATCTTTTTGTTGTACAAAAATTATATGTGTTCTCCAACAAACAGCTTCCTCACCACTCTAGTCGCTTGCCATGAAGAAAAACTTTAAATAACGTATCCGAGTGTTAATAGTCAATACTTAAACTTAATTACCTCAATATCCACCAAATTTCGACTTTTTTCCGTATCTTAGAAAATAAAAAGCTCCTTAAATCCATATTGTCAAAGGCTTGAAAGTTGAAGCACATAACAACCAACGCAAACTTCCGAGGAAGGAAGAATCTATATTTTCCTCTACGGATTCAGTAGAGATGCCAACAAACTCGAAATCTTCCGAATCACTATGACTCTTCTGCTCTCAAGTCGAAATCGGTGATCACTTGAACCTAAAACAAAGAATATGTTCTAGCACCTAACAAAAGATTAATGCATCATAGGCTAACGCACAACCTTACAACGTCCCATAAAATTTACACCCAAACATATTACAACATAAGCTCTGATACTAAAAGATGTCACACCTTGAATTTTAGTAGGAATGGGTATGACACGATTGTCCTTTCACCCAAAGGATGTAGGCTCAAACTATACCCAAAAATCCACCCCCAAAAGGCCCCATCGTTAGCACTCTCACACTATCATTGTTAACCGAAGAACTTGAAAAGATTGGAAAAGAGAATGGTGAGTAATCACAAGTCACTGAGTAGATTGAGTAACCACAAGTTACTGAGTAGTATAAATCTTCTAAGCATATCAACTTCCACCTTACATAAATACAACTCAAAGGCATGACTCATTTATGCTAAACCAAAATATAATAACTTACAAGAATAAAATGAGTTATATATTTTTTTAACCTTGCTACATTAATAGTATAATTTTCCATTCATCCGTAATATCAAAGCAAGTATTGCTAGTTTAGTTCAATAATCAAACTCATCATATCTCATGTCAATATTTCATTCCATTTTTCCAAACTCATACCACATCACATCTCAAGGCCTTAGAGATGACTTTCATGAGATCGCATTATCGTGTAGCACTTAGCCCTTGATCCATACATAATCAATAGTACAAGGTTTTGGAGGTGGCTCTCACAAAAATACGTTATCGTGTAGCACCTAGTCCTCGACTATAAAGCTTTAGAGGTGACTCCCACAAAATTACATTATCATGTAACACTTAACCCGCAACCAACACATATCAATAATACAAGGCTCTAGAGGTGGCTTCTACGAAATTACATTATTGTGTAGTACTTAATCATTGACAATGTATATCAATAGTACAAGACTATCAATAGTACAAGACTTTAGAGGTGGCTTCTATGCAATTTGAGTCGTTGTGTAGCACCTAACCCTTGACTATAAGGCCCTAAAGTTGGCTCTGATGAATATACGTTATTGTGTAGCACTTAGTCTTTTACCAATTCGTTTCACCATTGGATTCACAAACCGAAACATAGCTTTTCACAAATCAATTCTCTCCTCAAAATCAATTCAGAATCCATATAATAAATTAATAACATTTTGAAATGTCTTTCTCATTAAATGTTTTCTCAAATCATAAAGATCCTTTTTACATAACCCTTTAAGAAAGGTTTATCGAACCATCCTACAATAATTCAAAAGTACCGAATGTGACATCCTGAAATTCGACCCCGTTTCGATAAAGTGAAATGGGCATTTCGTCGGCTTGCCTATGGCCTTTTCTCAGATCATCACGAGTTAACTAACTTATTGGGTGAAGCCGTTATCAATTCTTGAAGACCAAAATAAAATAGAAAAGAAAAGGAAAAGAAAAAGGAAAATTTGCATAAAAGAATTATGTATTTCCCTTTTCTTTTTCCTCTCTCCCTCTCTTTTCTTTTCTTTCTTTTCTCTCTTTTCTTTCTCTCTCCTCTCTCCTCTCCCCTCCCCCTCGTGCGAATTCCCCACCGCCCATTCTCTCTCTCTCTTTCTTTTTCCCCTTTGACCAGTCAATGTTTATCTCCCCTCCTCTCTCTCATCTCTCTCCCTCGACATTTCCTTCCCCATTCCGTTCGAGCGAACCAGAAGCGGAGGAAGACCAAAAGTTGCAGCTTCGTCGCCGTGACCGCCGCCCGCTCGCCGCTCGTCCCGCCGCCGCATCACCGCCCGCGCCGCGCCCGCGTGCTCGTTGCCGTTCCGCCGTCCGCGCACGCCCAGGTCGCGCGAACCAGCCACTGTTCGCCCCTGTTCCGGCACCCCCACCCTCCGGCTACCGGGCCACCGCCCAGCCTAGCCCATGCCGGACCTCCCCCTCGTCTCCTCAAAATCGTTCCCGGTGTCGCCGTCGTCGGATTGATCCGATTTGCGCGCGATTTGGTGAGTAATCTCACTAATCCAGGATTAGTTGGCTAATTATGCTTAAGGTTGGTTTAGATTTAATTAATTATGTTTAGGTTGTTAGATTAGAATAAATTAGCAATTATTAGTCAATTGTGATGTGATTTAAATAAATTGATTGTGCAATTAACTAGTAGACGTGGTCTACTATTTATTGGAAGCATCTCGGAATTTTTCGACGCCTAATCGGGCTTCAATTTGACGATTCGGGCCTAAGTGGGATTTTTGGCATTTAAATATTATTTTTCGAAATTAAATTAAATAATTATTTATTTTCTGAAAATTCAACTGAAATGGTCTGGAACCAGAAAATCAATTCAGAATCCATATAATAAATTAATAACATTTTGAAATGTCTTTCTCATTAAATGTTTCTCAAATCATCAAAAAACCCGTTTTATATCTTAAATGTACAAAATAGTATGCATAACCCTTTAAGAAAGGTTTATCGAACCATCCTACAATAATTCAAAAGTATCAAACACTCCCTTTAGTTTTATACAAAAAATGTATTCTCATTTCCATATATATGTAGATGTGGAGTTACTCCTACCTCCATACATGGGTATTACAAAATCAAAGAAGATATTAATACCACTTACTTGCGGATACTCCAAAACCGAATAACAAATGTTATTCGAACCGTTTATCTCGTGATCCTATCAAATAAGCAAGAAACAATGTTGAAATTGAATAACACATTACCTTAACTACGAAATGGCTATACTATGCCTAAATGTTAACAAAATTGACACCTATGCACTGATAAATCGTATATTCAAAGCAATTATTGAAATCGTTTGCAATGCAGAGCTTCAGCGCAAAACTTGGTCACGCTATGACTTTCTCCACCAATTACCGTTCTAAACATACTTATCGTTAATAGAAAGCCGTTTGAACATACTACAAGAATGCCAACTTGACCATCCCAAAATCAAGCCGAAAACCGACAAAACGTAGGTCCAAATATGTTGGACACGCACTGTTCATAGCATGCGGGAACTTTCAAAATTTTATTTTGGGCAAACTATAAGCTCAAATCAAAATTCATAAAATTCTACAGCTTTATAACATCATAAACTATCATTTTTATAAAAATATGCGGCTCAACTACTCAAAAATCGGACTTCGCCATCCGATTTTCCCAAAATTTTTGAATTTGAGCCCTAAACCCGGAAAATATTTCGATTGGATAAATGAAGGGTTTGAGCACTTACTAGGCATTGCGTTGCATAGTCAAGTTGGCTTGGCGAGGTGTCCATGGTGTGTACGAACCCAAGCCCTTTCCTCTTCTTCTACTTCTTTCTTTTCCTTTCTCTTTTGCTCTCTCTCTTTTGGTTGAGGGAACTCTCAGCTTCTTATTTAGCCAAGCCCCCCTCCTTCTACTTTTATTTTGACTTTTCCAACCCTTTTTTTCTTTTTTCTTTTGTTTTAAAATCAAAGTAGGTCCCACCACTTACTTGAAAAGTCAAATATTACAGAACTCTTATATTGCTTTCCACCATCGTATGTTTGATAGAGATTAAGGGCGCATTTGGTAATAATTTTATTCCCAAGAGTAGATTATGATCAGAAATGATTCTTTTTTATTTTGTTTCCAAGAACAGATTCTAAGTATTTTAAGCTATTTGATAACTGTCCAAAATTTTTTATTCTGGAATAGAATTATGTTTAGTACCGTACTCATTGATTATGTTTCAAATTAATTTATTTTAATTTTTATAATTTTTTTTCTCCTATTCTTCTTCTTCTTCTTCAAGCTGGTCGCCGGACCGACGATTAACCAAACGAGGGTCGGTGACCTCATCGGAGCGTCGCTGGCCCTCGTTGGTTGAGCCTCGCCGGTGGCAAGGCCGGCCTCACCATTTTATCTCCCAGTTGCCCCAATGTGGGCTGATTCTTGATAGGGGTAATTTGAAAAGAATATCCATAAGTGTATGGGCTCAAAAGGGTTAAGCAATGGATCACATGTAGTGTTCGGGATAGAGAAATGAATTGTCTCTCATCGTTTCGGTTGTCGTACCTTTTGCGAGAGAACTATTTACCTCATGTATATGAACATTCTCATACTTATCTCACAAGTGTATGAGTAGGGGATTGTGTATAGGATAATGTTTGCCTTTCATCATTCTGACTCATCTCATTTAGTATGCTCAATCAATTCCACATCATTCATTAAATTAGTCCATCTTGATGTTCTTTAGTGGAATTGGTGGATAAAACATGTAAGAGTCATCATGCAAAATCTCCTTCCTTTTTAAAAGAACTCAACAGCTTTAGGCATGAAAAATTGTCAACTTCAAAATAGACAATTTTCCACACTGCAAAATGGTTTTAAGTATTCATTCAAGGATTCCTCTACAATGGGATTACCTCAGCAGTTGATGTCTTTGGATTGTCCCTATCATTCAAGACTGAAAATCTACTTTTGCCCTTGCATAAGAGAATGTGCATGAATATGATACTATGCAACATCAAAGTAAAAGGAGATGGAATATCCATTTTTGGTTTGGGTCGAGATTTTATCTTAGTCGGGTCACTACCATGCCCTTGATCTGTTACATTAACTCTTTAGAAATGTATCCTTGATAGTTGGGCCAATTGCAACTTGGTGTGCCTTTTTCAGATGCCTTCTCATCAGATCGAAAAAGTAATGCTCTGAAGCATGAAGTAAATGAGTCAGAAAATTAAACAGAGCTAACCTAATGCATGCTTTTAGAAATGGCTTCAAAAATGATTTTTTTATTCTTTTTTTTTTTTTGGATTTTTTGGATGAAGAAGCATGAAGAAGCCCAGTCCTCAGAATTCTCATTGGATGATATTTTTTTCATTATTGGATATCGTCACCGGGCTGGTTTGGTATACCCTATCACGTTCTCAAAACAAAACTTGTAATTTTATTGATATTCATCAATCGAATTATATTTATTAAATGGTGAATGCAATGCTCAATCCCTAAACGGAAAGCGAAAAAGAAGAAATTGAAAACATTTCCTAGGAAGCAATAAAAATTCCCATGCATGGGAATGTGTGAAAGCAATCAATGTGTCACTCTCGAGGGCTAGGGCCCATTTCTTTTGATGGTCCTTTGTCAACGGGGCCTATAAGGAGGTCATCGAATATGCTCGTGATTCCTTCTAGTGCATCATCAGGGTTCTTTGTCTTTGGAGGTGCCGGATTGTCCATGCCACCCCATCCATCTAGGATAATATCATAAGGATCAATGTAAAAGCTGGGAGGAACCAAATACTTCACATAGTAGTCGAATTTGCCACTTGGCTATCCCAATGTGTCTATCACTTCTTCTTCAGCTTGCATCACTCTCAGAGGGTCATTGTTTAGCAAATGTTGGGGGGTAACGAGTTTTGCCTCCCTCGCTCTTGCTCAAGTGGCGAGTTTTGTCTTTCTTGTCTCTATCCTCCAAAGTTTTCTCCATCTCTTCCATGGTGTCCTAATCCATCAGAATAGGACCTCTGAGGGGCTTCAATGGGGTTTCGAATGCTTTGACCCCTTCTTCCAAGATCATATGGCATCATCTTGAAACCTCAAAAGTAGAAATGAACGGTACGACGGTTTTCCCTAAGGGAATAAAACACTATCATGGACCGATGAAATTGCAATAAGGTATGTAAATTGCAAAGTGAGAGTTTAGATAGCTTACCTTCATCGAGAAGGGATGACAATCATATAGACACACACATGAAATGTGAAACTCGATTTCTATTTAGATGGCTTAACAAAGTGGAGCCAATAAGATAATCTGATCGTTGCAGTCTCGCATTAACGTGTCAGGTCCTCCTAACTCCGGCTCAGTCGAATGGAATGTCCAATAGTCACGCAGTCTTGTGGATATGGACAAACACATTCGACACCATAAAAAACTTATGGGGAAGAGAAAGTCAACATCTACATAGCAGTCTCGCTTTGAGGAAGTATCATTCTCAACACCTTCCTAAAAATTCTCTCGCTTCGGAGGAAGTATCATTCTCAACACCATCCTAAAAATCATATCGCAGCTCAGGTCCGGCGGCAAATTGTGTGTGTAATAGTGTAATGCTAAAAGCAGTAAAACATACACGACAATTTAAATGCAAACAACACTTCTAATCAGAGAAAAATAAATCCATCATCCCGCACCTTCCTACAATATAAGGATTAGCAAAGACTACTCCCCTAGAATATTTAACACCTTAAAAATGTTAGGGATATACTTGGTATCATTGCCGCCAAACAAAAATATCTTTAAAAGAAAAAGGAAAATCGATCTAAGTTCACTAAGTGTTTTAACACAAGTCTCCAGTGAAGTAGTCAAGCTGTCGTGACCTAAATTTCGGGTGCACCACTTAAAACCAGGTTAATGGACTACTAAGTCTTTTTGCTTAGCTCGGGCTCTCCTAAGCCCATATCAATTTGCGACTTAAAGTTCAAATATTTAATATGCAAAAGATTATTAACTAGGAGTCGCAACTAATTGGTTTATGGTAAGTCTATTAGACACCTAAGTAAAATAATGAGAGAATTATTTTACTCCTATGAACCATAGACTATGGGTACGGGAACTTGGTTATACTAGATTTCTCTAATGCCATTTCGGTACCATTTCTTTTTATTTTTTTTTAAATGTTTTTGCAGGCAGCTTGGATTTATTTTAACCTAAATTACTATCATGTCAAAAGGTGATCACATGGGTGCTCAACCATTATTAAACTTTCAATAAATAAAAATAAATTGCATCACACAAAGCAATCAATCATTTTTTTGTGGGTTTTCTTGAAATTAGAAATTATTTATAAAACATGCATTTTAACTACTTAACCTGATTTTCCTAATAAACAAATTCTTTTTAAATGATCCTATTATGCAAATTACTTAACATGCACCTAATATTTTTGTATTTTTTTTATTGAAATTTGGAATTAATAAAAACCCTAATTAAACTATCTAAAATGAATAAATTTCTAATTTATTTTAGGGATTAATTTAACTTAAACCCTATCCTATCTTAGAAAAAAAATTTAAATGAAATTATTAAAATGTGCAAACATTATTTAAAAATTTTGTCTATACAAAAATTAATTCTAATTTATTACAAAAATTATCTATCCAAAAATGCAATCCTAATTTACTAAACTACATGCTCTAATGCAAGATTTTGATTTTTTTAAATTTTTTAAATTTTTTAATGTTTTTCCAAGGCAAGCAATTATTAAGTAAAAATTATATCTAAACTAATCAAGATATTCATCAAGTAAATGATTAAAATAATCGAAAAAATAATCCGTTGTCTCACGAGTTAAATTAACAATTATTTTAACCCTAGACATCACAACATATGAGAAAATTCAAAATAATTAAAAATATGATTCGAGATCTTACGGATCACATTAATAATTATAATGATTTAACAATTAAAATACTATCAAAATGCCCTAAAAATTAATACAATTAAAAAAATGATCCGGCATCTTACGAATCAAATTAATAATTACAATAATTTTGGGCAAGACCTTAAAGATAATGCCTAAACTATTCAAATAATTAAAATTTACAAGCAATAATAACAAAACTTAAGAAAATAAATAAATAAAATAAAATGAAAACAAAAAAAACTAAACTACCTAAGACCCGGACTCAACACCACAGTAAAAGGCGCGTTGCATTGACGAGTGGGCGGACCAGCAACGTCAATGGGCGAGCAGGTCGCGGGCGAAGGCGGCGCGGGCTGAGGTGCGAGACGGCGGAGCTGCAGACGTTGGCTGGGCGGCGCTCGGGTGGAGGGTAGCGCAACCTGAAGGATTTTGATGAACAGAACAATGAATGGAAGCGAGAGGAAGAGACGATACAGAGAGTAAAGTCGTATATCATTCAAATGAGTGCTCTGTTTACAATGAGAAAAATGCTTCACACTTCTTGCTCTTCTCTTATCAGCTTTTATATCTGCTGAAGAGCTTCAACTGAATGAAACTAACTAGCTTAACAGCACTAACGAACTAACTGAAGTAAAGAACAGAGTTTGACTTTACAAATTGAAAATTGAAAACTGATTTCTCAAAGGTAAATCGATTTTACGAATTATGTAATCTCTGTTGTTAACTTCTTTGTTTTTATCAGCTTTCTTATTGCTGCTATTGAACTCACTTTCACCTTCTTTCTTTCCTCTGTTCTTGAAGTCTTCTTTATTCTTTCCTCTGTTTCTATCAGTACCCATATCTTGTGTTATACTCTTAACATCCCCCCTCAAATTGGTAAGAGGTAGTATACCAATACCCAATTTGATTCGTAGAATAGAATGTGTGAGCCGTGTTAAGGCTTTAGTGAAAATGTCAGCAAGTTGACATTTGCTCGGAACATATTGAACTCGAAGAGAACCAGAAGAAACTTTCTCACGAACAAAGTGAAAGTCGACTTCAATATGTTTGGTGCAAGCATGGAGAACAGGATTTGCTGTGAGTGAGATAGCAGACTGATTGTCACAGAAGAGAAGAGTTGGAGAATGCAAAGGTTGGCCAATATCACGGAGAACAAAACTAATCCAAGTTAGATCAGCTGTAGCCGAGGCAAGTGCTCTGTATTCGGCTTCAGTGGAGGAGCGAGAGACAGTAGATTGTTTCTTAGCTGCCCATGAAATGAGATTTGATCCAAGAAAGGTACAGTAACCAGTTGTTGATCGTCTAGTCTCAACACAGCCAGCCCAGTCTGCATCGGAGAAGCCATATAAATGCATAGAGCTGTGAGAACGAATGAAGAGGCCAAGATGAATTGTGCCTTTAACATACCGAAGGACCCTTTTTAACCGATGAAGATCACCTACAGTAGGCTATTGCATTTTCTGGCATAATAGATTTGTGGCAAAAGCAAGATCAGGATGTGTTATAGTCAAATATTGTAATCCACCAACTAAACTTCGATATTCAACTGGATTGGAGAGAAGGGTGTGATCAGTTTTAAGGATAACTGGTTGTAGGGACAACGGGGTGGAGATTGGTTTACAGTCGACCATGTGTGCTCGTTTGAGTAAGTCAAGAGCATATTTAGTTTGACACAAAAACAATTCCGTAGTGGTACGTTTTGCTTCAACTCCTAAGAAGTAGTGAAGATGGCCAAGGTCTTTCATATGAAATTGAAGGCTGAGAGAATGAATCAGAGTATTTAGTAATGTTTCGAGCTGCCAGTCAAGATAATGTCGTCCACATATAATAGCAGCAGGACTATTTCTTGGCCATTTCTCAATATAAAAAGAGATGGATCTGTGGTACTACAGAAAAAGCCAACTTCAAGGAGGAAATTGCTGAACTTATTGAACCAGGCACGCGGTGCTTGGCGAAGCCCATAAAAGGACTTCTTAAGAAGACAGACATGCTGGGATTTGTGTGGATGGACAAAGCCAGGAGGCTGCTCCATATATACTGTTTCATTCAAGTTGCCATGAAGAAATGCATTTTTCACATTGAATTGATGGATCGACCAATTCTGTACTATTGCAACTGAGAGCACAATGCGGATAGTGGCATGCTTGACAACAGGGCTAAATGTTTCTGTAAAATCCACTCCTTCTTCCTGATGAAAGCCTTTGGCTACTAACCGAGCCTTTAGACGATCAAGATTGCCATCCGGTGCAAGTTTTGTCTTGTATACCCACTTGCAGCCAATAACATTCATCTGACTAGTGCGAGGAACTAATATCCAAGTCTGATTTTCATCTAATGCATTCATTTCATCTTTCATGGCTCTATACCAGCCTTGATCTGCTAGAGCAGATTTAAGTGAGCGTGGCTCAGGAGGCACTTGATACTCAGCTAAGCAGGCATATCGAGGATTGATCTTTACAATGCCAAATTTGGATCTAGTTTGCATAGGATGAGTAGATGATATGTGTGATGAGATAATTGGAGAAGAAGAAGTTCGAGCAATAGCAGGATCACTTGGTGATTCAGTGGTGGAGATAGGAGCTCCTGATTCTGCAGAATTGGTTTGAGACAAAGAAGAGGTTGAGGATGTTGAATTTAAAGAATCAGCAGATGTTATGGGCAATGGAGATGAATGAGAGGATGAAGACAAGGTTGAAGGTGATTCTGAACTAGGAGAGTCCTGTAAATGAGCTGCAGTGATGATATTGTTGTTCTGTAAATGGCTTGTATGTTCAGATAATTTGGATTGTTTGCCTTCTTCATTTGGAGAGTTGAAGAATTGAGCTTCCTTTGTCCACAATTGATATAGTTTTGTATGATGAGGATAGTCTGTTGTCAGTTTTTGAGTAAATGGAAAGAAACTTTCATCAAATACAACATGACGACTGATGTATATATGACCAGTGGTGGGAATAAGGCACCGATATCCCTTATGGCGATCACTGTAACCTAAGAATACACAAGTAAGAGATCTTGGATCAAACTTGTTTTGTGCTTAGGGTCTGAGACATGGATAGCATGCACACCCAAAGATCCTGAGATGATCATAACTTGGTTGTTGCTGATATAGCATAGTGTAGGGCGACTTCATTTGTAACTTTGGAGTGGGAAGTAGATTAACAATGTAGTTTGCCATTATAAATGCATCAACCCAAAACTTTAAAGGAAGTCTTGCATGATAAAGCATAGCCAGACCAATCTCAACAATGTGTCGATGTTTTCTTTCAGATATGCCATTATGTTCAGGTGTGTAAGGACAGGACAGACGTTGTTGAATTCCACAATAGTGTAGATGAGACTTGAATTTGTGGCTAATGAATTCTCCTCCACCATCACATTGGAAGACCTTGATTCTACAATCAAACTGATTTTCTAATAGCTTCTGAAACATGAGAAAGACATTATAGAAATCTGACTTCAGTTTCCGCGGATAAAGCCAGCTAAATCGAGAGAAGTTGTCCACAAAAATCACATAATACTTGAACTGAAATGAATTAACTGGAGAAGGTCCCCAGATGTCACAATGAATCTGTTCTAAGGGTCTAGAAGCTACAGAGTCTGATAATGGGAAGGACAAAGCAGTGCTCTTAGCTATTTTACAACTCTTGCATATAAACTGTAGCTTTGTATTGCAGTGAATTAACTGCTGATTCTTCATGTACTCCAGGACTTTCAAGTTCGTGTGGGCTACACGTTGGTGCCACACATCTTCTCCAACTGTTATGTGTTTTTGAGTGAAAAGGACTTCTGTAACACGAGGGTCCACTCAGTAGAGTCCATTAACTTTCCTTCCGAGCATCTTGATTCTGTTGGATGAGTGGTCCTTTACATATACACCGATTTTGTCAAAGACAAACGAGCAAGGATAGTCATCAGTTAGTTTCAAGACTGACATAAGATTTTTCTTAATTTTTGGAACAATTAACACATCATTCAAAGGTAAAGTATCCACTGTAGTAGGTAGTAAGGCATCACCAATATGTGTAATAGGTAAACATAAGCCATTACCAATCATAACTGTATCATTACCAATGTGTTTAGAGGAATTATGAAGAATACCAGCATTAGCAGTGATGTGAGTTGTTGCGCCAGTGTCTGGATACCATTCACTGCCACTTGGTTCTTCAAGATGCATTGCTGCTAGTGCTGTTGGTATTTCCTCAGCTTGATAAGAGTTGTCGAATCTATACCAACAGTGAAGAGCATCATGTCCAGGACGTTTGCAGATCTGACACTCTAATCGAGTGTTTTCTGTCACTTTATTTTCTTGCAGATTTTTGTGAAGGGTTAGATTTGATGAGTTAGAGGGATATGTCTTGATATCTGGATTTCTTTGTGTGGAACCAACATACGGTCTAAAACCTTGACCAGAACCAATGTCAGAGATAGTGTTGAATTGCTTGAACTGTTGTTCCCCTTGATCATAACTCGGATTATTCTGTCTGTAGCTTATATTTCTACCAGAATATCCATAGTTGCGATATCGATTATTAAATGGACATCCTCTTCCATAACTTCTGCCTCCACGAACATATCCTCTTGGTCCTCCAAAGCTGACAGTTTGTTGTGCTGGTTCTCATCAAAAACTTCTCTTTGTAGAAGTTCGCTTTCCTTTGGCCATAATAGGCTAGATTAGGATTGAACTGATTTGACGAGTAGTTCTGTAATCTTGCTTCAAATCTTTCCAAGTGTGATATCACCTCATCATATTCTGGTTGTGGTTTTAAGCAATATATTGTGGTCTTAAAACTTTCATACTCAGATCCTAAACCTTCCAGAACTCCAAACAATTATGTTATTTCATCAACAGGTTTCCCTATGGCCTTGAGTTGATCACAGATTGACTTGTATTCCCTAAGATATATAGCCAAAGCTCGATCACGTTTCTGACATCCTTGCAACTTCCCTCTTAACTCAAATTCTCTGGCCACAGACTTTTGTGTGAATCGGTTAAGTAGTGTCTGCCAAACTTCAAACGCAGTATCTAAACCAATTATTAGACTAAGTATGTTCTCTGAGACAGCACCACTAATCCACGACGACACAAGTTGATCTGTCTTAATCCAATCATTGTAATCAGGGTTTATAACTTCAGTACCATGTTCTTCTCCTTCAATTCGCAATGATTTGGCAGGTGGTGGACTTTCTCCACTAACAAAACTGAACAAATCTTGACTTCTTAAAAACCTATGAAACTGAGCTTGCCAAAGAAGAAAATTATCTTCGACTAATTTGATGGTAACAAAGTTTGAAATGTTAACATGAATAGGGAATGGATACTTTTGCACCCTTGCTGCCATTCTCACACTCAGATTCTAGAGGATTCTTTATTACTGAAACCAATCCCCTACTGATTTTGCAAAACAGAGAACAGAGTTGTGATTCTATTACTGATGATGATGAGAACTTGATTTAGGAGAAGAAACAACTCACAGTTCTTGTTTAGTATTGAAAGTCGATTCGCAGATCCTCAAATGAAGAGTACATACCACCATCAACAACAGAAGACAGCAATAGAAGAAGCTTCAATCTGCTGTAGATTCATCATCTTTTCATTGAGAAGAAGGTTGATTCATACTCTCAGGAAAACTGCTCTGATACCATGAAGGATTTTGATGAACAGAACAATGAATGGAAGCGAGAGGAAGAGACGATACAGAGAGTAAAGTCGTATATCATTCAAATGAGTGCTCTGTTTACAATGAGAAAAATGCTTCACACTTCTTGCTCTTCTCTTATCAGCTTTTATATCTGCTGAAGAGCTTCAACTGAATGAAACTAACTAGCTTAACAGCACTAACGAACTAACTGAAGTAAAGAACAGAGTTTGACTTACAAATTGAAAATTGAAAACTGATTTCTCAAAGGTAAATCGATTTTACGAATTATGTAATCTCTGTTGTTAACTTCTTTGTTTTCATCAGCTTTCTTATTGTTGCTATTGAACTCACTTTCACCTTCTTTCTTTCCTCTGTTCTTGAAGTCTTCTTTCTTCTTTCCTCTGTTTCTATCAGTACCCATATCTTGTGTTATACTCTTAACACAACCGAGGGCTGTTGGGCGTCGGAGGGCAGCGCGGCGACCTCCAAGGGGAACAGAGAACATAAGCAGCGGCAGAGTAGTCGAGCGCGGGCTGCAGGGAGGTGCTCACGCTGCCACCAGCGGCGACGAACAGCAAAGGAGGCGTTGACGACTGACGACCAGAGAAGAGCGGCGCTCGGGCAGCAGGCGGAGAGGGCGTCGAGCGCTGGCGCAGGCGCGGGTGAGGCGCGGCGACGGTGTTGCTGGTGACTGCCGTGAGGCGACGTAGGGCAGCAGAGACGGCAACGTCGGGTTGCTGTGGCGTTGGCGAGGAACAGGTCAGCGAGCAGTCACTGGTTCAGCCAAAGGCGCGGATCGACGGGTTGCAGGAGAGGTGGATGGTGGCACGGCGTCAGGTGAGCAGAGGCAGGGGCGTCGGTGCTAGGGCAGAGGGCTCGGTGACGCGGGCTGCTGGCGTTGGGCGCGCAAGCAGAGGCTAGCAAGCGCGACGGGAGGGGCTCTGGCGCGGTGGCGAGCAGCGCCGAAAGGAGGTGCAATGGCGAGGTCGTCGGAGCTTGGGATTACAGCGGAGGTGGTGTGGTGCGGAAGCAGCGCGGGCGTCAGGGGTGACGAGCGGCGACGGCAGGGACGCTCAGGCGGAGGGCAGCGGTGTCGGATGGCAAAGTCTCGACGGCTGGCGTTGGTGTGGCAATGACGCGGCCTCCGGCGGGCAAAGGGCGGAGGGAGGGCAGGCGGAGGGCACGATCGCTGGAGAAGAAGAACATGATTCTTTTTTTTTTTTCTCCTCACTTCTGCTGGCCCACGTCTCTCCATTTTGAGAACTCCTCCATTTCTATTTCTCACTGTACCTTGCTGACTTCTTCTTCTTTTCTTTGCAGCATGTCAGAAGAAAGAAAGAAAAGACTAATTTTGGCTCCTTTTACTTTGAATGAACGAGAGTGATTTCTTCTTCTTCTTATTCTTTCACGCTTTTTCTTCCTTTTTTCAAATTCTCTCACGGTCGCCTCTCTCTCGTGAATTCTCTTCCCCTTGCACGAATTTTTTTTCTCTCGATTTTTCTGAATTCGCTCCCCCCTTTTTTCACAAAATTTGGTCCCTTTTATAGTGGTTCTAGAGCACCATCTTCCATGGCAATTTTTTAGCTTTCTTTTTCGTTGCCTCAATTTATGGATTGTAAATTGGAGCAAAATCTTGCAATCGGTTTGATTTTTCCTTGAATGTTTTGATTCCTTCCATTTTATCAAACTCCTTACTTTTTTATTCACTTGATTTCTTTGATCGAGAATTTGCTTCCACATTTACTATGATTTGAATCATAATTTCTACATTCCATTCATAGTCAAATCAGACTGATCCTCCATTTATTTTCCTTTTATTCATTTTATTTGTTCTGATGCATTTTTTTAGTGGTTAAAATTAACCCATTTTTATGCAAAAAATCCATGACTGAGTCGCCAAAATTTAGGTGTCAACAAATGAAGAAGAAGAAAAGAGAAGAAGAAGAAGAAGAAGAAGAAGAAGAAGAAGAAGAAGAAGAGGAGTTGGTTTTGATTATTAGATTTGTTCCTGGAACAAGAATTAACTTTTTTTTTCTTATTCTTGATTCTATTTCAAATCTAATTCCAAGAACAAAAAATTAGAAATTTGTTCTTAGGAATAAAAATTTTATCAAACGCGATTATGTTCCCAAACTTCTCCCAGGAACAATCAAGCACTGTTTGGATGGTTATCAAATATGCACTAAATTCACAATCAGGTGCTTCATGTGTAAGGCTCGACTAATAGACCATAATGATATTCGGATGTGATTGATGATGAATATGCATTGGGGATTCGTTTCTTGAAAGTTTAATCATTTCAAAAAGAAAAGGGTGTCTAAAGGAGTAATTTGCACAAGCCCGACCATAAGAAAAGGAGATCAATGATATCATACTCCCCATATTTACAAGATAATTTCTTTTTAAAAAATTACACAAAAGTATTCTCAATTGGATAAATCTTGGAATCAAGTCCTAGTTCAATTCCAAGTCTTATATGATAACATTAACATTAAAATCTCCTCTCATGAGGCTCCAAATCAAATACATTGTATCAAACAAGTAGCAGTGCAAGAGACAAATAAGCATGACATTTTCACAAACAAGGTGAGACTCATGAGCACTAAAACTTTCAATCAAAATAAATTCATAAGCATCATTACAAGAACCAATGTGAGAAATTTGATGCTCTATCTATTGAGATAGTTGAGATTTGTGAATGAAGAGAGAAATAATATTATGTTCATTAACTAACAAATAGTACACATGCCTATTTATAGGCTTTACATAATGATTATCTAAATAAAAAATAATAATAAATCAAGAAAAATATACAAAATCACAGAATATCCTAAGTATATGTCTAACATCTCTTTCAAACTCAAGTTGATTTGAAAGAAGTCAACTTGAGTTTGGAATATAAATCTAGAAAACTCTCTAGTGATTGTGTCTTGATGAAAACATCTACAATTTGTTCAGCAGGTGAAGTAGAGATAAGTCGAACAATGCCATGAAGAATGTGATATCGAATGAAATGACAGTCTATCTCAATGTGCTTAGTGCATTCATTAAAAAAAAATATTATATGCAATTTGGATAGCACTTCGATTGTCACAATGAATTACCTTTCCGCTACGATGATGCACTCTTATATCTTCTAGTGCCCATCATAAACATAACTTCAATGTTGTATTAGCAAGAGCTTGATATTTTGCTTCTGTACTAGAACGGGCGATAGTGATCTGTTTCTTGCTACGCCTTGAGATAAATGAGTTGTCCAAAAAAAACATAGTAGCCCATATTGGAGCGATGATTGTGAGGGTCACCAGCCCGATCATTATATAAAAAAAAAAAGCTGTCAACTCCAAGGTAGAATGAGCAAAAAAATCAAGACCATGAAATAACGTAGCCTTGACGTAGCAAATAATTTGAAAAACCACAGCAAAATGAGTCATATGAGACGCGAACATGTACTAATTAACAATATGAACATCTGCTAGGACATGTAACAATGAGATATATAAGACTACCAACCAATTGCTGATGAAGTGTAAAAGTTGAAAGAAGAGTTTCATCCTTGTCATTGAATTTTGCATTCAACTCAATGGGAGTAGAGCAATCCTGTTATTGGTGAGCTCAGCCCGAGAAATAAGATCAATGGCATATTTTGCTTGTGAGAGATAATAATCAGAAGCATCACATGCAACATCCAAGTCTAGAAAATAGCCGAGTCGCCCAAGATTTTCCATTTCGAACAAATTACTAAGTTAATCCATATTTAGAATTTAGATTCACTTGCTCTAAATATACCAGATTCATTCCTGCGTGGATCCGGACTAGAATTAGAAACGCAAAACACGGAGGCCGGAGAACCAACCAATACACACTAATAACAGCAACGCAAGAAGAATCTTCGACCATGAAGATCAGAACATCGGAACTTACAAGGTTGTGAGGAATCAGTCCTATTTCGGGTTTCCAAGCAACGGGAGATCGTCCAGCCATGGCTTCTTCCGCTGCTTGGTCGACGTTCTTAGCTCTTTCTCTTCTCGCCTTCCCTTGCTCGATGGCCAAGAAGACCTACATTGTTCAAATGAAAGAGCAAATCGCCCCCGGGACATTCAACACCAGCAGGGATTGGTACAGCGCCAACCTCCAGTCTCTCGCCTCCGGTGCCGCCGATCTCCTTTACGTTTACAGCGAGGCCTTCCATGGCTACGCTGTGTCCCTTGAGCCGCATCAAGCAGAGGCCCTCCAGTCGTCAGACACGGTGCTCGGGGTCTATGAGGACGTCATGTACCATCTCCACACGACCTGGACGCCAAGCTTCTTGAAAGTGGAAGATGAATTCGGGCTTTGGCCCAGCACGGGGAATCCTGCCAAGGAGACTGATCAACCATTTCCTGAAGTAATCATCGGTCTTCTTGATACAGGGGTTTTTCCCGAGTCGAAGAGCTTTGACGACTCAGGGTTCCCAGAGGTTCCAGCCCGGTGGAAGGGAAAGTGCGTGAAGGGACCGGATTTCGATCCTTCGCTGTGCAACAAGAAGCTCATTGGCGCTTATTTTTTTGCCAAAGGCTATATCGAGGCTTTAGGTAACCTTGTGAACCTAAGGACCTTAAAAGAAATCGTAGGCAGAAATGCATCGAGTACTTGAATTTATATGGATATTAATGTGCTAATGTTCATTGTGCAGAGGGTAACATGACAGAGGTACAAACCCCCCGGGACCACAATGGACACGGGACTCACACGTCGAGCACCGCTGCAGGCTCCCCAGTGGCCAATGCCAGCTTGCTCGGCTATGCAAGAGGCGTTGCACGGGGCATGGCTCCCCATGCCCGGGTGGCCAGCTATAAAGTATGCTGGGAAAATGGCTGCACAAGCTCTGACATACTCGCTGCCATGGATCAGGCCATAAAGGATGGCGTCGACGTGATCTCTCTCTCCCTCGGTGGAATTGACTTTGCGTACTACGAGACCAGCGTTGCTATTGGGGCGTTCTCAGCAATGGAGAAGGGTATATTCGTCTCTGCCTCCGCCGGCAACACAGGTCCTGAACTAGGCACACTCTCGAATGGAGCCCCGTGGATCATGACTGTAGGAGCGTCTACCCTGGACCGCAACTTCCCGGCCCATGCATTGCTTGGCAACAAGATGCGGTTCACTGGAGAATCGTTGTATGCTGGCCCGGGAATGGGGAACAAGTTGGTTGGCCTGATTTACAACAAGGGAAACGAAAGCAGTTTGTGCTTGCCAGGCTCACTTGACCGCAGGGTGGTGCGCGGGAAGGTGGTGCTCTGCGACAGAGGGATAAATTCCCGTGTAGACAAGGGCGCGGTGGTGCGTGATGCCGGGGGAGTGGGAATGATACTGGTGAACACAGCCGAGGACGGTGGTGAGGAGTTGCTGGCAGACTGCCACCTGATACCAACCGTTCAACTTGGTGCAAAGGCAGGTAAAGTGATCAGGGCATACGCCAAGACAGATCGGAACCCTACCGCCCTGGTCATTACCAGCGCACAGGAGGTCAATGTCAGGCCGACGCCGGTGGTGGCCGCGTTCAGCTCAAGAGGGCCATACTTCCAGTCCGTGCAGATCTTGAAGCCTGACGTGATTGGCCCAGGTGTCAACATCCTGGCCTCTTGGCCGGATTATGTGAGCCCCACGGAATTGCCTATTGACAAAAGGAGTGTCCACTTCAATGTCATCTCAGGTTCATTGACATTGCACACTTCTCTCGTCCTTCCTTTGCTGACTAAACAAACAAGCACGTGGTGTGCGCTCTCCAGAAGCCAAAATATTTTCTAACGGCTCCATTTTTAGGTACATCCATGTCTTGCCCACACGTCAGTGGCGTCGCCGCGCTGTTCAAAGCCGCCCACCCAACCTGGAGCACAAGCGCAATCAAGTCGGCGCTCATGACCACCGCCGATGTCCATGACAACACCCGGAAGCCCATCACCGACGCAGCCGACGGAACCCCAAGCTCCCCGTGGGCCCTTGGAGCGGGCCACATCGACCCGAGGAAGGCCCTCTCGCCGGGCCTCGTCTACGACCTCACAGCCGACGACTACTTCGCCTTCGTCTGCTCCCTCAACTACACGATCAAGCAAGTCCAGAGCATCGTGCGGCGGACGAACGTGACCTGCTTGACAAAACTCTCCGACCCGGGGCAGCTCAACTACCCGTCATTCTCGGTCCTATTCGGGCCCAACAGGAAGGTGGTCCGGTACTCGCGCGAGGTGACGAACGTGGGGGACGCCGTGTCGGTGTACAAGGTGGCGGTGCAGGCGCCAAGCACGGTCGCGGTGAGGGTGAAGCCGAGGAGGCTGGTGTTCGGGAAGGTGGGGGAGAAGCAGAGGTACACTGTGACGTTCGTGGCGCGGAACCAGACCGACGAGACCCACGGCGGGTCGATCACGTGGAAGAACCGGCAGCATCGCGTGAGGAGTCCGGTCGGGTTCTTGTGGGGAGAATCGTGAACTTTGTAGAAGGTTTTATGGGCGGGGAAGAAAAGCAGTTGTATGTAGATGCTGTAAATTGGGTTGAAACAGAGGAATGTGTACAATGTTGAACCTTGCGGAAACGTGGTTCAAATATAACTTTCACTATTACAATAATTTCTCACACCACATACAATACTCAGACAACTCTACACAATTTCTCTCACTCACGTGCATACATAGCACACTCTACTCAACACACTCTCAAGACCCCTACACACACCCACACACCCCCTTGGACTTCCTACTCACACACTCTTAGTTCACACCCCACACTTTACGTACACACACTCCTCCCACTTCTTACACAAGACCCCTATCACCCTACCTCTCAACTCTCTCGCACAAGACACACCCAAGGGACAAGAGCCCCTATTTATAGGGGACAAAGTCGGCACATCCACCGACTCTCCTCTCCCAATATCTCTTCTACTTATTATTATTTTATTACAACTTTGTTGGGTCAACAATTGCGGCTGAATTATCTAGAGAGAAAAATCTGGAGAAGTGGAGAGCGAGAGAGGTCCGGAGAACTCCAGAGGAAAAGAGAGAGAGAGAGGCGGTGCTTTTTCTCAACACTCCTCCTCACCGACTACTATCTCTCAATTTAGATTATGGTAGCCGTGCCGATATTATTTTTGGATTCTTTAATTGTCTCCCTCCATTCAGCATATTGCGAAGCTTCCTCGTACGTGGATGACTCTATGACTCCATCTTCAGTTGCTTCTCTTGTTGCAGCTTTCCATTGAGTTTTGTGATCCTTAAATTTTTGTAATGCCAATTCATTTTGCCCTTTGCCCTCCTTTTCCTTCTTCTCACTCAATTCGATCTTCATATTCGTCATATCTCCTCTAAGAATTTTGAGATTATAACCCATCCGATCAACCCTCTCATTCGTAACTTTCATTTCATGCTTCAACCGATTCAATCCCATCCGAAGCACTTCAATGTAGACTTCTTGATCCTTTTTCTCATAAAATTTCTTCTCCTCGGTCTTATTCCACCGATCCTTACACCATGGGATGTGGGGTGTAGATGGCCTCCTTTTCTCAAAGAAAACTTTCTTTTTCTCCTTCATTTGCTCATTGTCTCTTCCGATATGATTAATTCGGAACATCATAGTGGCCTTGAGGTCCTGAAGCTTTTGCGGCTTCTTGAACTCACGTCGGAACTTCTCTAGCTCCCTTTCTTTTGCCTTGAGCTCTCGATCCTTTTGCCTTATCATCTCATCCCTTTTCTTCAACATATTCTCCATCTTTGCATTCTTAACTTTGAGCTTCTTTATCATCTCCTGCATCTCATGCATTGTTGGCATTGTTAGTTGCTTCTTCGAGTTCTCCCTTGACTTGCTCTTATTTGGGGTCATGATAGTACCCATCGAATCATCCAACTCAATTATACAAGCTGTTGCAAGCTCTTCTCGTTCCTTCACTGTAACAGGCGCTTGAAAGTCCCATTCTTCTTCACTTTCAATCTCCTTCTTGCAAGTAGTGACGACATTTCCTTCTTCTCGCCTGTACCAACAAAATCTGGCAATATGTCCTACCTTGCCACAAACATAGCACCGTTTGCTACGCTTTTTGTTGCTCTTATCTTCATCTTCATCGTTGTCGCGATCTTGACGAGCTCCCCCTAGCTGATAACCCTTCTTTTCGGGTTGCCTCCACCAATCTCCATGATCTTTCCATGGTTTGCCAGGTTGCCTCCACCAATCTCCATGATCATTCCATGGTTTGCCATCTTTTACACTTGCTCTATTTCTATTTTGGCCCTTGAACCCTCTTTTATTACTAAAGAGGGCACTTTCATCCTCCTTAATGGAGACCTTAGGCATTTGTTTATCTAAGGCCTCTTGATTGGCCAATATATTTTCCAACTCAGTTAGAGTTGGCTCATTTGCCCATCCACGAGTGGCCGTAACAATACTATTATATTCCGGCCTTAACCCGTGAATTATTATTCTTCTCATTCTTGTCTCAGAGATGGCATTACCGGGATCTAATTTTGAAATCTCTTCACAAATAGATTTAACTTTAGAAAAGTATTGACTTACCGTCATACTTTGTTGCGAGATTGAGAGGAGCTCGTTCTCTAGGCATTGTAACTTGGCATCGTTTGTCCTCGCAAACAGCGTCGCCAAGTTATCCCAAGCCTCCTTCGGGGTCTTCGCACTCTTTATGTGTGGTAATAATTCATCATCAACAGTCACGGCAAGAATGTAAAGAGCCTTACCTGACTTGACATTCCACTTTCTTAAATCACTATCATTTGTGGGTGGTGTGGTGTTGTTGCCACCAACAATATCCCATAAATCTTGTCCAAGCAAATAGTACCGCATGCGGGTACTCCAATTATTATAATTAAAGTCATTGAGCTTCTCCATCCCGTTCACTGGACTCGAGAAATCCACCATGGTGACTTGAGTATAATGCCCCGCACTATACCAAGTAAGCCTGGTCCCAGACCAACCGACTTCACAATCCCAGATTGTGCACTGGCAGAACTTTGACGTCCTTGTCTTCTTCACTCCTTGGCTCGACGATCCCTATCCGCCTTTCTCACTTACAATGGTCCCCGACCAGTCCCCGACCACTGTCTTCGTGCGGCCTCCGACGACCTGCTCTGATACCACTTGTTGAGAAATCAAGTGGATGTGCAAGTAAAGCAATTGCTTTATTTTATATAAACAATATTACAAACTCACTACACACACCACTCTCATATACATCTCACACGCCTCACCACTACACACACTTTTTCATGCCACCTACTCCACCCACTCACACACTCACATACACTCTTCACTTACGCACACAACACCACTCACACTTTTACACGAGACCCCTATCACCCTACCTCTCAACTCTCTCGCACAAGACACACCCAAGGGACAAGAGCCCCTATTTATAGGGGACAAAGTCGGCACATCCACCGACTCTCCTCTCCCAATATCTCTTCTACTTATTATTATTTTATTACAACTTTGTTGGGTCAACAATTGCGGCTGAATTATCTAGAGAGAAAAATCTGGAGAAGTGGAGAGCGAGAGAGGTCCGGAGAACTCCAGAGGAAAAGAGAGAGAGAGAGGCGGTGCTTTTTCTCAACATACAATTGTGATGGTGATTCCACATTAGTGGAAATTGCAATTCTAGATTTCGAACTTAAGCATGCATGCGTTGCCTCTCTCTCTCTCTCTCTCTCTCTCTCTCTCTCTCTCTCTCTCTCTCTCTCTCTCTCTCTCTCTCTCTCTCTCTCTCTCTCTCTGTGAGGATGCAGAATGCAATTCTTGTCTCCTCAATCAGTGTTGCATCACACAAAAGAAGACGATACCTTAAAACATAGCAGGGTCATGCCTTCATCCCTCAAATTGACAGGAGCTAAAAAGATAAAGAACTTGAAATCATACAGTCATATGAATACCATCAAATGCTATGCGGATTCATGTTTACTTGAATCGGCAATTACATGGTGACATAGGGTATGGTGCAAGATGCTCGCTTCGAATCGGCAACCTCGACTTTAAGATATCAAATTTCAGAGTGCAATGCCCAGATAATCCGCTTTCATCATTGACCATGACATTCTTTTGTCTATCCCGGATGTGTGGTACCGACTGGAACAAAGAGGAAATATGCATAACAGAACGGAAAATGAGTGACTTTCATTTAACCGTGCGACATTCCTCATTCTTATCCTGCATGTAGCTTCCATCTAGGTCCAGCATTGTGCTGGTTAGTTTCCTTGGAGATTGCTACCCTGCATTACTTCGAATGTGATATGTATCTGTTAGTCGATTATACATTGCCTTTGATGCGGAATTAGTTTTGAGTCCTCCAACTGATGAGATATGCCTGGGTCCTGAGGTCGAGTGGCAGAGGGCGACACTAATCATAATTACGCATAAACAAGATTCCAAGATTTCCGTTTGAGCTAATTAAACCGAGGGGAAGTGAATTATGGAGGTGAACTAGTCCTGCTCATGCGCTTTAAAGTGTTCGTGGTTGATGATGTGCTTGCTCTGATCCAGGCTTCTCATGTTGGTCTATCACTACAGGCACATGTTGATAATATGCCCTAAATTAAATTAACTTATTAATAAATAAATTAAAAAAAAAAAAAGAAGGTAAAGCTTCATGCATGTGCACGAATTCGTGCACATGCACGAAGCGTAATGGTCAGCGGTTGCTGACCATTATGCACGTAGCATTGATGGTCAGCAACCGCTGACCATCATGCCACAATCGTGCATGAGCGGTTGCTCATGCACGACGTCCACTATGGACGATCAGCAACGGTTGCTGATTGTCCATTGATCAGCAACCGTTGCTGGTCAATTTTAATATAAAAATGAACGAGGGACGAGAAAAAAGAGGTTGTTGAAAAACAGAGAAAAAGAGTTAGGGTGTGCATTTGTGTTTTAGAGAGAAAATGCTTTGCTGAAAACAGAGAGCAAATTGTGTGCGTGTTCTTGTGTCTTTGAGACACGAGGAAGAGAAACAATTCTCTCGTTTGGGCCGTGACTACTATGCATCAAGAATACGACGGATTCTTTCCACGTGATTGCTAGCACGATCGAAGTGGTGGATATCCAAAAGTTCTCTCTTCCGTTTGACGTTCGTTGTTGGTGTGTCTGAACTAGAGGTCCGACGCTTGTGGGACTCGTATTGCAGAACATCCGAACCGACTTGTTTCAAAGCGCGCTTCGAGAGGTATTTCATTTAACTCCCTTTTATGTTTAGATTTTTGATTAAAACGCACGAACAACGCCTAAGGAGAATCATGTGTAAAATATATAGTTGTTTCCGCTGCGTTTATTTCGTTAATTTTCTTATACATGATTCATGAAACCCTAACAGCACATCCATGTCATGCCCATGCATTAGCAGCTTCGTGGCTCTCCTCAACGCGGCGCACTTGAATTGGAGCCCAAACACGATAAAGTCCGCGTTCATGACCATCACCTACACGCATGATAGCACCAGTTCTCCTCTCCTTGACACCACCGGAGGTACGTATTCCACCCCATGGGTGCACGATGCGGGATAGGTCGACTTCCAGAAAGCCCTCTCCCTTGGCCCTGTTGTAATTTACTCAAATAAACTCAGAGAAGAAAACACACAGGAGAGTTGCACACACAAGAGAGTTGCTGCAGTAACTCTCGTCACAATATTCAACAGAACAAAGCCTATAAAATAGGCTGAACATACAAACCACTTTGCAGGAAAATAGCTATAGAACAACAACAACAAAGACCCACTAACATACCCCACTAACCAGAACATGTGCAGAAACTAACTGCTAAAAACAAGCCACTTCCTATTGACTAGGACTCCACTATTGACACATAAAAAACTGAAAGTTAACTACTTCAACACCCTCCCTTAAACTGATGTTGCAGACAGCAGTTTAAAGGAATAAAACAAACCCTCCCTTAATCTGGAACATCCAACGAACAAACACCAAGTAGCTTTCGCAGCTTCTGAAATGTAGACACTTTGAGAGGCTTGGTGAATAAATCAGCAAGTTGATCTTCACTTTTGCATAAAACAAGATCTATCACTTTATCTTTTGTGAGATCCCTCAAGAAATGATATTTCACATCTATATGTTTGCTCCTTCCATGTAGAACTGGATTCTTTGAAAATTTAATGGCTGAGTTGTTGTCACAATATATTGTTGTCGCTTCTTGTTGTTTAAATTGAAGTTCTCCAAGAATCTTTCTTAACCAGATAGCATGACAAGCACTTGAAGTGGCAGCTACAAACTCAGCTTCAGTTGTTGATAGAGTAACAATTGGCTGCTTCTTTGAAGACCATGAGACAGCCCCTGAACCAAACATAAACACATAGCCAGAAGTGCTTTTTCGATCATCCATATCTCCAGCAAAATCATTGTCAGTGAAGCCAAACAAATCTGATTTTTCTCCTTTTTTGTAAAAAAGCCCAAAAGTTGCAGTCCCTTGCAAGTAGCGAAAAATTCTCTTTGCAGCTTGCAAGTGTATTTTTGTTGGACGTTCCATATACCTGCTTATGAGGCTCACACCATGCATGATATCTGGCCTCGTTGCTGTCACATACATTAAACTTCCAACAATTTGCTTGAAAAGTGTGCTATTCACCTTTTTCCCATCATAATCTTTCAATAGCTTCAATCCAACCTTAGCTGGTGTGGTCACAGACTTCATTTGAAATTTGTCTAAAATTTCTTGAACATATTTCTTTTGGGAAAGAAAGATTCCAGCTCCAGATTGGATTACTTCTATACCCAGAAAATAATGCATCAATCCAAGATCAGTCATCTCAAATTCATCTATCATAGACTTCTTAAATATGTTGATCAAGACACTATTATTCCCTGTGAAGATGAGATCATCCACATACAAACATACCAGAAGCAGTTTTCCACCATCATCAACTTTAATAAATAACGTATGCTCATATGGACATTTTTTAAATCCTTCCTTCAAAAAATAAGCATCAATGCGACTATACCAAGCTCGGGGAGCTTATTTTAACCCAGCCTTTCTTAGTCTATAAACTTTATGTTCACTACCATGCTTCACATAACCAGAAGGTTGATCAACAAATACCTTTTCTTGGATGTCACCATGCAAGAATGCTGACTTCACATCTAATTGGAAGATAGGCCATGAATTCTGTGCTGCTAATGCAATCACCAATCTGATTGTGTCAAGTTTTGCCACGGGAGCAAACACCTCCTTATAATCCACTCCAAATTCTTGCTTGTAACCTTTTGCGACCAAGCGTGCCTTGTACTTGTCAACTTCGCCATCTTTATTCAAATTCGTCTTGTACACCCATTTGACCCCGATTGATTTGTGTCCTCTTGGAAGGTCTGTTAACTCCCAAGTATTATTCTTCTCAATGGCTGCAATTTCTGCATCCATAGCAATTCTCCAATTTTCTTTTTGCACAGCTTCATCATAGGTTGTAAGATCAAAATATGAAAATAAAGCAAAATAGGTAAGTGGATCTTCAGATTGGTCAACCCCTGTTACTTCATAATCACTCATCCAAGCGGGTCTTTTTCGAACTCGATGTGGCCGTTCTTCAATTTCTGCAGTAGCATCTTGACTTTGTGAACTTTTTGTGATGGTTTGACTGGTTGTGGGCACTTCATCATCTTCAAAATTCATTGGAATTTGTCCTTCAACACCTTTCTCACTCCATGGCCAGAATTGTTCTTCATCAAATATCACATCACGACTGATGATGATTTTCTTGGTTATAGGATCATAAAGCTTGTAGGCTTTTGATTGATCACTAATGCCAAGAAAAACACATTTAACTCCCTTGTCGTCTAGCTTTTTTCTCTTCTGATCTGGAACATGAGCATAGGCTATACACCCAAAAATTCTGAAGTGATCTACTGCTGGTTTTTGTCTACTCCAAGCTTCTTTAGGTGTCATATTCAAAACAGCAAGAGTCGGGCTTCTGTTCAAAAGATGAATACTCCAATTAACAGCTTCGAGCCAGAAGCTCTTTGGAATTCCACTTGCTGTCAATAAACTCCGCACCATATTCAAAATAGTGCGATTCTTCCGTTCACAATTCCATTTTGTTGTGGTGAATAAGCTGTAGTGAGTTGTCTCTTAATGCCATGCTTCCCACAAAAATCTACAAATGCACCTGAGTTGTATTCGCCACTGCGATCTATGCGAAGGACTTTTATTGGATTCCCACTATCTTTTTCAGCAAGTGTTTTGAAGCTCTTGAATGCTTCAAAAGCTTCAGATTTTTCATGCAAAAAATAAACCCAAATCTTCCAGCTATAATCATCAATAAAAGTGATAATATACCATTTACCTCCATTGGAAATTGGAGATATTGGCCCAAAAATATCTGAATGGACCAGCGCCAACGGTTTCTTTGCTCTCCATGCTTTTCCTCTTGGAAATTGAGCACGGTGTTGTTTGCTAACAACACAGCCTTCACATATATCGGACGGAGCAGTGATTGGGGGCAATCCCTCCACCATCTTCTTTTGATGTAATGTCCGTAGTCCACCAAAGATGAGATGACCGTATCTGAAATGCCATACCCAAGCTTCTTCTTTTAATCTTGCAGCGAAGCATGAGTGGGAACATCCGATTGGCAGTCATTGTAACTCGAGCAATTAGACCCAATTTCTCATCATGGATTCTACAAATACCTCATTTGAGTGTAATTTCATAGCCCTTCTCTTGTAATTGGCCAACACTTAGGAAGTTAATTCTGGAACATAAAACACTGCTTTGATGGTATGTACGGAAGTCCCTTTAGGAACAATTGCAACAGTCCCTTTCCCCATGACTGGCGCGGTAGAGTCGTCTCCGAATTTTACTGTGGTGCGGAATGACTCGTCTAATGTAGAGAATGTTTTCTTGTCTCCACACATGTGGTTGCTGCAACCAATATCAAGATACCACAAGTTTGAAGAAGTTTTCTCCTTTTCCTGACACACTAATAGGAGAATTTCTGCTTCTTCCTTTTCTGCTACAAAGTTAGTCCTTTGCATACTTTGTGTATTTAAATTAGTTTGACATTCAGATTTGTAATGCCCATACCTGTGGCATCGAAAGCACTCCACTTTGGATTTGTCTACTGACTTTGGTCTGAAATCTGTTGAGTGTCGACCTCCACATCCTCATCCTCTGCCTTGAGAATCACGAGAAAAATAACCATCGAATTTTTGATTGAAATTGCGGCGATCATTGGTTCCCCTTCCTCTGCTTCTGCCACTATTCATTCTTGCTGTTGATGAAAAATAATTTGATGTTGAGGCCTTCAATGCCTTCTCTTCTGGTTCTTGCTGTAAGAAATTTTGTTCATGGACCAACAACGATCCTTGCAACTCATTAATTGAGAGTTCTTCAACATCTTTGGCTTCTTGAATAGAACATACAACAAAGTTAAAGTTTGGTGTCAAAGATCGAAGAATCTTCTCCACTATTGTGACATTTTCCGTCTTATCTCCATGGATTCGCATCTTATTGACAATCGCCATTGTCCGGGAAAAGAAATCCGTGATTGTTTCTCCTGATTTCATTCTTAGCAATTCAAACTCCCCACGAAGCATTTGGAGTTGCTGCCTTTTTGCCCTTGCTGAGCCTTGATATTTCTTTTTCATGGAATCCCATATATGTTTGGAGGTGTCCTTGCAGAGAATTGTCTCCAAGATGGATCTGTCAACAGCCTGAAAGGCTTTAAGATCCTTCAATTTTGCTGCTTCCAGAGCTGTCCGTTGTGCTGCTGTCAACTGAGCTCCTTCGTCTGGTTCGACAATACCAAACGTAACAACGTCCCAATACTCCTTAGACTTGAGGAAATTCTCCATCAACATACTCCAATGGTCATAATGACCATCAAAGCGAGGTATAGCAGGCTGTACGAAGTTCTCTGTGGCCATCACTGCTGCTGCAAAGAAGAACCACTACCGCTCTCATGGTTGATCACTCAAGACTCCTTTCGAACACTTTTTTTTTTTTTTTTGTGGCTCTGATACCACGGTTGTAATTTACTCAAATAAACTCAGAGAAGAAAACACACAAGAGAGTTGCTGCAGTAACTCTCGTCACAATATTCAACAGAACAAAGCCTATAAAATAGGCAGAACATACAAACCACTTTGCAGGAAAATAGCTACAGAACAACAACAACAACAAAGACCCACTAACATACCCCACTAACCAGAACATGTGCAGAAACTAACTCCTAAAAACAAGCCACTTCCTATTGACTAGGACTCCACTATTGACACATAAAAAACTGAAAGTTAACTACTTCAACAGGCCCGGTGTACCATATCTCGACCAAAGACTGTGTCGCCTTCCTCTGCTCATCGGACTACACCATAGATCAAGTTAGAGCGGTGGCCAAGCACCCAGTGTCACGTGCTTGCCTAAAGTGATCACAGCCAGCTTAAGTATCCGTCCTTCTCGGTCTTGTTTGGGAGCAAGAGGGCCGTGAGATACAGGCGCGAACTGACCAATGTTGGGGCTGCACGGTCAGTTTATGGGGTGACGGTACGGGGCCATCAGCTGTGGAGGTGCCGGTGAGGCCCGCAAGGTTAGTGTTCGCTAATGACTGGGACAAGAGGAGGTAGACGGTGACCTTCGTGTCCAAGTAAGGCACACGTCCCACGTCAAGTTCAGATTTCGGCGGCATTGCCTGGAGCAACGCTCAACATGAAGTTTGGAGCCTGGTCGCGTAATGTATGGAGCCAAATCAAACGAGGGGGTTAGTCGATGGTCAAGGCTGCTTTGGGCTTTGCTTCAGCCCTTGCGTCGGCAACGGCATTGTCGATGGGCAATGGAAAGGGTTGATTGGACGGAAGCGAATGAACTCTGGATGTGAGGCTTCTGGGACCATACTCTCGCCAAGAAGAGAGTATCAGGAGACAACAGTGTCAATCAACTACAGCATTAAGAAAGTGATTACAATATGTAATCTGACAGGCTTGGTTTTCCGGCCAGACAAGCCCGGCAGATGCCCTTCCATCGACAACCTCGATGTCGGAATACCGGTTCGTATGGCAGGCACAGAAAAGAAGCTATATTGCCGACGTTGTCCCGATTGCAGAACGCTAAACCAAGTCCCACCAAGTCCCTCATGGGAAGAACCTGCCAGCAATACATGATGTACCACACGCATCCTAATTAGTATTACTCAGAATCTAGCGATAAACTGATAATGTCACACAAAGGCCCCAATTTCTCTCTTTTTCTTTTTTAAATGATAAATAGTGTTCCATAAAAACCAGCGAAAGTGGAGTGAGGCGACGTGGGTGGAATCGAAATGCAAAAAAGATAGATGAATTAAAAAGGAGTCATGACTCCATTGATTAGGTTGCAAGGCACTGAGAGCACCACGGGCAATAAACAAAAAGGTGCACATCACAAAGGCCGTGATCAGTGGTTAAATGTAGAGTTTGAACTCTTGTGTTGCTTTCCACCATTGTATGTTCGATGGAGATTATATTCACAATCAGGTGCTTCGCGTGTAAGGCTCGACTAATAGACGAGAACGATATTCAGATGTAATTGATAATCAATATGCATCGGAGACTCATTTCTTGAAAGTTTAATCATTTTGAAATGAAAAAGGGTGTCTAAAGGAGAGAGCATACGAGAAGGAGGTTAATGATATCATACTCCGAACGCACCCTTATTATAGAGAGAAAGGCGCTTGCCCGAGCGATTAATGGGGACGGACTGTAAATTTGTTGGCAATATGTCTACGCTGATTCAAATCCAGCGTAATTCTTGTAATAGCAATGTTGAGTTTTCGATTCACACAATTAAGTTATTTTTGTACTTTTTTTTTATAACACGAAAGTATTCTCGATTGGATAATCTTGGAATCAAGTCCTAGTTCAATTCCAAATCTTATATGATAACATTAACACTAAAATCTCCTCTCATGAGGCTCTAAATCAAATACATAGCATCAAACGAGCAGCAGTGCAAGAGATAAACAAGCATGGCATTTTCACAAATGAGGTGAGACTAGTGAACACTAGAAACTTACAATCAAAATAAACTCATAAGCATCATTACAAGAACCAATAGGAGAAATTCGGTGCTCCATCTATTGAGATAGTTGAGATTTGAGAATGAAGAGAAAAATAATATTCTCGTTCATCGACTAACAAATAGTACACGTGCCTTTTATAGGCTTTGCATAATGACTATCTAAAGTAACAAATAAGAATAAATCAATGAGAATATACAGAATCACAAAATATCCTAAATATATATCTAATATGTCCGCTCAAACTCAAGATGATTTGAAAGAAGTTAACTTGAGTTTGGAAAATAAATCTAGAAAATGCTTGAGTGAATGTGTTTTGGTGAAAACATCAGTAGTTTGTTCAACGGATGAAATAGAGACAAGTCGACCGGGGAAACGTGATATCGAATGAAATGACAATTTATCTCAATTGGTCCATTCATGAAAAAATCATCACGTGCAATATGAAGAGTACTCCAATTGTCACAACAAATGACTGTTTCGCTGTGATGACACATAATAGCCACCTTAACCATAATAACTCTAATGTTGTATCAGCAAGAGCTCGATATTCTACTTCTATACTAGAGCGAATGATAGTGGCATGGTTTTTGCTACGCCATGAGATAAGTGAGTCACCCAAAAAGATAGTAGCCCGTAGTGGAGTGACGATCACGAGGGTCACTAGCCTAGTTTGCATTAGAATAATCTGTCAACTTCAAGGTAGAACAAGCAGAAAAGTCAAGACCATCAACCAAGGTACCCTTGATGGAGTGAAGAATTCGAAGAACTAAAGCAAAATGAGTCGTATGAGACGCGGTCATGTACTGACTAATAATATGAACAACATAAGCAATGTTAGGACATGTAATAGCAAGATATATAAGACCGTTAACCAACCGTTGATAAAGTGTAGGATTTGGAAGAAGAGTTTCATCTTGTCATTGAATTTTGCATTCAATTCAATGGGAGTAAAAGCAATCTTGTTATGAGTGAGCCCAACCCGAAAAATAAGTTTAGTGGCATATTTTGCTTGTGAGAGATATTAACCAGAGGCATCATACGCAATCTCCAAGCCTAGAAATAGCTGAGTCGGCCAAGATTTTTCATCTCTAACTGATTACTAAGTTAATCCATATTTAGGATTAAGATTCCCTTCCTCTAGATATAGTAGATTCATTCCTGCATGGATCTGGACTAGATTTAGAAACTTATCCATGACCAAGGACTACAAATTGCAAAATACAGAGGCCGGAGAACCAACCAATACACACCAAAAATAGCAACGCACAAACAATCTTCGACTATAAAGATCGGAACTTACAAGGTTGTGAGGAATCGATCCTCTTTCGGGTTTCCAAGCAACGGGAGATCGTCCAGCCATGGCTTCTTCCGCTGCTTGGTTGCCGTTCTTAGCTCTTTCTCTTCTTGCCTTCCCTTGCGCAATGGCCAAGAAGACCTACATTGTTCAAATGACAGACCAAAGCGTCCCCGGGACATTCAACACCAGCCCGATTGGTACAGCGCCAACCTCCAGTCTCTCGCCTCTGGTGCCGCCGATATACTCTACGTCTACAGCGAGGCCTTCCATGGCTACGCTGCGTCCCTTGAGCCACATCAAGCAGAGGCCCCGGTCATCGGACGCGGTGCTCGGGGTCTATAAGGACGTCATGTACCATCTCCACACAACCCGGACGCCAAGCTTCTTGAAAGTGGAAGATGAATTCGGGCTGTGGCCCGGCACGGGGAACCCTGCCAAGCAGACTAATGAACCATTTCCTGAAGTAATCATCGGTCTTCTTGATACAGGGGTTTTTCTAGAGTCGAAGAGCTTTGACGACTTGGGTTTCCCGGAGGTTCCGGCCCGGTGGAAGGGAAAATGCGTGAAGGCACCGGATTTCGATCCTTCACTGTGCAACAAGAAGCTCATCGGCGCTTATTTTTACGCCAAAGGCTATATTGAGGCTTTAGGTAATCTTTTTTTTTTTCTTTTTGGTAACCTGTGAACCTCGTACAGCCGACAACCGACGATGTAATCTTGTGAACTGAAGGACCTTAAAAGAAATCATAGGCAGAAATGCGTGGAGTGCTTGATGAATTTATATGGATATTAATGTGGTAACGTTCATTGTGTAGAGGGTAACATGACAGAGGTACAAACTGTTGGAGAAATCTTTTCAATATATTTTGAAGCTGACAAAACGTTTCTATCAGTCTAGTCTGGATATTTGCAGACCATCAGTTTAAAATCTGAAGACTTTCTGATCACCAGACTCAGCACTCAAGACTCAAGACTTTTCTCATTACCAGTCTTTTTGATCTAGTGACGAAGGAAATCTAGAGCCGAAGTTTATGGTTAAGGATTTAATCCTATCCTCTAGAGAAGATCTCTTGGTTGGATAAATATATCAGATTCTTTTATTTATCTAAGATCAATTGAAGATCCGGTGGTCGATGAAACATTCTTGGAATGTTCTATTCTTGGAAACCAAGATCCTGATTGTATGGGCGAACAGGATTGATGGGCTATCGTTAGGTTCCTTTTATAGCTCGAATGATCTCCTTAATTGATTCCGTCCAATGGGTAGATTGGAGGAATTCCTTTGGTAAGTGCCAACGGTATGATGGCATAAAAGAGTATAAAAAGGAAGACGTTCTAGTTGTGGTTGTAACGTGATTGATAGAGAAATTCCAGAGTCTGAAGCACCTTGATTATTAGTCGATACAGTTTGAGCGAAATTGTATACACAAAGAGTGTTTATACTTGGTGATACCTTGAGCGAGTGTGGTAGATCATCTACACCTAGAAATCAAAGAAGATCAACGCTGTAACATCTCTTTGTTCATAGTGGAATCCAGTCAATTGGCTGTCAGTGCAGAAGAGTGGACGTAGGCTTGAATCAAGCCGAACCACTATAAACCGCGTGTTCAATTCTCTCTTTCCTTTACTCAGTCTTACGCTGATTATTATTTATTGCAAATCCTTCAACTATCTAAGTATTGTGCAATCATCTGAAAAATCTTTTATATACCTATTCACCCTCCTCTAGGTATTAATACTAGTTATATCAATTGGTATCAGAGCTCGTGTTCTTACTTTATTTGAAGTATCTTACTTTAGAGTAAAAGATCCATGGCTAGTATGCTGGCACCAGGGCTAGTGGAAGGGCAAAGCAATACCAGACCACCCGACTTTGATGGAAAGGATTACAACATCTGGAAGAACAAGATGAAAGCTTTCCTACGATCAAAGGATCCTCTAGAATGGGACGTTGTGGAAAGAGGAATCACTCCAACTGCTGCATCAGTCTCTGAAAGAGGGAAAGAAGTTGAAACCAGCGGAATGACTCAGGAAGAGATAAACAAGAGACAAGCACTCGATGCAAAAGCAATTTACTCTTTATATTGTGCTTTATCACCAACTGAATATAACAGAATATCTTCTTGTGTTACAGCAAAAGAAGTATGGGACATAATACATATCACCTATGAAGGAACATATCGAGTGAAGGAGACAAGAATTAACATTCTCCCTGATCAATATGAAGCCTTCAAAATGAAACTAGGAAAATCTATAACTAACATGTTTAGTCGTTTTACAGATATTGTCAATGGTCTTGAGAATCAAGGTCAAAAAATTTCTGATCCCATGAAGGTGAACAAGCTACTGCGTGGACTCTCCAAGGATTGGAATCATATAAAGACTTCAATAAGAGAGACGCAAAGAATTATGCCACTATCTATCGACGAGCTAATTGGAACTCTTCAGTCTTATGAAGTGGAACGAATTAATGAAGACGAAGATCCAAGAGGTAAGAAATCCATTACATTAAAATCAAATGATGATTCGATGATATAGATTCGGGAGATGATCTCGGACGATGAGGAGCTTGCTCTCATGATAAGAAGATTCAGAAAATTGAATAGAAAAGGAAGAATGTTCAACTCAAAGAAACAAAGTTTCCAAAGACAGCAGACCAAGTCTGTTGATGATGAGGAACCAAACAAATATGTAGTTTGCTTCGAATGCAAGAAAAAGGGACACATCAGACCCAACTGTCCTCTTCTGAAGAAGAAAAGAGGAAAAGCTGAAAAATTTCGAAAAGCTCTCAAAGCCGAAACCTGAAGTGATACAGAGTGTGAAGAAAGTGATAATGAATATGCCAACATATGTTTGATGGCACACTTAGACTCAGACTCAGATTCTGGATCAGACTTAGACAGCGAATTCGAGGTAAGTGATTTTAAAATCCCTGTTAAAGTCTCTAAATACATTGATGAACTGTGTTTTAGTCTTAAGACTTCTCTCAAAAGAATTTCCGAACTTAAAAAGGAAAACTCAGCTCTAAAACAAAAGGAAATCATTTTAGAAGAAAAAGTTAAAAGTTTAGACGTTAATGTTTCTACTCTTAAAGAAAAAGAAGATAATCTTTTGAAAGAAAATGATTTTCTAAAAACTGACTTATCAAATATTTCAAAGAAATTTTCGATAGGGTCTGAAAAACTTGAAAAATTTCTTTCAATTCAAAGACCTTACTTCAATAAGTCTGGTCTAGGTATGACAACAGAAACAATTCACTTGATTGATTTTCCTAAAGTAAAAGAAAGGATTAAGAAAAGACCGTCGAGAGAGGCTTACAAAAATCATTTCAAGAAAGTTTTTGTAAAGTCTGTAGGTCGAAATGCTCTAAGGTGTTCAAAGTGTAACAGTCAGGATCGCTTTGAAAAAGAATGTCCTATGGTTTGGAAGCCCGTTAAGAAAGTATGGCCTAATAATGTTTATCCTACTAACACCAAAGGACCCAAGAAAATTTGGGTACCAAAGAAAGCTTGAGACTCTCTTTTAAATGCAGGTCTCCGTCAAGAAAAAGGTAAAGTGGTATCTTGACAGCGGATGTTCAAGACACATGACAGAAGACTCAAATTGCTTCATAAAGCTTGTTCAAGTAAATGGTGGAAATGTTTCATTTTGAGGAAACGGCAAAGGAAGCATTGTGGGATTTGGAACTATGAAAATTGGAAATCTCACAATAAGCAATGTTTCTCTAGTGGAAGGACTCAACTATAACCTTTTCAGCATTAGCCAATTGTGTGATACGGCTTCAAGATCTCCTTTCAAGAAGGAATATGTTCGGAATCGGTAAAGACTCTACTCGATCTTTCATGGGTCAAAGACATGGAAATATCTACCTCTTAGACATGAATCTAAATGAATCGCAATGCCTAATCTCAATTCAAGATGAAGCAAGCTTATGGCACAGAAAGCTTGGGCATGTCAACATGAAGCAATTAGCCAAAATCTCATCAAAGCAGCTTGTTCGAGGTCTACCCAAATTACCATATCAAAAATCCAATCCATGCACACCATGTATTCTAGGAAAGTAGGTAAGAAATTCATTTAAGCCAATAAATCATGTCTCTACCAATCATGTACTACAGTTGCTACATATAGATCTCTTCGGACCAACCAACCCGTATATCGGAGGTAAGAAATACTGCCTAGTAATTGTGGACGATTACTCCCGTTATACTTGGGTATATTTCCTTGAAAGTAAGTCAGAAACATTTTCGTATTTTGAAAAATTTGCTAAAAATGTTCAAAATGAAAAAGGATGTGTTATCTCTAATATAAGAACAGATCATGGAGGTGAATTTGAAAATCAAGATTTTACAAAATTGTGTGATGAATCTGGATTTAAGCATGTGTTCTCCTCTCCATACACTCCTCAAAAATGGAGTTGTGGAAAGAAAGAATAGATCTCTTCAAGAAATGGCTAGAACTCTTTTAATTGAAAGTAAAATTTCTTCACGATTTTGGGTTGAAGTCGTTTCAACAGATGCTATATCATCAATAGAGTCTTCCTAAGACCTATTCTAGAGAAAACCCCTTATGAATTATTCAAAGGTAAGAAGCCCATTGTTTCATACTTTCATGTGTTCGGTTGCAAATGCTTTATATTGAAAAATGCAAAAGATCAAGTTGGTAAGTTTGAAGAAAGATCGATGAAGGCATCTTCCTTGGATATTCTACATCAAGCAAAGCCTACGAGTCTATAACAAGAAGAGCCATCTGTGGAGGAGTCAATGAATGTCAAATTTCAAGACTCTACATAAGATGAATCCAAGTCGACTCGTATGAAGAGTCTAAACTTGCTCCGACCTTCCAAAGCTTACAACTCAAGAAGTATCTCGGACTCAAAAGACCAGCATCAAGATGTTCATGAAGATTCAAATAAAGAAAGAGATCATCATCTAGACAAATCAACCAAGAATCGGAAGCATAAGTCCAAATCATCCCAAAGATCTCATTATCGGCGAAATTAATGAAGGAATTCGCACCGATCCAAAAGACGTGAAGAGTCTAGTGCTATGGCTCTCATTTCTGAAATTGAACCAAAAAGCATAGAAAAGCTTTATCTTATGAAAGCTGGATCGAAGCTATGCAAGAGGAGCTCGATAGTTCAACATTAATGATGTCTAGGAATTGACATCTAAACCGAAAGGTAAAACTGTTATTGGAGCCAAATAGGTGTTCAGAAACAAGATGAATGAAAAAGGAAAAGTCGTATGAAACAAAGCAAGACTCGTGGCCAAAGGATACACGCAAGAAGAAGGGATAGACTATGATGAGACTTACGCTCTTGTAGCAAGGTTAGAAGCTATCCGACTATTACTTGCGTTTGCTTGTTATAAAAATTTCAGGTTATTCCAAATGGACGTCAAAAGTGCTTTCCTAAATGGATTTATCCAAGAGGAAGTATATGTGGAACAACCACCTGGGTTTGAAGACCCAAAGAAGCCAGACTCAGTCTTCAGACTGAAAAATGCATTGTATGGTTTAAAGCAAGCACCTCGAGCTTGGTACGACAGACTAAGTAAGTTCTTATTAAAGAATGGCTTTGTCAGAGGTAAAGTAGATACTACCTTATTTATCAAAAAGGAAAACAAAAGCTTTTTACTCGTTCAAATATATGTGGATGATATTATTTTTGGATCCTCTAATGAAAGTCTATGCAAGAAATTTTCTAAGTCTATGCAGAATGAGTTTGAAATGAGTATGATGGGAGAATTAACATTCTTTCTTGGTCTTCAAGTAAAGCAATTGAAGGAAGGAACTTTCATTTACCAAGAAAAATATGCTAATGATCTTGTCAAAAGGTTTGGATTGGAAAATTGCAAGAAGACTGATATACCAATGTCAAGTTCTTTGAAGATAGACAAAGATGAAGAAGGGAAGAAAGTTGATCAAAAGCTGTATAGGAGCATCATCGGTTCACTTCTTTATCTAACTGCTTCTAGACCTGACATTTTGTTGAGTGTTTGCATCTATGCTAGGTTTCAATCAGATCCTAGAGAATCCCATCTCAGTGCTGCAAAACGTATCATTAAATACGTTGCTTCATCTTCAAGCATCGGTCTTTGGTATCCTAAGAAGGGAGACTTTAATCTTCTGGGATATCCAGACGCAGATCTGGCTGGTTGTAGAGTTGATAGAAAGAGTACTTCAGGAACTTGCCAGTTGCTTGGAAGTAGAACGGTGTCTTGGTTTTCAAGGAAACAAAGCACTGTGGCTCTCTCAACAACAGAAGCAGAGTATGTAGCTCTTGGAAGCTGTTGTTCGCAAATTCTATGGATAAAACAACAGCTACAAGACTTTGGGATTGAAGACTCATGCACGTAAATCAAATGTGACAACACCAAATAATCAATCTCACCAAAAATTCAATTCTTCATTCAAGAGCAAAGCATATAGAGATTTGACATTACTTCATTAGAGATCATATTCAAAATAGAGAAATCTCGATTCAATTTGTTGATTCAAAAAGTCAACTAGCGGATATATTCACAAAGCCTTTGGAGAAAAATCAATTCGATTTTATCCGTTCAAGACTCAACATTTTGAAGCTCGAAGAAGTTAAAGTCTAGAGACTCTCCAACCCTCAGACTCAGAAATTTGATGATCATCATACTCTAATCTCTCAGACTCTAAATCCTCAGACTCAGACATTGATGGCTATAGACTGTAAGTTGCTATTTTATCTAAACTCGAAAAGGTATGATCTTTCGTTCAGTTATTTTGTAGTCTCCGTGAAAAACGAAAACTTGTCTTTTCAAAAGGATTAATTTTGGCAGTTATTGATTTCGAAAAGAGGTATTCGTACACTTTCCTTGTGCCGATTGAACTTCCCTTTTCAAAACTGAGTTATATATATACATTTTTCATTTTCCAATCTTCAAAACCCTAAAAAGCATTCTCCTCCCAATCCGATTTCTACTTCATGTTCATCTTCGAGAAAGTTGTCATCTTTTCTTGGGAAAGCTAGTAAAGGAATCTTTCAGTGACGAGGAATGATGTCTTCTTCGAGGAAGTCTTCAAGAATCGCGAACAGGGGACCACAGAGGATGAAGGAGGGACCTACCCATTTTGATCTCACCGAAGAGGAAGAATTGTCGAGTCAGCAACAGAGCCCGACTCACTCTCCACCACGTCACTAAACACCATCTACCCCACATGATGCGGGTCAACAACCGGAGGAAGAGATAATCGAGGACGCAGATCCAGTAAGAGTCCAAAAACTCTCGTTTATTTATAAACTTTACTGTGCGTTGAAAAGTACTAGGACTCCGTTGAAATATGTGGATGATTTTCTCAAAGATAAGCATTATGGGAATGAGTATATCTTTCTGAGAAAAATGGAGGATTTGGGAATTGCTCCCAAGGGTAAAGCAAAGGAAGCTCTTGCGAATATTCCCGGTGACCTCGTATGTCGGGACCTAATTCGATCAAGGAAACAACGATGATAAAATGTTCAGTGATTTTCAACCTAGAATGGGTATTGCTACAAAGGTGAAGGGAAAGAGGATGGAGTTATTCAAATCAAAGGAACAGAAGAATTTGTTTTTCAGACTGCTGAAACGAGGGGTGATAAACCCTAGGAGTGTCAATTTCGATTTCTTGGATGCCGTTAACGTGAACTTAAGGGAGAAATTCAAATTGCTTCAACTTGAGCAATTCTGCATTGATACCACAGACGGTTATGCACAACTAACTGTGTATTTCTATTCGAATCTCAGCTTCATAGATGCGAATAGAATATCATTCAGTGTTAGAGACCAGGATTATGTGGTAGACGTGGACATGTTGGCGGACATAATTGGAGTTGAACGAGGACGTTATCAACCAGTCAAAGTCTCAGTTGCTCGTGCCTCAATGGAACTTGTCAAAGATAGAGATATCGAGGGAAGAATCATTTATTCAAGGATGCGTGCCATCAATATTGTGCTGCACAAAATTGTTATCAATTGCATCAGACCCAAGTCTACATCAAAGACTGATGTGTCTAATTCTGAAGCAAAACTGATGTACGCAATCAACTCGGGGAAGAAGTTCTCTCTCCTCACACTATTCTCTTTCACATGTACGAGCAATGTCAAAGGACAATGGTCAATTGCCTTATCCAGGTCTCGGTGACCAAGATCTTCGACACATGAATATTGAACTGCCACATTCACTTTGTGTTCGACCGTGCGATAAGATGGTGGTAGGTTTAAAGATGTTGATGAAAATGCGTCTGAAAGAACTTTCCAATGCAATGGAGAAATTCAAAGTGAAGACTCCAGTACCATCTGCTTCAAAGAGAAAAGGAAAGGAGGCCATTGGTGCCCCATCCAAAAAGAAGAAAACACTCATCTTGGAGGATGAAGATGAGGAGGAAGATCTCACAATCACTGCCTTGATAAGAACCAGACGTTTTGTACCTCAATTGACAGAACTTTAGAAGAAATGGAGAGAATAAGAGGAGCAAGCCAAGCTTATAGAAGAAGCAGAGCAGAGACAGAAGGAGAAAAAAAGCTGAAGAAGAAGGCGAAGAAGAGAAAGAAAAGTCTGCAGCAGAATCTAGAGAGAAAGATAATCAAGAAGAGCATGATCATCACTCTTCCCCTTTTGAGGTCCTAGAGACAGGGGGAGTTGGCGAGAAAGAAAGGTCCACATCTCATGCTGCCAATAGTGAAGGTCTAAGACAATCTCCAGCAGATCCAGAAGAGTTTCAGGCTTCTCAATTGCCTGAAGAAAGACACGATACGTCAACTCCAAATCTGCAAGATTATACAGAAGCGCCATCGTCTGCATTCACCCCATCTAAGAAAGCAAATGCGAGTACGCAGCAGGACAATTCTGCAGATTTTCGTCATATTCTTGATATTCTTCTGGAAATGCGTGGCCAAATCTATGCTCTGAACTGTGAAATTCAAGCCATAAAGAATGCTGGACAAGCATCTTCAATTACCCTAGAAGACAAAATGAAAGACTTCGCTCTACAACTTCAAGCCAATGCCAAAGGAGAAAAGGTAGCTCATATAAGGGAAGACTTGAAGAGGGTAGAGGGCATAGTCCAGTCAATGGGAGATTTCCAGATCGTGCGCATTCCTAAGCAGACCTGACACTTTTCTCACATTTTTTTTTTTATGTTGACAAAAAGGGGGAGAATTGCAAATTTGAACGAACTTTAAACTTGACTTTAAATTTGTTTTTGTGGTTATGTTTGTTTTTGAGTATGACTTGACTTGAGTGAACTGAATTGGCTATGGATTTTGATGCTTGACTATCTGCATTTATATCAAGTGTTTTGTCATATGGTATTACTCATGAAAGACTAACCAATTTTCTGTGGATGTAGAGTCTGGTTGTTTTATTAATCTTTATGAGATAGCCGTATTACTTGAGAAATGTTTTTGCAGGTCAAAGTTGTTCAAATCTACAGGAAAGTTTTGTCACCATCAAAAATGGGGAGATTGTTGGAGAAATCTTTTCAGAATATTTTGAAGCTGACAAAACGTTTCTATCAGTCTAGTCTGGATATTTGCAGACCGTCAGTTTAAAGTCTGAAGACTTTCTGATCACCAGACTCAGCACTCAAGACTCAAGACTTAAGACTCAAGACTTTTCTCATTGACAGTCTTTCTGATCCAGTGACGAAGGAAATCCAGAGCCGAAGTTTATGGTTAAGGATTTAATCCTATCCTCTGGAGAAGATCTCTTGGTTGGATAAATATATCGGATTCTTTTATTTATCTAAGATCAATTGAAGATCCGGTGGTCGACGAAACATTCTTGGAATGTTCTATTCTTGGAAACCAAGATCCTGATTGTATGGGCGAACATGATTGATGGGCTATCGTCAGGTTCCTTTTATAGCTCGAATGATCTCCTTAATTGATTCCGTCCAACGGGTAGATTGGAGGAATTCCTTTGGTAAGTGCCAACGGTATGATGGCATAAAGGAGTATAAAAAGGAAGACGTTCTAGTTGTGGTGTAACGTGATCGATAGAGAAATTCCAGTCTCGAAGCACCTTGATTATTAGTCGATACGGTTTGAGCGAAATTGTATACACGAGAGAGTGTTTATACTTGGTGATACCTTGAGCGAGTGTGGTAGATCATCTACACCTAGAAATCAAGGAAGATCAACGCCGTAACATCTCTTTGTTCATAGTGGAATCCAGCCAATTGGCTGTCAGTGCAGAAGAGTGGACGTAGGCTTGAATCAAGCCGAACCACTATAAACCGCGTGTTCAATTCTCTCTTTCCTTTACTCGGTCTTACGCTGATTATTATTTATTGCAAATCCTTCAACTGTCTAAGTATTGTGCAATCATCCGAAAAATCTTTTATATACCTATTCACCCCCCTCTAGGTATTAATACTAGCTATATCACAAACCCCCGGGACCACGATGGACACGGGATTCACACGTCGAGCACCGCCGCAAGCTCCCCAGTGGCCAATGCCAGCTTGCTTGACAATGCAAGAGGCGTCGCACGGGGCATGGCTCCCCATGCCCAGGTGGCCAGCTATAAAGTATGCTGGGAAAATGGCTGCACAAACTCTGACATACTCGCCGCCATGGACCAGGCCATTAAGGACGGCGTCGACGTGATCTCTCTCTCCCTTGGTGGAGGTGATGGGGCATACTACAAGAACACCATTGGTATTGGAGCGTTCACAGCAATGGAGAAGGGTATTTTCATCTCTGCCTCCGCTGGAAACAATGGTCCTCTGCTAGGCACTCTCTCGAATGGAGCCCCGTGGATCATGACCGTAGGAGCGTCTACCCTAGACCACAACTTCCCGGCCCATGCATTGCTTGGCAACAAGATGCGGTTCCCTGGAGAATCATTGTATGGTGGACCAGGAATGGGGAACAAGCCGGTTGGCCTCGTTTACAACAAGGGAAACGAAAGCAGTTTGTGCTTGCTAGGCTCACTTGACCGCAGGGTGGTGCGCGGGAAGGTGGTGCTCTGCGACAGAGGGATAAATTCCCGCGTCGAGAAGGGCGCGGTGGTGCGTGATGCTGGGGGAATGGGAATGATACTGGTGAACACAGCCGAGGACGGTGAGGAGTTGCTGGCAGACTGCCACCTGATACCGACCGTTCACCTTGGTGCAAAGGCAGGGATAGTGATTAGGGAATATGCCAAGACCGATCGGAACCCCACTGCCCTGGTCATTACCAGCGCACAGGAGGTCAATGTCAGGCCGACGCCGGTGGTGGCCGCGTTCAGCTCAAGAGGACCATACTTCCAGTCCGCGTAGATCTTGAAACCTGACGTGATCGGCCCAGGTGTCAATATCCTGGCCTCGTGGCCGGCTTATGTGAGCCCCACGGAATTGCCTATTGACAAAAGGAGTGTCCAGTTCAACATCATCTCAGGTTCATTGACATTGCACACTTCTCTCATCCTTCCTTTGCTGAGTAAACAATCAAGCACGTGGTGTGCGCACTCCGGAATCCATAATCTTTTCTAACGGCTCCATTTTCAGGCACATCCATGTCTTGCCCACACGTCAGTGGCGTCGCCGCGCTATTCAAAGCCGCCCGCCCAACCTGGAGCACAAGCGCAATCAAGTCGGCGCTCATGACCACCGCCTACATCCACGACAACACCCGGAAGCCCATCACCGACGCAGCCGACGGAACCGCAACCTCCCCATGGGGCCTCGGAGCAGGCCACATCGACCCGAGGAAGGCCCTCTCGCTGGGCCTCGTCTACGACCTCACCGCCGACGACTACATTGCCTTCGTTTGCTCCCTCAACTACACGATCAAGCAAGTCCAGAGCATCGTGCGGCGAACGAACGTGACCTGCTCGATGAAACTCTCCGACCCGGGGCAGCTCAACTACCCATCATTCTCGGTCCTATTCGGGCCCAACAGGAAGGTGGTCTGGTACTCGCGCGAGGTGACGAATGTGGGGGACGCCGTGTCAGCGTACAAGGTGGCGGTGCAGGCGCCAAGCACGGTCGCGGTGAGGAGGAGGCTGGTGTTCGGGAAGGTGGGGGAGAAGCAGAGGTACACTGTGACGTTCGTGGCGCGGAACCAGACTGACGAGACCCACGGCGGGTCGATCACGTGGAAGAACCGGCAGCATCGCGTGAGGAGTCCGGTCGGGTTCTTGTGGGGAGAATCGTGAACTTTGTAGAAGGTTTTATGGGCGGGGAAGAAAAGCAGTTGTATGTAGATGCTGTAAATTGGGTTGAAACAGAGGAATGTGTACAATTGTGATGGTGATTCCACATTAGTGGAAAATGCAATTCTAGATTTCGAACTTAAGCATGCATGCGTTGCCCCTCTCTCTCTCTCTGAGGATGCAGAAGGCAATTCTTGTCTTCTCAATCAGTGTCTGCATCACACAAAAGAAGACGATACCTTAAAACATAGCAGGGTCATGCCTTCATCCCTCAAATTGACAGGAGCTAAAAAGAAAAAAACTTGAAATCATACAGTCATTTGAATACCATTAAATGCTATGCGTATCCATTTTACTTGAATCGGCCATTACATAGCGACATAGGGTATGATGCAAGATGCTCGCTTCGAATCGGCCACCTTGACTTTTAAGATACCAGAGTTAAGATTGTAATAATGCAACTTTAAGATATCAAAGTTGAGAGTGTCATGCCCAAATGATCTGTGCTTTCCGTATTGACCGTGACACTCTTCTGTCCAGGATGTGTGGTACCGGCCAGAACAAAGAGCGAATATGTGCGGTACCAAAGAGTACGTCGCCTTCCTCCGCTCATTGGACTAGACCATCGATCAAGTTAGAGCTGTGGCCAAGTACCCCAACATCACGCGCTTGCCTCAAGTCGCAGACCACAGCCAGCTCAACTATCGGTCCTGCTCTGTTTTGTTTGGGAGCAAGAGGGTCGCGGGATACAGGCGCCAACCGACCAATGTCAGGGCCACACGGTCAGTTCATGCAGTGATGCCCGCAAAGTCAGTGTTCACTAATGTCTGGGACAAAAGGAGGAACATGGAGACTGTACAAAATGGAGAACCCAGAATCTTATAAGCTAGTCTAGGACTCTCTCCTTTGGCGATATGGGGCAAGAAACGCGCCCCCTCCTTGCACACGTCTGGGGACCGTAGCACGGATGCACTGCCACACGTCCGGGGACCATGGCACGAATGCACTGCCATCCCTTCTCCCTGCACACCACTGCCTAGGCCATCATAGAGACCTTCGTGTCCAAGAAAGGCATACATCCCACATCTAGTTCGGATTTCAGCTGCATTTTCTGGAGTAACGCTCAACATGAAGTTTGGAGCCTGGTCGCGTAATATATGGACCCAAATCGAATGAAGGGATTAGTCGATGTTTGAGGCTGCTACGGGCTTTGCTTTGACCCTTGCATTGGCAACAGCATCGTTGATGGGCAATGCAAAGGGTTGATTGGCTGGAAGCAAATGTGTTGGTCAAAAAGTGGCGGCAACGTTGGCGAGTGGAACGGTAAGGGCGGAGAGATTTGTATTTGTGCGACTGTAAGAGCAGTGTAGCAGATCGAATTTGTAAGACATCCGGAAGCAGTGAACTCTGCATTTGAGGCTTCTTGGGACCATACTCCCTTCAAGAAGAGAGTATCAAGACACAACAATGTCAATCAACTACAGCACTAAGAAAGTGATTACAATGAGTAATATGACAGGCTTGGTTTTCCGGCCGGACAAGCCTGGCAGATGCCCTTTCCATCGACTGCCTCAACATCGGAATACCGGGCGCATATTGCAGGCATGGAGGAGAAGCTATGTCGCCGTCGCCGTCCCGATTACAGAATGCAAATCCAAGTCCCTCATGGGAAGAACCTGCCACCAGTACACGATGCACCCCGCACATTGTAATTAGTATTACTCAAGAGTTTAGCATGAAACTGATAATGCCATACAAAGGCCCCAGCTTCTCTTTTCTTTTTAAATGATAAATATTAATGTTCCATTGGAACCTGCGAAAGTGGAATGATGAGACGTGGGCGGAATCGAAATGCAAGAAATGATAGATGAATTAAAAAAGGATGACTCCATTGATTAGGTTGGAATGCCCCGAGAGCACCATGCGCAATATACAAAAGGTGCACATTACAAAGGCCATGATCAGTGGTTATATGTCGAGTTTGAACTCTTGTGTTGCTTTCGACCATTTTATGTTTGATAGAGATTGTACTCACAATCATGTACTTCGCGTGTAAGGCTCAGTAATAGATGAGAACGATATTCAGATGTAATTGACGATCGATATGCATTGGGGACTCGTTTCTTGAAGGTTCAATCATTTCAAAAAAAAAAAAAAAAAAAAAAAGATGTCTAATGGAGTAATATGTACTAATCTGAGCATACAAGGAGGTCAATGTATCATACTCCCCATTTTTACAAGACAAATTTATTTTTAACGCAAAAGTATTCTCGGTTGGATGGATCTCAGGATCAAGTCCTAGTTCATTTCCAAATCTTTTATGGTAGCATTAACATTAAAATCTCCTCTCATAAGGCTCAAAATCGAACACATAAGTATCAAACAAGTAGTAGTGCAAGAGCCAAACAAGCATGACATTTCCACAAACGAGGTGAGACCGGCGAGCACCAGAACTTTCAATCGAGATAAGCTCAGATGCATTATTACAACAACCAATAAACATAGTGGGGCTTTCTCTTCTCGGGAGGACCCTACATCATGTGGAGCATTATTTTCTATTACATTGTAAGCCGATGTGATATACAGGACCGGTTATTAACAACTCATGTTATTATATAACCACAGTGCTAACGAAGTCAATATCTATAGCAATATATCATGTCAACTGATGAAGTAATATGCGACGTTCATACATTATATATAAGTTCACAACTTACTTGATCGTCGAACCCCTCCTTTGCTCGCACATGTAAGACGTGATCGATAATCGAAGTCTAGTTCAGATCGCCTAACTTTTTGGATTGAAGAGCGTCCTCCTCTTGGCCGCCCATGATCAGAGGAATGTTGCAGTTGCAGCCTACCAACGAGCACGCATGTGAATCGAGAGAACACTATCGTATGAAGATCTGGACAATAAATGATTGCTAATTCCCATCTATCGAACCCCGAATCGATTCCGATTGCTGATCCGTCAAACCCACCTACCATGTCCATCAAGAATGTCTCCATTCCAAAGTACGGCTTGACACCATCTGTTTAATAATCACAATGAGATCTTCCCTGGATCTTTTGTATATTTTTCTTTTCCCATGTTGCTGCAAGAATCATTTTCCACAAAGCACATACTGGGCAGGACAAAGCTCGCATGTGCTCTTATGCGACCCACCAAAAATAATAACTTTTCCTTTTCCTATAGTCACTAAAAATGATTTTGTCTACACAATCATTCCCAAAGCACATATCGAGCAATGTTCATCAATGAGCAGACTGATGACAAGAGCAAGAAAGAGGGCAAGGGAGATTTTTCCATTTCTTCTTTTGCTTGCGCATAATCTAAGTTTGACATGACAAGGTCAATGAAGATTGCCCACTTGGGATTTTCCCCAGGGCGATCGTGATTTAGGCACCTTCCTCTCTCAAATAAAGTTACTAGACTGATAAAAAAGTTTGAGCATTATCTCTAATCGATCTTTATGTCTAATCAGCACTCGCACGTCGGTCAGAGGCTTATTAATAAGAGGTTGGTTAACGTTGCGTCGTTTGCTTCTTGCGATGACATTTTTTTTATGTCTAGTCGACAATGTACCTCTCGAGTGTCAAAAGTTTATGATGAGCATTGCTTTAAAGATATATGTCAATTGGTAATCATTCTTAAGGGCAGGATGATCAAGAAATCTCGGTTCGATCATCCTCTCTTCACTCTCCTTTTCACATCAAGTACAATAATGGAGATGCTAATAGAGATTGCATGTCCTAATCAAAGAGGAATGCACTTTAGTTTTTCAATGCATAATCCTTCAGAGTTAGCCAAAATTGATTCTGATGGAGCTTTCAAATCTCGATGAGTGTATTTTGACTTAATTAGATACATAAGAGTTACTCGATTTGAATATCATCTGATTAGGATAATACGTAGAAGAAAGAACACTAGTCCAAATAGTATTTCCTATGGGCTACATATGTCTCCGTGGACATGGCTTAGAAATAGCTCGATCAACATGACCATCGTGATTTTTGGTTGAGAAAAAGAGGAGTGGAGAAGAAACCCCACACGGTATTACGCTTTAGCTTATTGTTGTCTCATATGATTGGGCTACAAAAGTGGGCACCAGTACTACACCTTCCAATGAAATTGCAAAGTTTCTTAGCAAAGGACCAGCAGAAATTAAAGTGGAAGTCTAATCTCCATACAGTCATTCAAGAGTTTTTCTCGGGCTACATTCATTGTACGATTTTCTCGATCATCTCGCGTGAAACCCTTGGCAAATTGATTGATGGATGTGAACAATCATCACGCCGGTCCATTGAAATTCAAAGAAGTACTTGTATGCTTGATTCATGCAGGGTAGGCCTCCTAAATTTTATTGAAGTCTTGAGTAAGATATTACCTTCAACGATCATTTTCAAGATGGTCTTGAGAGGAAAAAGAGAGAGCTACGCAATGCTTACCAAACTCGAGTGGCTAGGCAAGTGCGCGCACCCGGATATTAGAAGATTTCTTTTCTTTTTTTGGGGTTTGAAAGTGGGAAAGTAAGCCTCAACTACAACTACAATCCCCACAGCCTTTGAGCAAATGATTAAAAATTATGTCTAAATTGAAACCCACAAAAGTAGTGTGATGCGACGTGGGTGGAATTGAAATACAAGAAATGATTGATACATTTAAAAAAAAAAGATGTTTCCATTGGTTAGGTTAGGCGGCACTGAGTGCACTATGGGAAAAAATAGAATTTCCAGAGTACTGGGAGAGAGACACAAAAAATAAAATGAAGAAGAAGAAAAGGTGCACATTAGAAAGACCATGATCAGCGCTCATTACATGTACTCGAGGCGTACATTTGCATCCAGCTACAAGCAAATGAGATTTTGCATTTCCTAAAATTTTGTCCAGTCTCAAGATTCCTCGATCTTTGTCCACTTCGTGCCTAAGGCTCGACCGAGACGAGGAGAATGTTTGGATCTAACTGATGAACAATGAACATCGCGGACAGGGTCCTCTGCAAATAAGCACATATGCATCAGCACCAGAATCAATGGGAGAAGCTGACGATCCATCTAATGAGATGAAACCCTAATTTGGTCAGAAAAATATGAAGAAAAAAGGGTTTCTTTTTTTCTGTGAGGATAAAGAGGGTGGGGTTCTGTTCTCTTCAGTGGAGGACCCTCCATTATCTGGGACATTATTCATCTCTACAGCTGTGTTCTCTGTGTCATCTTGTGCCTACGTTTGCGTGTGAAACAAACAGGACAGAGACAGAGCTCACATTACACAGCAGCAGTAGCTTACAAAACCCATCTCTCGTCCCCAAGTTCACAAGCTGCAATGACAACACACTCTGTGACATGACTTTGCATTGTGGGTACCTTCTATTCTATTCTATATATATACACATCTATCTAAGTACAATGGAAATTGTCTGATTCTGAACCTATTGTATATGCATTGATTCAATTATAAACTTTCCAATTTTATCAATTTAACCCTAAATCTTTGCGTGAAATTCTAATATAGTCTCTTATGCTAATTTTCGCCAGAAATCACTCAAGCAATAACTAGACCCACATGTCAACACCGGTCAATACTTGACTAAAATGACTAGATTGAAATTTCAAGCAAATAATTATAACTAAATTGATAAAATTGAAAAAGTTTAGGACCAAATTAGTATCCTTCAATAATACATCACATTATTCTTTTCTTGTAGAGGTTTTCATTGAAGCTCTAGTCTAGAATTTTGCAGATATCGATACATGCGATTATGCACATTCATGACCGATAGCAATCCACATTGTAATTCACGAAGAATGTTATAATATATCAGGAAAAGTACTGACTTTGTCTGGATTTTCCATACAACATGTGCACTTGATGACAAGGTTGATTGAAATTCTTGTTCGAGCTTAGGCATTATTTTGCTCTTTATTGTCGCTTCAGTGCTTGGGCTTTGGACACCACCCTCTCGCATTTGTCGTTTTACCTTAGTGTCACGGGTCGGTCAATTCCGATCGATCAAAACACCATGTGATCTTAGGATTATCAATCCCAAGTCAGCCTTGCGCACATATGCTCGAACACAAGAGTCGATGGGCAAAGAGAGTCTATATTCACTTATAAACGAACTAGTTATAATGAGAGAGAGGGATCCCTATTTATACAAATGCGGATTGCATCTTAGCCATTGATCATCCCTCCGATCCAATGGTGCATTTCAAATATGTATCATCATTACAAGGCTACACAACAGGCTAATCGAAGGCTACTCGATGGTTGTACACCACAGACCCTTGGGAAGACCATGGGCGTGTGTCAAAAGCAAGATCGGGGTTTGTAGGTCTACCTAAAATGCGAGTAGCTGAACGGTCTGCTGCTTGATCATTGCGCATGAGTCGCTTATGGGCCTTGGTTTGTATCGCTCATGAATTGATTGTGGGCTGTTCTTCGATCAGCCCTTGGGCGTGACACGGCCTATCATGGTCGGTCTTGGTTCATGCTCTGTCCATGGGCCGTGTCATTAGTGTCAAGGTTTTTATGGTTTTTTGTTGTGCCTAAACTTAGTGATTAGGAAGATAATCTGGATTGCGATTGTTTAGGGAGAAATATTTTGATGCGTGGACTCCATTTTTTGTTCATCGTTCTTTCTTGCTGTCCATTTGAAATCTGTGGAATCTGGCCATGACATTTCTGTCATAAGAACAAGATAGAACGAACAGGTTAATTTTGCATGGGAGAGTGTCGTGACACAGCATGTTATGACCACCCATCGGATGAAGATGGCTTGTCCTATTCTTGTGATGATAGTTTACTACTAAAAGTAAGAGATTTTATGTAGTACCGGTCTTTTTAACAGATTAACTTCATGGAAGTTAAGATATTGAAATAGGTTTAATTAAAAGATTAGTTATAACTGGTTTGATTTGAGCTATAACTAGGTAATATCTCCCAAACTTATTAGTGGGTCGGTAGTCCATGGCTATTCTTATGAACTCGCTATCAGAGGATGACATACCTAGGAAATCCCATGTGGCTGTCATGTACATGGCGACTTAGCAATGAGGAAAGGCCACATGGGAGACACATGGCATTGGAAACTCAGTCATGGCGAGCTTAGGATTTGATTGGACGTCTTTTAAGGAGGTGGTAAAGACTTCATTAATCGATACGAAAGGTTAAGAATCCAAGTGACCGATATGCCAAACACCAAAGACTAATGGGGCACTAATTTCAATTAATTCGTCAATATGTCACAAGCTTTTAATTGGGATTGACATACGAAGAGTGCTTACCAGCTAAACTCAATCTCTCTCTCTCTCTAAGATGAGAAGGTATTTTGGGACATTTTTAATCGCGTGAGTCCAATTCACATCTACCGTTAGATCATATGGATCTATACGTGCCCGTCTCATCGAACGGTACATGTAATTTGAGCCCACATACATGGGATGCATCCAACATTTTGTCCTCCCACGCACGCTCACTTGCTAGTTCCTACAGTGTCACGGGCATCTTATAAAAGCAACACCCTACCATTTACGAACTTGTGGAAGTTTTCTATCTCTCTCTCTCCCTGAAAACTGCCATGGCCACCGTGGCCCAGTCCCTCCTCTTCCTCGTCTCTCTCCAATGCCTCCTCACGCTCTCTTTCGCGGCCGCCGCCGCTACCGCCGCCGCCAGAAGGACCTACATCGTCCACATGAGCCACCATGAGAAGCCCTCCCTCTTCCCCACCCACCACGACTGGTACCTCTCCCGCCTCCTCTCTCTCCCCTCCTCCTCCTCCTCCTCCCCCTCCTCCCCCGCCCTCCTCTACTCCTACTCCGCCGCCTACCCCGGCTTCGCCGCCTCCCTCGACCCCTCCCAGGCCGCCTCCCTCCGCCGCTCCCCCGCCGTCCTCGGCGTCTACGAGGACGCCGTCTACTCCCTCCACACCACCCGCACCCCGGAGTTCCTCGGCCTCTCTGCCGAGCTCAGCGCCCGCGATCCGAACCCGGACCCCAGTTCCGCGGACGTCGTCATCGGAGTCCTCGACACGGGCGTCTGGCCCGAGTCCAGGAGCTTCGACGACTCGGGCATGCCCGGCGTCCCCGCCCGGTGGCGCGGCCAGTGCGAGTCGGGCCCCGACTTCGACCCGAGACTCTGCAACAAGAAGCTCATCGGGGCTCGCTCTTTCTCCAAAGGCTATCACATGTCCTCGGGTACTTACGAGATTTAGTTGATTTACCACTTACTTTTTCCCATTGGTCAAAGTGCGATTCCAAAGGATGGGTCGGTGTCAAAATCAAATCTTGCTTAACTTTTGCACTTTTTCGTCTATGTAGGTGGCAGTTTCTTGAAGGACCCGAAAGAAACGGACTCGCCCCGGGACCAGGAGGGGCACGGGACCCACACCGCAAGCACGGCCGCGGGGTCGCGCGTGGCGAACGCTAGCCTCCTCGGCTACGCCAGCGGGACGGCGCGTGGGATGGCCACGCGGGCCAGGGTGGCCTCCTACAAGGTCTGCTGGAGGAACGGCTGCTTCGGGTCGGACATCCTCGCCGGCATGGACCAGGCCATACTGGACGGCGTCGACGTCCTCTCCCTGTCCCTCGGCGGCGGGTCCGCGCCCTACTACCGCGACACCATTGCCATCGGCTCGTTCGCTGCCGTGGAGAGAGGCATCTTCGTCTCCTGCTCCGCCGGCAACGCTGGGCCGGCACGGGCTACCCTCGCCAACGTGGCGCCGTGGATCATGACCGTGGGCGCCGGCACTCTGGACCGGGATTTCCCTGCTTACGCTGTTCTTGGCAACAAGAACCGGTTCACCGGGGTGTCGCTTTACAGCGGGCCTGGAATGGGGAAAAAACTGGTCGGTCTGGTTTATGACAAGGGGTCCGATGGCTCGGGCAACTTGTGCCTGCCCGGTTCACTTCAGCCGGCCTTGGTGCGGGGAAAGGTGGTGGTGTGCGATAGGGGAACCAGCGCACGCGTTGAGAAGGGCTCGGTCGTACGTGCTGCGGGTGGGGTTGGGATGATACTCGCGAACACCGCGGCGAGCGGCGAGGAATTGGTGGCGGACAGTCACCTGTTGCCTGCCGTGGCCGTAGGGAGGAAGGTGGGGGATCTGATCAGGGAGTACGCAAGCAGCAACCCAAATCCGACCGCCACGATCGGCTTCGGAGGGACCGTGTTGGGCGTGCAGCCGTCGCCGGTGGTGGCGGCATTCAGCTCGAGAGGGCCCAATCTGGTGACGCCGCAGATACTGAAGCCCGACGTGATCGGCCCGGGGGTCAACATACTGGCGGCCTGGTCGGGGCGGTCGGGCCAACCGGGCTGGAGAAAGATACGAGGAAGACCCAGTTCAACATCATGTCAGGTGTAGTATTCATTGCCCATGAACTTCTAGTGATTATGCTTAGGACTTCTAATTGATGCTTGGTAGGAATAGAAATTCAAATGACGCACATAAATTTGTAACTCGATTAACACCTCCTGTCGAGGAGGTTTTTTCCTTTTCGTTTTGACTTCTCTGCATAGCATAGGGTAGGCGCGTTCACCTGGAACACATAATCTGAAGATCCAAAAACGTAATTTTTTTTCCCTCTGTAATTGTAGTTAAATCTGCGCAATGTGTAAGATTCAACAACCATCAAGTCCAATAATCAAATTGGGCTAGTTAGGTTTGGACCTCTGTAGTTAGTGCATGCAAAGTGAGCATTAATATTCATTTTTTTTTTTTTTTTGGGGTCGAAACATTAATATTCATTGTTAGCGCGTTAATTTAGCCAGCTTAGCGAGGTCTAGTATTCAATGCATTAGTTGCTGCTTCTGGAGCCCTTCATGTACATGACATCATTACAAGCATGGACAGGGGAACTTTTCCACTTTCGATTGGTTAGCTGGAGGGCATTAGCAAGAGACTCTGGCTTTTGCCTTTCCTCTGCACGTGATCGAAAGCGAAAAAAAAAAGAGAGAAAGAGAGAGAGAGTGGTGTAGTAGCCATCACTGGTCTCTGATTATATAGCTTTTTCACCTTTAATGGACGTCCTACTGAGAAGTGCAGAGATGCCTTTCTTGCTTTTCCTTAGAGATCATTAGCCAGCATTACTATAATGTGGTATGTGGCTGTGGGATTGTTGATAGCCCTGAATAGGTATGCCCAGGTTCTTTCGGCTGAATGGCAGAGCAGTACAGGTTTTTAGGCTGAGTAGCAGTGTGTGGCAGTAATCATAACATTTGGGCTAATTAGACCAGGGAAGTGAATTATGTAGATGAACCAAAGTGTTCATGGTTGATGATTTGGCTTGCTGTGAGTCTGATCCAAGTTTCTCATGTGGGTCTTTCACTACAGGCACATCCATGTCGTGCCCGCACATCAGCGGCCTCGCGGCGCTCCTCAAAGCCGCGCACCCGAATTGGAGCCCGAGTGCAATCAAGTCTGCACTTATGACCACCGCCTACACGCATGACAACACCAATTCTTCTCTCCGTGATGCTGCTGGAGGCACGTATTCCACCCCTTGGGCACACGGCTCGGGACACGTCGACCCCGAGAAAGCCCTCTCCCCTGGCCTGGTGTACGATATCTCGACTGACGACTATGTCGCTTTCCTCTGCTCGTTGGACTACACCATCGATCAAGTCAGAGCGGTGGCCAAGCGCCCCAATGTCACGTGCTCACGTAAATTCGCAGACCCCGGTCAGCTGAACTATCCGTCCTTCTCGGTCTTGTTCGGGAGCAAGAGGATCGTGAGATACACGCGCCAACTGACCAACGTCGGGGCTGCAGGATCAGTTTACGCAGTGACAGTGATGGGGCCACCGGCTGTGGAGGTTACGGTGAAGCCCCCGAAGTTGGTGTTCGCCAAGGTCGGGGACAAGAGGAGTTACACGGTGACCTTCGTGTCCAAGAAAGGCACGACTCAGGCGGCTAGGTCAGATTTCGGTAGCATTGTCTGGAGCAATGCTCAAAATGAAGTTCGGAGCCCAGTCGCGTACGCATGGACCCAAATCGGATGAGGGGCTGGCTGATGTTCGAGGTTGCCTCGGGCTCTGCTTCGGCCTTGCATCAGGTAGAGCAACGCGGACTGCAATGTGAAGGGTTGTTTGGAAGAGAAAGTGGCGGTGAATTATCCGTGGTTGATGGACTCAGGATCGGCAGCGACATAGGCGAGTCGAAGGTTGACGGACAGAGTGTGAGATTTGTATTAGTGTGACTGTAAAAGTAACGTAGTAGATTGAATTTGTAAAACATCCAGAAGAAAATGAACCCTGGATGTGAAGCTTAAGCTTCTGGGACCATTCTCTCGTTAAGAAGAGAGTATCAAGAGACAACAGTGTCAGTCAATTACAATATACTAAGTAAGAAACTAATTACAATGTGAAATATGACAGGCTTGGGCAAGCGATCTCCCTCAAAGGTCTGGATGTTCATACGTAATATTCCCGCTCTCTTGGTAATTCTCAACTGATGGACCGACATGGGCACAGTTTGTTCGGCCCGGCAGCCCGTCCATCGACCGCCCTGATGTTGGAATATTGGTACATATCACGTGCATGGAAGAGGAGTTAAGTGGCCGTCGGGATTACACAGAATATAAATGAAAGTCCCTCATGGAAGGAACCATACTAAATGCCACCGATGCATGCACCACACTCTGTAGTAATTAGGATTACTCAGAACCTGGTTTTAACCTGATGATGTCGCATGGAAAGGCCACGAGATAATAATACGCTGTATGCTATATCTACCGAACAGCAAAGTTCAATAGATTCATGGTTCTATTAACCGAGATTGGGAAACTGAATAGCCTGTATAGAACCTTTACTGCCCCCAAGAAGTTAAACAGGAGTTTTTTTTTTTTTGGCCAAAAAGTTAAACAGGAGTTAATCCACTCTTACATATGCCAGATTCATTCCTTCATGGACCTAGACTAGATTTAGGAACTTTGCCATCACTGGGGATAGAGACTACAAATTGCAAACACGGAGGCCAAATAACCAACCGATATGTCAAAATATCAAAGGATGGAGAGAAGCCGAGAATTTGGGAATAAGATGTATATTGCTTTCTCACTTGTAACATTATATAATCATAGCCCTATGTATAATACATATATAGAATGACCGAGTACAATATTATAGTTTTCAATTGATGAACCAATTAGGATCAATCAAGTACAACAATATCTTCAACACTTCCTCTCAAGCCGGCAGTCTATACACATCAAGAATGCCTAGATTGCTTTATAGATATGCATATTGCCTCTGACATAGAGTTTTAGTGAAGATGTTTGTGCACTGCCCTGTCATTCTTATTCCTCTTGTCTTGAAATCTTGTCTCTGATAAAATGACAATCAATTTCTATGTATTTCATTCTTTCATGAAAAATCGAATTCACTGCAAATTTAAGTACAGCATCATCGTCACAAAATATAATGGTTGGTTCTTTTATCCATACGCCAAGATCTTGGAGTAATTCTCCTATCCAGACTATTTCACAACTTGTCTTTGCCTTTGCCCGATATTCCGCTTCGGCTATTGATAATGAAACAGTCAACTATTTCTTTATCTTCCAAGAGAGTAATGAATCTCCCAATTTTATGCAGAACCCTGTGACAAATTTTCTACTCATAAGACAAGTAGCATAATATGATCACTATACGCCATCATTCTCAAATTGTTGTCCCGAGACAGTAATATTCCCAAACATGGGCATCCCTACAAGTACTTAATCACTTTCAATGCAACATACATGTGGGACTATTTTGGATTATACATGAATTGGCTAAGAATCTGCATGGCATAACATATGTCGGGTCTAGTCACGATTAGATAAATGAGCTTTTCGATGAGTTTTTGATAAATAGAAGTCTTTGAGCAAAGGATCCTCATTCAAGGGTGATAATCCTTTGTCATACTCAGCTATTTTCAACTTAACATTTTGTTTTATTGGAATATATGCTAGTTTGGATCTCAATAATCTTGCTTCTAATATGATCTTCAAGACAAATTTGTATTGACTAAGACAAATTCCCTTATCTGATCGTGAAATATCTCTTCCAATGAAATATTTAGGATGACCCAAATCCTTAATTTGAAGGCGGAGTGCAAGTACCTTTAAACTTCTCAATGACCTTTGCATCAATTCCCATAATGAGTCTATCATCAATGTATATAAGCGAGTAAATCAAAGATGCACCTTGATTCCAAGTGAAAAGAGCATAGTCGTGTTTGGATTTCCGGAATTTTGCAATTATAAGTGCAGAGGTGAATTTGGCATACCGTTGATGAGAAGCCTACTTAAGTCCGTATAAGGATTTATGGAGACGACACACTTGATTCTCCCATTGTCTGCATAAACCTAGTGGAAGATCCATGTAGATTTTCTCTTTTAAATCTCCATGGAGAAATGCATTATGAATGTCCAATTGACGAGGGGACCAATCACAAAGAGCGAAATAGAAAGGAACGAATAGTGACTTCCTTTGCTATTTGTGAAAAGGTTTCAATGTAATCAAAACCTTCATGCTATGTGAAACCCTTGGCCACAAGTCCTACCTTATAGCGTTTAATAAAACCTTCATGCTGTGCAAAACTTTCAACAACACCATTTTGTTAGAGGGTATATATGAAAGAACTCTCATGAAGAATGCCATGTGCATTGAAAGTGAAGAACATTAATGATTGAAGAATTCTCAAGCATTATCAGTTCAAACTTGTTGGACAGATCGATGGAACTGATTTGGATAAGAGTGAGAAAGTTTCGAAAATGGGCAAGAACTCGGCATTCGATTGCATTAGAAATACCCAAGTGGCTCGTGTTTGATCATCCACAATGGTAAGAAAAAAATGAGATCCATCACGATGTAGAGTTCAGGGTGTCAATGGGTCGGGTCGGGTTTTGATCCCGACCCAACCCGAATCATAAAGGGCCACATACTATGACCCGACCTAACTTGACCCTAAACACATTAGACCTGCATTGAAAATTTGGGTCGGGTCGGGTTTCTGAGTTTTCCGGGTTTTCCTCTCTTTTTTTCTTTTTTTTTTTTCCATCCCCATTTTCCTTGGTATAATTTTTTTTGAAGTAAAAGACCCTTTAACTTCTGAAGAACAACAAATTTGAAAAGATAGTGCCTTCAGCCTTAAGGCTTTAGGAACTTTTACCATAAGCAAAAATTGAAAACAAACTTACGCGTAGGTGAGCAATCCACCATAAATCGTAGACATATACATTGGAATAGATAAAGATGCAGTAGGAATAACAGCTGAGCCATCATCCCAAAATTAACAAATTTTAGAAAAGAAAGGTCTAACATGGGGAGTAGAATTCCAAATGGAGAGATGCTATTTGGGAAGAAAGCAAATTGGCTTTCTAACTCCTAAGAAACCGTTGGATACATACCAAAGAAGTGGAAACTCCTGGCAAACTGCAGCTTGAATACGAGGAGACAGAAGCCCAACTGCAGGCGATAAGATAAGAACTTTGTTAAATTTTGCACACTACAACCATAATGTAGACATGTTCGGACAATGGTTTCTATCAAAGAAAGAGGTCAAATTCCAGACAAGAATGAAGCATACAAACATTGGATATGCTCTCAAACAAGCAAATATAATTTCCAATGTGACAAATTTGGTAAGAAGAGTTAGTACTCATGTCCTTAGACTAGAAAGTTTGTTAGGCCCTGCATGGAAACATTCCAAAAAAACTGTTTTTAGAACACTTTTTGTACTTTTTTTGTTTTTTTGTTCCCGAAACACAAAAATAATAGAAACGGTAAACAAAAAAAAGTTGTTTCTTGTTCTAGAAACGATTTTAAAGAAACGCTTCTTCTTTTCTTCTTCTTTTCTTCTTCTTTTTTCTTTCGTCGGCCTAGGCCATGGCCGGCGATCGGCCGTCGAGGGCCGGTGACTTCGTCGAGGGCCAGCGACCTCGCCGGAGCGTCGCCGGCCCCTGGCGAGGCCGAGCCTCGCCTTGGCTGGGCGAGCTCGGCCTCACCCAGATCCGGCGAGGCCAAGCCTCGCCTTGGCTGGGCGAGCTCGGCCTCTCCCAGATCCGGTGAGGCCGAGCGTCGCCGGCCCCCGGCGAGGCTCTGCCTCGCCTTGGCTGGGCGAGCTCGCCCAGATTTGGCGAGGCCGAGCCTCGTCGGGGGCCAGCAACGCTCGGCCTCGCCGGGGGTTGGCAAGCCTCGCCGTGGCTGGGCGAGGCTGCCGGCCCCGTCTGCCGGTCGTCGGAGGCCGGCAACCGGCCAAAAGAAACAAAAAAAGAATAAAATTTACCAAACGTGTTTCTATTCATTTTTTATTCCCGGAACAAACGTTACCAAACGCATTCTTTTGTTCAAAAACCGTTCCCCGGAACATAAACACTTTTTTTTGTTTCTGTTCCCTGGAACAAAAAAAGAACAGAAACATTACCATGCAGCCCCTTAGTGTTCTTTTTTCTGCAGCAAACGAGGTTAAGCCTATGATAGTGCCATATCCATTTGCAGTCAAGAGGCACCACCAGGGGTCCTTCAAAAATCGAAGAATCTATGTGCTTGGCGAGCAAGGAAGCTAGCAATGCTTGTATCTAAATTTAGCACAAAATTGAAAAATCTTAGAACTAGAAGATATTGTTAGGAGTGCAAAAAGAGAAATAGAACTTACACAAGTAACATATTATAAAATAGTAACCTCTAATATGTCAATCATCGAGAGAAGTCAATATCGAGTTTGACTCCGTGGTCGCATTTGGCAACTCTACAATAAATTCACGACGAAAATGAGAAATAAAGTATGCATTAAAATAAAGAAATGTATAAATATTCTACAAATCATATTTTCTTACCCGACTCAAAGATTTCAAGGTCTTCTAAATCCTCCTCAATCGAACGAAAAGTGGCATGGATCGTAATCAATCTTCCTCCGCCATGGTTAGGGTCAAGGAACTACAAACGCATCCAGCACATGACCTCCTGTGCTAAATGCCACCTCCGATGCTATGGGTACAACCAAAATATCTTGAGCAATGATAGAAAATATAAGATATCTCTATGAATTTCCTTTCCACCAGCTTAAGATATCAAATTTAGAATTATAACGTTCACATGCTTCTTCCAAGTACTTGGCCAGTTCAGATTTTTCATCCAAATACTATTGTCTGGTTTGGCTAAAATACATTTTAGTCATAATATTAGCACCAACCACCGGGGACCTTGACATGCTTACCATTCTTGTGCTCTTTAGCCTCAAGTTACTTTGAGGGCATACACTTGTGCGATATTGCTCAAACAATAATATTAAAGATGTTATCACTTTTTCTTGTAAAGTTTCTACCTCATTGCTTTCATAAACATGACTAATCATCCACTTTACATAATCCCACTTATGTCGCGGGTCAAGTACGCAAGCAATGAACAAAGTGAGATTTATGTTGTTCACATTGCCAAAATACTTACCGAATTTCGGTTTCATTCTTTGAGCCATTTCTCACAAGTTCTGGTTCTCATTTCCCCAATATCTCTCAATCATCATATAAATCCCGTACATGTCATTTGTCATATTATTGCTAGTGACATAAGAAGAACTTGAAACTTTTATAGTTGTATCAAAGAACAACTTCAAAAAAGGAAGAAAATGACGTGCGTAATTCCAATCCTCACTAATGGGCAACCATTTCCCCTTGGGAATCTCTTGGGCATATTTACTATTCCGAAGTTATATATTGCTAAAAGCTCTTTCAAACTTCAAAGCTAATTCCCATATCATATATGTTGAGTTCCAACAAGTTTCCACATTTAAACATACAAAACTCTTCGACTCCATATTCTCTAACTCAACAAAACCCTTGAACTTTCTTAGCTTGCTAGAAAAAAATCTTACATAACGTACAGTTGAACATATTCTAGCAATTGAATCATTTATGTCTTTTAACCCCTTTTTAACAATCAAACTTAATAGATGGGCATAACACGGTAACTCACCTCTTAATAACAGAGAATTCCAAGAGTTAAGTATCTTTTTCAGGTATTAAACTCCCAAGTCATTCGAGTTAACATTATCTACAATGATAGAAAAAACACCATGGATTCCCTAATTGGTCAAACATTTCTCAATTGCTTTTCCTATTATCTCAACAGAATGACCTGAAATCTGACAAAAATTTAATATCTTCTTTTGCAATTTTCAATCGACATCAACAAAATGAGCAGTCAGGCACATATAACTTAAGTTTTGACAAGATGTCCATGTGTTAGTTGTTAGACATACTCTAGGAGATGTCTTGGAGAAATATTTCTTCAATTTACTTCTTTCTTCCATGTATAAATCATAACAATCATGCCTCAATGTGTTGCGTGACGGGATTAAGAATTTTGGTCGGATTTAATCACAAATCGACGAAATCCCTCATGCTCTACCAACTTAAAAAGCAACTCACTAAGAATAAACATAATCGCTAATTCTTTTCTGCTAGCATCTTGATCAAATTTCCAATGACCTAATGAACTACCACCCCCACAACTTGACTTGAGGCACTTTTTTGCCTTTTTTAGACGTTTGCATATGGATATTCTTTATATCTAGCTAGATGATGATGCATTGAGTTGATCCCTTGACCACTAGCACAACCAATAAGGGTGCTACAATATAAACACTCAACATTTTTCTTGAACATGAATCTTTTTAAAATGTTCCCATATTGTAGATCTCCTTCTTCTATTTGTGACATTAGAACCAATCGCTGAAGACATCTAGCAATCCTTCTATTTGTAAGACTTAGAGCTTGGAAATTATTATTTCAATAATTTATAGTAAGCCATATCCTTAATCAACATTAGGCATGCATAAAAAAAAATAGTACCATTGGAGTATGAAGCATTTAAGCATACAGCCTAATTATATGTTAGAGAAATTGTTACAATTGCAGAATAATGACAATGGAAAATATCATCAATGGGTGTATGAAATCATTGTTAATTTTTACCTCTAATTCAACACAATTTTTTTTCCTTTTGTCCCCAGTAATATTAGCTCAAAAAATCTTGAAAAACCCACCAACAAAATTAGCAAGAAAGAAAAACAGAAACCTGAAACAAAAACGTGCAAAGAGCACAAAATTCATGAATTTGAAGATCAAACATCAATTTTGATGGATGTCTTAGATGTTGCAGGTGATAAAGTAAAAGGGAAAAAAAAACGATATGAAAACTAAGCAGACTCACCATTTCACTATGCTATTAGCTAATTGGGATGAGTGAGGACACCCTTGGAGAATCTTATGAGAAGGAATTTCCAAATACTCATGGAGAAAATGCCACTTTAAATCATAGGTACAAATAAATGGTTCACAAGAGATTGTTCATCTTTCCACTTCTCATCACCCCCCAAGGTGCTTCAATATTCGAGAACAAGAAAGAAATAGCTGTGAAAGTAGAACCTCATCAATCAAGGTAATCTTCTCGTTCAACCTAAAGTTAGTACACATTAGTTCCGACAACTCTGCAGTCAATTTCCCTGCTACCTAGACAGGGTGATAAAATCAACCTAAACCTATTATAGCCTCATAAGTCCTGATAATCCTACTATACATGCTCTATGACTACTAAGATAACATAAGGAAAATTCACCACTATTAACACGAAACCTAATCAAAAGCTGCTATAGTTATCTCATTACACCATAGCAAACTAGTAGAGGAGAATAACTTAGCAGATCTCTACGCCTAATAGGAATCACAAGCTGATAAATATAACAAGACAACTAAACATGCTTCATTGAACATGCAGAAAAGCTCAAATTAGTCTCATCTCGTTTCCTTCATGTGCAAACACCGAACATCCAAAATCAGACCAACAATAGCGACTCAAACCTCGAATCACCATAATACACATGCACCAATCCAACCAAGAGTCAACCACTGAATGAACCAATCAATCGGCAACAAGAATGGATTAATGTTAAAAGGGGTCTAATCACGTTGACTCTAAAGATATGGCAATCAGAAGTAATGAAGACCTAACTTGAAGATCCTTCACCAAATTCCTCGCCTCCAACATTATCTCTTTTCCATTTCAAGCAGGAGCACAAAGGGTTAAAGAAATCGGTGAGTGGGTGAGGTTAGAATTGGAATTCCATTTCTTAGGTAGCGGAGCATGAATCTCACTTTTGAATCAGTCGTCCCATCGTCGTCCACCGGAATTAAGATGGAAACAGACCACTAGATGATGCTGGACCCCTCAATCTCTTCCCCTATTCTATGTGCTCAATTTCCACCCTCCTCCTCTTCTTACCCCCATGCCTAATCGCACCACGTCCTCGACAACCTCGCTAGCTTCCTCATGTGAGTATGGAATGGAATTGCTCGACCTCCCCAATATTGTGGCAACCAATTACAAAGACAACTCATACAAAGAGATTTAACTAGTCGGGAGCCTCAACCACTCCTTTGAATAGCGAACCTCTAAATCTGAGCACTATTCCCAAAGTCCCAATAGCCAAACTAGATAAATAAAGAGAGAGAGAGAGAGAGAGAGAGAGAGAGAGAGAGAGAGAGTTCACACCTCAAGAGAAGAAAAGATGCAAGAAAAGCTTTCAATGGAGACAAGGGTCGGCGCGAGTGGAGCGTAGCAGCGGCCGCAAATGCCGAACCAATAGTCGTGAACTCAGGCAATGAAAGCTCCTTCAAAGATCCTACTGTGAAGCGAAGCCCTAGAATGTGAGGAGCAAAGAAGAGGGTAGGTGAAGTTGACAAGAAGGCATGATAGTTGACTGCGGTGAAGTCGACGAGAAGGAGAAGGCACGGTCATTGCCTCATCGGGAGGAGAAGTTGGAGTCAATGAGGGTCTGATGTGTTTGGCTTTGGATGAGAGAATGTATTTGTTTCATTGTTTGGGGTCAATAATGTGTTTCAAGGTGGAACAATGTTCCGACCCTAACCCGACTCAAAACATATTTATTTACTTGTTTTATAAGCATTACCCAAATAATATTAAAATCCAAAACATGTACTTAATTTGTTTCATGTTCAATTCGTGTTTGGGCGCTGTTCGAGTTGGGTCGGGTCGTGTTTTTGGACACCCCTATGCGGAGTGTGATATGGTCCCCATATGTCCATATAAAGAAGAGAGAGAGGCGCATTAGCATGTGATGTGCTTTGCGAAAAAGGTAATCATTACTGTTTAGCTAAAGGTCAAATAAGACACTTTGGGTGAGGAAAGGACACCGATGAGATAAAAAAAAAAAAAAAAGTATTTTTATTGATATTTGCATTACATAAGGTGCCCTTATCAAAGGGAAAATGTGAAATATCAAAATCTTTGGAAATATCAATCCAAAAATAAGGTCCCTTGTGAATGTTACCGAAGCCCATCAGTTTTTCAGTCGAAAGGACTTAAAAGAAACAAATGTCATAATCGAAGTAGACCTAACAGGAGTTATCTTTACAGAGTTTGGAAACAGAAGTGAGATTGAATTGGAATTCGGGTATAAGTAAGACATTTTTTAGAGTAATGAAAGAATCGAGTTGAACTTTACCACCTTTGGTGACAGAAGTGTCATTTCCATTTGGAAGACGCACCGAGGTATGTGAAGAGTATATATGAATATTGGAAAATAAACACTCATCACAAACTATATGATCACTAGCACCTGAATCAATAATCCATGCCTTATGTGAAATGATATTTGGATAATGAGGAGTACTTGCATAGCTTGCCATTTTATCATGTGTCCCCCGTTGGCTTAGAGCCCTCTTAATTTGCCAAAATTGGTCCTTATTGACCGGCCGATGTGCATTGGCATGTGTCATGACTAAAATGTCTTGCTCTTTCTTTTCTCATTTCCCTGATTTTTCATGTAATTTCCAATAATTTTCTCAAGTATGGTAGGGACGTTTGCAATAGTCACAAAATTACCTTTCCCTTGTTGGAATTTTTGGACTTGTTGGAAAAAATCTAGCTATTTGATCCTCTCCACATGGGTGCCGAGGTGGCTCAGTATCCACCATTCAATCTGGAGGTTACAAGAATAAGTCCTAAGTTGTCTGATCACACAGGATATCTTGAGCCATCCGATCACCCGATCTCATAAAGGGCATCGAATCCTACAATCAGATCTCGAATATTCATCCCAATAAAAGCTCGAGGGTGTCCTAAGCCATTGAACGAGCCTATTAAATCTCGTTTGTTCAATTCAGAAGAACATATGTCTTCTCCTTCCTCCGGATCTAGGGTTTGTCAACCCTGGCTGCCTCTTGAGTTCTCGAAGCTTCCATGGCTAGATCTTGTAGTGAGCAAGCATTGGTTTGGTGTTGCTTTGGCCATGAAGATGACTCAATCCTCGACCTTGAGGTATTCCGACGAGGCCAGCTATTGCAACTCCTCTTGCATTACGAGTTGGTAGATTCAACTGAGGGAAGGGACAAGTTCCATGATGAAAATCTAGCTACGAAATGGTAAGTAGTTCTCATTTAGGATTAACAAGAAGCGTGTTATATTTTCCCTTTCTCTAATTGTGCGGTATTGGACCTAGGGTTTCTTTGGGCCCCCATAATTTTTCTTCAGCCATTTCCAATTCATTTCACAAGGCTGATAATCAATTGAAAATCGTAGAAACTGAAAGACTTCCTTGTTCTAATTCGGTTAAGGCTTGGGTTATGGAAAAAAAAAATTGCTCTATCGAGCTTTTCATACATCTCCTTAATGTTTTCCCAAGACGTTTGTGCATCTTCCATCAGAGGGAGGCCAACGACTACTTCAAGGGTGAGACAGTTCCCAACCTACACCTGGACAAGCTAGTTGCACTTCCTTTAGTGTCGTGCGGTAATGATGCTGTTAAATGAAGCCCTCCTTATCTTTCATAATCAACACTCGCTGGAGCTCCCGTGACCAAAGAGAGTAATTTTCCGGCGCTGAAATTTGCTGTGAAATCAACCGCAGTTTAGGTCCGTTGGCGGCGGTCATGTACAGGGGATCCCCTAGCTCTAGTCAGTCGCCGGTGAGACCTGCAAAGGGAAAGTAGCCGGGTCCATAATTCGGGTATGGAAAACTCAATGGACCCAGATTAGCTCGATTCGGAAAGGACCAACCCGGTCCTTGTCCTGGGTTGGAAGGTTGCCCTCCCCCTGGCCCGTTGTTTTCCATAGAGCCCATAGCATTCTGGACTGGTTGGACTTGAACGGGAATTCACTGAACATAGGATCCTGGGAATAATTGCCCTGAATTGGGCTAAGGAGGGCCTGAATTGGGTCGAATTGGGCCCGAGCCTTCTTCAATAGGCTGTACGTAGTCCTATTCATCAGTTTGGTGTTCTTCCTGCAAAAATTGTCAAGGATCCGAAGGTAAGTTCTCCAAACCTTGATTGTTGGAAGCAACTTTTGATTCACCGGACATCCCTGATTTTGAGGCTTGATTTCTCGGCATAATTTCTCCCTTTGTTGATCGGTTCTAAGAAAAAAAGATATGCTTCACACGTTCTATGTGCGAAAAAAAAAAAACGAATGAGAGGATTTGGTAAAGACTGCTCTAATACCATGTTAAAATATTAAATGATGGAAAGAAGTCGAGCATTTGCAAATAAGATGTATATTGCTTTCTTCTCACTTGTAACATTATACTATATATAATACTTGTGGTTAACTTAATTAAGGAGAACAAATATTCTAAAGATATACAAAATAAAAAGAAGCAGATTCCCAAAATATACAATTCTAGTTTCCAGTTGATGAACCAAAGAGGATCGATTAAGTGCAACAGTATCTTCAACACAATACACACTAACAATAGCAACGCAAGAAGAATCTTTGACTATAAAGACTGGAACTCACAATTTCGTCAAGAGTTAGTCCTCTTTCGGGTTTCTGAGCAACCGGAGATCGTCCGGCCATGGCTTCTCCGGTAGCCCGGTTAAGGTTCTTAGCTCTTTTTCTCCTCGCCTTCCCTCAAGCAATGGCCAAGAAGACCTACGTTGTTCAGATGAGAGAACAAAGTATCCCCGTGACATTCAACACCAGCCGGGATTGGTACAGCGCGAACC